>CM040422.1:153297513-154497513 GCA_022702705.1 Papilionanthe hookeriana x Papilionanthe teres | reverse complement strand
TCAAATTTTTATGGTAGGTTCCTCTGATCCTGAAGGTCAGTGGAGAATTGATTTCAAGTCAATTTGATGTATGGTTAGTTCTAATTAATTAGAGATCCATTTTGGGTGTTTAAGCAATTAGGGTTGTTTTAAATGAACTAACTCAAAACCTATTTTTCCTAGGGTCCTCTGGTCATAAGGAATATCACCAAATTTTCCTAGAATTTATTTCACAACATGCTATTTATTGGAATTAAAATACTCAAAACAAGTAACATGAATTTGAAAAATCAATAACTTTTCATAGGGATGGCCTCCGACTTTGGAAAATTCAGGGAATGTTCCCAAATTCGGAGGCTTCAAAAGCCCTATGGTCTCATGCCATGGTGAATTGTATAAATGCATGGAGAATTAAAAATATGCAGAGAGTAAATAAATTATAAAAAATAAAATACTTGATGAAATTAAATGATTTCTTTTCCACATTATTCTCCTCTGTTCACTGAGCAAGAGGGTATTTTTATTTTATTTTTATGATTTTTCTACACAAAGTTATGAATTTTTGAAGTTTAGGGAATTAAATAAATAAGAAAAATATCCTAATTTTCTATTTATCCACGCGGCGCCGCGTCAACCTCGGCAGCTCCGAACGCACACGCGTCGCGCTCCCATTCGACGCCGCCATCTGAGTCAACAGCCCAGGCCCCGCGGTTCTCGTACCGTTTCCTGATCCGACGCGATCCTGGCCGTCTGTCCGCGCGTGTATTAAATGGACGGCATCTGTTCATCGTCCCCAAGTGTCCTCACCCGAGAGCCGTCCACACTAAATCCCTAATATCTCACTCGATACTCAATGGATTTTCATGTTCTTATGCTCTATGGATTCGTCTTAAGAGACGAACACATCTCTACGGTTATCATGCATCGAAATTAAAGCATTTGAAATGGAGAATCTCCGAAGCTCGGGATGAAGAGTTAGCTCATACCTTTGCTCGGAGAAGTGTGGCTTCGATCCGAGAGTTGTTGCACCTTCGATTGGATCCTAAGCAAGCTCCGCATGAAGTCTCCCGGTCCGGTGAATTGTCTAGGTCGGATTTCGACCACGCTCGATCACAAAGCTTCGAGGCCGGAGCAACCGGGAGGCTCGGAGATGGGGCTTTTGCCGGTGGACACCTTCCCTCGGTCCGGTGAAGGTGTAGAACCAATCAATTTGGGGATTGGCTCACCGTGGAGAAGTGTCCCGGTTTTCGGTGGAATTTCGCCGAGAAATCGGGTTTTGTCGATGGGGATTAGGGCAAATCGACACTCGGGGATCAACCGCTCTAAGGGTGGAGAAGGGTTTGAAACAATTTTGGCGTAGTTTCGGCAAGGTTTGTGCAACTCTCCTCTCATGGCCGTGAGGGGGTCGGGTTTAAATAAAGGTGGCCGGAGAGCCTCCCGGGGATGGCCAAGGGTTGGGATCACCTGCTCCGGTCATGGGAAAAACAGCCATGGTGGCCATCTGGGCATGGGGCAGCTCGACGAAGGTGGAATTCCAAAGTTCGGCTCCTCCCAAGGTCTCGGCCATGGTGTTTTCCGGCGATCCAGGCGGCCGGCCGAGCAGCATGGGTCACCTTCGTGGTCGTGGAGTCCAGTGGCTCGAAGTTGGTGAAGTCAATCGGAGTTTGACATGTGTAAAGGCTTTGAATTAAAATGGAATGGAGAAGGGGTCATTTTGCCTTCAATTTGGTCAACCCATTAGTTTTGGCCGGGTTCACCTCCCCATGGCCGGTCTCTGGGCCGAGAAGATCGGCTAGGCTAGCTGGTCAAGAGGTGGTGATGTCCTTATCCAAGAATATTTGGATTAAATCTTGGTTAAGGGAAACATGCTTAAGGCTAATGACTTTTAGGAGATGGTTAAAGGACCTCCTCCTTTTGCCATTAATGGCATGGTCACATGCCAAACTTTCATGGCTCCATATGGCTTGTGAATGGCTCATCCTTGGCTCCATTTGGCTTGGGAAAAGCTTCGGTCAATTTCATAAAAAGGGATTTAAGAAAATTTTGATATTTTGATTGGAATTTGTATGGGGCTTGATTTGGAATTGTTTAATTGATGACTTTGAAACTTAGGGGCAATTTTGATTAAATGGATGATGAGGGGAAGTGCCATGTGGGCTTTGGATGAATTTGGGCTTTTGAATTTGAAGGAAGTGGGCTTTTTAGGAAAGTTTAAGGGGAATGGGCTTTTTGATTTTAGGATGGGCATTTGGGTGAAGATTTTGTGAAGGACCTTGTCAAATAAGTGTTATAATTGGTTTAGGGATGTTCTATGAAGGGCTTGGAGTCAATTTGGTGTGATTTGGGGTTGAATTGGTTTGAATTTAGATTTATTTGGTAAGTGGGCCTATGTAGGTCAAATTGGGCTAACTTGGGCCAATGTTGGGCTAGGGTTGAAATTAATGTAAAATTAATGTTGAGAAATATTTATGGGAGTGTTTCAAAGAGGTTTTGACTTTGGGGTTTGGGCTCTGATTTTGGGGTTTGGGCTCATTTGGGTTAGGTTTGGGTTTAGGTCAAAAATGGGCCTTTTAGCTTTGGGTTGAATTTGAGTGGGGTTTGGGTCTAAATTTTGGGCAAACCATGTTAGTGTTTTGTTTGTGGGAATGTTAAGGAAGATTTAGAAAAGATTTGGGGTTAATTGGAGTTGAATTGGGTGAATTTGGGTTAAGTTTGGGTCATGGGTCCAAATTGGGCTTTAAGGCCAAAAGTGAAATTGGATCCAAATGTCAATCAAATTGGACTTGGATTTGGTCTAGATTGGTATTAAGAATGTTGAATTGAAGTTTAGAACTGAATTGGACCAGAATTTGGGTCAATTGGGTAGGTTTGGTTTGACATTGGGTTCACTTAGTGGTTAAAATGGGTCAAATTGGGGGTTTTGACAAAAGTAGGGTAAATTGACAAAATTGGCCCATGGTGTAGTTGGACAAAATGAAATTGGGAATATTTGGGATTTTCTGGAATTTTCTGGGAATTTTCTGAATTTTTGGATTTTTTGGTCAAGAGGGGTATTTTGGGTATTTGGAGGGTATTGGGAGGTATTTTTGGAATTTTTGGTATTTTTGGGTATGGATGATCAATTTGGGTGATGTGGAAATGTTTGGGAATGATTTTGGAGGATTTTGGGTAATTTGGAAATTTTGCAAAAATTTGGGTAATTTCGAGAGTTTTGGTAGAGCTAAGCGGGTGTAGGGTCCCGGGGTCAAAAATTGAAAATTTGGGAAATTGAAGATTGGGTGGATGTAAGTGGAGTGAAATCATTTTGGTTGAGCCATGAAGCCATATCAAGCCCATATGAGCCATGAAGGGACTCATTTGAGGCATTCACTATGTTGTTCCTAACCCTCTTAGCCAAGGGCTCAGGGGTTAAGGATCATCCATGTGAATCACCTACATGAGTCAGGAGGTCAAGTTGGGTATGGGTGTGTTTTAGGAGGTGTGTGAAAGTGTAGTGTATAGGTGTAGTGTGTAAGTGTAGTGTGTGTGTAAGTCAGCCCCTTCACTAGACCAGGCCACCCAGGGCAGTTCTAAGGCCAAAGAGTCCTATAGGAACTCATCCTTTAAACTTCCACATTTGATTTCAACCCTCTAGGTGATTAGGGTTCTACAGTCAAGTTTGTGGAGTTTGCAGGGAGTTTAGAAGTAGTTTGAGTTTCTAAAAGGTGGGTCCCAATTCTAGTCCTCTAAGATAGTCAAAGGAAAAGCCTAAGGCTAGATCCTAAGCACTAAAAAGAAGAAGAGAAGACCTCATCAAAAATGAGGTCAACAGGGTTGGATAGGGTTATTTGATTATCATTCTAGAAGGTTAACCAAGGCAGGAAATTATTAAGAATGGGATAATTCTAATGGTTTGGGTTTACTTTGGTTGTGGGCTCAAAATTAGGGTTTTGGCTTGGACTTGGGTTTGTGCTAGGCTTGGGTTTGGATTTGGGTCATATGAAGGATCAATTTGGTGTCAAAATTTGTTATGAAGAGTTTAGGATTCCAAATTAGAGGAATTGGATTAATCATGGAGTTGAATTTGATGAAATTGGGAAGTGAAGTTAATTTGGGGCTTATGAGTTTGAACTTGAAATTAGGGTTTGAAATTAGGTTCAATTGGGCATGGATTTGATTTCAATTGGAATCAGACATGGTGAATTTTAGTGTAGATCTGAAATTCGAGGGAGTTTAACGATAATTTAGTGAAAATTTGGGATGTTTTGGGAAATGTAGGCACTTTAGGGTATTTGGGAATTTTGGTGGATTTGGGCACAATTGGGGACATTGGGTGGTTAGGATTAATTTTGGGTACATTTAGAATGAATTTAGAGATTTTAAGATTTTTGGGCAATGAGAGGTTTGGTAATTTTGTTAAATTTAGGGGTAAAAGGTCAAAGTGGTTTTTGGGATAGGATGTGATAGGTTCAAGTGGTTATATGTGCAAGTATGTGACTAAGACCAGACCACCCTGGGTAACCCTAACGTCAGACAATCCTATGGGGACTCCTTTTTAGCTCCCCCATGTTGGTTTAATCCTACTAAGTGCTACAGGTCAAAACCACACATGTGGAACTCCAGGAAGAGTAAAGAGGTGTTTAGAATTTTTAATGGGATAGGATTCCATCACTAGTCCTCTAGGATAGTCAACAGAAAAGTCATATGGTTAGATCCTAGGCTTCTAAGGAAGAAAGAGTAGACCTCCACAAAAGTGAGGTCAATAAATGAATACCAAACATGTGTGGTGTGTTGGACAAACACACCGTATGTATTGGTGTTGACCGAAGAGATCAACAAAATCAACATAACTACCTAAGCCAACACACATAAAACAGAGTGTGAAATTAAGTAAGAATCCTATTTGTTGGGGAATTAGTAGGTGTATTTTCAAATTGTAGTTGTGAATTCAATTTTTCAAATTTTAGAGGGTCTTTCATATCTTGTGATTTCTTGTTTATTTATCTTTATGAAGCTATGTTTTACGAATTTATAGAGGCAACCATTAAGATTCCTTATCGAAAGCCTGATAGTCGAGGTGAGCTTAATTTACTTGGATTTTGCCTTTAAATTTGATTTTAATTTTGCATTGGATTTTGATTTAAATTCTTTTGATTTTGCGGAGTTTTTAGATTCAGAAAAGTGAGGGAACCAAGTTGATATAGAAAGAATGGGGACTCACATCCAACTTAAGGACCAGCGAGGTAAAGAAGTGATGCGTTGAGGAGGAATGCACAGAGACTCACATCCAACCCAAAAGGTAGTGGCAGTTCTGAGAATGTCACATTAGGAAGGGATAGCCTAGGGAGTCACATCCAAACTAAGAGGTGACGGGCGGTGCAGAGATGGGAATAGGATGCCTTACACTATTTAAGGGGCCTCATACCTATCTTAAATGTTGGGGCCTCGTACCTATCTTGAATGCTAGGAATAAAAACATTGGGACTAACATCCAAACTAAGATGTAATGAGGGGAAAGTCAAAATTTAAGTACTAGCAACGAAATTTACGAATGCAGGAAAACTTCTGGAAAGAATGCAAAAAGTTGTGAAGATTTTACTGCATTGAGAAAGAAAGCTTAAGGACTCACATCCAACCCAAGAGGTAGCGAAGGGGAATCAAAATTTAGGTATTAACCATGAGATGAGAATTGGAATTTAGGTACCAACCCCGGAATGAGAATCAAAATTTAAGTACCGACATTTAAAGTAAGGGAATCATAATTTAGGTACTGACCCTGAGATTTATGAGTGTGGAAAACTTGTGGAAAGAGTGCAAATCTTAGTGGAGATTTACTACATTGGGAAGGAAAGATCAGGAACTCACATCTAACCCAAGAGGTAGCGAAGGAGATTCAAAATTTAGGTACTTAATCTAAGATGGGAATTGGAATTTAGGTACTATCCCCATAATGAGAATCAAAATTTTGGTATTGACCGTGAAAGAAAGGGAATCAAATATTAGGTATTGGCCCTGAAATTTATGTGTGTGGGAAAAATTATCAAAGGAATGTAGAAATTTGTGGTGTTGTGATGAGAATGGGACGCCTTACTCCTTTAAGAGAGTCCTATACATATCTTGAAGTGTTGAGATTGTCACATTAGGAAGGAAAGCACAGGGACTCACATTCAGCCTAAGAGGTGATGAGTAACTTTAGGAAGGAAAGCACATGGACTCACATCCAACCTAAGAGGTAGCAAAAGTGCTGAGTTTAGAGATTTTTGGAATGCAGAGATTTGTGATAGTGTGGTAATTGCAGAGCATTGTAGAGACCTTGTATATTCACAGAATATGTGGAAGTCTTTGGAAGAATAAGTGGAGCTTATGAGAATTGTGGAATTTGTGGAAATTTATGAAAATAGAAGCGTGTTGCGAAAAGTGTGGAGTTTCAAGTGAATCTATTTATCATTTTTATCATTTTTTTTATTATTAATATGTTTTCCAAATTTAATGCTCTTTTTTTATTATTTATATGTTTTCCAAATTTAATGTTCTTCCATTAATTTTGTTCATTTCTAAATTTACTTTGTATCATTCTTCGTTTGTTATAATTTAAGACCAATGTATGGTCTTGCGACTTTTCTATCAATTGCACAAATGTGGCAAACCAAAAACACATGTTGAATCCTAAAATGAAGTTTGTTGATTCTACTTTAAACATGACGTACAACTGATCATATACTAAAAGGTATCAAGAACCTCATAAGTATATCTTTCTGAAACTGGAATCTCGCATATCATATGATGTCTGCTCTAATGAATCACAAAAGTAACAAATCACTGTCTCTCCTTCAATGCTATCCTGTGAGCAAGCTAACCTCCTAAACCATGCTCCAAAACTAAAGTCCCCTTGTGTATATTTAGAGGTACAATTATCTCATAGTTTTAGCTGTTTAGTCCTTCCAAGTCCAGGTTGGGCCAATATCTGTATGACACCTTGCTATCCTCCACCCTTCGTGAGGTGACTAAAACTCTTCTGTGTGGGACTCTGAGGATGTAGTGCTTAGCCAAGTTTACTCCAATTTTTTCAAAATTAACATCGACAAAACCAATTGTAGAATCTCAACAATCCTCAGAATTCCCTTGAACCAACTATCTGTATCTCTCTCCTAAATAAAATGTTGTTCTTGCTCATGAATGAAACTATACAAAAGGGCTTGACGAAGTCATGGTGATCAATGTTAGGGGGAATTCCTTGTAAATATTGATGATGCAACTATTCAGGATGCAATCTACCGATAGTATATGCCATGACACCATCCTCTTAATCACTCTATTTATCATGGACAGTCAGGATCAACCTCGTCATTTCTTAGAATTCCCGGGAGAGTTCCTCTCCCTGTCCTTTTCAAAATTATAACAAGGACTTGAATAACTTATCAAAGACTCAAATCATTGAGCTTTTGGTTATAAATGTATGACAAGTAGTTTTAGGGTATTTTTATTAATTTGGTGAACTATTGGATCTCGAGTGATAACTTGGTGGATCCCTATGCCTTTGTTTGGGGATGATATTCTTCATCAAAGCATAATAAGTTTAAATGTCCTGCAAAATATCTAAAAGGTTACAAAACTGTTCGAAGCATAATCCTAAACAACTTTTAAAAGCTTATGAATTATTTCGAGTTCATTTGACCTTACTGTGTCATTGAATTAGTCATCCCGATTTAATACTTAGTTGTGATATTTTTTTTCATGTGCTCAATGAACCTTAAAATTTTAATTATCTCATGAGTGGGGTAACTAGACATTCACTTGACGTTCCAATTAGGAATAATGTGAGTGGCTACCTCTAGAGGTAAATGGTAACGAGTTGGCGACTTTGAGTTTAAAAAGAACCAACAATAGTCTGGCTACTCTACTACGGAAGAGCCTCTCTCTCTCTCTCTCTCTATATTAAGAGTCTTGCTTACATTATCGTAATCTGATGTCTTTCCTTCTGTCACTCTTAAAACCTTGTAAGACCTTAGATTTTGAATCTATGTGTCGGTCATTATGTTTAGTGACTTAGAACTATTCTATCATTTTTCTTACCATCAAACTTTTAGTTGTTACATCATTACATGTGTTAATGCCTTTGTATATTTTGATTAATAATTTAACATTTTTTTTCTTAAGTGATTGGTGTTCCTTTTAATTGATAAAAATGAATAATCAGAAGAGTAACATGATCGTGACTTCTAAGGGGCACGTTATTTCCTTTTCCCTCATCATTTATATCCTCCCAAAGGGATTATAACATTCGATTCATTCGAACAACCTATCTAGACTACCTTGGGTAATCCTCCACCCGCTGATGTGTCTTCTATGTGCCCTCCCTTAAAGAAGACGAGTCGTGCACATAGAGCTACTCATGTTGTGGTAGCTCACATCGTATCAACCTCTTATGCAAAGAGGACATCAACGCCTGATGTTGATGTGTCGCAGCACCTATCCTTCATCTCTAGACTTTTGAATCATCCGTCCATGTTCTCACAAATTTTCTTGACCATGGTAGGTGAGTCGTTTGACAACTCTAGAGCTACCACCACTGTACTATCTGTTGTCCCTACTCCTATCATTATGGGTCCCTTTGAGGCTCTGCCTGCTCCTTGATTAAGCATGAAGGCTCGAAGGACTAGGAATAAATAGATGTAGTCCCAACAGTAGGATCCACATGAGGCTTTTACACATATTCTGGTTTCAGTTTGGGAGGAATATCATATTATAACATTCACCAAGCAGAAAGATGCATTCATTAATCATTTTATTGGAGCACATCACCAAGTTATTTGTGCAAATTTCTAAGATGTAACAGAGAGTGATAAGTGACCTTCTTTACTTTCCTCACCCTCGAGGCCAACATGGTAGAATGTCGGACCACTACAAGGCTGGGGTATTTACCATCCATCGTGCAAGATGTCAGGCTCACCAAGGAGTTGCAAGGGACCCCTGACATAGCGCTTGATGGCATTGCACCAGATTCCATTCTTATTTCTACCAATAATGCTATGTAGCGGTGCTGCCCGCACCGATTGTACCTAGTTTGCTAAAAATAATAATAATAAAAATATTTTGGCTTATTATTTTTCTTCGTTGAGTAAAGACAAGATGATTGTTTCTTTTGTTAATAAATAGAGGTGGGGTACACCCCCATCGATGCCCACCTTACTTGTTAAAAAATAAGTATTTAAAAAGAGAATATTGCCTTGTTATGACCAAAAGGCAGTGTGTCCAAAAGGCAGCTACCACTTTGCCTCATGGGATTCCAGCTCCAGTCTTAGAATTCATTGAGGTGATCCCAGAGGGTGTTGTCCCTTCAGTTGATTATGTTTCAAAGCAGATTCTAGTTGATTATCTCTCTCTCTCTCTCTCTCTCTCTCTCTCTCTCTCTCTCTCTCTCTCTCTCTCTCTCTCTCTCTCTCTCTCTCTCTCGGGCAGCCATAAATTAAAATAAAAAAACCCCAACTCCACATGATCAACCCCGACCTCTGCCACGTCGATTCGCAGTGAGATTTTATGTGCGGCCCGGCCCGAATCCAACCAGTGTGACGTTTCGAAAAAGTACTTTCGAACGTTTCGCGAAAATAGATAATAAAATTTATTTCATGTCGATCCATCTTCGTCGCCGGAATACTTCTTCTCCGCCGAAACAAGTCTAGGGCAAAATCCAGACACTTCTTCCTCGTCCGGACTCAGCACCTACATTGGTGAGAACAGCACACCGCCCTAAAAATTTCTTCGTCACGCAAGGACAATGGCATCCAACAGTTCAATAAAATCCAGGTATTTTCAGTTTTTTTCTGGAATAAGATGAATCTATTAATTCAAATAACCTTAGGCCTTCTCCACTGCTGTAATAATATTGATCTTTCAGCATGAATAAAAGTAATAACACATGAGTAATACATGAATAACTCAATAACAGTAAGCAATAATACACAGAAAACTCGTGATTTAGACAAGAGTAACCTTATAGTTGTTAGTGGTATGTTTACTGCTGTGTTTTTTTGATGTAATCTGTGCATCATAGATGCCCTATTGATATTATGTTAAGTGTTTTTGTTATTGTTATTTTTGTGTTATTTTTGTGTTATGTGTTATTCATGTGTTACTACTATGTTACACATGTGTTATTCATGTGTTATTTGTGATATTTAGTTTCTATCAATGTGTTATTCATGTATTACTCATGTGTTGCTCATGTGTTGCTCATGTAGTACCAATGTATTACTCGTGTTATTCATGTGTGCTTCTTGTTATTTAGGTGTTATCAATGTATTATTGTTGTGTTATTAATGTGTTATTCATGTATTACTAATGTATTACTCGTGTGTTATTTATGTTATTTCGGTGTTATCAATGTGATGTTAATGTGTTATTCATGTGTTAGTAATGTATTACTCATGTGTTATTTCTGTGTTATTGGTGTATTATTGGTGTGTTATTGTCGTTAGACTAGTCAAATGTAACACAAAAATATTATTAATGTGTTACTAAACTTTTTCTCTATTTACTGGATTATGAGCGCACGGACATTCAATTGTAGATGTCGTCCATCTGCAGTAAGAGGTGCTTTGGACACAGTCCGAGATCTCATTTCGGAGGAGACAGTTGATAATCTAAAACAGATGAGAGTGTTTACTTTCTTCGATATGCCAGCATATCCACAGGACAATGTCCTGACACTGCACATTCTGAGATGCTGGGATCGTCATAGGAGACTCTTCCGTATGGGTGAAATAGAGGTTAAATTGCATGTTGAAATGCCAAATAGAGGAGAGCCCGTTACATGGAAGAATAGTCCATTGTTCGACTTGGATGCGAGAAAATTGAAGGAACAACTAACTAACTTTTTTACAGAAGGATCTACAGCACCTCGTTTCGAGGAGTTATATTTGAAGTTTATACTGACTAATTTATTCTTTCTTTCAAGTAGTTTGCATGTGCATGCAGAGCTTGTTGCCTTTTCTATGAATGTAGATACTTTCACCTCATTTAATTGGTCTGCTGCCATATGTGAGATGATCCACAATCAATTGAACACGGCTGCAGAAAAACTAAGACAGAATAAATCATTAGGTTACATTCAAGGTTTTATATTTCTGTTATCGGTAAGTAATTCATGGGAATGTTAAACTTATCTCCCTTTGATCCTTTTCTTTTCATGTACTAACCATTGTCATTCTTGTTTGTCCCTTTTAGAAATCCATAGATATGGTTTTACGAGCACGCGACCGTTATTAATCCTGCTGTTCCTGAGGCTAGACCTTGCTTGCTGAGGTGGCCAACAAAGCATGGTCTGTCTGCTCAACAAATTCATGAAGCCTTTAAGAGGCTTGATCAAGCACAGGTAAGAAAATTATTTGATTATGACAATTCACGTGTTGTTCCTGTCTTACTTGTTATTGTAGCTTTATAAATTACCTATCTTTCACATTGGACTGTAGGTTCATGACAGCTTTTTAGAAGTAATAGATGAAGAGCTCGAACCGTCGTCGGATCCAAATCGTGGACGACCTCGATCCTGCTGTGCAAATCCCACAACAAGAAAATTTGGCTGGTTCATATGGGAGAGGCACAATAGTTTCAAGTGATGCCACTCCAGTGGCTGCTTACATAGGAGGGGACGAAGACAGCAGAGTGCTACAGATGTTGTGATATCAGTAAGAAGAACTTGTGGATATAAAAAAAAGGCAGACTGATTTGAGTGAACAAATGACTAACCTATCACGGATAGTTCATAGGTTAGTTGAAGATAAAACCGACAAAGCAGTTAAGCAAACAGGGACGAGTACCAGCCATTCCACTATCCCAAAGGAGAAGTCCAGCAGTGGTTCTTTGAAGAGGGTTGCTCCTGTGTCAAAGTACCAATTCCAGAGGAGGAAGAGAGTTCGTGTTGTTGTTGTTCAGTATCCTACAAATGCTTTACAGGAACCTGCTACACATGAATCCGCAGTGCAGGAACCTGTAGTGCGGGAACCAGCTACACATGAACCTGCACTGCAGGAATCTGCAGTGCAGGAACCTGTAGTGCAGGAACATGCATTTCAGGAACCAGCTACACATGAACCTGCAGTGCAGGAACATGCATTTCAGGAACCTGCAGTACAAGAACATGCTATAGAGGAGCCTGCTATGCAGGAACCTGTTATACAAGAGTCTGCTGTATAGGAACCTCCCACACAGGAGAGAACATGCAACACTGAAGACATAGTCAGTGATGAGACCGTGAATGAAGACCCTGATGAAGTAGAACGTGCAATCAAGGGTGTTCTTGAGTCTCTGTCACATTCGGTGAGTATGAAGTCTATTTTGTATCCATTATATAAATTCATCTAATGTCTCATTTAAAAATTAATTGTTGTAGACCCGTCTTTTGACACCCACTGTACAAATTGATGCACAAGAAGGCAATAGCAAAGAGGGTCAATCAGTAGATGCACAAGAAGGCAATACCCAAGAGGACCAATTAGTAGATGCACAAGAAGGCGATGCCCAAGGGGGCCAATCAGGACATGAAGAAATAATGGAGCCAAGTGAGAGATTAATAATATCCAGCCCGAGCGACAACGACGATGGAGATCAATATGCTATAGTTGTACCAATTCAAAGCGATCTCCCCAATTTAAACCATGGTCATTAACATCTGCCATTGTGGTTAACACGTATTGTTTTATTCTGTAGGTTCGTACTACGGTTCCATTTCTTGAGTTTCCTGGTAGATCACTGATACCAGTAGAAATGCGGGAGGAAATTGATAACTGCATTGCGAAGTACACCGGACCGTAAGTAAATTATCATCACAATTTAAAGTTATGCAGCAGATTTTGTTTTAAATTAACATTAGGGTGGCCTACTGCACGATGCAGAAACGATATTATAGTTAGCATGCCCGGGGTTCTCATTGACCGTACTAGTCTTGAAGATATCTTGATGAATAAGTGTTTAGGAAACGAGCACATTGACATGTTCGCCTCTTTACTTCACCAGAGAACACAAATGAGACCTGATTTGTACCGGCCGTACTTATATGTTTCGTCGCAATATTGGGTAATTGCTAAACTAACACACTTTAAAGTCGTATGAGTAATTAACATACACTCACAATATGAACCTTTGCAGGTGAATAGGAAGTATAATAGGGCACCATTTTTGGACCATATCACGAAGCAAACTATTAAAAATTCAGATTTTATATTGATTCCTATCGTTCATAATCAGCATTGGATTTTGTTGTTGCTAGACTTAGAATTGAAAAAATGGAGAATATATGTCTCTTTGCCAAATCCAATTCATAAGGACTACACTAAACAAGTTGTAAGTGCCTAAAAAACACATCAATCTAGCTAACAATTAATTGTTTCAATTAACACATTATAAATGACAATTAGTTGTTTCACCAATTATGCAGGTCGAGCTATTTGGTACAGATGTCGCGCACTTATTCAGAGCCAAAATAACGAAATGGGGAGTATCTATAGTTTGTAAGATGCCATCACAACGCAATAGTGTAGACTGTGGCATGTTCGTCTGCAAGTATATGGAAACACTGGTTGATGCCAAGGAGGTGGACTGGAGATAGCATCAAAAGTGGCAGGACGAAATGAAACGCTTTAGGGCTGAGTTTGCGTATGATATTTGTGCGTTGAAAAGGGAACAACATTAACTTGTACATTTGTACATTTGTATATTTGTATATTTGTATATGTCTTTATTAATTTATTGGTTCTGTGTATATTTGTATATGTTTGTGGAGGTAATTGTTTTCGTGTTGATGTTGTTAGATATCCTTTAGGTAATTTACATATGTACTTTTTAACTGTATGTGCAGGCTATAATTTTGTCCATATGTGAAAAATGCAGAATTTAGTCCATATGTGTATTTTTGTATATGTAATTTACATATCAAATTTGGTATAGTATGTGCAGGCTATATTTTTGTCATTTTTTAGCAATTGAAACTATTTCTTTAGCGTGTTGCTCTAACTTTGGGGTCCCCGTATTTTGAGTCTATATGTGAATAGCTAATAATAATACACAGTAACACGTTAAAAACACACGAATAACACAAGAAACTAACACATAGTAACACAATAACGCCCAATAATGCAGAAAAATGCAGAATAGCATGTATTTGCACTGATCAACTGGGCATATGCAGAATAGCACGTAAACAGACGGTGATGAAGTTTAATAACATGGTCCAAAAAATCGAATAACACATAATAACTCATAGCAAACAACGAATAACGTGGAATATTGCAAAATAATACGGGGATAACACTCAGGTAACACATTGTATTACGAAATTGCGCGGAATAACACACAATAACACGGGGAATCTACTATTACTCGTGAAATAACACGGAAGTCGGCGATTAATCGGCAGAGTAACGCGCGGTAACACATTAACACGATTAATCGTCGCGGAGTAACTCAGGGAATATTCCCTTACATAGATGCGCGGTAACGCAATAACACACGGGAAATATTTCCTAATATAGGTCAGCATGTTACTTGTGTATTACTCACGGGTTACTTGTGTATTATTCACATGTTTTTGACGTATTCAGCTTTTTTTGACGTATTCTTAAGGTTATGGAACAATGATATAAATAAATAACATAATTTAAGCACTCAATTTTATTTTTATTAATGGGAAAAGTAATATAACTTATTAAGTATTAGTTGTTAAACACGTTGCGAGTTATGTGTTATTGGAGTATTACCCGCGTGTTATTCACGTATTATTTGAGTTTGGTATATAAATAATTAGAAATAATTAGGTTAGATTTAGCTCACAAAATTATATAAATAACCCAGTATAGACACCAACTTTAACTTGCGTTATTAGCGCCAGGCATGCGTTATTAGTGTCAGAAATGCTTGCTGATAGTTGAAACTTTTATAAAATTTACAACAATAAACTCAATTGCATTACAACCTCTAGAATAGAACCAACAATACAATGTCAAAATAAAAACAATATAGTATATGTGTGCAGTGTATGTGTGTGTTTGCTGTGCACCTAAAGAGTCCATCAACAATACAATGAATTCCTCACATTTATAAAATTCATATCTCATCTAAAGAGTCCATCAACAATCCAGTATATATGTGTGTTTGCTCTGCTGCATTGTATTCCTGAAATATAGAAATAACAAGAAGTTTTAAAATACTCAGTAATAGGTGCTACGAAAAATGCAGAAAAATTGGTGAACAAACCAGGGTCAGAAAGTCAGCCAACATTTCATCAAATGGAAGAATATCATTTCTAGTTGATACTTGTTTTTTTCCTGAATGTAGAGATTAAAGTGGGAAATATGTCTTATACACCAAACTCAATGGATGATTGGCAATGTTAATGTTAAAGTAAATGTTAACTTAATGAACAAAAACTTACTTTTGCCTTTCGTATTCTTCTCCCAATAACTTTTCAACTTGGCTGTAGATATACCTTTAGGACTCTTCTTTGTAGGGTCGTTTACAATGCACTCAGAATTTGAAAGTTTGCTCTTCTTGCTTGTCTTTTTAACTTGGGGCACTTTCCCTGATAAAACTTCATCAAGATCTATAGACAGTTTTTTAAATGTTTCCCACAGACATTCCTTGGCAATTTCGTTTCCACGTGCTTTATTTATGAGTTAGTATGCAAATTTCTGAGAGCATGATTGAAATATAAGGCCACTTGAAGTAACATTATTCGCACTTGATTCCTTTAGATTTTTAACCCTAAACCTATTATATATGTCTCTTTCAGCATGAATGGACCACCGCAATAAGAATTATTTTTCCGGAATCAACTTAATTTTTGCTATGTTGAGAATAAAGAGTGCATGGGAGCAGAAGAGTCCCATCATTTCAAATTTCTTGCAAGAACATGATACCTCACAATTAACCTTGTCAACTATCACGGTCCAAGGCTACCGAGTCCACTTACCGTCTAGGCGCATTACGTAATATTTATCCTCACTCCCTGCGGCTAATTCAACTGTAAGCCCACATAAGTCATTCAATAGCTCATGTTCAAACATTGAGTAAAGCTTCCTTGTATAAAATGTAGCAGCTTGTCTCAGCACTGGATTGATTTTAACCGTAGGTGTTGTGACGGACTGACTGCATTTGAAATCTTCAACCTTCTTGTTCCGGCGCCACAATTTCATTATGTTTTCAATGCCGACAAAACAATCTGTTAGAGAACTTATGGGCTTTGCAACTCCGTGACAGACATTATTGGTGCACTCACTCCTCTGCGTTGATAAGATTCTCATTCCAAATATATCTTTATTAAATGCTGTTGACCATTTGTGTCGTATACAGTATATTTCGTCTAATCAGACATTGCTCTGTAGTTCTCCAACCTCTATAATTAGAGACCATATTTCATCAAACTCCTCCTCGGAATCACACTGAACCATGCATTTATAGAAAAGACCACATACGTTTTTAGTACGAACACCACAATGCACCTTTGTGGATAGTTTCTTGTAGATATGTCATTGGCATAATCTGTGACGTGTCTGTGGGAGACATTCTGCAATGGCTCTTGCCATCGCTTGATCCTGGTCGGTGAAAATTTTTATTGGATATTTGTCTCTCATTATTCGAATGAAAGATTTGAATAGCCATATGAATGACTCAGTAGTCTCGTCGAACAAAAATCCAACTCCAAATAAGACATTTTGCCAGTGGTGGTTAACACCCACAAAAGGAGCACAACATATGTTATATTTATTTAATATGTAGCTTGTATCAAATATGATCACATCATCGAAACAGTCATAATCAAGTCTGGATAACCCATCGCTCCAGAAAATGTTTGTTAATCTACCACAGTCATCTGTTTGGAAATCTCATGCAAACATTGTATCCCCGGCTTGCCTATCCATGAACAATTATATCAGAGCATTAACATCTCATTGTTCAATCCTTTCTCTTCTTTCTCTTTGAACGAAATTAAATGCATCTCTTTTAGTGCATTCCAAATTCTCGACACCCCCAACCTCCGTAGCAATGAATTGGTATGCATCTCTTGCTCTGATCCCTGATCCGGTCATCGATCTTAAGACATCTGCATTTAACTCACTGATCCTTCTGTTGGAACGAAGAAGGTGCTTATCACCATTTTCAGCCAAAGAATGATTGTGATTTTCAAGGAATTTCAACACTTTCCAATTGCCTTCAAGATCAACACCATATCGAACCATGGCCTTACAACCAGTCCTTGTGTCTGATCTTTTGAACTTAACTGTATCCATGTTATTAGACTCTTTCTTGTAGCCAGCTTTTCCGCAAACATAACTTTGCTCTTCAATTTCCTGGAGTTTGGCCAGTAGCTACTATGGTCCTTTCGAACAGTGAATCCTACGTGACGTGCATATACACGATAGCTTTCGTATGCTTCTTGCTCATTGTGGACAGTGCTTCTCAGAAAATTATCCGCGATTGGTTCGTAACAAACATCTGTAGGCTCGCAAGACTGCAAAATTGAACATCATTACTACAAACTAAAAGAACAGGTAAGAGCTCTAAACAACACCCATGAAATTCACAACGTAAACACCCACAGTGATACAATCAAAATATCATGGTAATAGTAGCTAAACACAATGATAACACAAAAATAAAACCAAAATAACACCCACATAGTACCACAATCATGCGAAGATAACACGAAAATTCACAACACCTAATGTCCCCTGAACCAACATTAACATCAGACAGAGACAACTAGTATGCCACACTAAAGGAACTATATCACATTTGGAAATCTACACCATAATAATGTCACCAGAAATATCACCATTTAGCCCGAATAACACTAGAGTAATACAAAGATAACACGATCTTAACACCATAGTAACACCGGTATACACGAACAATTATAACATAGTATCAAAATGTTTTCTCCCTAACAAAAAGTACACCTGCAAGCAAAATATTAATATAAGCAGAACCCCTTGATAGCAAATTAATAACACCAAAATAACATCTGGATAACACCCCTATACAACACCACCGAGAAAAAAAAAATTGCGAGGTGAAAACCTTTATATCTGAATAAGAAAGCACTATAATACATAAAAATTAGTAAACGAAAGGTATAAACCAGGATAACAACCGAGTAACACGAAAAATAAACAAAAAAAACATAACTCTTACTGCAGTAACACAATAGTAACACAGAAGTAATACATGTTTCACACAATAGTAACACAGCAGTAAAACAAGAAAATGTACATCAAAACACCAAATATATTGCTGCCTTGGATAAACTATGGCAGTAGAATATACTGATAAAGCAACACACTGCACGACAACACAAAAAAACATAACCATTTCCCAAAACATGATAATAAATACACTCACTTCATCTTCGAAGTTCAGGGAGAAGGACGACTAAATATCCACCGGCATTTCAGCATCATACGAAGTATTTTCCATGGATGACCTATGCAGAAACCCTAGCTGCAAACGGAGGTGACGATGGTTTTTCCAACTGCGATCAATAAAATAGTACCTTAGGTATTTAGCTTATTTATTTTAACACTGGCGGGATAGCGGAAAATACGTCGCGGGTTGGATTCGGGTCGGGCCGTGCGTAAAATCTAGCTGCGAATCGACGTGGCAGAGGTGGGGGTTGGTTCGCCACGTGGCAATCGGCCATTGGACTCCGCATGTAGAAATAGGTGCGGAGTCCGGACAGCAAAGGTGGGGTCTGCTCCTCCCAATAATAAACAATAAAAAAAGCTTCCACTCCTCCCAACTCCACTATTTTAGCCCATGTTGTGAAAGCTCTCCTCTCCCTCTCCCAACCACTAAGGACTCCGCTTTCCTCTTGCAAACAAAAAGATCCAAGCTTCTACTTCCCTTTCCTCTCCACCAGCCAACCAAACAGTATTCCCCCTCTCGTCGGAAGTCCAACAACTATCGGCGAAGCAGCAACGGTGTCGAGGAATACAACAAGCATTCTATTCTCCCTCCTCCAATAAATAAATAAATAAAAATCGTGAACTCCAAACGGTAGTGAGTAATTCTCTCTCTCTCTCTCGTATCTCTTTCTTTTATTATTTTTCATTAATACCACCCTAATCCTATGTATTTTCATGCATCCCACTCAAATCCTATGTGATCACATGCACAACACTAATGTTCTCGCATATTTACATACCTACCACTTAACTATTAAGTATTTCTATATCAAGACTCTATACTTTGAGATTCACATATATGCCATTAGACTTTTGTGCATTTACATTCCTAACACCTAAGCTTTTTCAAACAAAAAAAAAAAGAAAGAAAGAAAGGAATAAGACAAATCTCCATACATATCACTTGTTTTATGTATTTACATGTCCACCATCAATATTTTATTTATTTATTCTTTTGATTTATACTCATGCCACTTAAATTCTATGTATTTTCATGTCTAATTCTAAAACTTTGTTATTCATATACAAGCTAATATTTCTTGAATATTCATGCCCTCGCCACAACTTTTTTATGTGTTTACGTGGCTAAATATCTAAACTTCGATGATCATTGTGTATGTCGTTCAAATATGTCCAAAACTTAGATTTTTTAAGTGCAAAACAACTTAGTCTTCAGAGACGACGAGGTCGACGCAGCGCCTAGGTGGATAGGTAGAGAAATAGGTTTTTTCTTTTTTTATGAAATCAATACATAAACTTTTAAAATACATAACTTTGTGTATAAAACTCCTAAAAATAAAATAAAAATACACCTGTGCTCCGTAAAAATAAAAGAATAATGTGGACTAAACTTTAAGCAATATATATATATTTATATTTATTTTTAAATTAATTAATTACTACAAAAATTATTTAAATCATAAATAATTAAATATTAATCATAAAAATGTGAAATTTCGAGGGTTTATTCCTCACATTAATAGAGATGCTCTCTAATTTTTTCAAGGTCAAAAAACACCTCTAATAAAGGAAACCCTAATTTTCATGATTAATCACCCCTATTTAACTTAAAACAATTATAAGAATTAAAATATAAATTAAATAATTATAAAAATGAGTTTGTAGGTTCACTATAGTCAGATGATCTTAGAAAAAATGTAAAATGGATTTAAGTAATTAAAAATACCACTTTATGTAATTAACTCATTAAAGCTCAAAAAAATCAAATAATTAAAATATAATAAAAAAAATCATAAAAATGGTCAGGGGAACTCCCTATAAAAATTTAAAATTATTTGGCGTTAATTTAATCACTAAAATTAAATTTTTAAGTCAAAGACATTTTTTATATTAAAATAATTATAATATTTATAATACAAATAAAAAAATTACAAAAATAGTTTTGGGAGTTCCTTATGACCAGAGGAGTTTAAGAAAAATAAAACTGGAATTAAAATTAATATTTCATTTTAATCTATATTTTAATATTTAAATAATTAAAATTTAATTAAAAATTAATTAAAAATCATAAAAATTACTAAAAGATAAAAATTCACTAAAATGTCACATTTGGTTTCATAATCACTTAGGAGCAATTAAAATACTTTTCCTAATATTCTAATTGAAGATATTGATTTTTGAAGGCTTAAAATGGATTTTTCTTAATTTTGCATTAAAATAATTCAAATAAATCAAAGAAAAATCACAAAAATATAAAATTTGTTTCTCTGGATACTTCGAACTCAAAAAAATTTAAGAAAAAATATAAAAAGTAAATTTCAAGTTAAGTAAGATTTTATATTTAATTAATACTCAAAACAAACAAATAAATATAATAATTAAATCAAAACTAAAAAAATCTTGAAAATTGGTCCAAGTAGTCCTCTGATTTAGGTGAACCTCCAATAATTTTCCTAAGGACAGAAGCTTTGTCTTGATTGAAATGTTAAATTTACTTTAAAAATCCCTATTTTTGTATTAAAATAATTATATAAATTAAATTAAAATCAGAAAAATCACATATTCTCCTATGATGTTTTAAATGACTCATGAGTGGGGTAGCATGAAAATTTCAAAGTCATTCGAGTTTAAGTTAATGAATAATGAGGTGTTAAGGCCTCATGGACAAAATGATAATTTTAGGATTGAAGCATTAATTAATGTTTACGCCTAATCAGAGATGTAAATGGGCAATTAATGATCTCAATTAATCATCTAGATGATTGAGGCATGAAGGGATTAAAAGGTAGAAACAAACTTCATTAATTTCACAATTAGGATAAATCTACAATTTCCTAAGTTATTATAATTTGTGAATAATCGAATCAATGATTCGAAGGTTAGGGGTTTGACTTCTGAAGTTAACAACTCACCAATCCATTACCCATAGTTGGTGTTCGAATGATGATTCAATATTTTGATAAGAATTAAGTGATACTAAACTTAACTTTTCTAAAAATTGCAAATCTACCAATTAAGTTTTAAGAGCTTATTAGTGAGCTAAGTTTAATTCAATTTGCTTAATGAAGAAGAAAAGAATTAATCAATATTAAACATATTTAAAACAATGCAAGCCAAACTCTAAACCAATTGACTAGGTCCTTTAATGAACAAATTCGCCCCTAAGGGTCTTCACCCACATAATTTATAAATGAAATATCAAACGATAGTTACCCCCACCTAAGGGATAATTAAAACATCAAAGGTCCACTGAGCATGATGATATGAATTGGGTGAATCACTTAACTTAGTTTAAATGAACTCGAGACGATTTGAGTGATCGTGAAATGTCCAGGGTATTACCCGGGTCCTTTTCATAATTCTTTGGATACCTTTAAGGACTCTTGAATTTATTATGATTTGCTTAATGAAATCATCCTCATAAATGAAATAGGAACTCACTAAGTTGTGATATAAGATTTTGTAGTTACTTTACAACTTGTTCTTTATGTTTTTTAGCATGCAATTTTAATTTCCTGGGGATTATATATATACATATGTGCTGCAAATGTTGGTCTTTCAATTGGAGTGCGATAAGAGGACTGGTACGCCTTTACAGTTTTCAGTATTTTTCTTTCCCGTGTTTTCTTTACTGCATTTTTCCTGTTCATAAATTTGCATGTATAAACAATAATGTCACACTGCGTGTCAAAACGAAAACCTTTAGGATAACCACAAAACCAAAACTAAAGTTAAAATTAAAACAAAATGAAGATAAAATACACCACCACAACAATCAAAATATAAGATAACTCAAAATTTAATCACAAACAAAATAAAATTTCAATTGCAATTAAATTAAAACGTCTCTTTGAATGATCGGGAATCCCTCGGAGGAGGTAATATATGGTTGCTAACGAGATTTCCCACGGACTGGATGAAATTATAGAACTCATTCAGTTGAGTTTAGTAAATTCATCTAGACAAAGTGAATCCGAAAAAAATAGTTGTGTAGGAACGAGAGAACCGTGGGTTCCTAATCGGTGTCGCTATAATCAGCTTAAACTCTCCCTTAATAAAATATTATGACACCTCAATTTAAACATTTCCAAAATATGACACTTATCTTTTATCTTCAATTAACACTTTTAAAACTTAACCTGCTAAGATGAGGAGCTTGGAGGAAACATTGTGGGCAAAGACGAGCATCTTCAACAGCAAAACTCTTTAGAAATTAACAATAAGCCATAGGACTTCGATATAGTTTGCCTAGTGCAAATAAAAACCCTCACTTCATCTTTTAAACCTTTACACCTCGTACAATATAAACCCTAAACTCTTCTTAGGACTATGAGGTTGTTATATGATACACATGATCAATATCAAGTGAATGTAAGTTCTAATTAATTAAAATTGACAAGATGAAACATTAAATAATTACCTTGAATCGAAGTCAAACTATAAGATAGTTGGGAAGTCACCAAGATTCTTCTTAGATCTATGACTTCTCATAGCTTTGATTTCTTTAGATTCCTACAATAATTGTTCCGAAACTGGAGCCACTCACATATTAAAATTGTTACTACCATACATTATTTTGAAAAATCCTAACTTCTAGAAGTCATTAAAATATTATTTCCTGATCTAAAGCTACCTAAACGGCCCTTAATTTTCCTTTTGTGCGTTTAGCTGAATTTACCTTAATTCATAATTCCCCCTAAATTTCAATCTTTTACGCATTAAACTGTATTACAATAGGTGCTCCCGACACAACAGATAATATCCATTCGCCATCTTGCTGAAACTGCTCTCCTCATCGAATGCAATGGCGCTCAAATCTACCATCCCCTTCCCCATCCTCCCGCCAAATATATCCACCCACCAACGCCGCACCTCCATCCCCACTGAAATCCGATTCTCTCGATGGAACAACGCCAACGCAGAACCGTTCCTTCGTCGCCAGCGACAGCAAAAACAGATCGAGGACGACATCCGCCGCCAACGCCGCTTTCAGTCCGCAACCAAAATCGTTGAATCTTCTGAGTCAGTGAAACCCAACTCCTCCTTCACATCGTCTCCACCTCCCGAGTACAAGTCCCATGGCACCCCCTCCTCCCCTTCCTCCCCTTCTATTCCAGGCAAAGCCTCTAAATACTCCAAACCCGAAAACCCTAGTTATTCCCACCCCGCCTTCCGCCGAATCGCCCGATCTACACGTAAAGGTAGGGTTCCGCCGGAACAGCCCAACGGGGAGATGGGGATCTCCGTTTCGGATACGGGAATAGCTTACAAACTAAAAAATGCGCCATTCGAGTTCCAGTATAGCTATACCGAGACGCCGAAGGTGAAGCCTCTGGCTCTGCGGGAACCACCGTTTTTACCCTTTGGGCCGACGACGATGCCGAGGCCGTGGACGGGACGGGCGCCGCTGCCTGCTAGCAAGAAGAAGCTGCCAGAGTTTGATTCGTTCAGGTTACCGCCTCCAGGGAAGAAAGGGGTGAAGACGGTTCAAGCACCAGGGCCATATTTGGCTGGTTCGGGGCCGAAGTATATGGCCGCAACAAGGGAAGAGATACTTGGCGAGCCACTCGAGAAGGAGGAGGTTAAGGAGCTTATAAAGGGGTGTTTGAAGAGCAGGAGACAACTGAATATGGGTTAGTGTTGATGCTACCGATTATATTTATTTCTTCTGTGAGTAACTGCAAAAGTTGACGATTCTTTATTTGCTGTTACTTTTAATCAAGAATGAAAATTGTAGTGGTTAATGTGCTGCAATAACATATTGATTTTTCTTTATTACTGTTTTAGTTAACTTGAAGTGCACGTGTGTTCGTTTGAAAATTTTGCTGTGTAATATTTTGCAACTGAAGAAAAGTCTTCAAATATTACCACACATTTCAGCTCAAAATTTCTCATTTTCTGCAACAAAAACAACAACAACAACAAACCTTTATCCCACTAAGTGGGGCCGGCTAACTGAATCCTTTCTTTTCATTGTACCCAATTGAGTGTCATATTTTCATTTAATTCTAATAAATTAAGATAATTTTTTATACATCATGCCGGGGTCTTTTAAGGTCCACATCTAAACTTTAATTTTTAGCATCTATAACACCCAAATGATTCATATCACATCAAGAATACCACTGTTTTAACTTTTACAAAGAGAAATACACCTTTTCATACATAAGTTTGGTGACATTTTTGTAAAAAATAAAGTTTGTCTTAGTAAATACATAGGAATTGACTATGCAAATCTTTCTAAAAAATAAGAGTTGAAAGGTTTTCCATGAAAATTGTTTGAACATATGTACCTGCATGAGAAAGAAGTTGAATAATAGAGCTTTCAACGCCTCTTTTCATTGCATGATGCAAAGGAGTTCCTAAAAGACTTACTGCAATAACATAAATTAGAATGAGATCTTCTGATCAGCTAGTGACCTTCTTCTAGGGCACTTAGCTTTTATAAATATTTAATACGAACAACCATTAGATTGATTTATGGCATAGAGTTGAAATGAAATACATTAAAGATACAAAATCATAATTCAATCTAAAAATTCTTAAAAGTCATACAGTAGCACGATCACTATTTAATCATACACCACAAGTTTATAAATTTAACTATCAATATAGATTTAAACTAATAAAAAATCACTAATACTATATAATCAAGCATAGCTAATAAAGTCCCCAAAATTTGCATCCTCAAATATTGCATCTTCAAAAGCTGCCTCATCATATGTTTCAAAGTCTTCAGAACCAATAATTTCATTTTCTGCCCCAACATCACCACAATTATCTTCAGCTATAATCAAATATACAAAATAAGTTATTATTTTACTCAAATTATATATTTAAATATAAGTAAAAATTTACTGTAAACTTTAATTTTACATGTTATATTAGGCTCTTAAATTGTTGGAATTATACTCTCATATATTTTTTTCTCTAAATCACCATAAATAAGTTCAGGTGTTTGTTCATCGTCAACTATCCAAAAATCTATATGATCAATGCATGTGTAGTCCAATGGGTCATAGCTTCTTTTTTTCTTTTTTCTTTTTTTTTTTTTTGTAACCCACAAAAGTAAATGAGATTTTTTTTTATCATAGAATATCATTATAGCTATTCAATTGAAATATTAATTATAGAAAAAACATACATATTTCTCAAATTAAGATTATATCGAACATAAACATGATCATTTAGTCTTTGATGCTTAAGATGACTTGTTTTCTTCGTGTTAATTTGCTAAAAAACACTCTATTTTTTTCGCATCTAGACGAAAATGATGTCTGACTAAGCATACGAATAGTCAATTTTTGTAGGTTTGGAACACAAGAGCCAAACGTCTTCCACCATTCATCTACATAATATAAACTCTTGATTAATATAAAGAATATGCAAACAATGTTTTATGAAAAAATTACCAAGCTACATTTTTTTAGAAATAGCGAGAACAATCGGTTGTCCAAAACTTTCTAAATTATTTCGATATAATCTAATCTCATTCATTGCAAGTTTTGGTTTACTGCTCGTGTTTTTATTTCTAATCATCTCAACCAGACCTTGCTTGACTTCGGGTTTATGACAATAATTGTTGTTATTATATTGAAAATGTGGGTTTAAGAAATAAGCATCGAGTGAATGCCTCGTTGAAGTTGAAAATCCCATCTCCTTTTAATAAATTGGTATATCGATTATACAAAGCTTCTTATTCTTGAACTTACATTTAATTATTTTTTTTGCTCTATATATTCCATCATACAAAAAATCAAGTGAGGGTTTCTCATCAACGTCAACCACCCGTTGTATTCTAACTAAAGGTCTTGATAATTTTAATTTTATTAAGCGGTCATTCCAAAACTTACAATCCAAAATGATAGAAGTTGCATCTTTTCCTTTGATAGTCTTTGATAGTTTTGAATCAAAGTAATGTTTGCTAGTAACAAGAGCTTGTAAGTCATGTCTGTGATCATAGACACTTCTCAAAGTGATTAAAGTAAATGCAAAGCGAGTTGCTCCCGAATGTACTATCTCTTTTCAGCTCGGTCTTTTTCGCAGTCATGATAATAAGAAAATATGATAGTAAACAAATATTATCACCTTTGAAGCATTTCTAAAAGCTCTTTGACCAGAGGCATGACCCCCATATCTTTTAAAATGAGATTCAAACAATGTGCGGCACAAGACGACTAAAAGTATTCTCATTTTTCTCATGCAACGATTCTTCGGCTTTTTTGAATTTGCAGCAGTAGCGGTCATTAACTGAACTATATTTTCTGCACCAACCCACCAACAACACAAATAAAGCACACAAAGTTTCACATTCTATATAATATCAGAAACATCAATGAATTTTATAAACGATAAACCATGTGGACAATAAACTTGAAAATTGATCAATGTTTTGCTTTTGTTATCTGTCCATCCATCAACCATTAATGTACATCTCGTTTCTTTCCAACTTCGCTTGAAAGACTCAATGAGAAGTTTGCACTCTTCTTTACAATCTCAATAAATTTACACTTAGGAAGTTGATATCTCTATAATAGGAAGGAAGTTAATATCTCTATAATGAGAAAGAAGTTGATATTTGGGTCCAATAGTAGCAACTGCATCAATGACTTTATGTGCAAATAATGAATTTACTACGTTAAAGAGTATGCAACAATAAAAAAGCCATCTTGTAGTTGCCATATCAACACGATGTACAACATTAGATGCTAGTACACTTGTCAATGATGGTTGTGTTCCTTGTTCTGTTCGAGGGGCAAAATAATTTTTTACTTCATCAATCTTTCTTTCCTTTTTGATGAGAAGTTGAGTGTTGTGATTTGGGAAGCGAGGAATTCCTTTCTTGGTTGCTACCTTCTTCATCATATATTTCAATATTTTCTACATCTTTCCTTCTTGCTTTGTTTTAGATTTATCTTTTAAATTCTCTTAAATTTGATACCGAACATCATGTGATACTTTTTTACAAGCTATAATATTTCCATTTACTCCAGCATGATGTTGTTTCGTTTTATTAATACCTCCTCCTTTGTAGGTAATTTTACAATACAAACATTTAAATTGTTTTTTTCCATCAGAGCATTTAACTAAAATGATCCAAACAATATCTAATTTCTCACAAACACTATGTGTCGAAACCATTGGTTGCATTTCAGATGGTTCCATTCTAACAAAAGACATAAAGACATGACCCAAATATTAGAAATGAATAATATAAAATATTCTCGATAATAAAAAATAAATATAATCAAACATAAGATGGTTCCATTCTAACAAAACATAAAGACATGACCCAAATATTAGAAATGAATAATATAAAATATTCTCGATAATAAAAAATAAATATAATCAAACATAAGCACCGTCATCGCCCATAATCTTGGCTTTACTATATTTTTTTCTTGGCCATTCACCAGTGGCATTGATGCCTCATGAATAACTGAATAAGAATTTAGCTATTTAATCCCAAAACAAAGATCCAATTGCTTTCAATAGTAGGAAAATAGACAAAGGAATGCGAAATGAATCAACATATGTTCATGAAATGTTTGCAATCCAAGAAACAATTGCTTCATGTTAACAATAAAAGCTGGGTCACAATTTACTATTTGGATTGATCATCAACAACAACAGCAACAACAGGCCTTTAACTCACTTAGTGGGGTAGGCTAAATGAATCCTTTTTCTCCATTGTGTCCTATCAATCACCAAAGCATTAAAAATCTTATGAACCAACTAATTCAAACACTAGCTCAACAATGCTTCCTGATCAGATTGTTAGGATATGACCACTATATTGAATTTGGGCCACAATAATGCAGATGCAAAGTTCTAGAGATACGAAAATGCGATTACCTTAAATCCAATTGCAAACTTGATGGTGCTTATTTACCGTCCCATTCTGAGCTTACTAGAGAAACTATAAGTAGAAACCAAAACTCATCTTGAGTTGATCAAGCTGCTGCAATCAGAATTTCAAAAGGGGCATTTTACAGTCTATCTACCATAATCCTGCAGCCAATTCATATTGAATGAGAACAAATAAGGGGCATTTTAAACTTTAATTTTTACATTTCTACCAACCAAATCATTTTGCAATGGAAGCCCGTTCATAAGAAATTAAGATATCCTGCCATCACACGTCATAGCTATGCTAAGGAATAAAAAATTTAGTCTCTCTCTCTCTCTCTCTCTCTCTCTCTCTCTCTCTCACACACACACACACACACACACACACACACACACACACTCACTCACTCTCTCAAAGGGCAAAAAAAAAAAGGAAAAAAAAAGAAAAAAAAAAAAGGAAAAAAGAAAAGGAAAAAAAAAAGGAAATAGAAGATAGCTAGTCACATTCACTGTCCCCAAATTGAAGTAGAAGAAAATAATGGGGGCACATATGAATAGCCTAAGGCTCCTCCAGAAACTTCAATTAAGAGGAGAAGGCATTGATTCAAGTGATGTGAGGGTTGCGTCAGGAATGATATACCTTCCTCAATTACTTCTGCCACCGGAGGAAAAATATGGGACGAGGAAAATGACAGGATGCCAATTAATAGTTTAATACATACCTAGTTTACCGTTGTGTAGGTTTTCTGCCCCTATGCATGGCTATCTCCTTGCGCCTTCTCGCTAGTTAGTAGTTAACTGCCCTAGTAAAAAAAAGTACTAAAAGCGGATAGAGGAGATAAAACCCTCGATTCAATATCTAATGGTGAGTTAGTAACCGAGAAATGAATAAAACCACCACTGGTTCCACAGTTTAGTGGTTCAACCACAATCGAAGCCGATTTGAACCCGAATTTTTTCTCGCCCGATTCAATTAGGTAACCAGACCGGGGAAGAGGCCGGTTAGAAGTCCGACCAGTTGAACCGACCGGTCCGGTTCGGTTTTCACGTCATTGCTCTTAACCGAATCATCAAATGATCGACATTTAATGTGTCAAGACTATCTAAGACGACTCTCTCTAATCTTGTCTGCCACAGAAACTGCTCCAACCATTTCACAAATATATCAGTTTCATATTTTGTCTCTTATGTGTAAAGCCACTTATCTACCTAAGCATTCTCATCTCAACTATACTTATCTTAGTTTTATGCTTCTCTTGTATAGGCCAACATTATGCGTCAAAAAGCACAGCAAGTCTCACCATAATTTTATAAATTTTCCTTTAGGTCTAAGCGGTACTTTTCTATTACACAATAGGCTTGATGCAGTCCTCCACTTCAACCATCCAACTTCAATTCTACCAATAACATCCCCCTTTATATCACTCTCACTTTGAACAATAGACCCGACATATCTAAAAAGTTCACTTTTTTTAATGATTTGATCTCCCATTGTTACAACTTTGACACTAGATCTACTACTACTAAAATTTTATCATTTTCTATTTTCTATAAATAGACTTTTGGTAAATTTGTAATTTTTTTAAGATTTCCTTGTGCTCGGAAAAATCAAATGAATATTTGAGATATTTTTGTTGTAAAGCTATTAGATCAATTTTTTCTTCAACCAGTTGATTTGCCCTAGTATTGTTTGCACTGGAAATATTTCTTGATAGGCTTTTCAATGAATTGTTTACAACGATGAAATGCATCTAATAATACTATTACTATTGAAAAAATACTTTCAATTGATAAGACCAACAAACCATATTAGGGAAATTGTTGATAACAAATGTTAAAGATTATTTTTTTCCTTTGTATAATTGAATTTTAAGGGCATCAATAATTTTTTTTTTAAATAATTTCTCAAATTCTATGCTTTGGACATTATAGTTTGTTTATTTTATTGAATTTGGGCATCAACAAACTTGAGTATGGTCGCATTTTTTTTTGACCATGAACTAATAGTCATAATTTGAGGGAAAAAACAATTGTCTACCATTATAGAGGACCCAGCCAAGCTAGATTGGTTTAGGGAAACACAAACAACTGAACGAGAATAAAGAAATAAAAAATATATATTTTTAGATTGTTAAAGATGATGGAATATGACTTCCTATTTATAATAAATCTGTTATTTAAGGGTAAAAAATGGAAACAATAGTTAAGAAGAATAAAAAAAATATAAATTCTAAATAATTAATGAAAATACTTATTGGGAGGCTAATAATTAGTGATCATCTACGTCAATCCATATTCTCTTATGGATGACTCTCTCTCTAGTTGTTCCATCTTCCTTGACAAGAGTAAGAGATCTTCGATTTAGGTAATTACTTGAAGATGTTCTATTTAATCACATTAAAATAATTTGTCAAGATTCTCACATGTATATGAACCATTGTTGACTTTTTTCAATTGCTGATTTTGCATTTGAGTAGTAAATCAATTTGGCACAACACTTCTCTTATCTCTGTTCTTAGAGATTGGATTTAGAGTTATCCTTACTTTTATTAGCAATCATAATCCCCCCGTTGATTATTTATGGTTTCTTGAGCTATCCTTCAAAAGTCATTTGGAGCCTTATTAATTGACAAGCTTAATTGAGCTTCAATCGTTAGCGTCAAATTTACAACAACTGTTATCATCCAAATATGATCCAAAATAGCCAACTTTAGATATAACAAGCTACTTGTTAATCCCTTCTGCTTTGGCTAGTTACATCATGCATTTAATTGTTAAAATTTCTCACTATGGTTTGAAAATCATTGATTTGCCTGTTGACAATTATGATATTTTTGATACAAGAAATGTTTATAATCAGTAGGAAGAAAATGATATTATGCTAACATTTATCTTCACGTGTGTTGAAAAGCATTATTTTTTTTAATTGGCAATTAAATTGTAATTGTTCCTACAATTTTGAGCTTCATTTTTCAACTTGTACACCATCAACTATTTTTTTTCATTTTTTGACTTTAGAAATATTTTTAAAATTTTAGACATAGTGGATCCAATGAATGAAACAACCCTCAATGTTGGATTGCTTTTGTGACGTCGTTTTATTTGTTAGATGAGTTTTCTTGGTCTCACAAATTTCATGTGTGATAGAAGAAGCTGTTGTGAGAAAGTTGCTATGGGTGAAACTGTCTGTTTGGTTAATTCAACATTGCAGCAGCTATATGGCAGTTATTTTTGAACTAAAGTTTGTATTGCCGTTCTATACAAATAATAAATGTAAGCTGACAAATTTCAGAATTAACACATACATAACAACATATATGAAATTCAGAAATATGAAAAAGTCACAAGTCCAAAATATTATCAAATGTTATAAATCACACAATAAAAAAAAATTATAGTAGCAACAAATAATGTTATTGTAATATTATTTTTGAAATCCAAACAATCAAGTCTATTGAAAAACTTTGTTTCTAAAGCTACTCTATTTCCTGTTCGTATATGTCATTACAAATCAGAGTTTGTTAAAAAAAATTAGCTTCTATTAATGTTACAACGACGTATTTAAAAGAAAAAATAAATACACAAAGATATAGTCAACAAAGAGAGTAAATTTTTAGAGTTAGTAGAAACAAATTAATAATCTGCTATTATAAGAAGATAGGGAACCTAGAAATATGGGAATCTAGGCATACCTTTATGCAACTAATGTTGAACTTGTATATGTCGGAAACCTTGACAACACAATGGCAATCTAGAAGAACCCCTATGATCATATGACTCAAAAAGAAGGGCATCTTGGTTACTTGTTACCAAGCACATATATGCAAAAACTATAGCAATGCAAAGATCATATAAAAGAACCCCTAATATTTGTATCTCATGATTTACCTTAAATATATTTATACACACCCACGGTTGCCTACGAGGCCATCTAATTGGAGCAAACATAATATTGTATTGCTAATCTGTATGGATTTTTTGCATGAACCTCAATTCAACATAGTAAAATAGCGGTCAATAGGAAAATAAAGAAGTCAATTGCATGCCCATAGTTCATTAGAAGAACCTATTATGGTTCTTAGGCAAAATAACAACTAATGGTACAAATACAAGTAGTAATCTTCACGTTACTCAAAGTGACGAAAAACCACAATTTGATATTGCAATCTGATTATTTCTTCTGCACCCTTCCCATTTCAACACTGTGATTCTTTTAAAATTTAACTAGATTGTGGCATAAGTCGTTCTATTTCGTACTCAAATGCATCACGAGGAACGCATGCTTGATCTTCGTCTAATCGCTTTATTATGTAATTGTGCGAAGTCATTGTTGCTTCAACTATTTTAACTTATTTTTTTGAAAGAATATGATTACATGTTTTGTAAAATAACATCCTTTTTCTTCCATACACTAAAAGTTATCTCAATCACCCAATGTAAGGAGTGTCATTTGTTAATCTGTTCTTTTCTTTTTCAAAGTGTTTGACTTCTCAAAATTAGAACTATGATATCTTGTTCCAGTGTAAGGCTTCATGAAGCCTCGTTGCATTAGGCATCCAACATCGACAATATAGTACTTCCCTGTGAACGTATATTGCAATTTTATAAAGATATTTTTTTACATCAAAACTTTATTTTCGTCATGCCCGGGAATGTCATTGTAAAATTATATTCTGAATTACATGTGAAAAATTTAATATGCGACTGTCTGTGTACTCTCTTCCAAATCAGTCATGATAAAATTGAAATACGTGTTGAAGTCACACACCGCTATTATATTGGCAAACCACATCAACCAATATATGACAATCACATTTAGGAACGCGAGCATCAATAGATCCCATCAATTACTCCAATGTTTTGTTTAAGATATGAGATATTTGTTATTTAATCATATGTTTGTCTTATATAGTATGAAATTTGAGATGTAAAAGGGTATCTTAAAAATGACATATATCGAGTATCGTTCAAAATCTTTGGTGGAATTGTATGAAACATTGAATTTCTAAGTTTTATCACCTATGTGGATAAACTAATCAATGTGTTTAAGACTACAACAAACTACAAACGAATTGCCTCAGTTGAATGTTGAAACCACCCCTATGCTGCCCTTTGTTTGTTTGTGCCTAGAACTTCTCTACTCTTTTTCCTAGAAGCATCATGTAGACCATAGTTGGTTTTCAAGGTTTGCAAAAGGTCAACAAAGATTTCTTGTGACTTGTAAATATATAGTGAAATATCTTTGGATGCCCTCCTAGTAGTTTTCCAATCCATTTGACACCAATATATGACAAAGTCATACATGATCTCTTACATAAAAATGTCTCATGATATTCATTCAATAAACACACTATGACAATAATAATTTACGTAGTCGTTCTTTTTCATTAATTCATATTTGGAATAATAATAGTGTTATTTAGTTATTAGCTATGTAAATACATCATAATTGTGTAGTATACCCAAAGTTATTTGTGTAAACTTTCCAAATTTTCTTAAAATAATGAGGAGTATTATGACATTTTGGTGTCAAATATGAAAATATATTAGAATTGTTTGGTATGTCCGAAATTTTTTGTTTAAGCTCTCTATATCTTTTAATACTATGCAATAATATGACATTTAAGTGATTGATATGTAAATATATCATAATTGTGTGGTATTCCTAAAATTCTCTTTTTTAAGCCCTTCATAATATATGTAAATACCTTAGAATTGTGGTATGTCTGAAATACTCTGTTTAAGCCCGCCATATTTATGTACAATCCTATACAGTAATGAGACATTTAGGTGTTAGATATGTATATACATCAAAATTATGTGTAAAATTTTTTGAGTAAACCCTCCATATTTTTTTTTACAATAGTATGCAATTGTGTGACGTATAGGTGTTGCAAATATAAATATGTTAGAATTGTGTGGTATGCCCGAAATTTTCTGTTCAAGGTATCCATATTTTCTTACAATACTTTGCAGTAATGTGATACCTAGCTGTTATGACAGACTTGTGTGCTATGACCAAATTTTCTGTTTAAACCCTTCAATTTTTCTTATAATACTATGCAGTACTGTGGATTTTAGGTGTTAGAAATGTAAATACATCGTAATTGTGTGGTATGCCCAAAAAATTTAAGATTTAATCAAATTTGATCCCAAGCTTCACAATAAGCATTCCAGGCCGCATCAAAGGCTCAACAAAGAAAACCATGAACAATTAAGGAAACCCAACAACTCAAAATGCTAATATCTCATAGAAAACTTCTCAGAAGACTATCAAACACAAAGACACCTAAAATCAAAATAAAAATAAGATCACATGAAGCCAATCGATGGTCGTAGAGAGAAAGTAAGCTCAGTTGTAAAGATATAGTGAGAAATATGGGCTTCAAACATCTCACGTATAGTGTGACAAAAGATGAAGATCAACCTCGAGAAAATGAACCACATCAAAACAGGAACCATGATGCTCTAGGAAGGTTTATTGTGGATATGGCAAGTATGTTCAAAATAGCAGAGGGTTAAAACCGGAAATAAATTATAACGAAACCACGGAACGCAACTCATTGCGGAGCGAGAGAAGAGGTCGCGTGCTGCGAATCTGCGTCGTGATTTTCCCTCTGCTACAGGTGTGCCTCCGGCTCCAAACAACCGGACGGTGGTGCCCCCACCTCAAACAATTTTTTAGGTAATTGCAGTTGGCATTGAAAGCTTCCATTGAATGGACCTTGGGAGAAGTCATCTTTATAGTCTTGATTCTTGATACCTACACCTACGATCTTGTCGGTCAACAACAACAACAACAACAAAGCCTTAATCCCACTAAGTGGGGTCGGCTACGTGAATCCTTTTTCTCCATTGCGTCCTATTTAGTGCCAAATTTTCGTTAAATTCTAATAAATTAAGATCATTTTTTATGCAATAAGCCCAAGTTTTCTTAGGTCTACCTCTGCCTTTCTTAATATAAGTTGTATCTAAAACATCTACTCTCCTAATCGGATCATCAGGTGGTCGACGTTTAATGTGACCAAACCATCTAAGGCGACTCTCTCTAATTTTATCTGTCACTGGTGCAACACCAACCCTATTACGGATATAATCATTTTGCATTTTGTCTCTAAGTGTACAACCATTCATCCATCTAATCATTCTCATCTCGACAACACTTAACTTAACATTATGCTTCTCTTTTAAAGGCCAACATTCAGCACCATAGAGCATTGCAGGTCTCACCACCATCTTATAAAATTTTCCTTTCAGTCTAAACGATACTTTTCTATCACACAATAAAGTCGAACGCATTCCTCCACTTCAACCAACCAACATGAATTCTACTATTAACATCCCCATCTATATCACCATCGCTTTGAACAATGGACCCGAGATATCTAAATCGTTCACACCTTTTAATAATTTGATCACCCAAAGTTACACTTCTGTCACTAGGCCTACTATTACTAAAATTATATTCCATGTATTCAGTTTTAGTTCTCAAACGAAGACCTTTAGACTCAAATGTAGACCTCCATAATTCAAGTTTTTTTCTGGGCTTTTTCTCTCGTCTTATCCACGAGGAGGATATCATCAGCAAAAACCATACATCAAGGTACATCCTCTTGTAAATGCCCCGTAAGACCATCCATAAATAAAGAAAAAAGATATGGGATTAAAGCCAATCATTGATGTAAACCAACAAAAATAGTAAAATAATTGGTCAATCCTCCTTCAGTTCGAACACATGTAACTGCTCTAGCATACATATCTTTAATGACTTGAATCTAAGTCATATCAATACCTTTCTTCTCAAGGACTCTCCAAAGAACATCTTCAGGAACCTTATCGTATTTTTTTCTAAATCAGTAAAAATCAAATGTAGATTCTTCTTATTATCTCTGTACTTCTCCATCAAACCTCTCAATAAATGTATAGCTTCCATAGTAGACCTGCTCGGCATAAATCCAAATTGATTATGAGAAACTTTCGTAATACTTCTTAACCTATGTTCAATTACCCTCTCCTATAATTTTAAAGTATGACACATCAATTTAATTCCTCTATAATTTGCACACTCTTGTGCATCTCATTTATTCTAAAAAATGGGGACCAAAATGCTCTTCCTCCACTCCTCAGACATCTTTTTAGTTTTTAAAATAATATTAAAAAGTTTAGTAAGCCAAGAAACCCCCAAATCACCTAAATATTTCCACACTTTAATTAGGATATTATCAGGTCCTACAGACTTTTCACCCTTGGTTTTCTTTAAAGCGTCATCAACTTTTTTTTTACTAATGCGACGGTAATAATGAAAAGTTTTATTATTATTAACAATATTAAAATCACTAAGGTCGATCGTACTTTCAAAATTTTCATTAAAAAGTTTATCAAAATAACTCACCCACCCAAGTTGAATATCTTTTTATAAGAAAAACACCTTTTTATTTTCATCTTTAATATACTTTACTTGAGTTAAATCTTTACTTTTCTTTTCTCTTTGTTTGACTAGTTTATACATATATTTTTCACCGTCCATAATATCTAACGTGTTATAAAGATCACTAAAAGCGAATTTTTAGCGTATCAGTATTATTCTTTTAATTCTCATGAATCGTTTTATATTTTTTTCGCTTCTACATGTTTTTACATTTAAACCAATTTTTATAACATAACTTCTTATATTTTATCTTTTCTTGTACATTATTATTCCATCACCAACTATTTTTATTTATAAAAATTTTTCTTTCGATTCTCTAAGACATATTTACCTAATCGTTTAATAAGTATTAGTTAATTTTTCCCACATAACGATTTCGCGTCTTCATAGACATCCCAAATATTTAAATCTCGAATTTTACTCATAAAAATAATTTTATGTCTTTTAGGTACGCTATCCGATTCTACGATGTTGAATCACGATATTCTTTATTTTACAACTCTTCATCTTAAAATCTAGAACTAATAATCAATGTTGGGTATTTAATTCCTCACTTGGAATGACTTTACAATCCTTATAATTTCGACGATTTCTTCTTCTCATAAGAAAATAATCAAATTGTGTTTTATTAGATCCATTCTTATAAGTAATAAGATGCTCATCTCTTTTATTGAATAAAATATTAGTAATAATCATATCATATGCTAAAACAAAATAAAAAAATGACTCTACCTTCTTCATTAATCGCTTCATAACCGTAGCCACCATGAATATTTCTAAAATTTTCTACCACTCCACCGACATGTCCATTTAAATCTCCAATAAAAATTTTTTCTTCAAGAGATATCAAGTGTATTGTCTTCTAAATCATTCCGTAATTTATCTTTGAACTCTATATCTAAACTAACTTGAGAAAGCATAAAGCACTTATAATATTAAAAATCATAAGTATCAATAATAATCATAAGTCGTTATAATTATATCTTCAACTTTATTAATTTTAACAACATTATCTTTCAAACTCTTATCTATAATTACACCTACACCATTTATAGTACGACTCTTATCAGATTACCATAGTTTAAAACCTAAGTTATCAATCTCCTTAACTTTTTCTCCAACCCATTTAGTTTCTTGAATACATAAGATATTTATCTTTCTATGAATCATAATATCAACCAACTCCATTAATTTACCATTGGGAGTACCTATATTCCAATATCCTATCCTAATACTAGTATCATGGACTAACTTCTTTACCCGCATCCGTCCGTAATGTGGAACCTCGCTTACTTGACACTATACCCGGCGCCGTGTAGCGGCCCTGCACACTTTCCATCGTATTCGTGCCATACTATCGCGTCGCTTCCAGATGGACACCCTAGCATTTATACAATGATAAAAAAGATTCATGTCATGAATTTTTTTCGACAAGTTTTACACTGACTGTCGACTACCTAGGATCTTGTCGGTCGTTAAATTAAAAATTGTCGGCTGCTGGAATAGGTATCCCAACGCCCGCTTTGAAGATATGTAATTTAATTTAATGTATATATATGTAATTTGTAAAAATATTTTTTTTTTGAAAATATGAAATCAAACCGATCTCACATCCTCACTAGTTTAAATAAACGAGCGCTACACCACAAACAATGCATCTATTCCAAGGAATATACACATTACTTGATAGTTCGACTCGATTATACATATATTTTTCGATTTTTTTTTTATTTATCATTTATTTAAAAGAAATTTTTGATATCTTAAAAGTGAATGAATCGACTCATATTAGACAGCGGGAACTTCCAACTACTCGTGGAGGCGAGGTGCCGCTTTACTAAGCTGTTGGAGATGTAGATCGCCGATCTCTTATTCTCGTAAAGTTATTGAGTCAGGATCGTGCTGGGACCTCTCACACATGCCTAGATGGTTCTTTCATTACTTATGCCCAAATCCCGAACCATCCTACTTACAGTCTTGCTTGATGACCCACATATAGCAAAAAATTATACGTGCACACTCATGTCTCGTACATAAGTGTAAAAATCAGGCCAAGTGGCAAGAAAGGAGGAAACGACACACCTAAAAGAACAATGAAAATAAGTGAATCATTTCTCAAAACCGCAGAAAACAAGCAATCCCGAACCCCCTACGACTCAGACTTGATATACTCAGCTAAAGCCTATCAGAGGGAAAAACTCTGACGACCCTCGCAAAGCCTAAAACCTAAAGACTCTACATTCCCTGGAAATACATACTAAACCTCCCAAGAGAAGCACCTCTTCTAAAACCATAAGTAGAAGTTCCCCAAAATATTTCAAAACCGTTGTGCAAATAATTACAGATTGCTTAATAGGAAAACTTTTAACATCCAATGGGTCAAACAGTTTTAGAAAGCTTCAAAAGTACGACTAAAGACTCTCAAAACCCATAGCCCAAAGCCAAGCCATACAAGCTCCAAATCCGAGCCCAACATGCCCATAACCGAGTCCAAAAAACAAGCCAAAACCAAGCTGCCATAAGTCAAAACAAGCCCGAATAATAGGCCAAAACCCAACTGCCATAAGTCATGAAATCGAGCCCTGCATGAAACAAAACCAAGCCCAAACAATAGGCCAAAACCCAGTTGCCATAAGTCATGCAACCGAGCCCTGCATGAAACAAAACCAAGCCCAAACAACAGGCCAAAACCCAGCCTAATCAAGCCATGAAACCGAACCTTCAATAGGGCAAATACCGCAGCTCGCATGGCTTCAAAAACAAACTCAAAATATTGCGAAACCGTGGCTCATTTAAGCATAAAATCCTAGCTATAAATTGTGCATTAGAAATGTAAACGCATGGGAATTGCATGGCACGTATACAAACCTCCTACCACATATTTGATGTGCAAGTACATAAGAATTGTGTGGTATGGTTTGTAAAGCACCTCGACATGTCTTAAGCTTAGTGAAAGATAGATGAATAAGAGTTGCAGAGACGTGTAAATAGCACAAAAGAGTCAAAAGAGTCATACATGGTCCTCTCCAAACGAACAAGCTCTAGCTCAAATAGCCACATTTGAAACCACCAAATGATGTTTAAACCTTATTAAAACAACTAGTGAATAAAGGAACTCCCAAATAGACATTTCCATGCTTCAAAATCTAGCTAACATATGTAAAAGAAGAGCATCAACATTTATGAAACATTAATATGAGACTTGGGCTCTCTAAACTATCATACTCCTTTTACTTTCACATGCCAAGACATCCTTATGCATTTGAAATGTTAAAAGCATAAACATTGAAGTTCGTAGCTCAACTGAAAGGGAGCAAAAGAACCAACATTAGCAACCTTTCCACCTACCAAGAGCCAACCAAAACTTTCTCCATTCTTCTCCCCCTCTTTTCTTCTTGCATATATATATATATATATATATTACAAGTGCAAGCCCTTCACATGTGTCGAAGCATAACAATGAAACAGAATAAACATGGGTTACAATAGATGATTTTCAAATGAGCATTCCAACATAAAACCTTAGTGTTAAACCAATACAACAAGGAAAACCGCAGCCTAGAGGGCTAAAACAGCCCTGAAATTTTAATATACCAGTATAGATGTGATAAGAACATAAGGAAGAAGCTAGCACATGCATAATACTTTAAGCGTTGCCACCTATAAGCCTAATACCCTTTGCCAAGCGAACAGCGTGAAGTAATTAAATCAAACTTAACGGAAATGCTAGAGGTCTAAACATCCATGGCAGCTAATAGCTTGTACGTGCAGTAAGTAAGAAAGAAAGACAGAAAAAAGAACTTGCTCAAGATTTTTATCCTCTTGAGCTTGCTTAGCCCCCTGTCGAGCAAATAAGAAGAGCAGAAAGGAGAGAAATTACCTCGCTTGAGCTTCTGAAAAAAACAAATGAGAAGCCACAAAACTCCCCAAACACCAACCCCTCAAGCACCAAGTCCTAGCCGAGCAGAAATTTCGGCAAAACCTCCCCCAGACTCAAAATTTTCGGCCAGCCCTTAAACCCTACCCCAAGTGGGGATTTTATAGCAAAAGGAGAGGGGGAAGCTCACCTAACCTTACCCCAAGGTTAGGCCAACCCAACGCTCGTCCCAGCAGGAAGAAAACAATCGCAGCTAGAGGCACGGAGGGAGGAACCATCGGGAAGGAAGCGAATTGCCGTATTCGTGACCCAGGGAACAAGAGCGCTAGAGTCAACCTTCCCGAAATAGTTTCCCGCGTAGCAAGACGAAGCAGAAGGAGCTTCGGGAAGAAACGTTTCGGGCAGAGGATGTCGAGAGAGAAAAGGGAGGTCAACTCTCCCTCGCATGAGGGAGAGGTGCGAGAGGAGAGTGCGGCTAAGGCCTCACCCGAGTCTTGCGCATTCGACCCTAGGATATGCGACCGGTCGCGGGAGAGGAGGCGAACTTGGGAGTGTTGCGTGCGCTTGGGCTCGGCGTGTGCGGAAGATGGGGGACAGGTGTGTGAGTGTGAAATTTAGGGTTTTAAATGAAATAAAATAAAAAAAAAACTTATTTTACTTAAATGCGTCGAATTCCGGACAATTTATTTGTGCGCGAAACCCTATCAAAGTGCATGTCCTTCCTAAACAAATTAGACGTTTCAGACGCTCCGGCGCAGTCTGTTTCGTCATTCGGGGTCGTTCAGACAACCTCGTCGACGATCAGGTCAAAAGTGCGTTGAATTCGATTATCTTTAAAATTCTGACTCGCTTTCGATCATTCTGACAAATTGGCTTCAACTTCGATCAGTGACAGAGAAATTGAAAGTGTCGAGGCTTCAAATCGAGGAATTTGTGCATGTAGTAGTGCAAAATGTGTGCGAGACAATATTAGGACTTAAAGTTCCTATGAGGGACTCCTAACAAAGTGATTTCAAAACCCTAAAACAAGGCTGGTCCTTTTGCTAAGGATCTAAGATAGTCGAAGGGAAGACCTTAGGGCTAGAATTCTAAATCCTAATAAAAAACTAGACCTCGACAAAAATGAGGTCAACAGGTCTCAAACTTGAAATTGCTATTGTCTTGAATTCCTTGTCAGTTTGATCCATTTACATCAAGGCTAAAATCCACCTCTTAGGTGCTTGCGGAAGAGAGAGCATGAAAATCACTCATCATTTTTGCGGTTGTCTGTGAATAACTACTCCTTTGAGCTAGTCATTAAACTAACTCCAAATGGCAACCTTTGCATGACATCTCTTTCTTGGATAATGGGCGCACAATCTGCTAATTTTTTGCTATTTTTTGCGCGAACAGAGGGATGATCCTAGAGAAGTATTTACAAAGTAAAGCATCAAAGTTCACATCTTTGAGACATTGCTTTGGGACTTTCTGCCACCAAAAAGTCCTTTCCGTCATAAATCAACTACGATAGGGACCAAACACCAAGAGCAGAGCAAAGGGCTGACTGACTCATTTTGTAACTATTTTGTTGAGTGATATACTGGAAGTCAAGGCTTTCCTCTAAAGCTTATTGCTTTCTCTCTTTTTAATTTCCATATACTCCAGCACAACTTTATTCTTTGAAGTATCTCCATAGATTAATTCGCCCGCTTGAATGTTGAAATCTCGTCGGCAACAATTTTGAGGATTGATGTAAGTCTCAGTTTTGTATCAATCTCAAAGGGTGAAGTTAGCCTCTTATTCAGTTAGGATTTCAGGATTACCATAACTGATCAGGGTCGCTCGGAGAGTGATGATTGGCTATTTTTGAGTGGTGTTTGCCTTTATTTTATTTGTAATATATCATATTAAACTATTAAATCTGATTCTTAGTAAACCTTGGAGCTTAGGTTTTGGTTGGTCTTAATTAGGGATGCCCATTCTTTTTGCCCATTTGGGGTGAGATATGGTGGTTATTGCTCAACAAAACAGGTCCTTAATCACACAGGAGTTGTGCATTACGCTGATTACAGTAATCTGTGAGCATTTGTCCAGACACAAGTGAAACTTAGTCAAAGTAAGAATCCTTTAATCTACTAGAAGTATGTTTTTTCTTAATTACCAATAATTGTGTAACAAATAATTGTTTTGCAAAAGTTTTGTGAAGCAAAGGCCTGCTTATGGGTGAGATTCTGACTACTTCTGTCGGCAAGTTGATGATATTGTTCCCGAACCACATTTACATTAAGCCTCATTCCTGAACTTTTCCTCTTAACATTTTACATATTGAACTTACTTTTGATTTCAACTTTTGGCATTCAATAATTTGTAGGCTGAAAACTCGGTCATCTTTTTAATGTACTATTTTGTTTAGAAACTACACTTTTGTTTGCTGTCAGCATGTGGATTAAATTATAAGATTTTTTCCCCCAATTTTGTTTTGAGTTTTCCATTTTTTAGACTGCGTAACCTAGACGTAGCATCAATTATTTGCAGGAAGGGATGGTTTGACTCACAATATGTTGGATAATATACACGCTCATTGGAAACGGAGAAGAGTGTGCAAGATAAAATGTAAAGGAGTATGCACGGTTGACATGGATAATGTCCACGGACAATTAGAGGTATGAACTCATAAATCTGTCGGCTATTCGACTATCTGCATGTGTTAGCTATCTTTAACTTCTAGTTAACTTATATGCGGATATGCCCTCAGATGTGAATTGAGTGTTTTATTTTTTTGACGCAGGTCTAGGACTTTTATGTTATGAATGTTTTCTGTGCTTTTATTGTTGGTATGTAAAATGCCTTCTTAGATTAATATAACAGGCTGTTCATGCCTTGTAGATTACTGAGATTTATTTTCAGGGTTAGTGATACTTGGGCTTTGTTTGAGAGGGCTTCTTCTTTCCAAAAAAACTCTTTTAGAAGTAAGTTTAGAATAAACAACGATATAAAGTGATGGTTGCCAAAGTCAATATTACCATTTGAATTCGGAAAATTTTAGGTGCTTTTTAGTTATAACTTTTAAATATAAAAGAGTATTATACCCTAAATAATTTATGCTAATCATCAATTTTAACACTGATAAATTATTTACAGAATTTTTTGTGGCTCTCATCGTGACACTCAAAGTGATTCGTGCTTTTGACGAGGTTAATATCCATCTTCTAAGTAAAAATATATAACTAATTATCAATAAAAATTAAATATTCTAAAATACTGAAATCTCCCGCAGCATTAATTCCTTTACATTGAAAACTCCCCTTGCAGATCCCTCGAATGGATTGCTTTATTTCAATTGGGACATTGTTTTTGCTTTTTCTGACCTCGAAAAGCTTTTTCTTTTGAAAAGCATTTTCTTTTCACATGGAGACTGGTCTCGTAAATGATCTCGAAAAGTTTTCCTCCCATGGCAAAGAGAACACGGAACGAGCAGAGAATGCCTAGAAAAGCATCTTCACGAGAAGTTGAAACAGAAAAAATGGGACAGAAGAAGAAAGACTATTTTTGACTTTTTTGTTGTCCAAAAAGCGGAATGCGTATGTGTGGTAGGTTTGAAGCCGCTCCGATCTTACATTTTGAAATGACCATGAAACACCTTTGCAATCGACACACCGTGAGGAGACAAAAATAGAACAAATAGATGGGAATAATATTTTCACTGCTCTGCGCAACATAACGGCAGTTGAAATCGTTCGCAAATGAAGCCTTGGTTAGATTCATCAATGTGGGTACCAGATAACTTTAAAAGCATTCTACAATTTAGGTGGGTTAAATAGGCTTTTCTAATATCTCTAATTTATTTGTGAAAGACAGCAGTTGGTTATCGTTATGGAAGACTTGATAATCGATGCTGTGCGTTCAGGATAAAAAGAAAGCATAACTATCATATGGCATATGCTTTTGCTTTACTCGAGGTAATAATTTAAGGTAAAATAATTGGCATTTCTTTGTTTTTCTTCTACTTTGCACAAACTAAACCTCACGAATAAGATGATTTCCATGTTTGAAAGCCTATATATAACTTGAAGCACTGATTCATCAGTGCTTTTATGTCACTATGAACGGTATCTTTTACTTTATCATCATCAACTATTCCTTCACGATATCATAAACCTAAAAATATCACTAATGAAGTCATAACAACTGACTCTTTTAAATGAAATGCTTACATTGATATAATTGATTATTACATTACGGAGATTCAAATTATGTTTTTCATTTTAATGTGATGAGAAGTATATGAACATCAGAAGCAGGCCGACTAATGTGGAAATATTTTTCCATTGTTTATCTAGATGTTTAATGGTTTCATGGAATTTGAGAGATTCTTATTTATGGAATCGTTATGTAAACCATTTTACTTTTGATTTTTTTATTAGTTCCTTACCTGTTCTTCCTTTATTTCTCACATATCCAAGAGATTTGAACCGCTCTTTCCTGTTCTATCTTTTATTGTGCTATGAAAGCTGTTATCTTTATTTAGTTAGGCATATTTCTGTACTTCATCATTTTCCACAAATTGATAGCATCAATTTATGGTTAAGACTCGTGCCTAATTTCTTCACATAAGTATAATATATAGCTAGATTTGCTTACTTGTAAGTATTACTTTATTGGGAAACTTACATAGTTAGCTCCCAATTCTTACGTATTTATGTATCTCACACCTAAATTTTTATATGCACATACATAACACTTTGGTGCGCTAAATCTATGCATGAAAATTTGTATTTTCTATTTAAAAAGTTGTATATAGTGCTATTTTTATGTGACATTAAAGATTTGAGTGCTCTATATGCAAATATAAAAGTTTAGGCGCGAGATAAGTAAATACATAAGAATTGGCACGCGCGAGATAAGTAAATACATAAGAATTGTGTGCCACGTAAATCGTCTCCAACTTATTTTAAACTTTCAAGCAACCTTGTAGCATCCAAATTATTCCATTGCTCTTTTGTGCAGGAAAAAACTGGCGGGAAGATTATATATAGCAGAGGAGGTGTTGTCTACTTGTATCGTGGTCGGAACTACAACTATAGGACCAGACCTAAATACCCTCTTATGCTTTGGAAGCCCATGACACCTGTGTACCCTCGCTTGGTTCAGCGTGTTCCCGAGGGATTAACATTGGAAGAGGCAACTGAGATGCGCAAGAAAGGGCGCCAAGTGCCTCCAATATGCAAACTTGGTGAGCTCTTTCATTATCTTCTGGGTGAGGGTGAGGGTGGGGGAGGGGGTTGGGACAGGAAGTAGATCATTATGGAAATTTAGAATTTTTTGTTACAGTATTTACGTAAATGGAGCTGCATGCTATATTTCTTCAATACATGATAACCTGAATCCTTTGCTTGTTTCGAACAGGAAAGAACGGCTTATATTCTAACCTCGTTAGAGATGTCAAAGAGGCTTTCGAGGAATGCGAGCTGGTTCGGATCAACTGCAAAGATATGAATAAAAGTGATTGCAGGAAGATAGGCGCCAAGCTCCGGGTATTGGATCACTGCCACCATTATCTTGTCTGATCCATTCTTTCGGGTTATAAAAAAACTTCTCGTTCGCGAAATTTTCTTGTTCAACTCGTTAAGTAGCTCATGTTTGATTTGTTTGTTAATCAAGTGAGCCAAACACAAATAATATTTTTAGCTCTATTTATAAACGAGCCAAACATGAATAAACTTTTACTCAATTGTATTTTGCTCATTTTGGCTCGGATTAAATAATTAATTTTAATATAATATTTTTATGTTAATTTTTATGCTTTATTTTAAAAATGTTATATTTTAAATAATTCCATTTAATTTCAAGCAAACACAAGTTTAAACGAACAAACAAAATTCAAAACAAGCTGAACATGAAGAATATGCTAACACAAGCCTAAAAAAATTTCGAATGAGCCGAACATGAACAAGCACTACGTTCACTCAAGTTCAGCTTGTTTACACCTCTTCTTTTCATTATACAGTTTGAACTTGGTTTTGTAGGACCTGGTTCCATGTGTCTTACTCTCATTTGAGTATGAGCATATACTGATGTGGAGAGGGAAAGAATGGAAATCATCTCTTTTACCATCAAACGGCGATCATGGAGCTGTGGGACTTGTTGCCGAGGATGCATTTGATATTTCTGATTCATTAGTAAAGGACATGCAAATGCAGAAGATAAATTCAGTAGGGGAAAGTGTTAATATAAATCTGTTAAATGATCTTGACATGGAAAATACTAAAGATATTGCCAAGATAAATATAGTTGAACCACCTGCTTCTAGTACTGTTGAAAGCACAGTCTTGGGGCTATGTGATGAAGTTCATAAAGAAAACAGCTCTCAAATTGTAAGATCAGATCCCGAAGAGAACGAGAATCTTCTTTTAAGACAAAGCAATGGTAATGCATCATTGGCATCTGATGTGAATTTGGCAGAGATAGGCACTAATGAATCTGATATCAAAGCAGACAATTCTGAGAGTCTCTGTGAGTCTTCCAATGCCCCATGGTTGGAAGGGGTCAAACTTCTTGTCAAGCAAGCTGTTGAGGCAGGAAATGCTTTGGTGTTGGACGAGCAGTCCGCAGATGCAGATATTGTACTATCAAAATCTGTTGCTCTTGCCATGAAAGCGCCAAGTGGACCGAGCTTTCAACATCCGTGTAAGAAAGTTGTGTCTCAGAAGGTTAAGAAAGAAAAGAGCAAAGACAGTAAGGAGGAATATGTTGTTGAAACTTCACCTGTTACTCAAAGAAAAGGTGATGAGAAACAGAAATCTAGGAGCAGGAATAAGAAAGATATCTTTCTGGATGTGGTTCCTCATGGAAGTTTAGGAGTGGACGAACTAGCAAAGCTACTGGCTTAAGTTGAATCTGTCAAGTCATCTGTAGATGGATTTGAACATTTTATTATTATATTTCCATATGGAATTTTGTCGAGAACAGTAATAATTTATCTGATCCAATATCTGCTAAGGTCAGGGTTTATTTTAGGGAGAGCATTGTATGGAGCCGCAAGTGAGAAGCGAAGATGTACATGAACATTTCTAAGTGCTTCTTCTCGAGTTTTTGGTTTTCTCTTGAAGTGCTTCATAGTAGGGTCGATGGATTTTGAGTTTGCACTAAGGTGGAGGTAAGTTAATAGTTCACAAGAGCCACAAATCTTTTCCTTATTTTTTTTTCCTGGTTTTGTGGAGAAAATAAATAGCATCTCTTAGCTGCTGTGTATTGTTTCTATTTTTTTAATTGGCTCTGTTATTTATACTTGGAGATTGATTTTTATTTCTTAAGATTATAAAACTGCTGAATGCCTTCTGTCATTTGATGATGAAATGAACTGGAGATAAGCTGGCTAGTAGGGGATTCACTTGCTTAGCATCAGAAGCTCTTTCATGCATATTCAGAAAGGGAGCTCTGCTCAAAGAAATGAGGCCAGAAGAATGGGTTATTATTTTACAGTGCTAGTTTAAGGTATGTTTCCTGTCAGAAATACCTTTTTACAATATATTACATTTTCATTATCATTTTCAGTTTACACAATATTAACTGCCTCTCCTTAATCACCACATTAAAGCATGATTTCATTTATAATTATGTCGGCCTTTCAAATCAATTATTTTTGTCAAGAATAACCCGTGCCTTATTTATTCTTTTAAAACACAGTAGGAACTTCCAATATGACATTTGGGTTGTGCTGATGCAATAATTTGACGGCTTCGAAAATATCGTTAGCATTTATTTGATTAGAAGACTAATATATGTTCCTATAAATGGATTTTTGATAAATTTGATATTATTTAATTAATGCATTTTGGAGTCATAAACTAAATGGTTATCCTGATATAGTCCTATTTGTTTTCATATGCACTAAAAAAGATATATAGTATATTATATAAGTCTTATTTCCTGAAAAAGATAGAAGCATTTTGTTTATGTTCTGCATTCAGCTTCCCTTAAAACGGCTACAATTCTCTACAATTGTCTTATTGTTCAAGAAGTTTTTCCTATATTATGAAGTGAGAAAGCCCATAGTAGAATGAGCATGAAGCATGATTATTAAAGGGAAAGTTGACTTTATATGCATCTTAATAGCGAAATTATAGAAGTATCCCTGCTATTTATTTTCTTGAAGAGAGATGTCCAAAAATTCTTCTCAACTTAAAATGTCCCTACTTTTGAGCAACAAAGTACTTGTTTATATTTGTCATCACAATCATTAGTTAGAATAAGCTTTGAACTGGGTTCTAATTATATAGCAGTGTGAGGTTTAGGTTCATGTATTAATTATTTTGGACACATAATCAAATATTATTCGAATCACCTTCCAACTCTTTTTGAATCTTATTCTACCATGGTTCGAATATAAATCAAATGTTTGAGTATGAGCTAAACATGATTCGGATATGATTCATGTATGGATGGATATCGATTTGAGTATGATTTTTGCATGGTTTGCACATTCATCATAAAAGTTTCTAAGGTTTGAACAAGGTACTATGAAGATTTGAATAAGATTTAAACAAAGTTCAAACATGTATTATAACATTGCGTCTCCAAAATTTATAATGCATCTACAATACAATAACTGTAACACATTAGAATATAAAAAATAAATTATACAATAGCACATCAAGTGTGTCACTTTACATCAGCTATATAATATATTGTGTTGCGTACATTTCAAAATTTTTAGTACAAATAAGACATGAATGATTTGTTAGACTATATATATATATATATATATACACACACACACACACACATATATATATATATATATATATATATAAGAAATTTTGAAATTTTGCGTGCTTTCGTTACGGTAGTCTTAGGAATCTTATTTGTAGTTGTCCTTTACATCCAGTGAGTTTTGGGGGAAAAATGGTTCCTTCATGTTGTCAAATAACGTTGAGTGCCAAGCAACATAGGGAAACATTTGTAGAATGGAGTCATTGTTGTTGCAGGCTTTGTGCTGAGGTTCAAGAGTTTACAATTATAAGACGCCATGGCCTTCACATCGCAGGAAATGATCTCTTGCATGTTATTCTACGAGCTATATTCTATTTTATTGGATAATACATCAGTTCTACATCAGCAATGATTTCAGGAACTTATCTTCAATAATGTGTGCGTCAGGGAATATTCATGCCAGTTGGAGTCCTATTTTGACTTACTGTACATGAATACTGCTGATCTTCATCTCTGATCAAACACTTTTTCAATATAATAATTGCCTGATTTATAAGAAAGTGTTGCACCATATTATATGCTTCAAAGAACAATTAAAAGTAGATGATCAATCTGCTTCATAGAATCAGTATATATTGCAGCACAAAAACGGTGATATGAACATTGTAACCAATGAAGAAAATGTATGCATTTCATAAACACATTCCATCCACAAATTATAAAGCATATTGTCTCAAATAAGAAATCATAACATCGTAAGAAAAACATAGGCTTTGCTTCAATCAATATCCACAGTTGGTATGGGTTAATTACACATGTGGTGGTGGTTGCCGAGTCTCCTTTGAATCCTCATCAATCACTATCTTCTTCCAGAACCAGTGCTGCTCCCAGAGCTGATAGATCTCTTCAATCGGCACCTGCTTTGTCTCTGGCAGCAGGAAGTAGATGAACAAGGACATGACCACAATCAAACAGGCGAAGAGGATGAAAACGCCGAAGCGGAGGTGGCATAATGCCGCGAGGAAGCACTGAGCAACAAGTGCGGTGCAGAAAAGGTTGATACAGACGACAATGCTCTGACCCGCCGGCCTTGTCTCCAAGGGGAAGAGCTCGCTCGGCACCAGCCACCCGAGCGGACCCCATGACCAGCCGAAAGCTGCTACGAATGCACAGATTGAGACGACAAGAAGGATCGATACACCTCTGGATAGAACGGTGCCACGACCGAACTCTAGAGCCAGAGTTATACCTACAATCAACTGCAACCACAGAAGAATCACATACAGAGCACTCAATTTCAATGATTTTCATGTTTTAACACCTAAACTTCAAGTTTTACATATATGACATCTTATGCATGATAAAGTTGTATTTCACTTTTTAAAATTTAAAATAGTGGCATTTTCTATGTGATGTGAAATATTTTGATGGTAAAAATAAAATTTAGGTGTTGTACATGTAAATACATAGGAATTTGGTGGTATGTAACATAAATGCCCCAAGAACTAAAGTAAGATTTACATAGAAATCACTCAATTCATATGTATTTACATATCTAACAACTAAAGTTTAATTTTTACATGTGCCATCTTATGCATGAAAATAATGTATTTGGCTTTTGAAAAAGTTAATTTAATGACATTTGTATATGTAATACGAAAGATTTGGGTAATAGAAACGATACGTACATTTGAGATGATCATCTGAATTCCAGCTTCCATGAAGAGGAAACGCCTGCCAAGCCTATCGACGAGCAGCATGGAAACAATGGCGCCCAGAACAAGCATCGAACCGGTGATAATCGAAGAGTACAGGGCCGCACCAGATCCAAATCCCAGGCTCTGGAAGATCACCGGAGCATAGAACAGTATGGAATTCTGTCCGGTGAGCTGCTGGAAAGCCGGAATGCCGATAGCGCCGATAACGAGCTGGGGACGGTTCTTCCGCTTTAGTATATTGCGGAATGGGTGCTTCACCGCTTGCGAGGCTGCGCTCGCATCCTTTAGATCCTCGAGCTCCGCATCCACCTTCGTGGTCCCTCTCACCTTCTCGAGAATCCTCCTCGCTTCCTCCACTCTTCCTCGCTCTACCAGACTATTTGGAGTTTCGGGGAGAAATAAACCGCCGAGGAACATTACGGACGCCGGCAAAGCCGCGAGGCCGAGGGAGAGCCGCCATCCCCACGGGTGGATCTTTTCAGTGAAGTAGTTGATGAAATCGGCGACAAGAATACCTAGACAGGTGGTTAGCTGGAAGAGTTGATTCACAGCCCCTCTGATCTTCGGGGGTGCCATCTCTGATAGGTAGAGAGGAACAGCTTGATTTCCGAAACCGATACCGATGCCGAGAAAGATTCGGCCGACGATGAGCATAAAAATGTTGACGGCTGCTGCATTGATAACGCCTCCGAGGAAGAAGCTTACTGCGCCAGTTAAGATGCTGGTTCTCCTTCCATATTTCCTTGTGACAGGTGATGCTGCGAAGGTGGATAGGAGGCCGGCGAAGTAGAGGGAAGATGTGAAGAGGGTGAGTATTTGGTTGTCGTATTTGCAGTAGTCTGTTTCGTGGAGATGGGCGTGCTTTCTCTCGTAGGTTTTGGGGAAGAACTCTTTTAAGAAATCATCCATGGATGTCACCCCGCCTGTGTTTTCAAAATGAAAGTGTTAATTTACGTGCAGATTTATGCATGTCTATCATCGTCCCAGTGAATTTCTGTGGATAAATGCGTGCGTATTCCATGTAATAATCTCTCAATAATTTTTTATCGACACATATTTATACATGTACTCCCCAGAATAACCTCCCAATAACTTTCAAATAACCCTTAAATAATCTAAATACCTTCCGCAGTTCTCCTCTCATATTTTTGGATGTTATTGGGGGTATTAACATCAATAACACCGACATAACCTCCCAATATGCTCCAAATAACCTTTGTATGCACGCAGAAGTGCGTGTGTACTCCGTACGTAAATATATCTCCTGTTATTGTGAGGTTATTAGAAGGTATTGACTCCAATTGCCTCCCAATAACCCATTAATAACTTTCGTGGTTTGACTTTCATATTTTCTTGGTGTAATTTAGGATTCTATGAGGTTATTGGGGTATTAATTTCAATAATGCCGACATAACCTTCTAATATCTCCTGAATAACCTTCAAGCTTTCATTTTATGTGTTAATATGATTATTATGAAGTTATTAGAGAGTTAATCGAAATTTATTGCGGAGTACGCATGTAGAATTGCATGCCTACTCCGTACATAAATATTTCTCCCGTGATTAGACATCCCAATGTAATATTTTCTCTTTAAAGGTAGATTAGGATTAGGTGAACAGGATGGTTAGGATTAGGAAGTGATTAGGATTGGCAGACAAAGCTGATTAGGATTGGGAATATGTTGATCCGAATTACTATATATATATATACACACACACACACTAATTCACTGATTTTTAAAAGCTTAAAAATGAAATAAAGATGAGATTTGCGTAGAGCATAAAGGCCACATTGAATACGAATAATGTTTTAGAACAATAATACGCTGTCCAAATAAATTCATATTTCAATTGAGGACAGCTGAAATTCAAATTTACCAATTATGCCATCAAGAACGTGCTAAATTATTAACTTTCATGGGTTCTTCTTATATGACTGAAATACTTTCATAGCTCAATGAACTATCTTATATTAAAATAAATATTTTATAACCAGTAAAAATATTTAATCAAAATACCTTATATACGGTAAACTTCTATCATGCAGATTGGTAGCGGAGAAAACTTAAATCGAACCAGTCAAACAATTAAATGAGGTCAGTTTGGTTTTTTAACTGGGTACTGGAAATTATAAAATTATATATATTTTTTAATTAATTTAATTGGTTTATATGGTCGGTTTGACTCTATCTGTAAAGACTCAATGGAAAAAAAGAAGATAGTCTTTTAAATTTAGGATTGATTATTATTTTTTAAATTAAATGGTAGAGTTACATAAACAAATCAAATATAACTAAATTTAACAAAATTGTAAATCTGAATCAAAATTAAAAACATCTATGAATTGAAACCGGACTCAGATCTTTCTGATTGGTTTACATTTCAGGCATTTTACTAAGTAAATTGATCGAGACCAAACCTCACAGAACATAGATTAATTTTAAGGAACAAATTCAGATTAATCTACCTTTTGGTCATTTTGATTTGAAATTCTTAAGAAGATAAACTCCAACTCGAATTACAGTTGATTTAAAACATTCAAACATATTCATTCAATACTTTCAGCATTTGAAGAAAAACGAAGGGACAGAGAGCAAAAATTTGAAAGAGGAAGCCATTAAAATTGGGGTAAAGAAAACTAACTGGAGACGCCAAGATCATAGCCGAACAATGATCCTCCAAGAGATCCCACGATGACCGCCAATACAAAGTAGAGAGTGACTCCCCCTTCATAGTACTCCGCTCTTCTAGCTACTTCGCCAACTCCGAACCCTCCTCCCGCCATTAAACCCTAATTCCAAATCCTCGAAGCTCCCCTTTCGTCTGAGAAACAGATCGACTTCCCTATTTCTCCCGCAGAGCTGAGCGTAAGAGAGGAAAAGTGAAGAAGAGATGTAGATGGGAGAAGAAGAGGAGATTTATTATTGCCATTTTCCGGTGTGATTTGTTAATCTCATCCCAAACAATGTGGTACTAATAAATTTGAAATTGGAAAGTCTATCCAAATTATTATTAAGTCTTTATCCTTTTGAGTCCTTTAAGTTTGGTTAAAGATAGAAAGTTTTCAGTAGCGAGTCTTTATGGATAAGCATACGCAATTTTGATCTACTTCATACTTTTAAGATAAGTAAAATAGATGATTAGGCATCATCAATGAATATAAAAAATGTAATAATATTCTGATTTTATGTTAGTTCACATAAATTTTAAAATTTATATTTATTTTAAAATTTATATATATATTTTTTTAAAATTATGTATTATATTATCTCATTTTATATATTTATATTTGATTCAACGCTAAAATTTGTTATCATTTGACGTGAATCTTGAGATTTTTTTGAACGAGAAATGTTCCGAATTCAAATTAGAGATCATTGAATGCATCAATTTCAGAAGTTTTATAGTCAAATTGATTGCCTCGATAAGATGGGTCTAATAATACCAAAATTGGTATATTTTTTGAGCCAAACATATCCATATGAAGCCATGAAAGCACATTTGGTGGCTTTAGATTTTTAATTGAATTATCAAATGAACTTCACATTTGATAATTACGTTTTAACTTTTTAGACCCAGCGATAACTTCCAGCCTTTCAGAATCTCTAATCACCGTCGAGCACTGCCTGCTGACCATTTTTTACTACTGCAATTTTTTTAAAAATTTAGACCGTAACTTTCTAGCAACCATCAAAGTTAGTCAAGTCTACTAATAAAACATAGCTTTCCGTTGTATCTTTTCGAAAAAAACAATTAAAACGTAATTTTATAAAACATAAAAAATTACACTGCAGCATCACTCCACCACTATACCGCCACTCCAAAATACTTTTAGTGATAGATAAATTGTGCTTTTCCTAAAATAAAACCAACCAAGACGTTCTTACTTGAAATAGGAAAAAGTTGCTTAAGGAATTTAATTACTTTTTTATTTAGGATTTAATAATTGTTAAAGTTAATTTAAAATAAATGCAACATAAATGTTATTTATTTCTTAATGCATTTATATTCATCCTATAATTAAACTAAAATTTATGAGCTCCATCTTAGCTAAAATATTGTACCTAAAATTGCTCTTTTGATTTTTTTTTTTTTAATAAAAAGTTTAAGGATTTAAACAATTTTTTTCGTATACTTTTGATTTACAAAATTAAAAAGAAAATGAAAACGTAAATTTTATGAATATTAAATGATAAGAGTTTAATCTTCTTAAATATGTGATGATATGTCGAAGTTCAATTTATAATAAATTAATCAAATATTAAAAAATTATTTTATTTATTATGCAATACAATTAAACACTTGTAATGTTTAAAATTATAGATGTAACTAAAATGGATTGCTCAGATTAATATTATACAATATTATTAGTTCAATGTTAAATATTTTATATTTTTATTTCATTAATGTAAAATATTCATTAATATTTTATGCATATGAGAAGGATAATGGCTCTGTCAAAAGACATTCTTATTCATTGGTCTCATACGAAGCAGAATGGTAATAAAGCTACTCATTAGGCTGCTAAATTTGGTGATAATTTTTATAATGTTGTGATTTCTATGCTGATTTCTGATAAATTGAGATTTTTACCTCTTCATGATATTTCTTAATTCGTTGTTTTTTGTTTTGTGTTGTGGTGTGAGTTGTATTTTATTTTTATTTTTTTGGAAGAGAACCTTATATTCTTCTTTTTTACGTGAGTTGTTTGTGGGGTGTAGATAGGATCTCTTCCCTGTCTTTTGTAAAATTTTTTGGATGAAACACGTAAGAAGCCTACAACTGCTATTTTTGCAAATATATATATATATATATATATATATATATATATTCACTCAAATTTTTTTTGCAAAAAAATCCATCCATAACAACTTTATGTTTTATTATTAATGAACACACCTTATTAATACAAAACTTATAATTATTTATCCTTATGAATGTGACATTTAGTGTGCAAAGTCAAGTCGGAGTTAGAACTTTATACTTTAAAATGACTATAGAAATATAATAAAATTAAATTTATTATTGTATCTTTATCGTTGATGTCACAGCTAATAAAGTTGAAGCTTAAAGTTTAAAATGGAGCATGTGGATGGTCATACTTTGAATTATATCCCTTAGATGGAATCATTTTGATGGCTATGATTTGAACGACTTTTAAAAATGTCATTGTTCACACTTACAACTGCAGCATTTAAATGACGAGGAGGCTTTTCAAAGAATTTGTTGCCTTTTAGGGTCCTTTTGGGCAGTTTATCTGCTGCGGCGGCGTTTTAAAAATGCTGCTTCACTATTTTGAAACTACTTTTTGTTTCCAGATAACTGGCTTATCTGGATAAGCACAAACTGCTTCAAACGCACCCTTAATTTTGAAGTACTACTTAAATATTTCGAGTTTAATATTATACTATTTGTAGTATATATTTAATGTCAAGTTTTATTTTATATTTTAACACCAGTATCTATATTGCAATCAGGAACATATAGAGGTATTGAATTGTCTCTATAACTTTTTATGGAAATCTAAGGATCCAAATCTTAATTCAACTGCTGTAGTTAATCTAAGAGTGCAATTGAGCCAAACCGGCTCGAATTCGGCTTGTTAAAGAGCCACAATTTGAATTTATTGAGCTGCAAACTTAGCCTGATTCGACTCGAGAGCTCCTGTTCAGCTTGATTATATAAATTAATTTTAATTTTTATAACAAATAAAGTTTTTATTACTCTATAAAATTTTAAAATACTTTTATCAAAACCGAGCTTTTGAGTTGAGCTCGAGACCGGCGTAACTACGCGATTTCGTGCTCAAGTTATGCTAAAGCCAACCAAACTTCTCATGAGTGAAGCCCAAGTTTAGTGTGGGTCGAGGTTGACTCGACTTAACTAAAAAAATCTATTCTTGCATACCCAATGATGGCTTGTGACCTCTATTAAGTTTCAATAAGATTCCATTCAATGATCTTGGATCCAACATCGTTGAGTGCCAGAAAATTCATGATAGTAGAGTAATAATTTAACGTCTTAACATTGTATGAAATTTGATACACAAATAATAAAAATAAGTGGGTCTAACACAATTGAAATGATTCACTATAAATTTATAAGTACAAATATAAACTCTTTTTACACAATCGAGAAATTGTTACAAGTTTTCTTAAAGTACAATGTTCGTTATACAATAATAAAAAACAGTTGCTCCTGCAAGTTTTCATAGGATTTTTGATACGACGTGTTCGAGGTACGTCGTTGCACAATATTTAGAATACTGTATCACTCCATATGCATGAGACATCATCACTCAATAAAGTAGTTTGTTACTCAGCAATGTGCATTGCTATTCCACAAAATCCTAAAACTATAATAAGGTTTACCGTAAGAAGCAGAATCATAGAACTTAGTCTAAAGAGAGAAAATGCAACACATAAAGGAACTTATAGTACAACCCTAAAAAGGACCAAACATGTCCGACACGACTGGACTTATAACCCATTTAATCGCAACAAAACCAAGCATGATCAGTCTCATGAAGTTTGGGATAGGATAAACTAATATTTATTACGTATGAATGATATGCAAAATGTTGTAAGACTAAGGGAAATATACATTTATAATCTATAATTTATAGTATATAATTTTTATTCTTTAACACACTCAAATGGTTTATTAATAGTGTCAACTCTTAGTGTTGAGTAATAAACAAGTTGTGTATGGATATGCATGTCCTTGATGATGAATGACCAAAAGATCAAGTTGAATGCTAATTGGTATGTAAAGACATATTCACTCCATATTGTTCACCAGAATTATGGTCGGCTGCTTTGAATATATATATATATATATATATATATGTGTGTGTGTGTGTGTGTGTGTGTGTGTGTGTGTGTGTGTGTGTGTGTGTGTAATTTTGATATTGAAAAATAGTAACTTAATTTTGAAAAATGAGACTGAATATATCTCATATATTTAATAGTTAAAGTAACCGAGCACAACACCACAAACGATACATCACCTTGAAATGTAAGCATATCATTTGATAGCACGTTTAATTATATAAACTAAATAATTTATGACATCTATTTGGTCTGCAAAACCTCTTATGTATGACCGACAAGTTCCCCTACATAATATAAAGATTAGACATGGTTTATTTTATCCGGGTTCTTAGTTTCCTATAGAAGCAGACCCCTATAATTAATTACAACTTAATGATCATAGTAGCTTAAGAAAACTCTCGATTAAAATCTGTAGTTCTGTCTTCAGGAATTCAAAGTTTAGGTTTTCAAGTTTGGACATAGGAAGTCAAAAGAGAATGACTCAAGTAGGAAATATTATTTCCAGGAGTCCGAATGAGGGAAAGAGTAGGGGATGTCATAGATTGCGAGGTAGACCTTGGTGACTTCCCAACTATCATAGTATTCTGCTTTATGTCTTTAAAATGACATTATTTAGTATTTCAATCCTGTAATTTATTTTCGAATTTAGGACTTACATTCACACGTTATCCGACCATGTAAATAACCTAGGAAGATAGGAGTCTGAAGGAGGAAAAGAGTATGGGATGTCACAGATTTCAAGACAAACATCGGTGACTTCCCAACTATCATAGTATTTTGTTTTATGTATTTACAATGACATTATTTAGTATTTCAATCCTACAACTTATTTTAGAATTTAAGACTTACATTTGCACGATATCCAACTGTGCAAATAGCATAGGAAGATAGGTGGATTTACGCCTTACCGAATGAAAACCTCAGAATCTTAAAGGAAGTTAAGACTAATGATTCATGACATGGTTGTACAAAAGCCTAAAGTTAATGTGAGGATTTATGTTGCAGTAGGTGTACTACATTGAAATCCTATGAGTTTGTTGTTGTTTAAACAAAGGAAGGATTTAGCTAATGGAGACCTTGTTTGTCCTCTCAAAAGTGTTCATCTGTGCATTTTATGTTTCACTGAAGTCGATTCACTTCATGTTGAGCCTTACTCGTCCTCGTAAGTCGTGCTTCACTCACTTACATCTTGCTTTGAGCTCCTCGTCATGCTGCCCAAAAAGTTTGCTCCAAGCTCCGTAACATGGCGGTTTCTTGTTTAGGTTTTATGTTTTGTATTTGCATGTATGCAGTCATCGTTGGGTCTCGTGCACCTTCAAAACAAACAGTCTACTATTCTCTACCCTAAGGGCTTTGCAGACGTTATAAGTAAATAATGTATAAGTGAAAGGAATAGTAAAAACACAATAAAGTACAGTAAAATTAAATGACGTGCGTACCTGAGATTCTTGCCTCTGCTACAAAATGGTTAGTACCATATATAAAACACATAAATATGATAATAAGCTAAAGAAAACCAGAAGACATTAGCAAATGAGTAAAAAAGTCAGTGACACATATATGAACGATCGGAGCGGGGTATAAGGGTTTGGTAAAGAGGGGAGCTCGGAACTAGGACCGAGACTAGAGCAATTCTTTTCAAAGGGACTCCGTAGGCAATCATTGTAACCATTATGTTTGTGGGATCCAAAATAGGGTAAAAGACTGCCCATAAAGTCTTCAAGGGAGAGTAATTCTTAACCCGACCTAAGTGACTGACATATGAGCTAGCTCAAAGTGAAATTCAAATTTTTTTAGTTTCACATGCATGAAATGTTTCAACTTTTCAAATTATCATGCAAAAGTGAGATCTTTATCTTGAAAAGTAGTTGTATTTTACCTTTGTTAATTGTATGTCATTGGAAAATTCACATGTCAGCCACATTATAGGGTCAGAATTGCCAGCTGCTCTTGAGGGCAACAGGGTAACCCTTTACTAGCTGTTGGAGAGTAGTGATGCTAATCATCAGCCCTCAAGAATCCTCAAGCCCAAGACATATATCACTTCATCACATACCTAGATAGCGTTCTCCATCATCGCTCATACCCACAAAACCTCTGTCTTATACCCACACTCAATGCTCCATATACTGTCACAATGGTTTGAACATTTTGAATCACCAAAAGAAGCTTAAGCAAGGCATTTAATTACTTCCATAGCACTTAGCCAAAAATTTAAGGTGGTCGTATGCATGCCACACCATTCTTACGTGTTTATTTGCACAATCATATCACTTATGTCCTTTAATCATCGAATCGAACATATAGTTTTCACATATTCCCCCCTTTTTTACTATTTACTTAGCAATTTAAAGGTTTATCGTGAAGTGTCGAAGCATGCAGAGCCAAAGGAGTGTTGGGAAAAATGATGACAATAAAGCGAATAATGGAACGAGAAAAATTGCACGCAGAAAAACAAACACCAGAACGACACACAAATTTACGTGGTTTGGCAAATTTGCCTACGTCCACGGAGCTGTAGAGGATTTATTTCTTTCGGGAATTACACCGTCAAGCTCCTCGACGTTTACAAGAAAAACTCTATTTTCTTCTCTCACTTCCTCTCTTTCTCTCTTCCTCTCTTTCTCTCCTAGAGGACTTGGCTTGGCCTTTGCTTTGCTTAGCTTAGCTCTTCACTTGGCTTGACTTCATCCAATAGCCAAAAGAGGCTATTTATAGAATCAAAGAGAGTAGTAGGAGGGAGGTAGGTGGGAGGTAGGTAGGATGTGGGAGGTGAGCGGTAGGTGGGAAAGTATGTGAGTTGTCCGATAAGGCCTCTTAATTAGGAAGCTAATTAATATGTGGTGGACGGGGTCTTCACATTACCCAACAATTCTCCCACTTCAAGACTGGGACACTCAATTCACCACTTACAGGCTGCATCATCTGCCGGCTGTACCGAACTTTTCCTTAAATACAATATCGTCCACCCCTGTAACTCAAAGCCTCTGTCTTCATGCTAGAAGACCAGCTGAAGTCGAGCACAACTTCAGCTTCTCACTAGTAACACCCTCAGTTGACATATCACCGTCGACGTAGCCTTGTACCACCAAGCTCTTTCCTGGGTTACTCTTGTATCTGCTTACAACTCCCACTGCATGAGCACTATCATGCCTCTGCTGAAGGCTCTTTTCAACAAGTTCAGCTTTGTACCTTCTACTACCACCAAGCGCAGTCTTCACCTGGTACACTCACTTGTTGTGCAATGTCTTCTTCCTTGGTGGAAGTTCTGCATGCTCCCAAGTATGATTTCGCAGCAGGGAATCCATCTCCTCCTTCATGGTCAGCTCCCACTTCCTCATATTTTCATCTTGCAAGATTTCTTCATAGCTTTGTGGTTCTCTACCATTTGTTTGTACAAGGTCTGATTTTCCTGCCTTTGGCGCTCTGCCACTTTTTAAGAAATTGACATTCTTTTGTTTCTCCATAATGCACATTTGACGCATGTGTCCAAGTCTGCAATGCCGCAGAACTCTGGTGCTCTCTGTAACTATAGTATCAACAGTGTTGAGTAAACCAGTAGTCATATATAGTGTGTTAGTTTTTTTATCCCGAACCAGTACTAATGCTCCTTTGGTAACCTTCTAGGTGCTATATGAGAACACTACCGATTGACCACCCCCATTGAGTTGCCCAACAGAGATGAGATTTTTCTTCAACTCAGGAACGTCTCTGACCTTTTGCAAAGTTCATTTGCTCTTGTTAGGGAGTGCAATATCAGTGTCTCCCATCCCCACCACGTCCAAAGCTTTTCCATCAGCCAGATGTAACTTCTCAAAGTTGTCTGCAACATAATTTCGCACCAACTCCCGGTGGGAAGATGTAAGGAATGAATCCCCTGAATCCAGTATTCGCATCATCAACAGAATTGTGAACTGTCAGCAATAGCGCATTCTGTATTTCTTCAGTTACAACATTAGCACCATCGTTTTCCTTCTTCTTAGGATTCTTTCAGTTCTTTTTTATGTGGCCAGCCTCGCCACAATTCCAGCAGGTTGGCTGCTGACTAGACTTTGATTTTGATCTTTCTCTGTTCGAGTTCATGTCTTGTGATCTCTCTTTGGAATCAACAATCAGTGCCAAACACGAACCTAAGGTCTCACCAGAATCTTTCTTGCGCACCTCTTCAGCCAAAATCAAATCAGGAATATCATCATATTTCAATTTATATTTTCCTGCAGAACTGCTAACTGCCATTCTCATGGCTTCCCAGCTATTTAAAGAATGAAGCCAACAATATCAGCGCACGTATCTCATCATCAAAATCAATTTCAACAGACAACCATTGATTTGTGATAGTGTTGAAATCATTCAGATGTTTAGTAACAAACACAACTTCCACCATCTTTAAGTTGAATATCTTTTTCATCAAGTGCACATTGTTATTCGCCGATTACTTTTCATACATACCTGATAAAGCAACCATGAGATCTGCAGTAGTCCTCTCATTGATGATGTTGCAGACAACCGATATCGACAGGGTTAATCGTATAACTCCCCAGAACCTGTCGATCCAACAGATTCCATTATGCCTCGTCCATCTTTTTCGGTCACTTTCTTAGTAACGGAAGATGAAGTTTCTTCTCGTAGAGGTAGTCATCTATCTGCATTCTCCAATAAGCAAAATCTGTGTCATTAAACTTCTCGATCCCCAATGTCATCACTTCTTCTCTGCCCATCGTTCTTCCTTAGATCCAAACTCAAGTCTCTGATACCAGCTGATGGGAAAAACGATGACAATAAAGCGAATAATGGAACAAGAAAAACTGCGCGCAGAAAAACAAACACCAGAGCGACACAAAGATTTACGTGGTTCGGCAAATTTGCCTATGTCCACGGAGCTGCAGAGGATTTATTTCTTCGAGGAATTACACGGTCGAGCGCCTCGACGTTTACAAGAAAAAACTCTATTTTCTTTTCTCACTTCCTCTCTTTCTCTATTAGAGGACTGCCCTTGATTTGCTTGGCTTAGCTCTTTACTTGGTTTGACTTCATCCAATAGTCAAAAAAGGCTATTTATAGAATCAAGAAGAGTGTTAGGTGGGAGGTAGGTGAACGATAGGTAGGATGTGGTAGGTGAGCGGTAGGTAGGATGTGGTAGGTGAGCGGTAGGTAAACCCTCTTAATAAAGAAGCTAATTAACATGTGGTGGACCGGGCCTCCCCATTACCCAACAAGGAGAAGCACCAATTCATGCATAAAGCATTGGATTTTAGGTGTTCTACATGCAAACAAATAAGAGTTGGGTGGTATGCATGTAAATATCCCCCTACATAAAAACAAATGCTGATTAAGTTCTTCACAATACATGATAAGGGGAGAGTAATTATATGTAAAAGATTAGTGCTGCTTAATCACATTGATATCCCAAAAGAGAAATAAGCCAATATCAATGCCAATAGATTGTATTGCAAGTTAAAATCTTCGCATTTTCAACACACTATCTTCTTGCAGTAACACTGAGTCCCATTCATAATTGACAAGCTATTCTAAACCCAAAAATCCAGCTTTGCAATACAGTGTCACTCACCCAAATTATAGTAGACAGCTTATAAATGACATATCTTTCATCAGAGAACTAACAAAACTTGGGGTTAGAATCACAATAAAATAACTAATTACAACAGAAAATCAAAAAGGCAGTCAGATGTCCTTAATACATTAAAAAAAAAAGGAACTGCACGCATAAAACTAGATTGGTATGCATTTAAATATCTAACATCCGAACTTCAATTCCTACAACCATGCCACCTTAATCATGAATGAAGAAGTATTTCTTATTTTTTTTGCGAAATTTAAAAGACCAGGTGATATAAATGTAAAAAAAAAAGTAAAATTTAGGTGTTATTTATGTAAAGATGTAAGAACTGGGTAGTGTGTATGATATGTACGGTTCCATTAACAGCAGTAGATAGAAGTAAGAAAAAGGAAAAGAACATGCAGATTAAGCTCGAACCTCAAAAGGAAGGTTGCATGTAAATCCTTCATAAGATTCACACCTATGCTTCAATTTTTACATTTATACCATGCAAATCTTTCACACAGCAAAAAAAAAAACAATATATACCACTTTTTTAACCTCTAAAATGTGCAATATCCCATTTCATGCAAAGGTAAAGAGAGTAGCAGTTAAAGTTTGGGTGTTAGATATGTAAATAAATAAGAACTGGATGGTAGGTATGTAAATATAAAAGCTTATGTGTTAAGACATATTAATACAAAAGGATTGTTTGGTATGCATGTAAATGCTTTAACAAAAATGGATAAGGGTGAGTGTTGGATCTGTAAATAACAAGCTTCAGGTGATCTGTATGTAATTGCCCCTAAAAGAAAATCAACCTTTAGGCGTTAAATGTGTAAATACATATGACTTGGGTGGAATGAATGTAAAAAAGTTTAAGTTTAGGTGCTATATATGTAAGTTCATGAGAATTGTGTGCTATGTGTGTAAAAGTCATCAAGACTCACAAGTTCATCTCAGACTAAAATAAAGTCAACGCTGGCTTGGTTTGCAGATTAGAGGAGTGTGGTTGTTTGTGAGAGAGTTGGAGTTCTTTTGGGAGCTCATGAGTTAGAAGCTCGAGGAATGGGCTCATACACACCTCTGCCACCACTAGGTTGCCAAAACGGCTCGTTGTTCGCGAACATCTTGTGTTCGGCTTGTTAAGAAGCTCGTGTTCGGTTCGTTCGCTAAGTTAACGAGCCAAAAACGAACCAAGATTTGTTCGTTCACGTTGGCTCGTTTTGGCTCGAAATACTATTCATGTGTGTGCGGGGGAGGGGGGGGTTCACGTTCGGCTTGTTTTGGCTCGAAATACTATTCCTGGGGGGTGGGTGGGTGTGTAGTATTTAAAAAAAAAAATTAATTGACTACGAGGCTCCAAATATTTATAATCAATTAAAAGTGTTAATTAAGTAAATAGATTAAAAATTATTAAATTAGATTGAAATTATGTTTTAATATAAACAATAATTTTTAAATCTTGCCCCAACCCTTAACATCTTATGGTTATGTGATTAGGGTTGTCAAAATGACTTTTATTTGTGAACAGCAAGTGTTCAGCTAGTTTGTTTTATCACTAAGAAATCTAACTGAATATGAAGCACACTTTTTGAGCTCGAAATATAAACGAGCCGAACAGAGCTGAGCCAGCTCGTGTTCGACTCGTTTACACCCCTAGCCACCACCTAAATGCCTTTGAAACAAAAGATCACTTTATCTAAAAAAGGCAATTCCATGTATAACACTTAAAACGTTACATTTTAATGTGGCGGTTTTTTTTTCTTTTTTCTCTCAAATATAGCAGCTTCTTTCCTGCTATCACGGTCTCCTAAGTAAATAAACTTCAAGAGATAGCGCCATATCAGAAGCAGCAACTTAGGTATGCAGGCAAAGGAACAATAAGAATACTGCAATGAGATCCGAACAAAACAGAGTGAACAAATAGAACAAAGAAAATGGGAATGAGCAGACCAAGATAGAGAGAGCATGAATCAATGTCAGAGAGTGTTCGGGGCAGATAGTTTATTTTTAAAAAAAAATGACTCTAAAAGCAAAGAGAGCAGAAAATGAATCCCACAAGCAACCTCAAAATACCTCTAGAGGCCAAATGATAGCGAAATCTAGTATGCTTACAATTATCTCAACAAAACTCCACAAGCAAGTCCAGAACCCATCAAATATGAACTCCAGGGAATAAATAATCACCACCCATGTTTATGTTCCTTCCTCTTCCATTGTTTTGCAAAGGAATGCAATGCTTAACCAGGTGATTATGGCTAATATCTGTAGCTTCTCATATAAGTGAGCATCACTCAAATATGATCGTCGCTCTGTAATGATTAATAAGCACAAATTGAAGATGCCTCTTTAAAATAGAAGAAGAAAATAGAAGTCTAAGGTAGGAGGCGAGTGGCGGGCGTGAGTTGGGGATTTAGGAAAAACAATTTCCCCCATTTTCTTTTTTTATTAATTTCATAATGTTTAATAATTAAAACCCTCGATTTACGTGTTTTTCTCTCGCATGAAACTACAATGAAATGTGTGTTCTCCATAGCTAAAATCAACGTCTCGGACGCACTCGCGTGGTTTGTTTCATTATCCGGGCTCATCCGGATATGTTCGTCGGCGATCGTGTCAAATTAGCTCAATTTTCAGGCAGAGCGGCGAATGTACTTCTTCAATCCGACTAGAGCCATTATACGAGCTGAATGTCCATTGGTCATTATTCAAGCGATGGCCAAAGTCTAGCATAATACTTTAGGCAAAGAGTCATTCGTCACACGCAGAAGAGTTTCCTAATGGCTTTTCCAATTACTATAGGACTCGACTCGATTTTCAATCTGCTGGTTTTAATTGATTTGACATAGTGTCGAGGATTTGAAATCACATATATGAGACTACAATGAGTATATAAGTTGCTCGAAATTCTAGTCAGTGTGGGTCTCAGTATTATTCCTCTAGGAAAGTCATATAGGAAATCCTAAGGTTAGATCCAAAGTTCTATGCAGAGAAAAAACAAGGCCTCAAAATTTAGGTCAACACATTTGACACTGATCCTCAAAGGACAAATTACCCTTTTGTATAATGAGTGAGGGTCTGAAGAGAATGAATATGACCATTATGAATGCATATGCCTTAAATGATCTTTTTATGGCTATTCCTAAATTGAGAAAATGTTTCTACTCATTTTTATTTAATTTAATTTTCTTCTTTTAGATGTGTGATGTTTTAAGGTGTTAATGTAATGTTTTATTTTATTTTTTATTTGTGTGATGAGTTTCTTAATTTTTTAAAAATAGTTTAAATTGTTTAGTTCGGACAGATAAATTTAGACGAAAGCAAATAAATCAATGACTTGAAATGTAGGTAGACCTATAGACCACAAATAAAAAAAATAATGACATAATAAAAGACAACAAATGGGTAACCAGTTCTAGACCTATGACATATGTTGGCATCAATTTTCCTGTCATGAGTGTAGGGCGTCCACCTGCATGGCTCGAGATGGTCTACAGTTTGTTCATAGTGTCAGGTAGCTCAAGACACCCATTCTGGACTCCTTAGCACTTATTCGGGGCAAGAAGCTATGGTTGGCGGCAATTTAGCCTTATGCTGGAACCTACAGCTGGGAAGGCTCATTCAGGACATGGGACATATTTAGAGCTCACAACATGTTCGTATGAAGCCTCCCATAGCCAAAGAAAGTCATGGAGTCCTCCTACGCACGCTACGGGAGAGTTAGGGGTTGGAACACCCTACCCGTACCGTGGCTTAGAACGACCGTTGACGGTAATTTTTTCGGTGAATGACAGATGACACTGCTTTATTTCAGAGTTATGAGACTATATGTCACTCGCATACAATATCCCGTAGCTAACGAATCAAAAAAATCCTCCATTTGGCACTCCAGGTGAAAATCGGGGTTTCGAGCTAGACCGATGTCCCGATGCTAACCCCAGGTGCCTAGGCCCTCAAATCTGCCTTCCCAAACATCTAACCCGAGAGCCCAAAAGTCTGGCACAATGTCCCTGGCGCCTGGGTTCCTAAGCGCTAATTTTGGGTGCTTAGGTACCTAAAAACACCAAAAACAACCCTTTCTCGAGATTCAGGAAGTATGATGCCACATGGGTAGCACTTGGATGCCAGACCTGGCGCCATATGCCAGAATTCTGGCACCATGACACCATACTAGAGCCTAGGCTCTAGGGTACAAACGCCTTGTTGCCGGTAACTTTATGGGTGCTGAAATTGATCATTTTGGGCACCGTTTTGAGTCCCGATGCAGTCAAAATCGCAGGTGACTGATGATGGTCCTCAGGGATTAGAAAAGAGTATGCAGAATACCTTTTTTAGAAGCTTCTTGGGCATCTAATGGTGGTGTTTTGGTCATTTTGGAGGGAGTGAGTTGCTTAACCTAGTGTCTCCCTCTCATTTCCAGGTATCGATCGTTTTTGGCGTCGAGTGAGTTAAGGAAGAGCTGTGAGGGATTTTGGAGGAGAGCTTGGCTTTTCACCTTCCCCCTCCACCCCTTCTTCTTCGTTCTTCGCCCCTTCTTCCTCTCCATTCCCTCTTATGGTCATTCCCTGATCTACAGAGGAGCATGAGCTTTGTGCGTTGCGTCACATGAGTCTTCTTTTTAGGAGAGCTTTCTCATTCGTCGGAGCTCGAGACTTCATTGGATTCGCTTCCTAATGGAGAACTTTATCCCGACTCGGGGATGCGTTGGCAGAGCATCATCGGAGCACCGCTGTTCCAGATCGTGGGCTTCTCTCCTACTGTTGGGAGAGCTTCTTCCCTGACTTTGTTGGACATCGCACAGCCACTGCGATGATAAAACCTCCTTAAACCCCTTTGTGTTTTCCTTCCTAGCCAGCCCTAGGTTTATTTTTAATAGACATGCAGGTTCTCCCGCCCATATGGAGTGAGTAGGCCTTTACTTTTGTCATTTTTTTTTCTAGAGGTAACGTTAGGGTTGGAAATCTGTGCAAGACCAAACCCTTCATAGAGCCAAACAATTTTCAGTTGCGAACCCTAGACCAAATTCTTAAAGAGTTTGAGTCTCAATCTCTCCTTGCTTTGGCATCCCCAAACCTTCCTTAAGAGGTTGGGATGTTTGGGTTTTGCAAATTGGGAAAAGCTTTTTAGCTAGCTCACTTTGCAAAACCATGAATAGTTGTGAAATGGGGAAAACTTTGTATCTATGCCATTTCACAACCTCATGGAGAGTTTCCTTCTTGGAAACGCAGAAGTGAAACTCCCTACGTGCCTCACCAAAGTAGGAGGAAGTCATGTCGCACATCCAAGTGCTAAAACATAATTTCCTATGAGAGATCATTAGCGCGAGTATGGTTTATTATCGAGCATGATCGTCTTCTTGGGATTGTGGCAAATGTGTGTTTTGCTTGAAGCATCTTGCATTTTCACATTGTCTCGATTGCCACCATAGCCCGATTGGCATCACTTGTGTCTTGATCTGTCATCCTGACTCGATCGACATCACTTGTGCCTTGATCGACTACCTCGACCCAATACACATCACTTGGGTCTTGAAAAGTCACCACGACCCGGTTGACATCACTTGTTCCTTGATCAATCGTCTCGGCGCGATCAACATCACTTGTTCCTTGATGAACTGTCTTGGCCTGATCGACACCACTCGTGCCTTGATTGGTCGCTCTGATCAGATCAACATCACTCTTGCCTTGATTGGTCGTTCAGACCCAATCGAAATCACTTTTGCCTCGATCGCCCATCCTGACCCCATCAGCATCACTTCTGCTTCGATTGGCCACCCAGCCCATCAGCACTACTTTTGTCTCGATTGACCGGTTCAACCTAATCGACATAGCACTTCAGTCCGACCGACCATCACAGCCCAGTTGACTAAAAACTTTAGTCTGACGAGTCGTTCTAGCCCAGTTAATCGATCGCTTAAGGGTCGACCACCATCCTGGCCCAGTCGACCGATTACTTGCTTGGTGCTTGTTTTGCATGTTTATGCTTTGCTTGCCTACTTTCATGGTGCACCATACCCTGTATGTGCTTGCCACTTCCATGTGTGTTTGTGACTCTCCATAATGAGGAACATCACTTTGTCGGGCCACTGCCTCCATGACATACCCACCTTTTGGCTGCTGCCTTCACGACATGTCTATCCTTCAAGTCACGACCTCCACAATATATCTATTTATTCGGGCCACTGCCTTCACGACATACCCTTTTTTGGGTCAGTGCCTTGACGACATAACCATTTATTTTAGGCTGTTGCATTCACAGTATGCCCATCCTTCGGGTGAATACCTTCACGGCATACCCATTTGTTCGGGCACGACTTACCCATTTGTTTTGGTTGCTTCCTCAATGGCATGCCCACCCTGCTCAGTCACTGCGTAAATGACGTACCCATTATGCGTGCCTCCGCCTTCATGGCATGCCAACCCTTTCGAATCCTTAACCTCCACAGCACACCCATCCATCGGGTCTCTACCTTCACGGCATGCATATCCTTTCAAGTCACTGCCTCCACGACATACCCATCTTTTAAATTCATTGTGTGAGAGCAGCATGTGTGACTATGGGTTCAAGTTCCCAAACATTCAAAATTTCCAATTACAAGTGATTTTATGAAGGTATGTAATGGTTCGCTCTATCCTTAGAGGAGGGCATATGAGTTTATTTGAGGCTTTTGTGTGCCGAAAAACTGAGCTACAAATATTATTTTAAAGTCTGTGAAAGAGATGGTCACCCTTAATGGTATCCCATTGAACTATCAAAAGACCAACTTTGTGAGTGTTTTGAAGAACATGCAATGATTGAGTGTATCACAGATGCTTAATAGACGTACCACCGATTCAAAAGAGGAAATATGATTGTTCAAGTCCAATTGTCCTCGAGAGGGTTCTAGTGTTGAGATATTTAACTGTTTGGGTGGTTCATCTTTGTAGTTTTTTGGAAGAAGGTGTTCTTAAGTTGTGTGGCTTGCATTGCTTCCATGCACTCATGCCTGTGATGGTTGAGCATTGAAAATCATGAGCAATTAGAGTTGTGTGTCTTGCTCTGGTTAAAGAGCAGGCGAAATCCTTACAGTGTTTAGGGATTACCCTCCGCGGGTGATGAGAATCCGCCAAGCATGACAGTTGCACCATTTTCAGGGCGCATGCGCTTCTATTTGCCTCCATCCTTTTGTCATCAAGTTTATTGATTTGGTGAGTTACAAACTCACAGGTTGAATTTAAGTTATCGTGGCTTCTCGATGTTGAGTATGTTCTCCTCAAATCAATCATCTTCTTATTTTGGACATGATTTCACAGTCACCGCACCTTTAATGGTGTTGAACTTATATTTGTCCGTAAATCACACCCAATGAATATAAACATAAGGAGAAAATCAGATAAAAAGAGAAAGAATGCAACGTAAAAGTCTTAAGTGAATAATATCAATAATATATAGTTGTGTTTTTCTCCCCCCAATCCCCTTTTTACATGTTATTGTTCCTATATTTGTAGTAGATAAATATTGATAACCCTTTTGAAATTCTTTATTATAGGCTGGCCACCGTAACTGTTAAGATAACTGTTACTAAGATTGAATCATTTTTTGTCGGATCTCCACTTCTCTTGCTCTTATCATAGCGAGTCATTCGTCTATTTATTCAGTTAGCGTTTTCATTTTGCAGGTTTCAGATTTTACTCCAAGGGAGGTGTATGCAGTTGGTCTATTATGTCTTTTAGTAGTTTGTTGATACGACTTTTGATCTCTTTTTTGTGGGTCATTCTTAACCACACTTTTATCTCATATTCTGATGAATTTCTTGGAGATTTGTGTTGCCGCATTTGCGATATACAAATAAACTTACATCAAAATGTAACTTATGCTAATATGTTATGATACTAAACATACTCACCGAACTTGACAACCTTTTAACCTTTTACTCTTGGTCTACTAATTACTAAAACAATCTTATTCAAAAATTCTACTTTAAATATCATTTTATCAAATGAATTAGTTGTCTTTATTGACAAATCAAATCCTTTATACTACATAAAAATTAAGTGTAACTTCCTACTAATGATTATACAACAAGCATTCTTCTATAATTTAGTGGGATCATACTTTCAATTCTACACTCCACTATCAAAGTCAAATTGAGGTGTTGCTTCTCATTTGGTGGTGTGCATTTTTCATTTTTTAAATTTACTTCACATAAATTAATAAGTTCTCATTTATATTGAAATGTTGCATCATTTTTATATTATACTCATCTTAAATTAACTCAAATGATTTTGAAATTTGCCGCTCATTTCTTCCTATAATATATAATCAGTTTTATCTGCTGACGTCATAGAATAGCTTTCGGATAGCTTTAAATAACTTTTGTGCGCTAAATTGTGGATTTTAGATGATAGTACAAATGGGCATCTTCGTTTAAAATCTGAAAAATATCTGTTAAAATAATATTGAAGTAAATATAATACTTCAATGATAGCACATGTCATACTCGATAAAAAATAATAGCATTAATAATATAATTTTTAAATAACACTAAAAAAAACCTATTAGAAAATTCGTGTGTTGAATCTAAAACTAGCAGGAAGACACGTCTAAGAAATAAAGCACGAAGTGGAATGATTAGAGAGAGTTTTGTAATGAACCGTAAAATCGTGTAATATTTATTCAGGTAATGCGCTTCTATTTATAGGAATAGCGATTGTAACATCACATTTTGTACCACTAGTAAATTAGATACAACAAATAGTATTTTGGTCAATACATAAGTTATAGGGTTGGGAACCAAAGATAGTGTCAGGTAGGGCTATTAAAACGACTCGTTATTCGCGAACAGCTCTTGTTTGATTTGTTAAGAAGCTAGTGTTAGACTCGTTCACTAAGTTAAAGAGCTGAACATTAACAAAGATTTGTTCGTTCATGCTCGGCTCGTTTTGGCTCGAAATACTTATTAATCAATTATATCTATCAATTATATATATATATATATATATATATATATATATATATATATATATATATATATATATATATATATATATATATATATATATATATATATATATATATATATATATATATATATATATATATATATATATAGATATAGATATATTGATGAGTAGTATTTTTACAAAACTTAATTGATTGCAAGACTACAAAGATTTATAATCAATTAAAAGTATTAATTAAGAAAATAGAATAAAGATTGTTAAATCAGATTCAAATGATATTTTAATATAAGCAATAATTTTTAAATCTTGCCCCAACACTTAACATCTTATGGTTACGTGATTAAAGTTGTCGAAACAACTTTTTGATCGTGAACAGCTCGTGTTAGGCTCGTTAAGCAAACGAGGCGAACACGAACACACTTTTTGAGCTCGAAATATAAACGAGCCGAACACGAGTGAGACTAACTTTTTACACCCCTAGTGTCTGGCAGGGTAGGACTAGGAGCTTGAGATGGTGTCCAGCTTGACTTTGAGCCGAGCAGCCACACGCCGAGTACCCGAGAGAATGACCGGTGGGTTCATTACCTGGATGGCCATGGCCAAAGGGTGGATCGGTTCATTTCTGTTCTACAATATCTGTATGAATTCATCTGTATCAATACATTCTTCTAACAAAAAGACATGAAATGAGATGAATATATAAATATATCTTTAACGTGAGTCGACTATTTTATGTGCAAATGTCATAAAATAGTTTTCAGATAACTTAACTAAATTGTTGAATCTTTTAAAATCTGAAAAACAAATGTTATAACAACACTAACCAAAATTTTAATAAAAATATGATCAACATAATATATAGCATGCAAGTCCTCCACCTTCTTTGCGCTCCACAGCGAAAGAAGGAAGCCAGTCATGGCGGCGACCGCTTCCTCTGTGTGTTCCTTCCATTTCTCTGCTTCGGCTCGAAGGACTCCGATCAATTCGCCATTGTCAAACCTCGCTCAACTACCCTCCTCCTTCTCCTCTTTCACGCAGGTAACTGCCGACAAAGAGCCATGAAGTTAGAGCGATCGATATGACTCCTTTTCAGTATGTTAATTAAAGATTTCGGGTCTAATTGTAGCCACTTATCCGGGAGCTCCGGCGAGGTCCAGCGAGCGGTGGTATGACCAGGCTGATCGAGAAAGCCTCTGGTAGATTGCTGGATGCATTTGTAGACTTCGCTTTCCAGTTTGCAGATCAGCCGTGGCTCCCTTCGCAGGTTTTCTTCTTGTTTATTTACGTTTGACATCATATAAAGCAGCGTAGATGTTAAGATTGAAAATTTTTTAGTCAAGATACCAGCTTTGATTATTAATTTTTTGTATATTTTTTTTGAAATAAATATATTATGTGAAAAATTAATTATAACTAAAATTATATTTATGCCACATAATAATAAGCCAAAAATTTTGATACTCAAGATTTGGGAAAAAATTTGCGTACGTAGACCGTATGCAGCGCTGCGTACGGTCTACAAGGTACATGGATGTTACACAGAAAGTTTTCATGTGTTATGTCATGTAAAATCTGTGTAACCTCCATGTAACTTCTCTGTTATTTAGAAGGTACATCGAGGTTACATATATATGTAGCCGCCTCCTACTGGATTGCGTACGCGCGCTGCGTACGGTCTACGTACGCAAATTTTTTTCCTGGGATTTGGGGACGCGGCACCTGAATTTTTTTTTTTTTTTTTAGTTTTACCAATATTTTTAAAAATACTGCAGCCGAAAATTAAGATCTGTCACTAAAATCCGACTACCTGTTAAATTTTTTTTCTTTTTTTTTTGGGTGATAACTATTGAGGCTTTTTGAACATCAATTTTTTTGCAGTTACTTTGTTGTTGCTTCTTCAAACAGCTGCAGCTGTCCCAAACAAACTCTGATGTTATGAAACACGTAGATTATTTCCAGTAAAAAATTTTAAAGTATATTCTAAAAAAATGTGTTTATAATGTTATCACCTATTTATTATTTTTTCAATTATTTAATCTCAATTGAATTTTGAATTGATTATATTTCTAAAATGCTGCAGAGCAATTTCATGTCAGTGGATGAGGTCGATGAAGCGGTGATCGTTACAAATATAGAAGGAGAGATCCCTCTTGACTTTCCTGATGGCATTTATATCAGAAATGGTCTGTAATCACAATGGATAGCTATGGCCTATGTGATTTGATCACAAAAATTTAATTATATAATAATTAAAATGATAATTTTTATTTTGAAAATAAAAAATGATATTTACATACATATTACTGAATTTTTCTCTATTTAGATATCTGACATTTAAATTATTTTATTTTATTTTAATAACATTTTAGTGTTTAAATTATATCAAAATTTATTAATGAAAATATATTTTTTATTTGGATAAATTAATGTTAAATTATTAGTGGTATTTTTTTTGGAAGGGGTGAGTTAGTGGATATTTAGGTTCTGTCTCGTTGCAACTAGGGATGTCCAAAAAGCTCGTTGTTCGCGAACAGTTCGTGTTCGGTTCGTCAAGAAGTTCGTGTTCGATTTGTTTGATAAGCAAACGAGACGAGCACGAACAATTATAATTAATATAGTATACTATATATTAAAATAAAATCCTAAACAAAACCCTAAACGCCTTATTCGGTTTGCTTCATTTTCAGGAAGTATGGATTACCTGATGTGTACGAAATACCTGATCAATTTGCTTTATTTTGAGGAAGTATGCTATCAAAGCTAGGGTACATCAAAAAGCTCGTTGTTCGCAAATAGTTCATGTTCGGTTCACCAGGAAGTTCGTGTTCGATTCGTTCGATAAGCAAACGAGACGAACACGAACATTTTTTTTTTCGTTCGGTTTGTTAAACGAACCAAACACGAATAGTGATGTGTTCGAATATTTCAAACACGAACACTAGCTCTGTTCGTTCGTGTTCGGTTCATTTACACCCCTAGTTGCAACTGAGATTTAGTAAATATAAAATAACATTAATGCCCCTGTGCCAAACAGGGAAAATTATTCCATATGGACAACGTACGCAGCACTGCGTACATAATACCCAAATAACCACCGAATAATCACCTAATAACCTCCGCATTCGTGTATTTTAGGATTATCGGGAGGTTATTAGTAGGTTATTGCAGTATTATTCAGAATAATCAGCGAATAACTTTTTAATAACACCCCAATAACCTCTGTGGTTTCATTTTATTTTTTTATCTATTATTCGAGGTATTGTGAGGTTATTGAGAGGTTATTACTCAAATAAAACTGCAATAACTTCCTAATAACCTGCCAATAACCCCGCAGTTTCATTTTAATGTTATTCACGAGTTATTCGCTGGTTATTCGGTGATTATTTGGGAGTTCCGTACGCAGCACTGCATACGTTGTCCGTATGGAATAATTTTCTGGAGCCTTAATGTTATCTAAAGATTAGTGTATTATATAAGTAAATATAAAAAATAAAAAAAATGAAATGTTCATATATTATATTGGTAAATTCCTAAATAAAATAAAATAAATCTTTTTTTTTTTTTTTGAAAAAATATATTTTAATGCTAGCTCAGGTTCGAACCCGCTGTTCGGCACGCTTCAGTCTTCCTCCTCCGTGCTCGGCCAATCCAGTGAGACATGGGTGGAAGGCGAGGGCATGCTCCATGCCCTCTCCTTCTCCCGTGCTACCGCCGTCCCCAACGCTGGCGGCTGGACGCTGTCCTACAAAAACCGCTATGTCGAATCGAAATCTCTCCAACTAGAGCGCCGCCGCAACCATCCTGCCTTCCTTCCAGTCCTCGAAGGTGACGCTCCCGCCGTCCTCGCTTCTTCCCTCCTCAACCAGGTTTCCCTTTTGCTCTCCCTCCGCCATCCTTGCTCGTTTCCTTAACCCTAACGAATCGCGCAACTTATTTCAGCTACGGTTTGGGAAGGTGGCGAAGGATGTATGCAACACTAATGTATTCGAGATGTCTGGGAAATTCTACGCTATAGCGGAGAACCACATGCCGGTGGAGATAGATTTATTGAGCCTCGAGACGATCGGCGATTGGGATCTCAGCGGAGCGTGGAATCGACCTTTTATTGCTCATCCCAAGGTAATAGCTAGGGTTTCTGCCGGTTTTTGGTATTGATTTTTTTTTCCTGGAATAGGAAAATTTGAACTTAGTGATATTGAGCCAGAAAGCTCCGGGAGGAGAGCTTGTTTTCGTTGGGGCGGATGGGAGAAAGCCATTCCTTGTTCTCGGCATTGTCTCAGGTTTCTTTCGCAATCTTTTTTTCTTGGATTTGCTAATTTGCTGCGGCTTTTTGATCTTGTGCGTGTCTGTTTCCAGCGGATGGAAAAGTGCTAAAACACAAGGTTGACCTGAAGCTTGAGAGAGGCATTCTTTGCCATGATATTGGAGTAACTAGAAGGTGAGCTTTTTATTCTCTTTCTTTGCTATTTTCTTTATGTTTCAATGAGCAGGTATTCTTGTAAGGTAATTCATGTGGTAACCTCTCAAAGTGGAGAAAATGTTGCATCCGGAGTAGGCACGCAGAGCTGCGTGCATACTCCCCCCAATAACTCCCAAATAAATTCATAATAACTTCTCAATAACACCCGAATGAAACCGTAGAAGGTTATTGGCAGGTTATTGAGCGATTATTTCGGCGTTATTGAAGTTAATACCTCAATAATCTCATACAATCTAGAATAACAGCAATAAAACCGAAATAACCTCCCAATAACCCCTCAATAATCTTTCACGGTTCTATTTCGGTGTCATTGAAGGGTTACTATAAATTTATTTGGGAGTTATTGAGGGGCACTCAGCTCTGTGTGCGTACTCTGCATGCAACATTTTCTCTTCAAAGTGAAACTTTTAAGTTGACAATTTACATGCACACCACACTCCTGTTATGTATTTATCGAAAACTCAGTATTTGGTATTTCCATGTGTAACAGTTCAGTGTCATTATCGCTAACTTATGCATGAAAAGATGTTGCTTTAAAAGAGGTTAGTAATAAAAGTTTGGGTCATTTACATACATACCACCTAATTCCTATGTATTTACATAATTAACACCTAGACTTTACTTTTCTACATTTTATTACCCAAGTATTCAATTCACATAAAAATTAAGTTCATTTTAACTTCTTACTGTGAAATACAACTTTTCATGCATAGGTAAGATGCATGTACCTAAAAATTGAAGTCTAGGTGTTGTAAATACATGGGAATTGAGTGGCATGTATGTAAATCTTCCCAATATTTTTTTCTCTGATTTTAAGAATTTCAGTGTTATAGATGTAAAAAATAAAATTTTAGTCAAATACATAAGAATTGTGTGGTATAGATGTAATTTCTCCTTTTTGATTGCAGATACAACATAATTCTGGACATGCCGCTGACGTTTGACTGGGTTAGGCTGTTGAAAGGCGGCCCGTAAGTCCTTAGTTTCAGAAATACTCTTTCCACCTACTTAAGGCAATACATTTTTAACATCATTTCTTTATAATGTTTAGTAAACTAATATTCATAATACCAATTCCAAGTAGTTGTGGTAATCCTAATGATGATTATGAATGATTGAAAGAAAAATTGATCATTTAATCTATATTGTAGTAAGCGTTTTAGAATGCCATGCTTATTTAGAATTGGCTGCAAATGTATTTAAAAATTTTAGGTTGGTGAAATATGATAAAGAAAGTTATGCAAGAATTGGTGTGATGCCTCGCTATGGAGATTCTGATTCAATTAAATGGTTTGATGTCGAGCCATTCTGTACCTTTCACATTGTCAACTGCTATGAGGATGGAGATGAGGTACAAAACAGTGAAACATGAATCAAACCCTCCTCCATTCATGAAAATGTTGTTTCTTTATCATGTTCTCATAGCATTCCTTGCCTTTTCAAACATTATTTGATATTTTCATATTTTTTTCTATTTATAAGAGTTAATATTTAAAGCCAAGATCAAGTAATCATTTTCTCCTCCTGCTTTCTATATATATATATATTAGGGGATTCAAATACATACCTCATGATTCTTATGTATTCACACATCTAGCACTCATACTTTAATATTTACTTGTAAAACTCTCTATTTTTGAACATCACACCCAAAACACTAGTCATACTAACTTTTTAACTTGAAATACACATTTTCATGCATTTATTTTGATGTGATTATGACATTCAAGTGTTTTATATATAATTATTAAACTAGTAAATGTTGTGTGTTATGAATTTAAATTCCCCATTCTCTTATTGTTGATGAAGGTGGTTGTAAGGGGTGGTCGATCAGGAGGATCAATAATTCCCGGCCCAGAATTTAGAAGAAACAAATTTCAGTGGTTCTCTAGTGGTTTTAAACTAAAATCAACTGCAGAAGATTGTGATGATAATTCTAATGAAGGGCTCTTCCTCAGTCGCTTACATGAGTGGAGGTTGAACATGAAAACTGGGAGTGCGAGGGAAAGATATATAACTAAAAGTGATTTCTTCTACGAGTTCCACATGTGCAACGATCTCTTTGTAGGCTTACACAACCAGTATGCTTATGCACAAGTTTTGAATCCCGTCGCAAGCTCTATCTGTGGTAATTTAAATACAAATTTGATACGTAGATACACATCAAAATTACATTTTGCTGATGATCTTTTCTTTTGGCAGGATTGCCCAAGCATGGAGGGCTCGCAAAATTCTACCTTGATGAGAAAGTACTAGAATGGTTTGGTTTGATTATATAAATGTATTTCTTTTAAGTTTACTTGGTATTTGTTGTAACGTCATTAGTTTGTTTTCCTGATGCAGGAAAATGATGGCGGTGGATACATAAAAGTAGAGAGACACCAGCTATGTGCAAATGAGTTTTGCTCTGGAGCAGCATTCGTCTCTAAAAAGGGTGGCGTTCAGGAAGATGATGGTTGGGCGATCTCTTTTGTTCACAATGAAGATACAAATATATCTCAAGTAAGATATAAACTTTAGAGAAATTTGATACATACCACGCAATTTCTACATATTTACAAATCGAACACCCAATATTTGCTATTTACACTTATAACACCTTGGGTTCATAAATTTAATGCTTGAAAATGTGTATTTGACTTTTTAAAAGGTAGTGATGGTGGTATTTTTTATATAATGTTAAAGATTTGAGTGATATGCATGTGAGTATGAATGTTTAGGTGGTAGGTACATAAATACATAAGAATTGTGTGGTATTTATTTAAATGCCCCTCAACTTTGTGCTCCTTTTCATAATGCCCTCAACTGTTAAATTTTTACTTGAACTTTGTGATTTGAATGCTTAGTAGTGAGTTACATCAACTTAATTTTAGCTGATGGAAGATGAAAACCGGATAATTTCGGAGCGATTTGGTTCGATGCAAAATGAGTACTGCATTTGTAATGCAAGAATTCTAAAAAATTTACTATTTAATTTGAAGAAATGAAATGCAGAGTAAAATTTTAGGAAATTCTTAAATCAACCTCTATTTCATTTATGGTCTCTTCCAAACTCGTAAGATTGGGCTGAGTTCCGAATGCACTTCAAGTTATGTCTTTGCCGTTACTCATAGCCTCCGCCTGCCCGCGTCCGACCTGCTTACCACTCGCTGCGGCTGCGGCTGCCGCAAAGCTTTTCATTGACTTCATTTCATTCATGCGTAATTATGACTTCAGAATTTGCAGCATATTTGATTACTTAACATTTTCAAAAAAGTTGATATTGTATAGAATGAATGAACATTAAGTTTCAGTTTCATGAAAGTTGATCACTTAACATTTCCATGAAACTTGATCTTGAAAGTTGATCAATTGACAATTTCATGAAAGTTTCACTTAACATTTTCATGAGCAGCACCTGTCATGTGACGTGAGAGACAGTTACAGAGAACTTTTTTTTGTATTTTTGATTTATTGACCGTATGTTAAAAAGGCACTAGTCCATTTCAGTTTCAGCATAAACCAAGTTCCATGAATTAGTTAACCCATTTTAATTTTTATAATGCGCAACAATCTTCTTTCTAGTTTAAAATGAAAATATGTAATTGATTTAAGGCGATGAAACTCCACAATTAAAATTATAGTGAAATTTACAGCGACGACGAGAACACAACGTAATCATCAATCCAGTGAACCTGTATAAATCTTTTTTTTGTGCTTAATTTAGTGTAATTCCAGAATACTTGTACTTATGTTTTGTCATATGTAGGTTCACATAATTGATGCGAGAAACTTTGAGGATGAACCTGTTGCAAAAATAACTTTACCAAAACGAGTTCCCTATGGATTTCATGGAGCTTTTTTCCCAATGCTCGACAGACTATGATACATATATATGGGAATTTTACATAAAATCTCACAATTCTTATGTTTTTACAAATCCGACCAACACCTAAAGTTTGATATTTACATTTATAACACTTTGTTGTCATTAACTTATGCTTGGAATGTATATTTCATTTCTAAGAAGTTGTAATAATGATATTTTTTATGTAATACTAAGGATTTGAGTGGTATGCATGTAAATTTGAAACTTTAGATGTTAGATATGTAGATAGATAAGAATGTTTAGATTTGATAAGAATGTGCCTATATGTATGTATGAGCGCTAAGCATCTATGGCCTTTCTATTTGCACTATTTAACACTTTTGTGAAAGAGCAATATTTATAATTGTGAAAAAACAAGTGGCATTGTTAACTGAAACCAGAAATATTTATGGTAAAATTTTATGCTCGTGTTACGCCTGTTTTTTTCCCTTGGTTATTGTTTCATTGAAAATGAACAGGGATTTCAGTTGGTGATGAGCATTGCCGTTGTAAGATGATCGTAGAGGACCGCTTTGATGATCAGAAGTTAAATTTGATGCGTTATTAATAAATTTTATCATTTAGCATCAATCTCAAGATATTATTGAATACTGAATATTTCAGATTCAAATTGAAATATATTTAGGCCCTTGATTTCTCTCAAACTAACCGTTTTGATAAGCTGAACTCGAAGATATCAAAATTGGTTCAAATCTGTCTCCAATCAAGTTTAGATTAAGTCATTAAAGCACATTTGGAGGCTTCATATCGTTAATTGAATGGTCCAATGAGATTTAAATTTGACACTAATAGTCAAATTAAGCATCTCAGTGAGAGGAATTCAATAAGCTTAAATGTTGTTAATTTTGATGTCATTAACAGCAACACCATCCTAAATAATTATCACTGCATTTTTCCAGCACCACCGTAACTACCTTCTGCAGCAGGATTTCTGCTCCACTACTTGCAATTTCATGATTCTCCACTTCTTTTAATTATATGCCTCACTCAAGTATCAACTTAACCTTATATATTGATGGTAATTGAATGGAGTGTCTATTACCTAATTTGTATATTTCTTCCTCTATTTTCTTGTATGGTAAGCATCATCAATAGCTTCTCTTCAATGGAGTTGATGTGCAGAACTTCTCATGGTATTAGCGCATGGTTAACAGCCTATCACCTGTAATCTCTTCTCTTAGCCTACAAATGTCTCTCTCTTCTTCATACACTAACCCAACTTCAAACTCTCCTACACCAATCATGGCCGAAGTTCCCATATCTTTCTCTCTAAAATTTTTTATTTCTAACATCGAAAACGTTGCACACATTCAACTCACCACTAACAACTATCCTATTCGAAACTCCCAAATTCACAAAACTATTTAAGCCAAATGGATTTGATAGCTTCCTGGATGATTTGACCACCCCTCCACCTCAAATACCTGATTCCAATGGCAGCTTATTTTGATTCTGAAATTTCTCTCTTGGCAACTAATTGATCAAAACTTATCAGTAGCCATATACTCCACTATTTTACCCACAAACACCCCCCTCCCCCCCTCCCGATCTCAAATCTGAAATCTAGGTAACCCTCATTAGTCATCTCCAATCAATCAACCGATCATGTGGTATCCAACTAAGGAACGAACTCCATCACATTTCAATGAAAGATCAATCCATGACTCAACATCTTCTTAGGATTAAATTGTTGGTTGATAATATCGCTGCTGCTGGTGGACACATTGGTCTCAAAGTCACAATTCTACACACCCTCAATGGATTATCAACCTTCTATCAATTCTTCAAGACAGCTATCCACACGTGACTTGAACCAATCAAGCTTGATGATCTCTATTCCTTGCTCTGTAGTGAAGAAACCAACATTTCTGTTGAAATTCCAAGGAATCAAGCATTAAAGTTGTTGCATTGTACTCATCTCAATCCGGTAACAATGTTGTTACTCGTGGTCGAGGGAAACAATCTCTAACCCTTTGAGATACGACCATTTCACGCAACAACTTCTTTGCCAGAGGCGAACACAACCTTGGCAACTCTCGTCCTACTTGTCGGATTTGTAGAAAAAAATGGACATGTTGTCATTACTTGCTGGCACCGCTCCATTTTCTCCATGTATCCATCAACAAAAACGGATCCCACCCTCCTCACATCTACCAATACAACAATCAATGAATGTTTGCTCAATTCTGGTGCAACTTCCCACCTTACATCCAATATTGAGCAGCTTCAACTTGCCACTACCATATTTCGGTTCCAATTTCATTACCATTGGCGATGGTTCAACCTCCCCATTACTCAATCTGACAAAGGTATCTTACCCACAGCCCAACATAAGCTTTAACTCTCCCAACTCCTCCATTCACTGCAGCTAACTAACAATCTTCTCTTTGTACATCTACTCATTTCTAATAATAATTTTGATTTTTTTTAACAAATCTGATTTAATCATCAAGGATTGGAAGATGAACCAAATTCTGCTTCAAGGACCACGCAAGGGAGGTCTCCATCCCATCTCTACTTTCTTTGTGCCCAACACCTCATCATCCTCCATTGCAACATGACACTGCCAACTCGGTCATCCTCATCTCGCTACTATTAAAGCCATCTCCAGAAATGTCACTATTAATATTCCTACTTCTTTCTTTTTCTGCATTGAACGTAACTCTTGAAAAGGTCATAGACAATATTTTCCTCTTTCTAACTCCAATACCAAATGTGTAGCCGAACTTGTTCATGCTGATGTTTGAAGACCAGTCCTTGCCATGTCCCTTCAAGGCTTTAAATATTATCTTCTTCTTGTTGATGATTATTCTTGTTATATCTGGGTATTTCCTATATTTGCAAAATTTGAAACAAAAAATAAACACTTTTCAATAACGACGTCAAAATCTTGCGTACTGATGGAGTGGGAGAATTCATATCACACCATCTACACAACTATATACAACTTTATGGCATTACTCATCAATTTTGTTGTCGCTGCATACCCCAACAAAATGGAGTCGTTGAACATAAGCATCGATACCTTATTGAAACCACATGAACTCTTCTCTTAACAACTCATCTACCCCTCAACTTCTGGACAATTGCGCTCATGACGACCACTTATCTCATTAATCACATGCCTTCCAAAATTACCTAGCTAAAGTCCCCTCGTGAACTTCTCTATAGCTCACCTCCCACCTACTCTCATCTCAGAATTTTCGGTTGCCTATGTTTTCCTTGGCAAAAACGGCTAGCCCAAATAAACTTTCTCCCACAACTCCACCATGTATCTTCATTGGATACTCTCCCTCTCGCAAAGACTATTATTGTTAAAACCCACAAACTCACCAGGTACTTCATTGGATACTCTCCCTCTCACAAAGGCTACTATTGCTACAATCCATAAACTCATCTTAGCATTGTCTCTCACCATGTTGTTTTTAATGAACACATTTTTCCCTTTCAAACCATCAACTCTCACTCTCCACCATCAACCATCTCTTCTCCCTTAATTCCTTTTCTTCTCACTCCAACATCCACACTTCCTTCAACAATTATGCGATCCACATCAAGTACATACATAACCATACTCGTTCTGCCTCCCTCTTCTTCCTTATCCTCAACAAAACTTCAACCATAACCTACTCTACCACATCCCACCAAACCAGTCCCCCAACCCCTCATGTGCATTCCATGACAACCAAATCCAAAACTAGGTCACTCGAACCCAAGTAAATACTCAACATTACCACCTTTGTCTCCAACAGTGCTGATCCTACCTCCTATGCTAGAGCTGTCAAACATCGTCACTGGAGGCAAGCCACGTCTTCATAATTTGAAGCTCTTCATGTGCAATGCACTTAGATCTTGGAAGTTCCCCCACCCCACTAAAACATCATTGGCTACAAATGGACCTATCAAACTAAGTAAAATTCAAATGGAATGGTAGCCAAGTACAAGGCTTGTCTCGTTGCCCAAGGTTTCAAACAATAAGAGGGCATACAATACTTTGCTACATTCAGCCTCCTCACCAAGCTTCCCACAATCCGTATCCTTCTCACCATGCTCTTCAAAACAAGCAGCATATCTGCCAACTTGATGTCGCTAATGCCTTCCTCCGTGGACTATTGAATGAAACCATCTACATGTCCCAACCTCAAGCACTCTGTGATCAATAATACCCCCATAAAGTATGCTTACTGAAAAATGCTCTCTACAACCTCGAACAAGTGCCCCAGCACTAGCATCACACTCTCATCACTCACCTCCAAGCACGACAATTTTGCATCATCACCGCCGATCCATACTTCCTCATTTACCAGCACTATTCAGTTACTCTCAACTTTCTTGTCTATATTGATGACATCCTCATAACTGGTAATGATAAAAAAGCCATTAATAACCTTAACCTTGATCTCCAAACTACATTCAAAATAAAAGTCTTGAGTTCAGTTAACATGTTTCTTGGCATTACTATTCAAACCGCTCCTCATGGTTATGATCTTTCTCAAACTCCCTACATTATGTCTCTCTTACAACAACTTGATATCCTAAATTGCAAACCAATTAAACCCCCCTTGCCTCACAAACTACAACCCGACCCTAAATCTTTTCATATGCATCCCGATCATACCAAATATCGTCAACTTACCAGCTCACTCCAATACTTAACCATTACTCAACCAGACATTTTATTCGTCGTCAACTACATATGCCAACAAATGCACAACTCATTGGTCTATCATTTCTAGATTCCTCAAGCGCCTCCTCCACTACCTAAAAACATCATGAATTTTGGTCTCCCACTCGTTAAGGGTGATCTTCACCTTACCTAATACTCAGATTTCGATTGAGTTGGGGACTCCACCGATTGATGATCTACCATGGGTTTTTGCACTTTTCTTGGTAATATTCTCATAGCTTGGGCAGTTCAACGTTAAAAGACCATGGCACATTTCTCCACTAAAATTGAATATCACCGACATCTTATGGCTTCGTCGACTACTTCAAAGTTTCAAATCTCGCTCAACTCTCTTACGACCATCTATTGTGACAATACTTCAGCTATCTTCATAACACTTAATCCAATATTCCATGCTTGCACCAAGCATTGAAAATTGACTACCACTTTATATGCAATTGCATATCTTCCGACAACATTCAGATTTCACACATCAACTCTCATGATCAGATAACTAATATTTTCACCAAAGGTCAACATTGAACAGAGGCTCAAAGCAAACTCACAATTAGTCCATCCAATTACAAGTTTGAGGGGGAGTAACGACACTATCCTACATAATTACCATTGCATATCTCCAGCACTATTGTAACTACCTTCTGACAGCAGAATTTCTGCTCCACTATTTGCAATTTCATGATTCTTCGCCTCTTTTAATTATATGCCTCACTCAAGTGTCAACTTAACCTTGCACAGAATTCTCCCTGTATATATTTAAGCACTTATTATTTAGTAGTAAGTGAATGGAGTGTCTATTAGCTAACTTTTATAATGGCTTGACTCTACACTGTCGTATTAAACAATGCGAAACAATATCATATTACTAAATTTATATTTGAACTTTGGATAATGGGCCGATGAGGTCTATTAAAACAATAAACTTTATATGATGGTTGAACGAAAAAGGGAGGATCACTCTGCAATATGGGTATTTCTATAACTCTGAATGGGATTCCCGAGGCCTTTTAATAGGTGTCACTCCCAGTATGGAAGTGGATTCATTGCCGAACATATTCAAATATATGACTAATAAACTTCTTCCATGGCAAATTCTACCAACGTCTTCCTGGCCGGATGGATGCATAATTAACATTTACAATGAAGAAGATTACATTCCACCACAGTTTTGAACGACCTTTTTGCATAGACTCACTCGTGAGTCAAGGAGATATAGTTTTTAGCAACAAGCGCAAGACATTGGGTCTAGGAAAATTCAGTATATCATATTCCATCTCTTTACCGCTATGATCAGTTTTAGTAATGGAAGGAAACAATGCTAACCTTGTCAAGCACTGCATACCTTCTGTCCCTAAATAGTGGGTCTCCATCGCCTTTAGAAAGTTGAAAAGTTCAAAATGACCCCTCAACTGTGTCTGAGTATCAAGTCATTGCAGTTTATCTATTGACTGTTCATGTTCTGAAGTTGTGATTTTTGATGTTTGCTGCATGTGGTATTTGTGAAAGTTTATTGTTCAATCATTTGAATGTATTGAAAATAATGGATATTATTAAATGACTTGATGTTCTTTTGTTTAAAAGTAATATTCTTTTTGACTGAATGAACGTGATGTTGAATGAATATTGAATTTTTATAAATGTGATGTTTAGATGAACATATAAATTTTTAGATTGACACTGATCTAGGAACTTCTAAACTCAAAACACTCAAAAAACAAACAACTAAACAATCATTCAACATTTCTTGCAAAACAAACAAACATTTTCCCAAATTAATCAACAATCTCCGAACAAACATTCATCTAAAAAAATTATAATTTTAAAAATGAACACTCACAAAATCAATTAACTACAATAATCAAAATCACAAAAATCAAAATCAATCAAAACCATAACAAAATTTTCAAGAAAAAATCCAACAAAACCTCAAAATTTATCAAACATTGTAACCCTTCATAGTCCTAAGGACGTCATCTTTAGAATATCCCAATTTCTATTTGGATAAGGTGTAATGCATCATGTAGACTCCTGCATCCAAATATAACTAAAAATTCAGGGTTGTTAAAAAATGGAACAACATTTCACAAAGCTAAATTTAAACAAGTCAATCTAACAAAACAACAATGAATCCATTTTGAACTTATATGGGTCCATCAGAAATTATAGTATGCCTCACTAGGCATTAACATGATGGAACTAGGTTGACTGAGCTCAGACCAACCGGGGTTTTTTTTTTGGATCAATCTTTTAGACTATATTTTTTCTCAACTTAGGGCCCGTTTGGGACAGTTTAAAAGTGCGACAACGTTTTTGGAAATGCCGCTTTAGTGTTTGGATTGCGCTTATTGTGCGGTCTGAAAACGGGATTCACGATTTTTGTTACACTTGATAATCCGGAGGACCCCCGCGGGCAACTTCTTCCTCAGCATTTTCATTCGCACCTAGGTTCGAATGACTCCCGTGACCCTCCCCGCTATTCTTTGCATACTTTCTCGCGACCGAACTCAGAAACCCTAAGCGCTCCTCCTCTTCTCTTTGACATTTCCGGTGCTTCTCTTTCAATCCTTCTCTTCTCTTCGACATTTTCCGGGGCTTCTCTTTCGCTCCTCCCTCCATTCTGGTGTTGTTATTTGTGTTTATTTCTGCTGAATTCGGTGGTAGTACTGACCAACTATCCTCATGTGTTGACCCAAAAAAAAAACTGAACAGTGGGTTTGAGCTCACATTCTCATTACCTAATCTATTGAACGAGGCTGGTTGGAAGAGAGGCTCCCTAATTGCTTTATGGTATTTTCTTTTTTATATAGTAGTGTTTGGAAATATCAAATGTAAACGTGAGAAATCCTTACTGCAGGATCCCTAACCTGAGAGAACCTCATTATTGTTTTTGGCATGTTTTGCAACTACAAGCTCTCGTGCTTTGCAAAAAACAGTAGCTTAGTTTTCCTTTGTTTGGTATCGACGTACATCATAATTTTAAGGTAGTTCGAATTGCTAAAACTGTCTCATTACAATTTTGGTGAAGGCAAGTTGGGGGAATAGAGAGAGAAACAAGTGTTAATTTCTTCATTGGTAGGACCTTGTCGACGACAATTTTACTTTAGGGAATAGTGTTTGATTATTAGGTTTAGGTCCATAAATCCTATCATTCATTCATGAATTTATCTCTAATATGGTGCATGGGCTGAATGCTTTTACAGTCTCATAACCTCCTCTGATGAAGTTTTATGGCTGCTTTGGATGCTTCTTTTTTTCTCTTTGAACACAGTGTTTGCCTGTGCTTGGAGCTGCCTTTGCAGTGTAAAAAAGATTAGTTTGAGTTGATTTCTTTTGGATCTTCTTGGAAAGGAATTGGTGCTTCCTTTACTCCCTTCTTAGGCATCAAATCACAAATATGCTTTTATAGTAATATTTTATTTTCATTCAGCACCTTTAATTTTTGTAATAAAAGATTTTCTTCCTGCAATATGAGGATGTCAGCGCAGGAAGATTGTTTTGGGAGTCGAGGTTTAATATAACTTCAGAAAATATCATTTTGATTTTAAAATATGAAATCAAATATTTTTTATATAAACAATAGTTTAGATAATTAAGCGCTTCACCACAAGCCATGTATCTATCCCGAAGAATGGATACATCACTTGGTGGTGAGGCTTGATCCAATAGCCTAAAGAATGTCGTTTGGTCTGCAAATCATTTATGTTGACCAACAATTTGCCCTATCGAATATGAATGAATTAGATAGAGTTTACTTTAATATGGGGTCTTTAAGTTTCTTGTTAGGGCAAGCCCCTATAGTTAATTATATCTTAGACAACCGAAGTCACCTAAGAAAACTCTTAATATAGATCAGAAAATATTGTATTCATGACTTCCAAACGATAGGATTCTTCAATAAAATGTGATAATGGGAAATTCAATAGGTGTGTGGCTCAAGTTTGGAACAATTTTTGTAGGAATCCAAAGGAAAAGAGAACTAGTGGAAGAACATAGATCCAAGAAGAATCTTGATGTTTTCCCAAACTATCCTATTATTTGACTTCAGTTTGAGATAATTATTCGATGTTTCATCCTGCCAATTTTATTATTTAGGGCTTACATTCATTTGATACTGATCATGTGAACAACCTGGAAGGTGAGAGGATTTATGTCACACTTAATGACAACCTCAAGATCCTAGGATGAGTTAGTGCTCATATTGCATAACATGGTCATGCAAAGGCCTAAAGAGAAAAGAAGAGTTTATACTGTACGAAGCAAGCTACCTCAAAGTCCTATGACTTGTTGTTTATTTCTAAGGAGTTTTGCTGTTGAAGATGGCTGTGTTGCCCATAATGCATGCTCCAAGCTCCGCGTCGTAGTAGATTCTATTTAAAGAAGTCAATTGATGAGAAAAAAGAAGTATCGTGTTTTGGAAATATTTAAATTGAAGTGTCTTCATATTATATTTAGGGAATATTTAAATTGATTATAGAGACACAGGTTAGGATCCCAAGGTTCCCTCATTCCGGCACTATTATTTCTTTCGGATTCACTTAGTCCAAATGAATTTACTAAACTCAACTGAATGAGCTCCATATTTTCATTTAGACCGTGAGGAATCTCGTTAGCAGCCGTAGGTTGCATCCTCCGAGGTATTCCCGATCATTCGATAGAGACATTTTAATTTAGTTTCTCTTGTGATTTTGTTATGTTTGTGATTAAATTTTAAGTTGTTTTATATTTTGATTGTTGTGACGGTGAATTTTATCTTGTTTTGATTTTAATTTTAATTTTGGTTTCAATTTTCTGGCTATCCTAAAAGTTCTGGTTTTCATGCAGGGTGACATTTATTGTTTAACATGCAAGCTCTTAAGCAAGAAAAGTGAAGTAAAAGAAGTACTGAAAAAGAAGGTACTGTAAACTTGTAAAAGCGTACATGTTGAGTCTTCTCGTTCCTCCACCTGAAACTTTAGTATCTTACAATAAACGTTTATAATTTGCAGGAAGGTAAGAGTCTATAGATAGGTTCATCACAGATTTACAAAATTATATGTCATAACTTGGTGGGTCCTATTTATTTATTGAAGAGATACCTTCTTTTAATGAGTATGATATGCTCATTTATCCTACAAGATGTCCAGAAGACTTGTGAAAAGGTCTAGGGAATACTAGATATTTAACAACCCTTTTGAACATCTTGAGTTCATTTGAACTTATCATGCTCACTAAATGATTCATCTATTTTATACTCTTATGCTCAACAAACATTAATGTTTTGGTCATCCAAAAAATGGAGTAATTATCACTTAAAAAATTTATTTATGAATTATATGAGTAAAGGCCTCTAGGAGGCAAACTTGATTCATTAAGAATTCTAACCTGTTTTCTTTTTTATTGGGCTTGTAGTGTTTCCAAAAAAGGGTTTAATATTGTTAAGTTTTCTTTACTAAACATTAATTAATCAAACTTAATTAAGACTAGTTCACTACTAAGCCCTTAAGACTTTGGTGGGTATATTTATACTTTTAGAAAAAGAAGTTAAGTTGACTTTTATGATTATGATTCTTATCCAAATATTGAATTATCATTAAACCACTAATTAAGAGTTTTAGATCATTAAATATCACCTTTCAAAGATGAAACCCTTAACCTTTAAGGATCATTTAATCTTAATTATCTCCCAAATTAATGTAATTTAAAGAGATTACAAATTTATCTTTTAATATGAAAAAATGAGATTGGTTTCTATCATTTATCCCTTTATGTTTCAATAATTCAAACATGTTTAATAAGATCATTCATCTAAACACTTATCTCATACATAATTAGGGTCATCATGATCAAATTATAATAATTGGGAATGGGAAGGCATACGTGTCATTCCTTCATGCAACATGGAAGGAAAATATGGTGACTCATCACACACCTCCATCTTCATATAATGAGAGAATAAAACATATCTAAACCCTTTTCCAATACATGATACAGTTCATCATAATCAAAGCATAAAAAATGAAATGAACATGGATATGTGTCACCCGTTTGACAAAAGACAAAAAATCATTATGGCGCCATCATGAAAGGAATAATGAGGTGCCACTCCCTCATGAAATTTGAATAAGGATGAGGATAACTCATCACTCCCTCCCTCGTAATCCAATGGAAAAAAAAGAAGCTTAACCAAATCATTCTCCCCATCATAATTAGCCTCATCATGACATCTCATGGAAATGAGAGGAGATGAAGCTTATGTGTCATTCCTTCATAAAACATGGAAGGAAGACATGGTGAGATCATCACTCACCATCACCTTTATCCAATAGGAGAAAGACTCATTCAAGCCATTATCCTATCCATGATTAAAGTCGTCATGACTAAGTTATGGAATGGGGAAAGAGAGTGCTTATGTGTCATCTCATCTCCAACTCATTAAATGATTCATTAGCTCATATGGGGAGTCTAATTCATATCATCTCGAGAAGCCTTATCCACCTCTTGAATTATCTAACAAAAGAGAGTCAAAACTAGGATCCAATCTTCACCCTAATGGAAGCTCATAATGAAAAACTTGGGAAGACTCACCAATGGATATCTCAAGCCAGGGAATTTATCCTCATGTCATCACGAGGTTGTTACATTCTTCCCCAAGTAAACCCTAGCTCATTCATGGCTTCTTTAAGCCTATAAATATGGCTAATCAGAGAAGACCCAAAAGAGAGGAGACCAATCCACAATCCCTAATTCTAGAAACTCTAAATACCAAAGTTGTTCTCCATCCAATAGGCAATTGATTCCCCATAGAATCAAGCCTTCAAACTCACTGTCTTCTCCCAATTTAACCACCCCGAAACACCCCAAAACAGGACACCTTTCGGGTCCTACATAAACCTACCTCAATCTTCAAATTAACAGTTCCTACACCTTCCCTGAGGTGTACGAAGAAGATTCCAATCAAAATTGGGTCTTCCCGTGAGTTCTAACCCAGTTCAACACCAAGCCGTGAGCCCATTTTGGTGAATTCATACTTAGACTCAATTTCACTTTAAAATGAGCATACCAGGAGCTTTGCAAGGACCTGGCGATCGTCTCTATCAAACTTGATTGAAGCTTCACTTCATTAAGACCAGATATGGCCATTTTAGCTCAATTCGTGCTCGGGTTTGGTCTTTTGTTAAACAAACCGATTCAAAACATCAATAAATTCGTATGGATGTATTCATCTTGCCACGATGAACCTTATGGAACAATCCCCACAAAGTTTCATTAAGATATGAGCGAGATCTTATGCTCTGATCGTGGACGGTGTGCGGGTTATGACAGAAGGAGGAAGACGACAGGATGCCGTCCATATTTATGTATTAAAAATGGACGGCCGTGATCTCGCCAGACCGCGGTTTCATCCATGCAAAACAGATGAAACTGTGGGCTACGTGGCCGCTTGCATGGATTTCCTCTCCAATCAGACGACGTCATTTGGGTTTTCAACACCTCTGAGGTTTGAGCTGGCGTAGCGTTACTTAAATAAGAAAATCTGAATTTTCTTATTTAATTAAATTTAAAAATCTTTAAAAATTCATATCTTGATAAATAAAAATCATAAAAATAAACTAAAAATACCCTCAGACCCAGGGAGACAAGGAGAAAATTATGAAATCAAAATATGGAATTAATGATTTATATTTGTTTTTTAATTAATTAATTACTTTTGGAGTAATTTAATTATTAAAAATTATTTATAATTCCAAAAATTCTCAAATTTTCACAGATTGATATTCTCATCCTTAAAGACATTCCCTGATTTTTCCAAGACTAGGAAAATTCCCTAGGGTTCAATTTCCTAATTTCAATCAAACTTTATAATTATTTTCAAAAATAATTATAAAAATCAAGAAATTGGAAATTAAATTTGAAAATGGTTAGAAAATTCAGAGTGACACTTTTAAAATCTAAAATGACAATTTTTTAGCCATTTAAAAATTTAAAATGATAATCTCATCACCTAGGGATAAAATTGTAAATTTCAAATTTACATTTAAAACCCTAGAAATCTTTAGGCTTGATCTTTAGCCTTAAATGACATATGGGATTGAACTAATCCTAAGCCTTAGGTATAATTAGATCTAGGGTGAATCTAAACTCTAGCCGACATAGGGTTTACTCACCGCCTCAGGACTATTGGGGCTAGTTTCTATATACTTAATTTCAAGATTTCAAGTGTTGAATTTAAACTCACATAAGACCTTTGTCTAACACACATAAACTCAGGTTAGAATTTGAATCCCACCTCAAATGGATTCAAACCAAACTTAAACATTTTGGTTCAACCCATGTGAACCCACACTTCATCATAACCCTAATTAGGTCTTAAACCACAATTAGACCTGATTAAACCCTATTAAGCCTTAATTATATTAGGTTTAACATCATAAACCCTAATTAGGTCTAAGACACCAATTAGACCTGATTAAACCCTGTTAATCCTTAATCACATTAGGTTTAACACCATAAACCCTAATTAGGTCTTAAACCACAATTAGACCTGATTAAACCCTATTAATCCTTAACTGCATTAGGTTTAACATCATAAACTCTAATTAGGTCTAATACACCAATTAGACCTGATTAAACCCTATTAACCCTTAATCACATTAGGTTTAACATCATAAATCCTAATTAGGTCTTAAACCCTAATTAGGTCTTAAACCACAACTAGACCTAATTAAACCCTATTAAGTCTTAACCGCATTAGGTTTAACATCATAAACCCTAATTAGGTCTAAGATACCAATTAGACCTAATTAAACTCTATTAAGCCTTAATCAAATTAGGTTTTACACCATAAACCTAATTAAGTCTAAGACATCAATTAGATCTGATTAAACCCTGTTAAGCCTTAATTACATTAGGTTTAATACTATAAACCCTAATTAGGTCTAAGACATCAATTAGACCTGATTAATCACCTTAAACCTTAATTACATCAGGTTTAAGACAAATCAAATCCTAATTAGGTCTAACCCCTCATTAGACCTGATTAAATACCTTAAATCTTAATTACATTAGGTTTAAGACAAATTGAACCCTAATTAGACCTAACCCTAATTAGGTCTAATTAACTCAAATAAACCTTACCTAAATTAGGTTTAATTAATCCTAAACCCTAACCCTAATTAGGTCTAAGACAACAATTAGACCTGATTAATCACCTTAAACCTTAATTACATTAGGTTTAAGACAAATCAAACCCTAATTAGATTTAATCCCTCATTAGACCTCATTAATTACCCTAAATCTTAATTACATTAAGTTTAAGAAAAATTGAACCCTAATTAGACGTAAGCCTAATTAGGTCTAATTAACTGAATTAACCTTACCTAAATTAGATTGAATTAATCCTAAACTCTAACCCTAATTATGTCTAATTATCTCAATTAAATCTTACCTAAATTAGGTTTAATTAATTTTAAACCCTAACCCTAATTAGGGCTAAGGCATCAATTAGACCTGATTAATCACCTTAAACCTTAATTATATCAGGTTTAAGACAAATCAAACCCTAATTAGGTCTAACCCCTCATTATACCTGATTAATTACCTTAAATCTTAATTACATTAGGTTTAAGACAAATCAAACCCTAATTAGGCCTAACCCTAATTAGGTCTAATTAACTCAATTAAACCTTAACTAAATTTGGTTTAATTAATCCTAAACCCTAACCCTAATTAGGTCTAATTAATTCAATTAAACCTGACCTAAATTAGGTTTAATTAATCCTAAACCCTATTAAGTTTAACTCTAATTAGACTTAATTAACTCTTAAGCCTTACTTACATTAGACTTAAGTAACCTTAAAAACTAATTAAGTCTAACCCTAATTAGGCTTAGTTAACTCTTAAACCTTATTTACATTAGGCTTAAGCACCTTAAACCATAATTAAGTCTAACCATAATTTGATAATTAACTCCTAAGCCTTACATTAGGCTTAAATAACCTTAAACCCTAATTAGACTTAATTAACTCTTAAGCCTTACTTACATTAAGCTTAAGAAACCTTAAACCCTAATTAAGTCTAACTTTAATTAAACTTAAATCAAAACCATAACTCAGGTTCAAATCAAATTGAACCCAAGTTAAATCAAACCTCTAGGTTCAACATACATTGAACCTAACTTAACTTAAATCCTTAGGTTCAACCTACATTGAACTTAAATCAAACCTCTAACTTAGGTTCAACCTAACTTGAACCCAAGTTAACCTAAACTTAAGTTCAACCCATATTGAACTTAGGTCAAACCTCTAACTTAGGTTCAACCTAACTTGAACCCAAGTTAACCTAAACTTAAGTTCAACCCATATTGAACTTAGGTCAAACCCATAACTTAGGTTTAACCTAACTTGAACTCAAGTTAACCTAAATTTAAGTTCAACCCATATTGAACTTAGGTCAAGCCTATAAATTAGATTCAAGCTAACTTGAACCCAAGTTAACCTAAACTTAAGTTCAACCCATATTGAACTTAGGTCAAACCCATAACTTAGGTTCAATCTAACATGAACCCAAGTTAACCTAAACTTAAGTTCAACCCATATTAAACTGAGGTCAAACCTATAACTTAGGTTCAACCTAACTTGAACCCAAGTTAACCAAAACTTTAGATTCAACCCAAATTTAATCTAACTCAACATAAGCTTTATATTCAACCCAAATTGAAACTAAATCAATCTCAACCTTAGGTTCAACCCAACTTGAACCTAAATCAAATCAAATTAAGCTCTTAGGTTCAACCCAACTTGAATCTAAATCAAATCAAACTCTTAGGTTCAACCTAAATTGAACCTAAATCAAATCAAACACTTAGGTTCAACCCAACTTGAACCTAAATCAAATCAACTCTTTAAGTTCAACCTAACTTGAACCTAAATCAAATCATAATCTTAGGTTCAACCCAACGTGAACCTTAATCAAACCTTTAAAACCTAAATTAATTTTAAGTCCTACCTACATTAGACTTAGAATAATTTCAAACTTTAAGTTCAATTCATATTAAACCTAAGCCGACTTTAGATTCTACTTACATTGGATCAAAATACATTGAACTGATGACCATATCAAACTTTAGGTTTGATTCATATTAAACCTAAACCAATTTTAGATTCTAATTACATTAGATCTAAATCAACCTTAATTTCTACCCACATTAGACTTAGAGCCATTTCAACTCCTTGGGATCAATCCTAAACTAATTTTAAGTCCTATCCACACCGGACTTAGAACCATTTCGAACCCTTTATTTCAATCCATATTTAACCTAAATTAACTTTAGGCCCTATCTAAATTGGACTTTAAATAATCTTTAACCTTAGGTTCAAACTACATTGAACCTAAACGAAATCTTTAAATTAAGATCAACCTAAAGTTGAACTTAAGTCAAAAAACTTAACTTAGGATTCAATCCACATTGAACCTAAAATCAAACATTTAACTTAAGATCAACCCAAAGTTAAACTTAAGTCAAACATCAACCTTAGGTTCAACCAACATTGAACTTAAACTCAACATTCAATCCAAATTGAATCAATCTAACCAAATCTTTAGGTCCAACTAACATCATGACCTAGAACTTCAAGTCTAACCTACATTAGACTTAACCAAATTTCTTTAGGCCCAAACAACATTAGGACTTAAACATTAAGTCTAATTTACATTTAGACTAGGTCAAATTTTTTAAAACCTTAGGATTCAAATGACATCGAATCTAAGAATTCCTAAATCTAATTCATATTAGATTTAACTCGAAAATATTAGATTCAAACAACACTGAATCTAAATTCCCAAGTCTAATGTACACTAGTCTTAATCCAAAACCTATAGATTCAAAATACATTTGAATCTAAATTGCTAAATCTAATTCATATTAGATTTAACTCGAAATCATTGGATTCAAATAACACTGAATCTAAAATTCTTAAGTCTAATTAGATCTTACAGACATTAGATCTAAATCAACTTGGTTCCTTTCATTAGGTCTAATTTACATTATACTTAAATAAACAAATCAAAATCGACATATAAAAATCAATCAAAATGACACATGAAAAATTTTAATAGGTTAATAAATTGTAAACAAATTAAAATTTTCCAACCTAAAATCTGAAATGATATTAAAAATTAAATGAAACCATAATGAACAAAGATAACCAAATGCAACTTGAACATCAGCGTTCTTGATCTACGAAGATTTCTTGGACGATGCAATCCTCGTTGTTGACAGGAGTCTTCCTGTTTTGGTTTAAACACCTTTCGGGCCAAGTAGATTAAGACATCCGACCACCTTGGGATGACGGAGCCATGAACATCTTGACCGAGTTTCTGAAATATTAAAATTCAACCAACTAAATCAAATAATTTAAAAAATAAAATAGACATTATTTCTTTTGTAAGAATAAATATGATACTGTTTTTCTTTCAGGTTGAAGATAAGTTTCATGTTAGATTTGTTTTTCATGTTATTAGGATGTGCTAACTCTGTTTTCCAGAGCGACATTTTGAAGACGGGACAATAAACAACAAAACAATGGCATCAAAACAAAATTAAAACAATGACATCACCAAAAAAAAATAACAACAATGAAATGACATCAACAAAACAAAATAACAATAACAAAATAACAAAAATAAAATAAAACAATGACAACAAAGCAAAACAACAACAGTGACATAGACAAAACCAAACAACATCAACAAAACCAAATGACATGAACAAAACAATGACAACAAAACAAAATGATCCTATGACATGACATACAAAAACAAACGACATTACAACTTGACATAAACAAAAAACAAAACAACATTACAATTTGACATAAACAAAAGCAAAACAACATTACGACTTGACATAAACAAAAATAAAATGACATTACGACTTGATATAAACAAAAAAGTGACATTATGACAGAACAAAACCAAACCTTTAGGATAGAATGCGACATTTAGAAACATATTCCCCTTAGAAATGAACATTGATGTTTCTTTCATTGATCTTGACATTTGAAATTTTTTTGAGAACAATTGGTTAACCTTAATCAAAAGTTTTCTTAAGTGATTAATCACTTAAGATGTAATTAACTATAGGAGCTTGCTCCTATAGGAGATCTAAAAACTCTAATAGGTATCATACTTAAAAATCTCTTGTTATTAGGTTTTTATGTGGCTCTCCTTACACGAGAATCTCTAGAATCGAACATTCTAGAGTTTTCTCTATAATATTCGTCACAATGAAACTATCCCGACGTTTCCTTTTCTGATGTTTTCTATTTTCATTAGCCCTTTCCTTCCTTCTCCGATTTTTTTAATATCTAAGGATCCCTTACATGATCCAAAAGAGTAAGTTAATCGAAGATCAGGGCAATGTGATATATAAACAGAGTAGCGAATCCTTGACAACGATGACACCAACAACTGACTGATAGAGAATTGATCGTCGACACAAGACACCAGGGCAATGACGAGGATGACAAGTCGGACCCATCACCTCCACATCATTCATTCGGTTCATTCCGTGCACCATCAATATGTCATTCAAACCTCATTGATCTCTTTAGCCAACGCCAATATGTGTGGTTTACTTTGAGCAGTTCACCACACATATTGAAGATTCATTTGTTGAACTTATTTCTAGTCACATAGGACTTACACGGACCTCACCCCCTTATCTGACACAATTGTTCAATAAACTGAATATGTCGTATTTTGGCTTGGCGTGGTCACATCAAGCCAGGGGGTGACCGTGCCCAAAAGTTCCCCTGCGTAGTCACACCTAGCCTATGCATGAACATGCCTAAAAGTTCTTCAGCGTGGTTACACCAAGCCTAGAAGTGATCGCAAACTATCATGACACGACAAAAATATGTGGCCTTCATCCATGGATCAGGCCACGAACCATCACGATGTTTTACTGGCGGCGTTCTGTGGCTCATTAACCGATCTAATGCATTTTGTAGTCCTTGCACCATCAAATCGGACAGTAACAGAGGACCTGTCACCGCCTTCCCAACCTAAAAATAGCCGGTCTTCGACGCTCTTTAGGACAGACCAACTCACGTTGATACACTCCTCTACATTCCAATTCTTCGACACGACAATCTGAATAAAGGAAGAAAAAGGGAAATAGTGCTCCGACGAAGTCTCCTCCAGTCAACCTCCTTCTTCTGATAAGCTTACTGCTTACCTTAATTTATGCATATTAATTCTTAAAGCATTTTAATTCCTAAATCTTAAGTTAAGTTTTATACTAGTTAATCAACTCAATAGCCTCAGATTATACTCGGGTTTGGATTCGACTCAGATTGACTCAAACCCAACTAAACTTTAACTCACCTAGTAAAAATCCTAAACCAAACCCAGGTTTGACCCAAACCTAACCAACTTGGGTCAATCCAACTAACCTGAGTCAAACCCAATTTAAACCTAAGCTAACCCAGTTCAACCCAGCTTAACACTGGTCAACCTAAATCAATCCCAACTTAACTCAAACAATGCATAGGTCTGACCTAGCCCAAATTAACTGACCTATATTATAAATTAGCTTAATCTTAAGTTAGCCTAATGTCACGGACCAATTTTTCTCAAGTCACTCGTACGGCTTTAGCGCTCTTCCCTGACACTAAATCAGCCTAACCCTCACAACACTTGGACTTGTAAGCACAAAATGCTCTAAGAAGAAGAGTAGAGAGAAAGGAACACTTCACACTTGAATACTTGAAAACTTTGATTGAATGCTTAGGTTCATTACAAATGACGGGAGGGACCTCTATTTATGGTCCCCTCCAAGCCATGAGAATATTCTAGAATACATGAGAATAGCCCACCTTATAGACTATTATACACCCTTTTATATACATACATATTCATAGATCTTCCTAGGTTATCCTTGAGTTCTCATTGGAGCCTTTCCTCCTTATCTTCTCTAGAGTTGAGTGCAATCTTCTAGAACCCCTTGGATGGCTCCCTACTTTCTGGCATTCTCTAGAATTTTCCGCCTCATGTTTTCCTTGAAAATTTCTTGAATATGGTCGAGTGTGACTCTCTCCCCCACTTAAGCTCGCAATGCCCTTATTACGATTTCCTCTTGGTACTCGGACACGCTTCCTTTGTTTGTTCTTGGCAAACTTGGGTTCTTCCTTCTTAGCTGGCAGCTCCGTCCTTAGCTCTAGTGTAATCAGACGATTCTCCTCCTTCCTTGGCGATAGTTCTTTAAGAACCTCCACCGTTTTCCTTGGCAAGTCTTTTTAGGTCTACACCACTTTCCTTGCAAAGTGACTCCCCTTGTCCTCGACAATGCCATCCTTGAGCTGGATTACTGATAACAATTTGGATCCTTGCTTGCTTAACCTTATTATCGGTACTGAGCAAGCTTGACTTCATTCCGTGATGCACACTATTGGCGAATGGCATTGAGAATGCTCTTGCTTGCTCCAAGAAGCTTATTCCCAAGACAACTTTGTAATCATCCAAAGGAACAACAGCGAATTCTACAGTACCTGACCATGCCAAAATGCTAGTCTTGACTCCCTTAATCATTCCATTTATTGGCATCTCTGCTGAGTTGATGACTTTAATGGAGCTCCCTTCTTTAGTCAGCTGCAACCCCAACCTCTTTGTTTTCTCACTGGAGATGAAGTTGTGGGAAACACCCATATCCACCATTGCTCTGGTGGTCTTTCCCTCCTATTGTCATCTCCACAAAGAGTAACCCCTTCCCTTGAGGTTTTTTTAGATCTTGCATCCCGTTCAGCAATGTCATTCTCCCTATCACTTTCTTCTCCCTTCTTATGATTGCAAAGAGAGAGTTGAGGGCCTTCTTCTGAGGGCAATCCCTTGCCCAATGAGGTCCTTCACAATTAAAGCATCGGTTTTGATATGGCTTGTTGTTAGTCTTCCCCTTGTCCCTTGCCTTTGTTGGGGTTGATTCGCGATGTTTCTCCTCCTTATGTTTGCCCTTGTCATCCCCACCTTTGACATCACAACTCTTCTTATCTTCAGGCTTTCTAGACTCCTTTGAATAATTAACCAAGGTTCTAGCAACTGCGATGGAAGTGGCAAGATCTTGCACCCCTCGCTTCCTAAGCTCAATTTTTGCCCAATGTTAGAGCCCATCCATGAAGTTGAAGAGAGCATCCTTGTTTGACATATAAGGCATTTTAATAACCAAGCTTGTAAACTCCTTAATGTACTCTCGAATCGATCCCTCTTGCTTGAGTTTCCGCAATCATGCTCTATCCTCATCCTCGGCATTCTCGGGGTAGAACTGCCTCTTTAGTTCTCTCTTAAAGTCATTGAAAGTGGACATAAGCACAAACCTTTTGTTATATCTTCTTTTCTTCTTCTCCACCAAAGCACAGTGACCCACAATTTTATATTATGATATTTTTAATTTAATTGCAACGACGCCAAAAACTTGACCGCTATATTATATGTATAGAATTGTAATTGTTTATGTTGTGGATGCTACGCAAGTATACGTATCGTATCAAGTAATACAGGCTACAGTGGAGTCCTAATTATCGATCCCACAGGGAAATAGAAAATTAAATAACAACTAATTTTAAAATAATAATAATAATAATTTTAAAATAGTATACGAAAATTTGGAATTCTAAATTTAAGCGCAATAAAGTAAACTAAGTATTTAATTAGGTAACTTAACTAAGTAGAAAATTAATACGTATTGAAAGTGCAGGAAATTAAACTAATTGCTAAATAAGTCTTAACTATTCGAAAAAGTATCTTTCCCCTTGTTTAGAAATTTAAGTGATTGATGAATTTAAATAGATAATTTTAAGGTATTGTGACAAATAGGAGCATTCCTATTCTTTACCCTTAGGTGCAGGTGTAAAGAATATTGACTAATCCTATGTTTGATTCGCGAATCTGCGGCTTGGCGGGGAGGATACCGATTGCCACATCGAGCTCCCACGTTCCCTCGCCCGAGGGCTAACATCTACACTTCGACTCTCAAACAATAGGACCGAATTGAATATTTTAGTACGTCACACTAAAATGCTCGATTCTACGCCCGATGATATTATTTCCTATTTATTTGCACCTTCCTTCCAAGGCTTTTGAATTCCCAAATATACGATGTAATTTTTACTATAGTTGATATTCAACATATTTTAACAAATCAAATGGCACTGTTTGAAAGTAAATTAAGTTTTAAGTAAAAATTATCACAATTTATTAATATATATAAAAGTACTTCGTTTTAAGTTCATCAAGTCACTTAATTTCATAACGGGGAGAAAGACTAATAAACTACTCGTAATGCATGGGAACTAAACTAAGCATGGATTTCATTTAAAGTTAAAAACAATAAATACAAATACTTATCTCGATTTATCCCCAGTAGACTCTCGCAGTTCCTTTCGACTCTTCCTTCCAAGATACAGCAAGACTCACTAAAAACTCACTAACTCACTAAAGACTCACTAATTACACTAATTAAGACTCTAAAGATCTAGCTCACACATAAATAAAAGACTCTTAAGACACAAATTGACACACACTTCACAAAATAACACACTTCGAGGTCGAATTTCGGCACTCATATATAGAGGTGAGCAAAGGACCAAGAGGTGTGTAAGCATCCCTTCAAAAAGTGTCCGGGTTCAATGTATCCGCGCCATTTGAATTAGCTCGCTTGTCGGCGAGGCTTCTAGAAGGTCTTCGAACCGCGCTATCTCGGTGCTCGGCGGGCTCGGGCTCGTTGTCGGCGAGACGATTATAAATCCTTCGAGATTTTCTTTCTCGTACCTCGCCACGGCGTGGCAAGATCTCGCCGTCGGCGACTCAAAGACTAAATTGCATTATTTTCTTCCTTTTTGCTCCAAATCCGCTCCTTTTTATGATTTTTGCTTTTATCACCTAAATTCTACATTCTGCAACAAAATAAAGAAAATACCTTTCTTTAAAGTGCAATTTCATCAAAAATAGGTATGAATTTCTTAATAAAATTTTCGAGTGATCAAAATCCCCCAAACTTACTTATTACTCGTCCTCAAGTAATTTTAGTACTTACATAAAAATAATGAGTTTTATAATAAGATTTTTCAATTTAAATAACTATGAATTAGATTAATTAATATCATAATAAAGTTAAATAAAAATAATTCATGTAATTTAATTAATCTTATAGAAATAAATTATTTAGTTATCAGGTCTAAGATTTTTAGCTTACTATTCATTTCAGGAATGACTATATTTAAAAGAATAACTACTTAAGATATTCATATGATAAGAAATTCAAGAAAACACTATTAGGTAAAATTCTAATCCATAAACATAAGTTTGGAAATATCTAAGTTTTTCCCTTTAGGTTAATTCAAATGAAGCCAATTTTGATAAGACATCTCCTCGAAGCTTCTCCTCATTTTTCTTTTTCTTTTTCTTTTTCTTTTTCTTTTTCTTTTTTTCTAATGAGGATTATCGTATCTGGAGAGCTCGTTAATAATTTTGAACTTCATTTTCATCTTCCTAAATTTGAAACTTAGAAATATTTCTTAGTTTATATATACTTCATAGTTTTTACTTCATTGATTTTCAATCTTTTCTTTTTCACTGAATACTTAAGAATTTTAATTTTAGAATATGGTTTTCCTTACTAAAAATAGTTCATTATATTCTTATTCCCTTTAACCAAATATTTTATTCTATTTAATTAATTAAAGTACTAGAAATATTTCATTTAACCTTTTATAATAATTAAATAAAATAATTCATATTAATTAAATTGAAAAATTTGCTATAAAAATAATTTTATAATAATTTGAAAATAGAAATTGAGAACAAGTTAATAACTAAATTTGTATTTTACTCCCCCCAAACTTAAATTTTTATATCTACTCTAAATAATGAAAAAGGGAAAGTAAATAAATCATACCTTTGAAGTTTAGGTATTTCTTTTTTCTTTGAAATTTTTGCAGGTTTTTTCATTTTTCGTTGAACCTGTACTGTTAGTATTCTCCATATATATATATATAAATTTAAAGAAAATGCAGGGATAAAATCTGAGATAAGTATTAAATATAACAATTAAAATTAACTCTACACTACACATATGAATTACTAACATATTAAAACAATTTAACTAACACATTAACAATTTTAAAAACTTAAAACAATACAAAATAAAATAAAAACATACTAAAGAAAACTGACATCCTATTTAACATAAAAACAAATGCAATTAACTAACACAAAAAACAATAACTAAACTATTATAACAATTCAAGCAAATAATCTAACAAACATCCAATGTCTCACAACATAAAGTACTGAATATTACAAACATATAAAAGTTTCCAAAATAACTTAACATCAAACAAACAAAATAAATAAAGTCCTAATCTTCAGCATCAAAGTCCCAAACTATATTATCATCCCCTCCTTGATCTGTAGGCTGAGAAGACTGAGCAGGATGATACTGAGTATACCCCCATTGTCTCTCCAAACTGCTCAAAACTCCTCCTATGCAGGGTCAGCTCATTCATCAGATCTTGTAGGGTAGGGGTGGTAGGCTCAGGAGGTTCATGGCTAGTAGAGGGTATATCTCTACTGACCGAGTGAAATAACTTCTCACTCCCGATCTCCACCCTTCATGAAACTCATATTTCTTAATATTGCCGCCGTGAGTGGGTTCATGGGTTCTATCCACTCCTCATCATCCGTCGCCTCAACTCCGGAGAGTTGGCGCATTGCATAAATCAACCCGGGATGTCCCAATCCCCTCCACTTTCATTTCAAAGATTGCTAAGATATTTCTATAGATGACACTTCCAATGTTTATACTTCTATTGTTACGAATACGAAATTCGAAGCTGCTCTATCCTTGTTACCTCACTGTGGTGGTATGTAGGTAACAAAGTAGAACAAATAAAATAAGTGCCATGCTTTAGAATTTGCATTTAACTTACAAAGAGGAAAATTCACTCTTTCTCGCCGCTTTATCTTCCAAACTCCGGTCCGTCGAGTAAGAAAATTTATCACCTCTTCTAGAGGTTCCGACATCGTTCCAAATGTTTCGTACTCATTTGGACCGTCCCGAACTTCATAGAAGGCGTTAATTCTAAGCAGCACGAAGTCAACCATAAATCCACGTACCTTTGTCGGGTGCGTCCTCTACAACGATCGAGTTAGAATAAAATTCCTTTACTACTTCCACAACAGCTCTATTGGTGATGTAGCAGAGATTCTCCCAACCTCGTTCTTTAATGATCCGCTCATCTTTGCCTCCCGGATTCTTGAAAACCCGATCTGCAATGCACTTTCTTCCTTGTATGTTTTCAAAATATTTAGCATGTGCTCGTGCATTGATGAATCAGTCTTCGTCGAATTCTACTCGACGTTTTTGTCATGGAGCCATACGATCGATCTGTGAAAATCGTGAAAATTTTCACTAAACTTAAAAATAATACTAAGAAGGCTTCCTACAACATTTATAAGCAATTTAAATCAAATTCCATGGATTTCCACCGAATATTTCTTCCACATTTTGATTTTTCCCAAAATTTGCAATGTGATGAAAATATATGGTGAAAATAAAAAATTTTTGCATAGGAGGGAAGCTCTTACCAAGAGAAATTGAAATCCGGTGTTTTTGAGTCTTGAAATCGTCTCCACAAGTAAGATCTAACAAGCCCTAGAGGAGTTTTTTTTCTGAAATTGAGAGGTTGGGGGTGATGAATAGTATTTTTGACCGGTCAAAATATATGTTTTTCGCGACCTCGCTGTCAGCGAGATTTTTCTCGCCGTCGGTGAGCTAATATTTTTAGGAACCAAAAACTCTCGGGAAAAATCCGTCGTCTGGCGAGAAATTTTGCTCTATTCTTCACTCGTCGGCGAGATCGAGCTCGCTGTCGGCGGGATTTTTCTCACCTTCGGCGAGATTCCAAAAAATTTAATTTCCGAAATTCGTCACTCATTTTCGTCCTTGATTTGCCTTATATTATATTTCTGATCACATCAATTATTAATTTAATACGAAGATTAGCTACTTATACACAAACAAATTCACACAACACAACAAATTAACTTTAATATTGAAATCCATGAGATGTACAAACTAACATAATTTTAAACTCTATAATCAAACTTCAATTCTCCAATCCTTACTACTAATCGAGCATCGCAAACCAATCCACGACACACTAAATGCCGATACAAAACTATGACGCATATCTCAATTAAGTTTGAGATATTCAAATCATCACTCCACACATAATAAAATCTAAATCAAATCAAATAACATAAATACAAACATACTATGGAAATCTTTACTACTACTCTTCAATGTCGAATCTTCATCTTCTCCGATATTTCCGATATGACGATGATGCACAAATAAGTTATAGAAAGGCTCGAAGGGAAACTCCGAGCGGATTCTTCGGTGATCCAACCCTTCGTCTCGGTAAATGAAGAAAGGTAGCTTCCGAGTGTCCAAAATGATCAAAGTGTTCCTTCATCCTCCGATTAATGTGATCAAATAAATCGGATACATTGTTGATTGAATCTCTCACTTTCTGCGAGTTCTTTCTCCATTCCTTTAATTTTCTTCATAAGTAACTCCGTTTTATCCGAAATAGGCCTTCTTTATAGGTTTATTCTGTGAAGCTCTATCGAGAGATAAATGTAATTTCATCATTATTGTCCAAAGTAGGGAACATATACGTAGGATCAAGCGGCTTCAAGGTAACATAACCTTTTCCCAAGCTTCATAAGAAACTCAGTACTCGATCGCATAATGCAAAAATAGTAGATGGGTGTCCTAGTCCAGTGAACCGACCCATGCACAATTAAACCCAATACGGACTTAACAATTATTGATCTAACATCGATAGTACAATCCATTTTGAATACAATAATTCGATATAAGTGCATTCCTTCGAAACCTTGTTTACCCTCATAGTAGGTAACAATTTAGATGAGATGAAAAAGTGCCGGTGCTTTGAGACGAGATTCAAAAGTGATGCAGAGAAACTAACATACCCGTCTTCACGCATTTCCCAATCTTCCGGTTCATCGGTCGGATATCGAAATATCTCATTCATATTATATCGAGAAGGCACAAAATTTGAATAGTGACATACCGGGGTGTTTTCTATAGAGAATAATTCATTTACTCTTGATGGAGTAAACGTCACCCAACTTCCTCGGACGTAGACATTCCCATTGTTGATCGCATGTAAGTTAGAGTAGAACTCTTTCACAACTGGAATAACAACAGCAGACGTAGTGTAACAAAATACCTCTCAGTGCCGCTGCGCGATCGTTTCTTCTATCTTCGTAGTGGAATTCTCTAATCCTCGATTGACAAATCCCGTTTCTTGATAACTCTTTTCTTTACCAAAACCTTGTTGAAGATTCGCTGCGCTTCCGCACTCACAAATTTCCTCCTCTTAAACACTCTGAATTAGAGGAATCTAAGAATTTGGAGGCCATTATGGTGAATGGAATGAATTCTAGTGAAGAAGGCGGATCTAGAATGATTTAAGAATGGGTTTTCACAAAGGAATTGGTGTTGAAACCATCCAAATCGGCATTCAAATTATAAATAACTCATCTTTATAACTTCCTCGCCGTCGGCGAGAAGTTTCTCGCCGTCGTCGACTCGGTTATAAAGCCGCCTCCCATGTTCTCGCTGTCGGCGGGATGTTTCTCGCTGTCAGCGAGTTCGATAAATAAACTGAATTTAATTTAGGCGCGAATCTCGCTGTCGGCGAGTATCGACCTCGCCGTCGACGAGATTCCAAAATAATGTCCAATTTTGCTCTAAATCGAATAATTTCTTTCCTCATCATAATGGTTCGAATATGTGATGATTCTTAATAATAATTGAGTAGTAAAGTTTTAATAATATAGACTAACTATTAAGATACAATAAAAATAGATAACTAATATGGGTTGCCTCCCATAAAGTGCTTGGTTTAACGTCGTCGACCGGACCTAATTTCGATTATTAATCGAGTCGACTAAACATTAAAACCTCTTTATAGTTAGGTCTTATAGCTTCGAAATATGGTTTTAATCTATGTCCATTAACTTTAAATTTATGTCCGAGTTTTTGGATCTTCGATTTCTATAGTTCCGTATGAAAATATTTGAGTTATGGTGAAAGGTCCTAACCATCGAGACTTCAATTTTCCGGGAAATAATTTCAATCTAATATTATATAGCAAAACTTCTCGTCCTGGTTCAAAATTTTTCCGATTAATCTTCCGATCATGCCATAATTTCATCTTTTCTTTATAAATCCGATCATTATCATATGATTCATTTCTTAATTCTTTCAATTCATTTAATTGCGGCAATCTTTTCTCACCAAACTTCCTTCATATTATAATTAAATTCTTTAATCGCCCGATATGCTTTATGTTCTAATTCAACTGGTAAGTGACATGTTTTTCCATATATAAGCTCGTAAGAGTCATTCCAATCGGAGTTTTATAAGCGATCTATAAGCCCATAATGCGATGTCTAATCTAATAGACCAATCTAACATATTTGGGTTTACGATTTTTCTAGAATACGTTTAATCTCACGATTAGATACTTCGAGCTAATCCGCTAGTCCGTGGATGATAAGCAGTGGATATCTTATGAGTAATATTGTATTTTTCTACTAGTTTGTGAATGTATTTATTTCTAAAATGAGTTCCTCAGTCAGTGATAATCACTCTCGGCATTCCAAATCTAGTAAAAATATTTTTCATCAGAAATTTTGAAACACTCTTAGCATCACACCTAGGTAAAGCTTGTGCCTCAATCCATTTGGAAACATAATCAACAGCTACTAATATATATGAGTTTCCAAACGAAGGAATAAAAGGTCCCATAAAATCTAATCCCCAAACATAAAAAATTTCAACTTCTAATATAAAATTCAGAGGCATTTCATTTTTTCTAGATATATTTCCTACTCTTTGACATTTATCACAAGTTTTAATATATATGTATACATCTCTAAATAGAGTAGGTCGAGTAAAATCCAGATTGTAGAATCTTATAAGCAGTTTTATCAGTCCCAAAATGTCCTCCAAAATCAGAATCATGACATTTTTGAATAATTGGTTCGGTTTCTTCATAAGGTACACATCTTCTAATAATTAAATCCTTACATTGCTTATATAAATATGGTTCATCCCAAAAATAGGTTTTCGTATCATGGATGAATTTTTTACATTGTTGCAAAGTTAGCATAGGTGGTAAAATATTACTAACTATATAGTTTACTATATCAACATACCATGGTATTTTCCACTCATTGATATTATAAAGTTGCTCATCGGAAAAGCATGCTATAATTTCATTTTCAATATCGGATAATTCATGATTTTCTAATCTTGATAAATGATCCATAATTTGATTATCGGTTCCTTTCTTATTAACGATCTCAAAATCGAATTCTTGCATTAATAGCATCCATCTAATTAATCTTGGTTTGGAATCTTTCTTTTGCATAAAATATTTGATAGCAGAATGATCGGTATGCACGATACATTTTGTTTCGATCGGATAAGGTCTAAATTTATTAAAACCATATACTACCGCTAATAATTCTCTTTCATAGCTCGTATAATTTATTTCGGCATCATTTAAAGTTTTACTTAGCATAGTATATAACTTTAAAAATCTTTTCATATCTTTGCCTAAGAACTGCTCCTACAAGCATAATCACTAGCATCACACATATGTCTCAAATGGTTTCTCCAGGTTAGGTGAAACTATTATAGGTCTTGTAATTAATTTTTCTTTTAAGAGTTCAAAAACATTCGGGCATTCGATTGTAAATTCAAATTTCTTGTCCTTTTCGAGAAGTTGGCATAGAGGTTTAGTAATTTTTGAAAAATCTTTTATATAGCGTACGTAGAATCCGAGCATGTCCAAGAAAACTTCTTACCCCTTTTACCGTAGTTGGAGGTGGTAATTTAGCTATAACTTGAATTTTTGCGAGGTCCACTTCCATGCCTTTTCCGAAATTTTATGCCTCTAATACAATGCCGCCGAATCATAAATTGACATTTCTCCCGATTTAGAACTAAATTTGTTTTCTCGCATGTTTCTAATACTTTTTCAAGATGAGTTAAGCATGTGTCAAAAGATGTTCCAAATACGGAGAAATCATCCATAAATACTTCTATTCCATTGTCAATTAACTTACTAAATATAGACATCATACATCTACGGAATGTTCGTTGGTGCATTACATAATCCAAAAGACATTCTTTGAAAAGCGAAAGTTCCATAAGGACTAGTAAATGTAGTTTTCTCTTGATCCTCAGGAGCAATTTGTATTTGATGATAACCGGTGTATCCATCTAGCAAACAAAAATACTTATGTCCGGCTAATCTATCTAACATCCGATCTAGAAATGGTAAAGGAAGTGATCTTTCCTGGTGGCGGTATTTAATTTCCTATAATCAATACATATACGCCAACCAGTAACTTGTCTTATAGGAATAAGATCGTTATTTTCATTGGCAGTGACAGCCACTCCTCCCTTCTTAAGAATGCAGTGAATTGGGCTTACCCAAGCACTGTCAGAAATATGATATATAATACCATTATCTAACCATTTTAAAATTTCTTTCTTCACTACTTCTTTCATTATCGGGTTTAATCTCCTTTGGGGATCGCACTTTAGGTTTATGTTCATCATCTAAAATAATTCTATGCATACATATTGAAGGACTAATTTCTTTAATATCTGTTAAAGTCCAACCAAAAGTTTTCTTATATTTTTTTAAAGTTTCTAAAAGTTTTTGTTCTTGAGATTCGTTTAATGCAGATGAAATAATAACTCGGTAAAGTTGAAGAATTACCTAAATAAGCATATTTCAAATGATCGAGTAATATTTTTAGCTCGAATTCGGGAGGTTTAATAATTGATGGAACTATATTCTTGTCGGTGTTTTCGGTATTATCCAAAAATTCAAATCTTTCCTCAATATAATCTAGTTCTTCATTATTATCTTCAATTAATTCAGTGTTTTCTTTTTCTAATTTATCTTCGTAATATTTCTTAAAATGTTCTTGTTGTAAATGTTCAAGTATTTCCAACCGAAAACATTCATCATCTTTTTCTAGCGCAGGATATTTCATTGATTTTGCAATATTAAATGTAACTTTTTGGTCATTTACTCTCATAGTTAATTATCCTTTCTGAACATCAATCATAGCTTTTCCAGGTAGCTAAAAATGGTCTTCCTAAAATGATAGGAATTTCTTTATCTTCCTCCATATCTAAAACAATAAAATCTACTTGGGAAGATAAATTTATCCACTTTTACTAACACATCTTCGATAACTCCTTAGGATAGGTAACCCGACGATCAGTTAATTGAAGGGTTACGAAGTAGGTGTAATTTTTCATAATCATAATCTCTTAAAAATCGATAGAGGCATTAGATTGATGCTTGCTCCTAAGTCACACAAAGCTTTTCCATAAAAATTTTTCTCCTATAGCGCGGGGTATAGTGAAACTACCAGGGATCTTTCAATTTTTCGGAAGCTTCTTCTAAATAATAGCACTACACTCTTCACTAAGTGCGATTGTTTCATTATCGGTGAATTTTCTTTTCTTATTTAGAATATCTTTAATAAATTTTACATAATTTGGCATACGATCTAAAGCTTCGACAAAAGGTATATTGATTGTTAATTTCTTTAATATTTCGAGGAATTTAGCAAATTGTTTATCTTTTTTATGTTGAGCTAGTCGTTGAGGAAATGGTGGTGGAGGTTTTTCAATGAAATTTTCATAGGTATTAAAGGATGTTCTAAGTTTGAATCTTGTTGAAGTGTTTCCTTTTCGATTTCCACTTCCTCTTTTTGGCTTTCGAGTTCTTTTTGAATTTGAGGTTCTAATTCTTTTCCACTCCTTAGTTGTATTGCTTTAATTTATTCTTTTCCTTGATCTTTAGGATTTATTTCCACATTACTAGGAAAAGTTCGAGGCATTCTATTATTTAGCGCGAGTATGAATATGTCCAAGTTGAGTTTCGATATTTTTAATAGATGTTCCTTGAATTTGTAATTGATTTCCTTGAATTTGTAGTTGATTTCCTTGATTTTGTAGTTGATGACCCATATTCAAAATTAATTCATCCATAGATAATTTCTTATCTTTGAATTGAGGGATATTGTTATTAAATCCAGGTGGGTAATTAGGTTTATAGTTTGGATTTGCTTGATTAGGTTGATTCATCCATTGTTGATTAGATGTATTATTCCGATTAAAATTTGGATGAGTTTTCCAACCGAGGATTATAATAGTTTGAATAAGGGTTATTAGTTCTATTATTAATAGCATTTAAAGTTTCATAATTAGATTGAGATTCTATGATTTGTCCGAGATGAGTTTTCTTAAAGTAGGAGAGTAGTTCATTCCAAAATGATCTAATTTCTTAGATATAGCGAGCAATTTGAGAAGCTAACATAGATATTTCATCGTTTTCATGAATGCTGGCTATCTTTTCGGATTTACTCTATCGACGAGCCATTGGAAATTATTTGTTGCCATTTCTTCGATTAGTGCATAAGCTTCATCAAATGGTTTAGACATTAATGAACCTCCGAAGACGAACATCGATGATTGATCTTAAAGATCCTACTAATCCATTATAAAAGGTTTGAATAATCGATCGATACGGTAGCGCATGATGTGGGCATTTCCTAAGAAGTTCCTTAAATCTCTCCCGAAGCTTCATATATTGATTCTCCATCTAAGCGATAAAAAGAAGTTATATCATTTCTAAACTTAGCGAGTTTTAGATGGTGGAAAATATTTGGATAGAAATTTTTGTGATAATTCTCCCCAAGTTTTAATAGATCCAAGTGCTTAACGAATTGACCACATTTTAGCACTTATCCCTTAATGAAAAAGGAAAAAGTCTAAGTCTTATAAGCATCGTCGGATACTCCTTGATATTTAAAAGTAGCACAAAGTTCTAGAAAACTAGCAAGATGTAAGTTAGGATCTTCGATAGGTGAACCACTAAATTGATTGTTTTGTACCATTTGGATAATTGCGGGTTTAAGTTCAAATGAATTAGCGACTACATCGGGGTTTTGAATAGTTAAATGAATTTCATCGATGTAGGGTTGGCATAATCTCTTAATGGTCTTCGTTGGTTCATATTTTGAATTTCAAGAATATTCGCCATTTGTGTTAAATTTATAATTTGTTTCTTTTGTTTTCTAATTCTTTTAATTGTACGCTCTAATTCGAATCGTAAGGTATTAAATTTTCGTTTCCAAATTTGCGCATACAATTTTAGAATATATATTAATTTATTTATTATGATTATTTTAAAATAATCAGTTACTTCTAAGTAAATTTTTCTTACTTTCCCAGAATGACGCCAAAAACTTGACCCACAATTTTATATTATGATATTTTTAATTTAATTGCAACAACGCCAAAACTTGACCCGTTATATTATATGTATAGAATTGTAATTGTTTATGTTGTGAATCTTCTACGCAAGTATACGTATCGTATCAAGTAATACGAGGCTCTAGTGGAGTCACTGGTTATCGATCCCACAGGGAAATAGAAAATTAAATAACAACTAATTTTAAAATAATAATAATAATAATTTTAAAATAGTATACGAAAATTTGGAATTCTAAATTTAAGCGCAATAAAGTAAACTAAGTATTTTAATTAAGCAACTTAACTAAGTAGAAAATTAATACGTATTGAAAGTGCAGGAAATTAAACTAATTGCTAAATAAGTCTTAACTATTCGGAAAAGTATCTTTCCCTTGTTTAGAAATTTAAGTGATTGATGAATTTAAATAGATAATTTTAAGGTATTGTGACAAATAAGAACATTCCTATTCTTTACCCTTTAGTCAGGGTGTAAAGAATATTGACTAATCCTATGTTTGATTACTGAATCTGCGTGCTAGAGTTGGGAGGATACCGACTACCACTTCGAGCTCCACGTTCCCTCGCCCGAGAGCTAATATCTACACTTCGACTCTCAAACAATGGGACCGAATTGAATATTTTAGTACGTCACACTAAAATGCTCGATTCTACGCCAGATGATATTATTTCCTATTTATTTGCACCTTCCTTCCAAGGCTTTTGAATTCCCGAATATCCGATGTAATTTTTACTATAGTTGATATTCAACATATTTTAACAAATCAAATGGCACTGTTTGAAAGAAATTAAGTTTTAAGTAAAAATTATCACAATTTATTAATATATATAAAAGTACTTCGTTTTAAGTTCATCAAGTCACTTAATTTCATAACGGGGAGAAAGACTAATAAACTACTCGAATGCATGAGAACTAAACTAAGCATGGATTTCATTTAAAGTTAAAAACAATAAATACAAATACTTATCTCGATTTATCCCTAGCGGACTCTCGCAGTTCCTTTGACTCTTCCTTCCAGTACAACAAGACTCACTAAAAACTCACTAACTCACTAAAGACTCACTAATTACACTAATTAAGACTCTAAAGATTGCTCACACATAAATAAAAGACTCTTAAGACACAAATTGACACACACTTCGAGAAAATAACACACTTCGAAGTTTGAATTTCGGCCTCTATATATAGAGGTGAGCAAAGGACCAAGAGGTGTGTAAGCATCCTTCAAAAGTGTCCGGGTTCGATGTATTCGCGCCATTTGAGTCGGCTCACCTGTCGGCGAGGCTTCTAGAAGGTCTTCAAGCCGCGCTATCTCGGCTGTCGGTGGGCTCGGGCTCTCTGTCAGCGAGACAGTTATAAATCCTTTAGAATTTTCTTCCTCGTACCCTCGCCGTCGGCGGGCTCGACTTCGCCGTCGGCGACTCAGCACAAATTGCATTATTTTCTTCCTTTTTGCTCCAAATTCGCTCCTTTTTATGATTTTTGCTTTTATCATCTAAATTCTACATTCCTGCAATAAAATAAAGAAAATACCTTTTTTTAAAGTGCAATTTCATCAAAAATAGGTATGAATTTCTTAATAAAATTTTCAGTGATCACATAGCGATGTCTGAGAGATAAAGGGATATAAATTGTATTTTTGCATCTTCATCGGTAATCCCCATCGCTCCGAACTATTGCTCCAGTCCCCATAGGAAGTTCTCTACTTCCTTCACGTTGCGAACCCCTCCAATACTCATAGGTTTTGGAATTTCAATCGTCTTGGCTTCGAAAGTAGGATGGCTTGTGGATGCCGTTAGTGCCCTCCTGCACAGCGAAATGTCTCCATGTATCTCCTCCAAGCTAGCACACATGTCGCTTATCTCCTCCTCATAGGCTCTTCACACGTCTCAGAGTTTCCCCAACAAATCCTCCTACAACTTAACCATATGGCCCATTAAGGTCTTCTCAAATTGGAGCATCATACCTCTACTCGTTGAATGGATGTTGACGTCCTCCTCTTCTAGTCCGTCAACCCTTTGGCCAAGATCCTCTACTTGACCCTCCATGCCATTCACTGCCTTCTCCACCTGAGCAAGGCGCGAATCAAAGCAATGCATGATCTCTTTGAACCTCCCATGTGGCTTAGATACAGCTGGATCTCGTTGCTCCTGACGACCATGCTCTTGTTGAGATGATTCCACATTAGTGGCTTTGGACTCCATTACGTGCTCTCTGATGCTCTTTGTCATACCTTCGAACCTGGATCTGATACCAACTATCACGGACTAACTTTTCTCAAGTCACCCGTGCAGCTTTAGTTCTCTTTCCTAGCACTAAATCAGCCTAACCACCACAACACTTGGACTTGTAAGCATAAAATGCTCTAAGAAGAAGAGTATAGAAAAAAGGAACACTTCACACTTGAATACTTGAAATCTTTGATTGAATGCTTAAGTTTGTTACAAATTATGGATTGGACCTCTATTTATAGTCCCCCTCCAAGCCATGCGAATATTCTAGAATACATTAGAATAATCTACCTTCTAGATTATTTTACACGCTTTTATATACATACATATTCATGAATCTTTCTAGGTTATTCTAGAGTTCTCCTTGGATCCTTTCCTCCTCACTTTCTCTGGAGTTGGGTGGAAGCTTCTAGAACCCCTTGAATGACTCCCTACATTATGGCCTTCTCTAGAATCTTCCGCCCATGCTTGCCTTGCCAATTTCTTGAATATGGCAGAGTGTAACACTAAACTGAAAAATCAACTTACCTCAGCTCAACCCTAGCCCAAGTCTAATCTAAGCCTAAGTGCATGTGTTATTTTTGTTATTGAATATTTTATTTCATATGTTTCATGTGTTATTTCATGTTAAAAAAAACAAAATAATATATTAAAAAATAAGGATGGGAACTTCTTAGCGTTCTCCTCAAACATTAAAAACCAAACCTCAAACAAAAAAAAAACACAAAAATCAGAAAAATCTCTGATTTCTTAACATGATTGACAAAGTTAGGAATCAAAACAAGACATTATTCAAATATTAAACTTCAAATGAATATCTAAAACACACCAACATAAAGAATGAGAACATAACCTAGGTAGATATGACACGAGCCTTAGGTTAGCTAACTTAGACAACTAACTGAGGGTCATACACCTACCCTAGGTTAATCTGAATATAGAAGCCTAGGTTAGTTTAGGTACATAGTTAGTGTTAAGGACTATGATATGGAAAACAACAAACCTACTGAGACTAGAGGAAATACCTTATAATGAAGTAACCCATGGTTACTGACGAAGATATTCCAATCGGCATCGAAACTACGAATCCTCCATGCTCCGACATTTAAGGGAGATTCCTGGTTATGAGGCTGGTCATAATCGATAGATACCAAAGTTCTCGATATGGCAAAAGGTCACGTGCTTCTTGAAAGTGGACGGTATTCCCAAAATCTGGGTTAGTCCACCTATATATTTCTTTTTAGTCTAAGGCTTCATTTTTCATCTATAAATCCTTTCCTACTGACTATATCCATAGTTTACAGTTTCAAATCATTCATGTCAATCAAATCCAGTATCCCTAATTTATTTTTTAACTTTACTTAATCAGTATAAATTCATTAAATCTTTTTAAATATCACTTATAAATTGGGCTTTTCCCCTGACACATCATCAAACTGTAAATCCCATTCTCCTTTTGAACACAATTCTTCCAGTTTGAACCCTCCGTTCCAATTATGAAAGTCTGATATCTGAAAATTTGATTTATCATGGCTCACAGGTCTAAGGATGTAACCTCCCTTGAAGGGAACGAGACCCAAAATTAGAAAAAAAACAAACTTATCTTTCACCCGTATGCTAAGTTGAATCCTAATTTTGCGGATACATAAATCCCAAAACTTTCCTCATCTGAATGATTGAATCCGTTCTAAGATAATGTTTCTATTTTTCGAGATATTATATTAATCTTTGAATGTTGTATTCGATCATTGAAGACTTTCGAGAGTTATGGTGGCAACCAAACAAAAAACCAATCCCCACAAGAATGAAGTTAATTAACCTAGGGTTGAGTTCCATGAGGTAAATTTGAAAAATTACGATGATTACATTCTATAGGAGAGCTATGATCCCCAAGCAAATGGTAGTCCAAATTTAACAAAGCTAATTGAACTTCCTTATAACTAAGTCATTTTATAAGGAAATAATCAATCTAGTCGCACAAAAGAGGAGACTCCTTTCACTCGTAACACTTGAGGAAATCTCTTTATAAGACCAAGTCAATTGTAATAGTGTTGATTTGGCAATCTATGAGATTGATCCTTGAAGATGAGCCAAAATGAACCCAGGATGAAATCCGGTAGGTGAGCTGAAAGCCCCCGAGCAGATGAATAATCATCACATAGATGCCTAGCTCATTTTACTTGAAGTAGTTTTTTAAGTTGTATTTGGAAAAAGAAAAACATCCACTTGTCTTATAGTGATGAATAATTTTAGTTTCATATTCATCATTCTCTTATTTTTTTAGTAGATGAATTTCAAAAGAAAAGTGAATGAAGGAACTAATATGTATGATTGAAAGTTTTCTTTGAGGTTTAAGGCATTGAAATTGTCCAAAAAGTTAGTTAACTCAGCTAGTTCACCAGCTCAAGAAGGCCAGATCAACTTTAGTCGAGTCGCGATTCTCTAGTTGGCCCGACTAGCTCCAATCCGCTTGGCATGCTCAAGTCGGCTTTGACATGCTCCAGTCGGCCCTACTAGCTCAGATAGGCCCCTTAATGCTATTGTCAGACCATCCAGCCTCAGTCGACTCAACATGCTCCAGTCGCCAGGCTAGTTCCATTCGGCTCAGCCATTTTCAGTTGCTCGACCATCTCCAATCAGCCCAGTAGATCTAGTAGGCTCGGCCAACTCCAGCCGCCCCAGCTTAGCATGCTCCATTTGCCCTGACCAGCTCCAACCAGTTCTAGTCAACTAGTTCAAGTCGACTGCCTCCAACCGAATGCATAGGACTTGAGGGTATAATTGTAATTTTATAATAATTCTTCCGCTATAAATAGAATAACATTATTTATAATAGGAGATGAAAATCTAATATAAAAATACTATTCATAATTGTTCATCTTTCTCTCTCTTACTTTATTTCTCTATTACTTATGTTTTATTGTGATTCACAAATAATTTCAAATTTAATATCTTAAATTTATTAAATATTTAAGCAGAAATTTTAATAACCTATAAAATTGAGTTAAAACAACATTAAATTTCAGTATCTGGTTTGGCTTCAAATCCATTTCAGATTTTTTTTTTGTTTTTTGCTCATTAAAGAAATCATTATTTTATTTCAGCTTTATTTTCCAAATAAAAAAAAAGTTTCCGTTAAAAGACAATAGCCTTACCGTCAAACCGTAGTACCGACTCTGCTCGAAGCCTGGAGGCATGGCTACAGTCATCCCAATCTCCCCAGCCTCCCTAACCTATAGATGTCGCCCCTCCTCTCCGGCCGCCCCTTTGCTTCTCTCTCCCCGCTTCACCAACACGTCCTCCACCGCACCCCTCTCCTTCTTCCCTTCTCTCTCCACCCGAAACCGTAGGGCGTGCCTTGCATTTGCCGCTGCCAAGAAGAACTACATCGAAGACGACTATCTAGTGGTACCTCATCACCAATCTTTTCTCGTTTCTGTTAATCACTTACTCCTCCACCTCTTTCGCTTCCTGAATCGTCCGGATTTTCTGCATTTGTCGCGGCGAATCAGAAAAAGGTTTCGGCTAAGGAACTAGAAGAGTTAGTGAAAGGCGAGAGGGGCGTTCCAATTGTTCTTGATTTCTATGCGACATGGTGTGGACCTTGTATTCTGATGGCACAGGACCTCGAAATGGTATGTCTCACCTTCTCTTGGATTCGTCTTGTTCACTGCGAAATTTTACGTCTTCTGAAATTTTTTTCTCCCATCTTTGGAGAGTATTTGGTTAGAGTTGGGGTTTAAATCAGGTCGCATGCCAACTGTTTGATTAATTTTCTGGCTGCAGATGCATAATCTTCTAAGAGATAACAAAGGTATAGAAAGCATACTTTATCTAACCAACTTGTTGCTGTAATTTTAGGAAATGAATGCCCTATTCATCAAATTTTATTTAAATTACTTTATGCACTTGTGAAGTGGTGAAAAAGCAGAACTTTTATGAATTTATATGTAGAATAATAGATTAGTCATGGTAGAAATTCGGATTGATGTGCATGCTAACTGCGAGGGTTTTATATTGGAAGGAGTGAAAAAGCTATATGGAGCTTTACATATTTCAAAGGTGTTTTACAATGCATTGGTGCCCCTGGAAAATTACATTCCACACCCCACATTGTATGTTATATGCACTGAATTGGCTACTTGGAAGATTAGATCCGCTACTGTGCACCTTTGGTTCTTTATTATTATTATTATTATTTCAAAAGGCACGTTTTGGTGCTGGACAACCAAGTAACTCTGGCTCTTACTGGTTGCCGGTCTTCTTACTCTGATTTTCTCTTTGAATTTGTGATTCTCCCCTTAGAAATTGTGCATATTATGAAAAATTAAATGCCTGTATGTGCTTTGATTAACATGGTGAAAGTTCAAACCTATAATTTGAGAATGCTACTTAGGTTCACAATAAATTTAAACTAAGGGTACATTTGTTTCAGTTTTTTTAACCACTGTTCGTTAAAAATTGTGTTTTCTCCCATTTGTACAGCGCTTTTCACGGTCAGTGTAAGCCCGCATTCCTGTCCTTGCGACCGCGACTTGAAGCCCTCTTGTTGTCTTTCGAAGCACGCAGAGCTTCATCTCCTTCCCGAAGCCCGCAGATAAGGTCACTACGACCTGCGTTAGCGACTGCGACGCGAAGCCACGCTCAACTTGTTGTTTCCCGAAGCCCGTATCTTGTCGTCTCATTTTCGAAGCCCGCAAATCGTCGCCTCCTTCCCATTGCCCCCCTTCGATTTGGGTATTTCTCTTCGCTTGACTCCACCATCGTCTCCTTTAGTTGCCCTCATTCCGGCTCGAATGTATCTCCTCTCCGCACTGTCAGTCTCTCTCTCTCTCTCTCTCTCTCTCTCTCTCTCTCTCTCTCCACCTTCTCGTGTCCAATTTTTGAACTCTTCACACTAACAGGAAGCAATCAAAATTGAAACTTTGTGATTTAAGAGATGAGCACAAGCATTTAGATTTTCTTGTACCTTTTGATTTTGAGTTTGAAATTACTTTATCTTTACCTTGGTTCATTCAAAGCTTTGTTTAATTTTGGGGATAGATGAGAATATAGTAATGGTTACAGTAATGTATAGATATGCATACTTGATTTTGCAATCAAGGAAACATTTTTTTGTTCTCATTTATGAAAGTAGATGTTGTTTTTCTATTGTTTACTTTGCTTGCTTGATTTTGTTGAGTCATTCTAAATGACTAAAAATATAAGAGACAAAAAAAATTATTAGATGATCATGATAAGAGGTCTACTCATGTTTAATTTAAGTGCCGTGGCATATTGTCATATGGTTAAATTAGAGAATGTACTTAATAAATACGACATTAGTCATGTTTGATAAAATTTCTCATAAGGTTTTTTTTTTTGGGTAAAGTTTTTATACTGTGCATGAAATCTCACAAATGTGTGGTTTAGAAGGAGCTAATTTATTTGGCTGAATACTGAATTTTATGGAGTCTCAAACTTATAACGCTCTTATATTAATGGAGGAAGACTTAATACTCCTCACAGCCCTCTTATCATATTCTTAGCTCATTTAATTTATAACATTTCTCCTCCATTAAATTTCTATAAAGCTTTATCCTATATTGGAGAGAGATTGTATGGTTTCTTTGATTTAATCATGTGGTCTACATATTATAGTTACTCTATGGCTCAACCTCTAGAGATTCCATAGTGTTATAACAATGGATAACATATAGGTGGATAAGTAAAATGAGTGCAGATATGAATGTATACCATTTATATTCCCAAAATTTTTATTTAACAGTTGACATAATGTGAATTAAACGCAACTGTATGATTTGCATCTAGCTTTAATTCTATAATTTATATATTCATTTGTAAATATATAAGTACTTAGTGGGTTGATTGTAAACGCCCCTTTAATTTTTTTGCTAGATGCCCTTCGCTTAAAATTTTGAAGTCATGTCTTTTATGTTTCATTCCTCCGATCTTCTCTTTTTTTTATTGTTCTTAAAAATTTTGAAGAATATTAATTATTATCATCTAACATTTGAAATCATATATCAAACTATTAGATACATTACTAAATGGACAACACAAGAGACCGCACATCATTCGCTATATGGGTTAACAAAAAAATATTAATTTTTTGTGATATTTGTATGAAAGAGATTGAATTAGAAAATAGAACAACAACACATTTCAACAAAGAAGGTTAGGATAACATTGCAAAAAATTTCAAGAGAGAACTGGAAGAGTGTATGACCGAACTCAATTAAAGAATAAATGAGACCAATTAATAAAAGATTGAGAAATATGGAAAGAGCTCAAATAAGGATCTACTAGACTTGATTATTATCCAACTAAGAACACCGTAGATGCATCAACAAATTGGTGGAAGGAGAAATTGAAGGTGAAATCTATTTTAAAACATTTGTATTTATATTTTCTTTGCATATACAATTGTAAGACTTAATTTCTTATGATTATATGAATAACATGTTCTGTCAAATTCTAAGAAATTTAAGTTTAGTGGAATTGAACCAGAGCTAGAGGAAAAGCTTGATGTTATGTTTGGTGAAGTTGTTGCGACTCGTGAACATGCTTGGACTCGTCAGAGTTTGCAAGTGTGTAGAGAGAACTTAATTGATTCTATTCAAAGATCTCTGCGTGACAGAAATGAACACAATGAATCTAATCATGCAAGGAAACTAACTTCTTTAAATGTAAGGGCAGGTTGTAGTAAAAAAGTTGTGCTTACGTTTCTAAGAAGTAAAATATCGAAGCTTGTTACAACATGCACAAACTTATCTTCTGAGACTGCCACTACACAACAATTTTGGTCTATTCTTGATGTATTAAAAATATTAGAGCAAACAATGGAAGTCTATGAAGATATTCCCTTTTATCTCTACACATATAAGCTAATTGAAGATTCTGTCAAGAGAGATGTTTTCACGTTCATGATACCTGAGAGGGTTTTCATTACTTGTACTTTTTCTATGAAAATCACAATGTCTAATTAATTCTACTTCTACGTGTTTTAACTTGATATTTTTGTATATTTCTGATATAATAAAATATTAGAGCAGACAATGGAAGTCGAAGATATTCCCTTTTATCTCTACACATATAAGCTAATTGCAGATCCTGTCAAGAGGGATGTTTTCACGTTCATGATACCTAAGAGGAGGGTTCATTACTTGCACTTTTTCTATGAAAATCACATTGTTTGTTTAATTCTACTTCTACGTGTTTTAAGTGGAGTGTACTTGATATTTTTGTATAACTACTTCTGACGTTAATTTTTTTGACAGAACAACTGCTCGTGATGTAATTTTATTTTATGATATATTTTGACAAACAATTACATTTGATGTTAGCACTTGGTGATATGACATCTCATTTGATACGCTTAATTTTTCTTCTACATGTGCTAACTCGTGTTGATCTTGCGATATATTTTGATTTTAGCAGTTATGATATTTTCTGGTGTGATTTTTATCCTTGCGATACATTGTGTTGCTATAATTGTGATATTGTGTGATGCTTCATTTATACTTATGCTATTATATTCCCAAATAGAACATGTGATATATCTTTTGTATAACAATATTCATAATTTTAACAGCTCTGAATCCCAATTATAGCTTACTTAGAGAGTGTTGCTAAAAAATTATCACAACAGTTGTATGTGTGCTGACTGCGTACTATAAATCATACGTCTCTCGCACTCCATGTATGAAGTTGATATTTTACGGGGATAAGTGGGTAAATGAATTGCTTGGGTCATCCAAGGAGATTCTATAACATGTTTTGTGTTAATCAAGTAATTTTTATTAATCTTTTGAATGAACTGTACAATAGTCATGGGTTTCGTGGCTCTTCTAGAATGATTTCGAAGGAGGTATTGACTATAACACTTTACATTTTATCGCATAATAAATCTATATGATAGTTTGTGAGAGATTTCATCACTCATCTGAAACCATCATAAATATTTTTCTATTTGTTTGAATGTCTTGATAAATGCCTTTTGAAGTTATCAAACCTGAAGATCTAATTTTCTGTAATATTCGTAAAAAATATCATGAGATCATTGATGTATACGATACTTTAAGGTGTATTGAATTTTTTTAATTTTCTTCAAAACTAAATTTACTTTTAAATTTAAACTGATTCTGATTTGAAATAGGATTGTATTAATGTTATTGATTGAACGCATGTTCATGCACGTGTGTCAAATGCTGATAAGATCATATACACTGGACATTGCAGTTCATCTACATAGGATGTAATGGCAACATGCGGCTTTAATATGCGTTTTAATTTCTTCATGGCTGGCTAGGAAGGCAATGCTCACGATTGTCAGATATTCAAGTTGGTAACATGAACTTGTAGGCATAGCTCTTCCTTGCCACCTCGAGGTTGGATAACTCCTTAAACTTTATATTATGTTTTCATAAAGTAACTCATAGTTGAATGTCCTAACAGGAAAATACTATTTAGTGAATTTTGGATATCCATTATAACGAGGATTTCTAAAATCATTTTCAAACAAAATATATCACATTTCAGACTTCGAAAAGGCTAGTCAAATAGTTCGGGGAAAAGAAGAAATGTTTAATAAACGTCATTCTTCATTAAGGTGTGTGATCGAGAGGGCTTATTGAGTTTGAAAGAAAAAAACGAGTTAATGTACGGGATATGCCAACATATTCTTTAGAAAAATGGGTTAAAATTTTCGCTGCAACAATGACACTTCATAATTACATATATCGTCGTCTTTCGCATTTCGATATTGACTTCGCGAGTGTAGATGATAACGAATCAGTATCTTCTGAAGAATATTAATATCGCTTACTGATGGTGATATTACAACCCCTGCATAGGCAATGGCGAAGGTGTCGATGAAAGGTCTGAGTTACGAGAGCATATCACTGATGTTTTAGTTAATGCTTGATTTAATCTTTATATGGTTGATTATATGAGCAAGTGATGAATGACTGAAGCGTAACTGTGTTAATTTTCTCGGTAGAACTGCTTATGTTATGGCTTATAGATTTTTCAAGAATTGCTAAAAAAAATTATAATTGATTGTAGATTTGCTGCATTTCAGTTGAATAATTTAAATCTATAGGTTCTCTTTTAGTAATGCAATTGGATCTTCTAAATTTGTTCTTCTATTTGTATTGAATTTGGCATTAAAAGTGAGAAAATAATGTTGATAACTTGAATGCATTGCTCAATTGAGTTTCTATTCCATTTGCCCTGATAAAGGACAATATAGTAGTATCCTCAGAAGATTGCACATACAAACATATGGTTTAGAAATTGCAAGGATAAAATGGATCACTATTCATTTTGAAGACGGATATACTACATCAATACTACCACAATACCACTCCAATAATATCTTGGTACAAGACCCTTAATATCACCTCAATACCATATTAATATCACCCCAATTGTACCTCAATACCACCTCAATTATATACTCTCAAAACCCATATTATCACCTATGCAATCATCGAAAAAGCTCGTTGTTCGCGAACGATTCGTGTTCGGTTCGCTAGAAGTTCGTGTTCGATTCGTTCGATAAGCAAACGAGACGAACACGAACAATTTTTTCGTTCGGTTTGTTAAACGAACAAACACGAACGATTGATGTGTTCGTTCGTGTTCGGTTCGTTATTGTTCGAAATATAAATTAATTTTAAATAATTACATATAAAAAATTTATGATATTTTAAAAATAATTATATATTATAAAAACTTATCATATTTTAAATAATTAAACTTTTATAAATTATAATATATGATAAATTATTAATAACAATAATTATAATAAAGTATTAATTATATTAATATAAATATTATAATATTATAATTAATATACTGTACTATATATTAAAATAAAACCCTAAACAAAACCCAAAATGTTTTATTCGGTTTGCTTCTTTTGAAGAAGTATGGATTACCTTATGTGTAAGGAAAACCTGATCAATTTGCTTCATTTTGAGGAAGTATGCTATCAAAGCTGGGGTTGTCAAAAAAGCTCTTTGTTCGCGAACAGTTCGTGTTCGATTCGTTCGATAAGCAAACGAACACGAGCAATTTTTTTTCGTTCGGTTTGTTAAACGAACCAAACACGAACAGTGATGTGTTCGAACATTTCAAACACGAACACAAGCTCTGTTCGTTCGTGTTCGGTTCGTTTACACCCCTAATCACCCAATATCACCCCAATATCACCCCAATATCACATCAATATCACCCCAATAAATCTTGGCAAAAAACCCTCAATACCACACCAATACCACCCCAGTAACTTCTCAGTACCACTCGAATAATATATTCTCCCAAAACGACAATACTACTTTAAGTTCATCTTAATACCACATCAATACCATCCCAATAATATTTTAGCTCTAAACTCTCAATACCACCTCAATAACATATCAATACCACCCCAGTGTCACCTCAATACCACCCGAAAAATAAATTCTCCCAAAAACCCCAATACCACCTCAATATCACCCCATTGCCACCTCAATAATATCTTGGCACAAAATTCTCAATACTACATCAATATCACCCCAATACCACCTCAATACCACCCCAATAATTTATTCTTCTAAAACCTACAATACCACCCCAATACCATCCCAATAATATCTTGACACAAAACCCTAAATACCACATCATACCCCTTCAAAATACCACATCAATACCACCTCTATATCCTAATATTATGTCAATATTATTATATTTTGTAAATACATAGAAACTTATGTAAATACTCCTTTAGGTTCTCATGATGAATTTTGTTGAATTTTATTTGGTCTAACAACATATTTTTTAATTTCAAGGCAAAGCTAACCCTCATTGGAGGAATATATTTTTGGCACTTCATTGGAAAATTTTGGAGGGATTGAAACATGTATTTTGCTTTTTTACAATTAATGTAGTTGTTTTTTTTATGTTGTATGAAACATTTGGATGTTATCACTTTAAAAAATTAAATTTTTTGTTAGACATATAAATGCAAAGGACTTCGGTGGTATGTATGTAAATACCATACTAAATCTCATTTTCTTTTTACCTCTTCATTTCTTCTCTATCATTATTTTGGTGCTAATTATTAATGTACATGCTTATATTATTGAAATGAGCTCAAGCTATTCCGCAAGCTCTAAGGGGACTAAACATTTACCGGTATTTTGTGATTGCGACCTGTTATGTGTTGTTTCACGACTTGAAAATGTGATAATACTGGCCGAAAATTTTACAAATGGTCGAAAACTTTACAGATGTCAAAAAAATTTAACGAACAACGATTGTAAATTTTTTTAATGGGTAGATGAATCGAGCGATGCAATAATGGAGGTGATGAAAAGACAAATGCATCTGATGTTGCAGTGAAAAATGTTCTCAAAGACTTTGTCGGCCGCTAAAATTTTATTTATTGTTTGGGATTTAAGATTTAATTTAATATATATGTATATTGGTTTTGAAAGTAAATATTTAAATTTAAAAATATGAGAATGAACGAATCTCATTTGTTTAGCAGTTTGAATGAACGAGCACCATATCACAAGTAATGTATCTATCCTGAAGAATAGACACCTACTTGTCGATATCGCTCGATCAAATAAACTACAAAATTCATGACATCTGTTCTGGTCTGCGAACATTTATGTGAATCGACAACTTCCCCTATCTAATACAAGAGAATTAAATAGGGTCTATATTACCTGGGTTCATAAAACTCCCTATAGAGGCAAGCTCCTACAGTCAATTACCTCTCAAATGACCGAAGTTATCTGAGAGAACTCTCGATTTAGATCCGAGGTATCTATCTTCATGAATTCAAATGGTAGGGTTTTAAAAGTAATGTGGTAATAAGAAATCCAATAGGTGAAAGATACAACATTGGAACATTTATTTCCAGAGTCAAAGAAAAGAGAAGTAGGTGATGTCACGAATCTCGAGGAGGACCTCGATGACTTCTCAGGCTATTCTATGGTTGGGCTTTAAGTTTTGGAAATGAATTTATTAAATTTCAATACTGTCAATTAATTATAGGAATTACATTTGCATAATGCCCGGTTATGCAAACGACTTGAAAGATGGGAGGATTTACGCCGTATCGGACGACGACCTCGAAATCCTAAGCGAGTTAGGGCTTATATTGCACAACAAGGATGTGCAAAGACATAAAAGGAAAGGTGAGGATTTATGTCGCACTAGGCAGACTACTTCGAAGTCCTATGGTTTGTTTTTTAGACTAAGGAATGGTTTCTTGACGTAGGCAAGTTTTGCTGTTGAAGATGACCGTGCTGCCCTCGAATTTCCGCTCCAGATTCCACGTTGTAGCAGTTTTGAATTGCAGATTCGAAGTTTAACTTTGTTAGCGATGGACATGCAAATTGTGTGGTCAGTATTTTATTTCATTTTATTACTTTCCTTTTTATTATTGTTTTAATGCAAACGTGAGTGTATACTACAGTAACAGTAAAACAGTAATAGCAGGAACAAACATATGGTACGCTAAGCAGCAAACTAACATCACAATCATGCTATATGGATAGTAGAAGACATATATCGTAAAAAAAACATGCTATAATAAATGACAGGAAACAAGTATTCGCAAGCATGCTAAACTAACAGAAGTATGTACTGAAAAAAGTAAAACATGCCACACTAGCAGGAGTATATGCTACAGAAAGTAAGCAATCAAGTAGTGCAGTAAAAGAAAAGGGAGTAATAGTACTACGAAAGTACCGTGAGCGCCGATTACATGCAATGCGTCGCTACCTGTTATTATTATTATTTTTTTATTTTATTGTTTCCTGCAAAGGGGTTAGAGCTTAAAGAGAAACAAGAAAATGCATCAGAGTGGAGGTCTAAACCGTGGTGTGTGCTGAAGTATGTGCAGGAAATGTGAAGTGTAAAATCCGGTGGTAAACCCAAAAGAAAAGAAAAATCAAGAAAACCTCAAAAGAAAGACGAAAGAAAACTAAGAAAATCGAGAAAGAAAGCAAAAAAGTCCAGTGGGAAACCTCGAAAAAAATCACGAACAAACACAAAAATCGTAACAAAAGCCATAAAAGTACTAAAAAGCTTACAGACGTCCCGCTAAACTCACGGAAAACCGTAAGAAAGTCATGAGACATCTGAAAGGACCGTAAGCTTGATGGCAGGGAGGACTCAGAGCTGTGCTATATACCTCGACCTCAAGTACTAACTACCAAACTGTCATCCTACGGAGGGCAATTCTAACTCGATCCAGACAGTCAACCGTGGACCTTTGTAAAATTTTCATTCATTTCATTTGGATTGCATGCAAGTAAAAAAGTGTATGGGTAAAAAAGCTATTTTGTAGTAGGGGTAGTTTTGTAGTTTGAAATGTATATTTATATTTTATAAAACGGCACGATCCACAGGTTGACTATCCTAATCGACTTAGGACTGCACCTCGAGGGCGGGCGAATAGTGTCGTGAATTCCTTCCTCTACTCACTCCAGGGTCTCTGAGTCAGGAGGCACTATTCTAAAGGCATCCCTCGTATCTCTCTCTATTGCAATGTCATCATTGTCCTCAACCCTAACCACCCTACTTACAACCCTGCTTGATGGCCCCACATATAACGAAAGAGCTATATGTGCACGCTTATGCGTCCTACATAAGCGTGTAATTTAGACCAAGAAGCAAGGAGGAAACAAATGACAGAGGACAAGGAATGGGAGAGAGGAGAGAATGACCTGCCTAAAACACCGTCACAAAGAAGGCAGATCGACCCTCAAAACCAGGTAAAACAGACGATCCCTACTCCCGACGACTCAAACCCGACAGACTCAGCTAGAACCTATCAAAGGCGATATCCTGACAGTCCTTGCAAAGTCTGAGACATGAAAACTAAGCACAATTTTCATAGGACAAGAGGGTATCATAGAGAACTCCAAAATATGACCACTTGGGACTGTCAGATTTCTAAGCTATCCCTGCCCCGGACAAAAGTATTTAAGCCCGAGACTAAGCTACATAAGCCCCAAAAACAAGCCCTCACAGCACAGAGCTCCCCAAAATGAAGCTGCATCAAAGCTAAAATAAGCCAAATGTTATACTAGAATTGAAACATTACCGAACTAGAACCAAGCCGCGCACTATACTAGAGGTATGACCCATCCAAGCTAAAACCGAGCCATTCAACATACCAAAACAGGGTTCCATAAAAAGCTAAAACCGAGTCATTCAACAGGCCAAAGTAGTGCCGACAACATGCTCAAAATGGGGCTAGCAAATGGCCGAATCCGGGCCACAATTAAGCCCCAAAATCTGGGCAAAAGATTCACAAAACCAAGCAACATACAACATGGAGCACCAAGCTAGCATGTCAAACTCACCTCCATTTCCTTCCCATTTATGTACTCTCTATCAATTATAAACCCTTGCAACCATATCAACAGAATAGCAAAATAAAGAGGAGAAGCATTGCAATAAAAGCTCCCAAAACTTTATGTAAATCATGCCAAATATAAAGCCTCATCAAAATATCCGCAAACTTTCAGGTTTTGGCAAAGATAAAACCACCTCATTTCTAAATTTTGTAAAAGAATAAAGCAAAATTTTCATATTTTGTAAAATAAGCCACACATGCATTTCAGGTTTTGGTAAAAGAAGAGGTAGAGTTTCATATTTTATAAAAGAAGCCACCAAATCACTTGTATCATATCAAAAACACATTTTTACTTCAACTTAACACCCCCACTTGTATAGTTTCAGCAAGCACAAATCTTTCCACAAACATAAAAGCAAAGCAATGAAATAGGTAGGAGAGGGATGGTAATATTGACTTCCCAGTAAGCGTCCCCAACCGCTTCATAATGAAGTTCATAACATTCATGCATGCGTATAATAAATGTAATAAAGTAAAGAACAAGCATGAAGGGTGTAAACCACCATAGAACCCACAAAATTGCAAGCTACTTTAGATTTCAGCGAGACGTTATATGGGAAGTAAGTGTGCAATGTAGAACTTTGAAACAATAATTTCAATCAAGCCAACAACTAGACTTAAAGTATCCCCACATATACTCAACACGTTCCATTTTGAAATTCTGAAAGTAGAGAACAATTAAGTAGCCCTAGGAATTTCTTTTCTTTAGTATTCAAGAGTGATATTAGCTTGAAGCCTCCCCACCTATCCTTCTCTCTACTCCTTTTCTCTCTCTTTTTTTTTTTTTCCCTTTTCTCTCTTCTCTTCTATCCCTCTTTTTTTTATACTTCCTCCTCTCTTTTCTTCTTCTTTCCCTCACCTTTCTTTTCTCTCCCTCTCATTTTCTTTTGTCTTATTCCATTCTTTTCCCTCTTTGCCTTCCATGTTAGGCATCTCTACAAGCCTCACGTGTAAGAGTAGGGATAGGAGCATGCATGAACTTCCCAAACGAACCTCATTGACTCAAAGCAACATTCAAAAAAGGTATAGCATGCCATATGAAGCTCTCCACCTCAAGCTTCCATCATAAAGTCACAAGTACTCAAAGCTATATATTTTCTTCTTTTTTTTTTTTGAATAAACATCAATAGAGCGTCTAATAAGAGTAGAAGATATAGAGCTAACCAAACTCTTTCAGCAAGCAAAAGAAACTTCTCAAAATAAAGCATGCCAAGCTAAAGGGTTAAACAAGCTCATACCTTAGTGAGTAGGTAAGCAACCAAGCACCAACAAAAACCAAACAAAAGGAGAACAGCCCCAAGCCGAACAACAAGGGTTCGGGTAATCCCAAGGACAAGGACAAGCAGCACTCCTCCACACACACACACACACCAACTTAAATCGTGAGCAGAGGAGAGGAAGAATAGAGGGAGCAACAACACCAAAAAGCAACCCCACCTCAAGAACTCTCCAATTGGGAGTTAAAAAGCAAAAGAAAAAAAAATAATAAAAGCCCAGCCACATTCACCCCTAAACTCACCCAATTCCACAGGAAAATGTCAGACGGGTCAAGCCGTCGCAGACAATACGCACCAGGGAGAGGGTCGAGAGAAGGAGAAAGAGGGAAGAAGCATTGGGAAGGAGAGAAGAACTTCCCCAATTGTGCTAGGGGGACTGGCTCAACTGAGGCGAATGCTCGAAGAGGAAAGCCCCCGGTATCGAGAAGGAGGAGCTCGAGCAGAGCGTCCTGCAGCGTCACTTCCTCTTGCGTGAGGAAGGCGGGCTACAGTACACACGGGACGAGACGGGGCAAGGAACTCGTTCGAACCCAGCTAGGGCAACGACGCACAAACGGGAGAAGCTCGGTCGAGCCAAACTAGGGCAAAGATGCACGAACCCGTGGGAAGAAGAGGAGAAAGGCGCGGGACGAGCATGAGAATGGGGAGGTTTAGGGTTTTAAGTAAAATAAAAGGGATTTCAAATTTATTTAATTTATTTAAATACGACGATTTCGCCTCATTACTTGCGCTCGAAGCCCCGACAAAATATGTCCTCTCCAACCAAATTCGACGTTCCGGACGCACCGACGCAGTCCGTTTCGCAATCCGACGTCGTTTGGGCAACTTCGTCGTCGGTCGGGCCGAAAGTGTGTCAATTCTGATCCTTTTGAAATTCTGACTTTGACGTCGACCGTCCTGGCATCTTGACCTCAGTTTCTGGTCTGTAGCGGAGAACTTAAAGACGTCGGGACCACAAACCGAGAATTTGTGCGTCCAATGGTGCAAAATGTGCACGAGGTTGTCGTAATGTCCATTAGTCCTATGGGGACTCAATTTGAATTTCTGACGTCAATTTCAACCTACTATAAGCTAGAGGTACGAAATCTCGTGCTGGACTTCAAAAGAGTAACGAAGTGGCTTCAAACACTCTAAAATGAGGTAGGCCCATTGCTAGGAATCTAAGATCGTCGGGGAAGCTCCTAAGGCTAGAACCCTAAATCTTAAGAGGAAAACTAAACCTCGACAAAAGTGAGGTCAACAGACTTGAAATTTCTTTTGAAAACATTGCTCTTGTTTGATTTTATATTCGCAGTACTTTTATTATTTTGTTGATGTTTTTTTAAGGACAAGCTGCACTACTTTATTTTTAATAAATAAACTCGTATGTTTGGTTCATATGCAACTTTTGTTGAACTTATGTTTATATGAATATTTTGAGGGCAGAAAATTCGGTTAATATTCACCTTAAATTCTCCTATTGTGTTGTAGGTGAAAATAACTTGAGAAATTATCGTTAGATTTATTCCAAAGGAAAAACTTGTATATTGGGTAAGTATATAAGTCTCACTTTAAGTCATCTCATCCTCCTCATAGGGATTATAGTTGACAAAGATTGAACTTTGTTAAGTCAATCCAAATTTCTTTCTCATATGAATTGGAGCTGACATGATTGATGTCTTAATGAGATTTAAATGACATGTTCTAACTAAATAGTAAATATGGACATTAGAGGTGTTTCAATTGTTACCTCAATGATGTCGTTGTTAAAAATAGATCCCAACCAGAGGTGTCACTCCCAAAATTGAAGTCCGTAAAATCTAAATCTAAATTTGCAATTTTATCTTTGTTAATGATCATGTTGAAATTGAATCTTAATCGAAAATTTCTATTTTCAAAATTGAAGTCCTCAATTATAAACTCTAACTAAATAACAGATGTGAATATTTCAAATGTTCAAATGTTACGTTAGTAATGGTCGTGTTGAAAGTAGATCTTAAGTGGACGGGTGCACTCCTAAATTTGATGTCTTTGAATTCTAAGTCTATATAGACAATACTACCCTTGTTAATAATTGTGCTTAAAGTGGCTCTCAAATCAAAAGACAATGTTTTGGAAAATCTGAGTCCTTAATTATAATTATAAAAAATTTAAGCAAAATTTTCGATGATGGTTGTATTGAACACAATTCTCAACAGGTGGGGTTTATATTCAAAAAATCTTTTAATAAATCTCATAGGAAATTTTATTGCTTCATAAAAAATTTACATCAAAGTGGCCAAAAGTTCCACTATACCCCACCACACGACAACTCACGTAAAGAAATAAGAAACCTAGGAACCTAAGATTATAGTACAACTCGTACAACAAAAAAACAATCACTTATTAACATAAATGAAAGGATGATCCAAACAATCATCATGAAGCAGCCGAGACAGCTCACCCGGAATCTTGTTAGAAACATTAACCTTGTGCGACTCCAATCCATTCTTAGCAACCTTATTTGTGCATTGGTTACCCTCAAGATGAATAAAGGACCACTGAACCTGCAAACACTTTGACAAGCAAAAATTCTCTTCATATGATTAATTAGAAACCAAGAATACTCCTTACGTGAATTGCAAATATTCCAAAGTACCAAAGAGTCCATCTCAATCATAACCTTATTCCAGCCACATCAAATAGCTAAATTCAGAGCAATTAAAACCGCATATGCTTCTACAATTAGAGGATTAGCCTCAAAAGTAGGAGCATAAAACTACAATAAACAGGTACCATTAGAGTTCCTACAAACACCTCCAATCCCAGCTAACTCACTGTCAGCCAAAGGCCTCTTCCAGCTACCATCAGTATTAAATTTAACAAAACCTTTGTTCAGTTTATTCCAAACTATAACATTAATTTGCTTGTTAACCTTACCAGCAAACAACACTTTAAACAATTGAAGCAGATTCGACATCTTCTTATTAATAGGATACTTAAATTTACCATATGTCAGCATTTTACCAATATAACATCTAATATAATTAAAACAAGAAAGTTCAGAAATACTCTTTTCTGTATGGCTGACATTATTTCTAGCAGTCCAAAGAATAATAATCAGGATAGAAGCATACAACCGACCACCCTTCTCCAAAAGTTAATTAGATCATTAATAAATAATATAGAAGTCAAATTCAACTTTATATCCAAAAGTGAAAGGACTATATTCCAGACACCCTTAGCAAAAGAGCAGTTGCAAAACAGATGTTCTATCTCCTCTTCCTTAGCTTTACAAAGAGAGCATCTGGAAGACAATTTAATCCCTTTCAACTTCCAAAAATTATCAATAGGAATAATCTTATGAAGAAGCCTCTAAAAGAAAAAAGATTGTGAAGGTTTCACAAAAGAATTCCAACCGCAATGTAAGTCCAAATATCTGGAGTGCTGAAAAGAATTGACAAAGGTGTAAGAAATAGATTCCCCATAATATTTTTCACTTTAATTTGATCCCTACCATTATTAGGAATCTTAGAGATAATAAGAGCATCTTCTTTAGTCACCAAAACATTCAATTTGGAAAGATCTCGAGTATGATTATACCATATATCATAAACTTTCAAGTTAATCTCAAAAGGACTCCCATAGGTATCAACCATAGGGCCATCACCCAACCAATTATCATACCAAAAAGCTACAAGAACCATCATTAATGTCCCAACAAAAAAAATTCTCTACAAGTTTAGAAACTTTTAACATCTCCTTCCAAACATAAGAATCAACAGGATGACTAGAAATAGGCAAATGATGAACATTATTGCAATATTTTTTCCTCATCATACGAGCCCAAAGAGATAAATCATTTATGAAATGCACCCAAAGCTTCGTAAAATTGATTTTTGTTGAATTAGATAAGGATCTAAAACCTAAACCACCATATTTGGTAGGTTTACACGTTTTAGACCACCTCATCCAATGAATTTTATGATCCTTACCAGCCTAAAGAAATCTATTAAAAATATTTTCTAACTTCATGCAAAGATTAGTTGGCATTTTCATAAAAAATAAAGTATAGAAAGGAATAGAAGTGAGCACACCTTTTAATAAAGTAATATTGCTGCCAAATGATAATAACATATTATCCCAAACAAGCAACCTTTTATTGACTTTATCAATAATATTGTCAAAAAGATGCTTCTTCCTCCTTCCTTTGTCAAGATTAAAGCCAAAATAATTACTAGGAAGATCTCATTTATTACATCCAGTAAAATTCTGAATCCAATTCTTCTTCTTAGCCACAGTTCATTTAGAACCATAGAAATTGCACTTATTAGTATTAAACAATAAACCAGAGGCAACTTGAAAATGCTCCAAACCTTTTTAAAGGCTTTTAATAGAACCCTTGAGGGCTTTAGTGAAGATAATAAAATCATCAATACAAGCAAGATGAGAGATACCAGAATTCCCTTTACCAACAAAATACATGCTACGATGATTATGGAAGAGCATATTAAGATGTCTAGAAAGGTGTCGGCCGCTGAAATGCGATGAAGAATGCGCTTTGGGGTTTAATTTAATGTATATATATATTGGTTTTGAAAATAAGATTTTTAAATTTTAAAATATGAGAATGAGAGTGGACGGATGTCATTCGTTTAACGAGTTGAATGAACGAGCGTAATATCGCAAGTAACGCACTCTATTTCGAAGAATAGACACTCTACTTGACGATATCGCTCGATCAAATAAACTACGAATTCATGACATCCTTTACGGTCTAGCGAACTTTATGTGGACCGATAAATTCCCTATTTAATACAAAAGAATTAAATAGGGTTTATATTATCACGGGTCTTTAAAGTCTCCTATAGAGCGAACCCCATAGTCGATTACCCATCGAATGATCGAAGTCACCTGAGAGAACTCTTGATTTAGATCAGGGGTTTCTATCTTCATGAAATCAAAAGGTAGGGTTTTCAACGAAGTGTGGTAGTAGGAAATTCAATAGGTGAAAGATGCAATATGGAACAGTTGTTTCCAGAGTCAAAGGAAAGAGAGGTAGGGGACGCCGCAGATCTCGAGAAGGACCTCGATGACGTCCCAGACTATCCTATGGTTGGGCTTTAAATCTTGGAAAATGAATTTATTTAGTTTCGATTTTGTCGATTAATTATAGGGATTACGTTTGCGTAATATCCGATTACGCAAACAACACTGAAGATATGAGGATTTACGTCGTATCGGACGACGACCTCGGAATCCTAAGCGAGTTAGGGCTTATATCGCACAGCAAGGCTATGTAAAGGCCTAAAAAAAAACGGGTAAGGATTTATGTCGCACTAGGCGGATTACCTCGAAGTCTTATAGCTTGTTGTTTAAACTAAAGAATGATTTTGCTGATGTCGACACATGTTTCTTTGAAGAAGATGGTCGTCTTGCCCATCGTGCTCCAAGTCTCAAGTCAGTAGCAAGATCGCAGTTTAAATTTAGGTTAAATTGAACATGCAAATTGCTTTATTTCATTTTTATTATCACTGTTATTACAAGAGTGAGTGTGTGCAACAGTGACAGAGGTAGCAGTAAAAGGAAGCAGGAAAACAAGAAATGAAACGTCGTTATAGTGAACAACGCGAAGCAAGTTTCAGCGAGGAGTATGCTTCAAGACAAGCGAAAGCATGCTTAAACCAAGCGAGTGTATCTGTTGAAAAAGTAAAACATGCTTATACTTAGCAGGAAAGAGTACTATAAAAGTAAAAACATGCTTCTACGTGATAAAGAAAAGAAGTAGAAAAATGCTGCAGAGTGTACCAGTATGCGATGATTACTCGCGGTGTATCGTTACCCGTTTATTGTTTTCATTTTATTGTTTTCACGCGGAAAAGACATTAGTGCGAAAAGAGCGAGGTAAACGTGGTAGGAAAGACCTAAGTGAGTAGAGTGCTACCGTACGTGCACGATGAATGAAAGTCGCGAAAACCCGACGATAAAGCAAAAGAAAAGACAAGAGAGCAGAGAAAATCGTAAAAGAAAACCAAGAAAATTGAGAAAGAAAAGAGCGTCCGTAGAAAACCTCGAAGAAAACCACGAACGAAAGTAAAACAAAGTCGTAGTGAAAACCGCAAAACATCGAAAGAAGAAACTCACAGGTCTCCCGCTAAACTCACGGTGAGCACGTAGGAAAGCCATAGAGCATCCGAAAAAGACCAGTAAGCACGGTGGTGTTAGAGGACTCGGAAGTGCATGCTTATATGTCCCACCTTAGAGTCTTGACCATCGAACCGACTTTTACGTGAAGGCGGCCACTAACTCGACTCGAGTAGCCGGCCAGTGGACCTTTGTAAATTTTCACACATTTCATTTTAGGTTTGCGTACGAAGTAAAAGCTTATAGGTAAGTAGAGTCGTGTCGTGGATGTAATTTTGTATTTTTCAAATGTATGTATTTTGTTTTGAAATATTTTCGATCCACTGGGTCGACTACTCTATAGGACTAGTGACTACTAACATCTTTAGACAGTAGGCGATAGAAACCCCGAGGACGGGCGAATAGTGTCGTGATTCCGCTCTACTCTCTACGGAGCTACGAGTCGAGCGACACCATTCTATGATTCTCTCGTAACCTTCCACTATGCAGGTATTATCGGTGTCCCCACCGCACTTACGAGCTCTGCCTTGATGCCCCACATATAACCCGAGAGGTTATATGTGCACACCTACACGTCCTGTAGAGTGCGGACATTGAGCTAAGAAACGAGGAGAAAACCGAGGACGAGAGAGCGAGGAAGAAAGAGGAAAGCGGTCCACCTAACACGATTTCGTAAAAGAGGTGAACCGTTTTCTAACGACAATCAAAACAAGTCATCCCGAACTCCCGGCCAGTTCTTACACGACCTAAAAAAGGACCTAAAGGCACATCGGCGCTCTCGGAGAGGATAGAGGACTAAACCCACTAGGGAACACACCCCTTTCCCCGAACGACGGCTATAAAAGCATGAAAACGGACATAAAGATACTGACCAAGCCCTGGACTCTGGACCACTGCTCGGGATTCCTCCAAACATCAAGTACCCGCATTAATTTTCAATTCCTGAAACACAGACTCCCCTGGTAGGCTCACCTACGGGCTTGGGACTTAAGCTATAACAATAGGAGAATCAGTAGACTTCCAATACATAAGAAAGAGAATTGGATGGCCATAGCCCACCAAATTAGCATCAATTCCACCAAATAAACCTCAAGAAGTATTTCGAGTATCGTGCTCAATTTATTTCCCACAAGTAAATCAGGAGGCTCTTCCAAATTTCATTAAATTAATTTCATAGACAAGTGTAACAAAGAGCAAAGCCACCATCACAATAATCACCCCAATAAGGCTCTCGGTCAGGGCTAAAACAGGAGCAAAGGCTCAAAGCCTAAGCTACAACAAGGGGCAGCAAGAGGTAAGGCCCCGACAATCCAAATCACCACGATGAGGCTCGCGCCGAGCCCCGACAAACCATCCATACTAATTCAAATTTATCACAAATGCATAGGAATGAATCCATAGGGCGACCAAGCAACTCAGCTCACCTATGGCTTAAGCAAAGCACAAACCCGAGCCCCAGGAGAGACCCATACCCGAGCCGTTCAAAGGCTGCACTGGGGGAGGCTGCAGGAACAGCAGGAACCAAAACCGAGCACCAACATCATGGGGATAGCTGCTAGGCGACAACAAAGCCAAGCAACAAAGGGCCCCTAATCCAAATGCCATAGAGGGACGGGAACAACAAAACGAGCAAGCGAAAAGAAAAGAAGGCCCCTCCCAAATTCGGATGCCATAGAGGGGAACTGGCCGCAGAGCAGAGCAAAAACACAAAGACAAAAGCAGATCCTCGAATTCGGATGCCAAAGGGGGAACGATCGGCAGAGCGAAGCAAAACACAAAGACAAAAGCGATCCTCGAATTCGGATGCCAAAGAGGAACCGCAGCGGCAAGTAGAGACATAAAACCGAGCCCCTTTCAAGTGCGATGGAGCTGAGTCACTGGAGCAAGAAGACACCAAACCAAGCCAGATTAGGCCCCAACTCGAGCCACCACACGACTAGGATCAAGCCCTGCACCAAGCTAATAACAAGAGTCGAAAGTCAAGCCCCAAAGTGCTAGGGGGCAGCCGTCAGACAACAATAAACAGAAGCAAAATCGAGCCCCCATATCAAGTGCAAAGGGAGCAGCTGCAAACAACAAGAAAAACCGAACCCTCAAAGTAGGTGCACAGGGGCAGCCATGAGGTAAAAGAAAAGAAAAGAGAAAAAGAAAATGACAGGCTCTCAAATGGAGCGACCACCGAGCTGAAACGAGAAAAACCCGAGCCAAGCAAAGCACCAAAACAAGACCACCAAGGCTCCCAAACGTATAGTGGGGCAGCCACCATGAAGCGAAACAGAGAAGTGAAAAAAAGGGCTCCCAGACATTCATATGAATCCATACTAACATGCCACTTTGATAAAGAAAGCCATAAGGAGCGAAACCGAACCCCCACACATGTGTGCCGTAAAGTTAAATAAACTCTTTTATAACTTATGCTAGAGAGAAAGTAAGAAAAAGGGGCTTAGAATGCATGCCCCAACATACTAAAGGAAGGCTAATACTTTGCCTTAAACACATCTTCCATGCTTCAAATGATATAAAAGAGAGAGAAGAGCCAATGCCATGTCCTATTTCCATCTTTTCAAGCAAATAAACAAACCTATATTTCAGAATAGGCTCACATTTTCATTCTCAGCATGTTTCAAGTGATAAAAAGCTCCCAAATCTTAATACTAGCATGCAACCAGGGAGGGGAAACAAGATGTTATCATTTAAGCAACTAAATATCAAGTTCCATGGCACATAAGTGCTTAGCGGAACCACCAAGCGAGGAAAGAAAACAAGCCGAAAGCCACAAACCACGGCCATCTTAGGCCAAACCGAGAAGGAGAGAAAGGGAGGAAGGCATACCAGGTAATGTAGAGCACGTAAGAAAGAGCAAAGAAGACTAGGCTCTAATCCAACACCAATTCCTCAAAAGGAAGCAGGCAATCAACCAACCAACCCTAAATCCATCCAAAAACGGGGCCTTTATAGGCAGAGGAGGGAGAAGATGGCCGCTCCTTACCTGTGGAGTTGGGCGCAAGTGGGGAATGGCAGGGAGATGGCGACAAAATGTCGCAGGTAAGAGCTGAGGCTCGGCAGCAAGGGCGAGAGTCGAGCGGGAGACAGAGCTGCGCGAGGGATCACGCGAGGTGAGACTCGAGCAGGTATGGGGAGAACCAAGCGGGGCTCGAGAGGGCAACGGCTACAAGGAAGAGACGCGCTCGAGCGCGGGAGAAGCAGGGAACGGGAGCCTCCATCGAACGAGCGAGAGAGAGCCAGCCGATCGAACGGGTAGGGATTAGGGCTTATAATAGATTAAATAGGTTTTAAAAAATATATATATTATTAATTTTATTAAAATCAAGCCCAAAAATCGCAATTTCCGCTTCGGCAGGCGATCGTCGCAAATCAAATATCAATTTTAGGCAGAAACGACGTTCCGAACGCAACGACGCAGTCCGTTTCGTCATCCGAGGTCGTTCGGACAACCTCGTCGAAGGCCGCGTCGAAAGTACGTCAAATTCGTCGTTTTCTGAAATTCTGACTCAACGTTGGTAGTCCCGACATTCTGGTTTCAATCTTGATCCGCTGCGAGGTGGTTGAAAGCGTCGAGGCCGTGGTTCGAGGACTTGTCGTCGATGGTGCGGAATGTGCACGAGACTGTCCTAAGGTCCGGTGGTCCTATAGGAACTCAATTTGGATTCCTAACGTCAATTCCAACCTGCTATAAGCTAGAGGTACGGAATTTCGTCCGGGATTCCAAAAGAGTGACGAGGTGGTTCGAGCAAACTAAAACGAGGTGGGCCCATTGCTAAGAATCTAAGATCGTCGGGGAAGCTCCTAAAGCTAGAACCCTAAATCCTAGGAGGAAAACTAAACCTCGACAAAAGTGAGGTCAACAAATGGACCTCGATAGGTGTGGTGCGCCGGACGAAGACATCGCGCGTATTGGTGTTGACCAGAAGATCAACAAACCAACACAAAGCTCGCCAAGTAAAATACTCAGGACGGAACGCAGGATTGAAAAGGAGAAGAGAGAGTAGCTTCCGCTGGGGAAACAAGAGGGGGAACTCTCAATTAAGAGTGTCGCAACCTAAATTTTAATTTCATATTTCAAATATAGATTTGATTTCGATTTCGAATTTAATTTCAATTTCAACTTCAATTTCAAATTTGATTTTAATTTTGATTTCAATTTCAAATTTCGGATTTTAATATCAATTTCAAATCCGGATGAAAATTTTCAAAATTAAGGGAAATGAGAAAAACCGGATTGAACGGAAAAGAAGAGAAAAGGAATCAGAAGACCCGGCACTGATCCTGAAATTTATGGAAATTTACGGAAAATTACGGAAAAAGGAATCAGACGACCCTACACCGACCCTGAAATTTATGAAAATTTACGGAAAAAAGCGGAAAAAGGAATCGGACGACCCTGCACCGACCCTGAAATTTATGAAAATTTACGGAAGATTGCGGAAAAAGGAATCGAACGACCCTGCACCGACCCTGAAATTTATGAAAATTTACGGAAGATTGCGGAAAACGGAATCGGACGACCCTGCACCGACCCTGAAATTTATGGAAATTTACGGAAGATTGTGGAAAAAGGAATCGGATGATCCTGCACCAACCCTGAAATTTATAGAAATTTACGGAGAATTGTGGAAAAAGGGAATCAGACGACCCTGCACCGACCCTAAAATTTATGGAAATTTACTGAAAATTGCAGAAAAATGAATCGGACGACCCTGCACCGACCCTGAAATTTATGGAAATTTACGAAGAATTGCGGAAAAAGAATCAGACGACCTCGCACCGACTCCGAAATTTATGAAAATTTACGGATAATTGCGGAAAAAGGGAATCGGACGACCCTGCACTGACCCTGAAATTTATGGAAATTTACGGAAAAAGAAATCGGACGACCCTGCACTGACCCTGAAATTTATAGAAATTTACGGAGAATTGCGGAAAAAGGGAATCAGACGACCCTGCACCGACCCTGAAATTTATGGAAATTTACGGAAAATTGCGGAAAAAGGAATATGACGACCCTGCACCGACCCTGAAATTTATGGAAATTTACGGAAAGTTGCGGAAAAAAAGAATCGAACGACCCTGCACCGACCCTGAAATTTATGGAAATTATGGAAAGTTTATGCAGAAAATTTGCGAAGATTTATGCAGAGAATTTGTGAAGATTTGTGCAAGGAGTAAAAAAACTCGGGAAGCACTGCGAAGAATACGCAGAATTCGCGGGAATTTGATCACGAGAGACGTAGAACTCGGATTTCACTTTAAATTTCATCATTTTTTTCATTATTTTAAGTTTTCTTAACATTGCAAATTTTGTTTCAATTTTTCGCATTTTTACTTGTTTTCTCATTTTCATCATTTTTTTAAGTACATTTTTGTTTCGTTCTTTGTTCATTGTAATTTCGACCAACGCGTGGTCATGCGGCTTTCCATTCGTAGCGCAACTGGAAGTATATTCCAACACAAAGTTCGACTTGCGAAAAGAGAGTATTTTCATTGATTCCGATTCAAAATTGCGGTACAACTGATGTCTTGTTGAACGAACATCCAAAATATTTGCGAGTATATCCGAAAGTAGTCGAAACATCGCATGCTTGAGTGGTCGATCGGCTACAAAACAGTATGTATCTGTTCTCTGAAGTTATCATGTGAACAAGCCAACCTATCAGGCTACGCTCCGGAACAAAAGTCCCCTTACGTAAGCGAAAATGTACGGCTATGTCACAGTGGCAGTGGGCGGAGACCCTCCAACTCTGGGTCTGGCTCGTAATAGTACGGTGATTTGTCCATGTCCATCCTTCTGAAGGTGACTGAGACTCTTTCATATCTGACTCCCGGGATGCAGTGCTTAGCTAGATCCGCTCCATTTCCTTTCAAGACTAGGACGGATCCGATTGGCAGCGGAATCTTCACAGAACCTCTGAATTCTCCGGGTCCAACGATCTGTATTTCTCTCCAGAAGAGAATATCGCTCTCGCTAAGAAGTGAGACAGTGCAGAAAGGCCGAACGAAATCGTGATGGTCGATGTGAGCGGGATGCGGTCCCCTCCTTATAGATATTTATAATGCAGCTGTTGGGAACACAGTCTGCAAGCAGCACGTGCCACTCCACCATTCTCTTGATCATTTTCTTAATTTCCGTGGCATTTCGTCGACTTCATCGTATGGTAGAATCCTCGGGGATTCCCTTTCTGTCCTTTGCGAAATTGTAGCAGCAACCACACTGAATCGTGATCCTGCCCTTGCCTCGTTTCCACTTTCTGGGCTCAGAGTATGTCTTTTCCTTCAGGAGACTCGCTTCGCTCGTCTGCTCGCGGATTGTACACACAACGTAGAATTTCTTTCTGATCCCTTTGCGAGAAGACATTCGTGTACAACTCGAGTCCTTCCAGGATGTTAACAGCTTTGTACTGTATTTCTTCGTAGTATTCGAATTCTTGCTTTCTGACTTTTCTGATCTTCGCCATCACGTAGTCTGGAATTATTTGTCGTCGCCTGGGCTGCACAAACTGTGGCACGTAAGGCTCTACACCGGGTTCTCCCCATCTCTCCTCCTCAGGGAGGCAGCTGCGTAAGCCTCGTACGTCCCAAATTCCTCCAGGTGAAGCACATGGCACTGTGAGCATTCCGAGAACGCTCCCATACGCGTCAACTGTCTGGGAAAGTTCGTACTGCACCTCGGACATCCTGCGAAAATATCGTCGAGCGGGTCAACTGGTGGCACTGGCTCCGAGGCGTACTCAGGCTCTGTCTCGGTAGCAGGCGGACTAGCTGATGTCTCTTTCACCTTGGGATTGTAGTCTTCCTCTTCAGAAATTGGCGGGAGCTCTGCGGCTGTCCTCCGGGCTTGTCTTCTCTCAAATGCTTCCATCCGACGGCGCTTTCGACGGTAAGCATTCCTCTTTTGAGTGAGCGTCAGCAACGGATCTGAAACTCGTCCTATGTCAGCAGTGACTAGGTCATTCTCTGGTGTGGCGATCACTGACAGAATTCTTCTGTCTCCGGCTGTGAGGAGGTGCGAGTCGACAAAACCTCCAGTAGCACCCTGTCTCGACGTCTCCCCAACTTCTCGGTGACTGACTCGGACCACAGATTTCAAATTTGCAATGTCAGAGTGGCGGACTAGCTTCATGAGGGAACCCTCGTAGTCCACATTGACTTGCGAGAAATCCAAGTCAAGATTCACTACACCGCCTTCCGATGCTTTCTCTTCGTCCAGCGCTAGATTTAAGCCGTCTTTAAAGGCGAGAACCAGCTTCTGAACCGTCATTCTCCTGCGAAAAACAGGGGACTTGTCAGCATGCTGAAATTCGAAAACGAACAAGAACAAAACAATTTATTATTAAGTGAATTATTTCATCAAATGCATGAGGTTTATTTAATTTAACTTAAGAAATTTGAGATTTTAACAAAGGTAATTATGAAGCGAAGAAAACTTTACGCACTTTATTTTATGGAGATTTATTTTATTTGATTGAAATTTCATTATTACAAAATTTTCTTAGAACCCAGTCCTAGACATTGGCCATAAAGCTATTCCTAGGAACTAGTGTCGTCCTTAGAACTCGTTCTTTGGCACATCACGTAGCGTAGTATTTCTTCAAGTATCGTCCATTGATCGGCAGGCATGGGTCTTCCGCCTGGGAATCCACCAACTGGTACGATCCTCCGGAATAGACTTTCTCCACCACAAATGGTCCTTCCTGCGGTCGGTTCAAACTTTCTGCCTATCTTGCGGTGTGCAAGGATAGATCTTCTAAGAACAAGGACGAGGTCACCAACTTTGAACGACCTCGGGCGGACCAATATATCGCGGGCTTGGATCATCTTCGCTTGATATAGTTTCAGGTTCTGCTGCGCGAGCAATCTTCTTCCTTCGAGACTTTCTAGCTCTTCAAGTCTGAGCTTGGCGTTGTCCTCTGTCGTAATCTTGTTGGCGACGACGATTCTGAGCTAAGGTAGCTGAACTTCTAACGGAAGAACGGCCTCAGACCCATACACAAGAGCGTACGGCGTAGACTGTGTCGGAGTTCTGACAGTCGTCCTGTATGCCCACAAGGCTTCTAACAGTTTCTCGTGCCACAATCGCTTGTTATCTTCAAGTGTCTTCTTCAAAATCTGTAACAAGTCTTGTTGAATGCTTCTGCTAAGCCATTTGCCTTTGGGTAATAGATCGTAGAGTATCTCCAATCTATCCTGTGTCGTCTGACAAAATTATTGATCTTTGTGCTCTTGAAGGCGGACCCATTGTCGGAGATAATTTTGCGAGGAACACCGAAACGGTAGACAACCTGATTTCTGAAAAATTGAAGAACGTGCTGCGCTGTAACATCTCGTAACGGCACTGCCTCTGCCCACTTAGAGAAGTAATCCGTAGCTGTGAGAATGAACCGGTGTCCTTTAGAAGACGGAGGGTCTATCGGACCCACTATATCCGTGCCCCAACACTCGAATGGCCACGACGCGACCGTCGGGTGTAGCACATTCGGAGGTTGATGCAAGACCACTCCGTGCACCTGCAGCCTCGGTGACACCTCTTCGCTATTTCCATGCAGTCGGACATCATCGCTGGCCAATAATATCCGAGCCTCTTGATCTTCATCTTCATTTTTGGCCCTGACTGGTGAGCACCACACAATCCGGCGTGAACTTCTTTGACAATATTCTGCGCTTCTACTCTGCTCAGACATCTTAACCACATCTGATCGAAAGATCTTCTGTACAAAACATTGTCGATTAAAGCATATGACATCGACCTTCTCCGGATTCGATGCGCTACCGACTTATCTTCCGGCAATGTTCCCGTCCGTAAGTAGTCGACGAACTACCGGCGCCAATCCTTCGTATCTTCGGCAATTGCGCCTATTATTTCTTCCTTTCCCAACTTATGCAAACTATCAAGATCAATCTGAGACAAAACCTGACGTCCTTGCACAGTGATGTCAACGGAATCCTCCGGTGGACATGCCAATTCCTTAGCGAGTTTAGCTATAGCGTCCGTATGGGCATTGTCCGCTCGAGGGACTCTGTAGAACACCACACTGGGAATCTGTTCCAACAACTTCATTGCATACTTGTGATATTCTGCTAGTCTTGGTTTTAGAATCTTACACTGTCCGGCCACTTGCTGAATAACGAGCTGAGAGTCACCATGGATGGCGATGTCTGTTATGTCTATTAAAATTGTCAACTCTAATCCCGTAATTAGCGCTTCATATTCTCGTCATTGTTGGTACACGCGCTCGACAAATGATAGGAGAATCCCAAGCATTCCGCTGCACCGTGTAATGAAGATCAAACCAATCTCGCTTGTCGGGCATCACTGTTCCTAATCCCTTATCTCTTCTTGTTGATGAAGCTCCATCGAAGTACATCTCCCAACGTTGAGCGTTGGGGTCTCCTACTTGCATTATCTGTTCGTCTGGTAAATCATCGTTGAGAGGGGACCCGAATTCGGTAGTGGGTGCTGCTGCAAGAAAGTCTGCGAGAATGCGTCCTTTGATAGCGCGAAGAGGCACGAACGTTATGTCAAATCGCAATAATATCATCGACCACGCTCGCTAAACGTCCGGAAAGTGTTGGTCGGGTCATCAAATATCGCGAACGGATTAACCTTCGAAATCGGGTTGACCTTATGAGACAACATGTAATGTCTAAGCTTCGAGCAGGCGAAAACTAAAGCTAGACAATGTTTCTCGATCAGGAGGATACTTTACCTCCGCGAGTATTAGACGTAGACTCGGGTAGTAGAGTGCGTTCTCTTACCCTCATCATTGACTTGAGCAAGTAAGGCTCCGAGGGACTCGTCTAGAGCTGCGGTATAAAGTATCAACGATCTACCCGGGATAGGGGCTGCTAAGACAGGAGGCGTCGTCAGGTACCGCTTAATATCTTCGAAAGCACGTTGGCACGGCTCTCCCCAGACGAACTTAGCATCTTTTTGAAGTAAATTCGAGAAGGGTTGGCACCTTCCTGACAGATTAGATATAAATCGTCTTAAATACGCCAACTTCCCTTGAAAGGATCGTAATTGCTTCAAGGCCTTAGGAGGAGGCATTTCTAATATCGCTTTAATATTCTCTGGATCCATTTCGATTCCCCGATGACGGACAACAAATCCTAGAAATTTCCCGAAAGTACCGAAGGCGCATTTTAAGGGATTCATCTTGAGATTAAATCGTCGTAATCGTTCAAACACAATCCTCAAGTCATAGAAATGGTTCTCCTTTACTCTGCTCTTGATGACCATGTCGTCCACGTAACATTCAACTTGGTTGTGAATGAGGTCATCGAAGATCTTGGTCATTGCTCGCTGGTAAGTAGCTCCGGCATTCTTCAAACCAAACGACATTACTGTGTAGCAGTAGATCCCAATTGGAGTTCTGAAAGCTGTAAGCGTTGCATCCTCTGGAGCCATCTTGATCTGGTTGTAGCTTGACGATCCGTCCATGAAAGAGAAAATCTCGTGTGACGACGCGATGTCCACCATCAATTCCGGTATCGATAACGGAAATTCGTCCTTCGGGCATGCTTTATTCAAGTCTCTGAAGTCGACACACACTCAGATTTGTCCATTCTTCTTCTTTACAGGTACGGCATTGGCTAACCACGTGGGGTATTGCTCCTCTCGCACAAAGTTAGCGTCGATTAACTTCTTCACATCGACAATGACTTGTTGCTCTATTTCGAGGCGCATTCTTCTAGGAGCTTGCTTCACTGGAGTTGTACTTCGATCCAATCCAAGTCTGTGGACTGCAACTTTTGGAGACAAACCTGACATTTCTTCGTAGCTCCAAGCAAAGCAATCATTGAATTCTGACAAAAGTTTAACCAAATCTTCATATTCTTCTTCACTGAGCAGAGAGCTTATAAAGGTAGGTCGAGGCTGATCTTCCGTCCCAATGTTGATTTCCTTCAACTCATCGACCGTTGACTTGATTTCCTCCTCGAATTCTGGCGGAGCATTATCTATCAGGGAATCTTCAAAATTATCCTCGGTACTGTAGCACTCTTCTTCGTAGCTCCTATCGTACCAAACCCGAGACCTTCTTTTGAATTGGGTTTCTTTCCTTTTGTATTCCATAATTTTTCAAACGATTGTAACTTATCTTTTGGCATTTGTTTCGGCACATATCCTTGTTGAATCAATTTTTGTACACACGGCGAAAAGTAACTAAAAGGTAATTCCATTAATTCATTAGAAACATCTTCATCCAAATTTACAGGGATTTTCAAACTAGAAGAAGGAGAAGCACGGTGGAACTTGATCGGTTTCATGCCCGCACTATGAACTTCCTCAACCTCTAGACTCTCAACCTGGTGAGGGTTGATTGGGGTTAAGGTTAGGGCTTGAACATAGTGGTTGATCCGATCATACATCGACTCGTACTCACTTTTCTCTTTATCCTCCAGAGAGATCTCGAACTGAGGCTTCCTTTGATTTACTGTCATTGCATCTTTGACGAACTTTCCTCTTCGGAACCTTCTTCCACGTCTATGCTGATAGTCGGTCTCTTCCGTTCAACAATATTGTTAGTTCTTCCTCGCCCGCGTCCCCGGCCTCGACCTCGACCTCGGATGCGTGGGCTAAAAGAACTACCCTCTTGCTGTGAAGGAATTGTGGGATATCGTTGAATCGGAATTGACCGGTCTTGCTCTTGCGATCCCTTGGAATCTTCGATCTTGTTTAACATGACATCTCCGGACTAACGGTCTTCTTTGGGGGGGTGTAATAGGCGGCGTCTTCATGAATGCCTATTTCGTGTATTGAAAACGGCTGTAAGTCTCCTTTTATGCAATGTTCTCGGTTGTCTTTGCAGTATTTAATGCACTGGTGCAGAGATGACGGAACCATATTATGCTCGTGAAGCCACGGTCGGCCAAGTAGGGCGTTGAACGAAGTTTCCGCGTCGATGATATGGAATTTCACGGTTGTTACTAAGTCACCAACTTTCATCAACAACACTATCGAACCAAGAGCTCTTTCTCCCTTCTGGTTAAATCCTCTTAGCATCATTTTATCGGCGGAGAGTTCCTCCACATCGATGTCCAAGTATGTTAATGTCCGCAGACTCATTATGTTGAGCGATGCTCCGGATCCACTAAAACTCTGGAAAGCACGAACCGGTTAATGTTGACTGAAATGTAGAGAGGGCGATTATGATCAGTAGTACCAAGTAGTAGATCTTCATCGGTGAAAGTCACCCCAGGCTGTTCCTTCAACGAATAAACTTCATCCGAGGATGTCTTCAGCAACCGAGCTAAGCAAATTTCTGGATCAAGTAGGGCTTTGATCAGAGACTCTCTCATCTCTTTTGACAGGATCAGAGCATCGTAAATGCTTAGTCGGGCTGGCAACTTCCTAAGATGAGCTAGTACGTTGTAATCCACTTTGCTCAAGCTTATGGTTTCCTCTTGGGCATGTGTTTCTTCCATTGCTTCGAGGTGGTTCTTCTCGAGTAGCTCGTCTCGCTTTCCTTTATCTATTGCGGTCGTCCCCGAGGGTAACACTTTTCCTCTTCTTAAATACACCTCTGTTATCTCTTCTGACGCTGAGGTCGATTCTTCCGGCGTTGACTCTGAATCTGACAAGTCCAAGTCGATGGCGATTGGCGTTCCTTTACATTCAAAACTGGTTCGTCGCTTCCTGAACTATCGTAGCCAGTGTCGTTGGCATCTTCACCTTCATTGGCAAGTTCATCGGAGTTTTGTATGACTTGAGGATCGTCTTGAGAATCGAAATCGGGGTTAAATTGGTTATGATCAGTTATGTCACTAGTAGAGACAAACAAAACGTAACCAGAATCAAAATCGTTAAATTCAAAATGCCCTGAAGGGGCGAAGAGGTAGTCGTACAAAGTCAGAGGTTCGAGGAATTTCTCCCTCAAATCCGAGACAACCAATCTAACAGGAGTAGCCCCTATCCTACCCCTCGCACCATCGGTCTTCACTTCGTCCACGTTCTTCTGCCTCACCTCCTGTTACGGCGACTTCTCTGGCGTAATGGCTATCGCTGGCTGAGCAGGTTGCAGACTCTGAACTAAAGCTTGTGTTGACGCGGTCTGAATCTGGTTCGGGATCCTTCTGGAAGGTCTGGTCCAAGCCGTGTTCCATCCCTCGCCCACCGGATGCGATTCCACTAGGTGAATATGCTCGTCCGAAATCACATTCACAGAACCTTTTTCAGGTTCTTTCAAATATTATTTCGGAATAACAATATTCCCTTCTTTATAATTTCTCTCGAGCCAATCTTTGAAGCTGAAACAGTTTTCTATGGTATGGCCGAGCAACCTGTGGTACGAACAGTACAGAGGATGGTCTTTCTTATCAACCTCCTCTGGCTTCTTTGGCTCAAGCAATCTAAATTCTGGCTTCTTGATCAAATTTCTGAACATCTTTGCCACTGCGTCATCCCTGAAGGAATACACCCTGTTGAGTCGGGCCTTCATTGACGAAACCTGTCCTCTATCCTCTCTGTAAGGCCTTTGCTGGAGCGGCTGCTGACCTGGCTGACTATACTGCTGGAAATGCTGAACATACTGCGGTGGTCGTTGGACATACTGTGGTGGTTGCTGCACGTACTGTTGTGGCTGCTGCACGTACTTAATGCTTAAATTTCTCCACCGTAGAATATATTCTACCAAAGTCTCCGTGGGTTTCTGACGCTCCATTATAAGCTCTCCAATGGTAATGTGGTGGTGTACTCCGGCGAATCTCTTCACGAACAAATTTTCCAACTCTGTGAACATCTTGATCGACCCATTAGGCAATTCAGCGTACCAATCAAATGCAATTCCTGAAAGACTGCTCACGAACTGGCGGAAAAGTAGTGCCTCGCTACCCCCCACGTTGCAGCAACTCGCTCGAAAGTGTGCAACATGCTGACGATGGTTGCCCATTCCATCGAAAGTCTTAAAGGTTGGTGGTACAAAACCTTTAGGATATGGGACGGCATCGAACTCCTCCGGATAAGGTCTACCCTTTGAAACTGATGCGCCCCCTTTCAATTGGGCTAAGGCTTCCTTTACTTGCTGTTCGACCAGCTGCTTGATGTCTTTTTCTGACACCATATTCTGAGTCGAATCTTTCTTCGGCGGCTCATCTTGGCTTGCAGAAGCGACTTCCCTTCTTTCGTCGATAATATGAACAATCTCTGGCTGGTTTACATCCGGGGATGCTACTTGCTGTGAGTGTGACTGTCCCTGTGCTGCAACCATAACAGCCATCATCTCTTCGATTCTCTTCTCAAGGCGGCTAATGATCTCATCCTTTTGCTGGGAAGCCCTTCGCCACTCATCCACTGTGTTCTCCTCAACAGACGGAGCATCACACGCAGACGACGTAGCTCGGGTTTCAACAACGTTAACCTCGGCGAATTCTTCATCCATGTAGTCTGACAGGTCATAATCTTCGTTACCAAAACTTACTCCTCGCTCCTTTGCTAGCCCGGTGATTTCAGCTCTAAGCTTCTTCAGTTTATCATCGACTTCCTTCCCTTTAACTGTTTTAAGATCGGTCGGCACTTCTTGAAGGTCTTCTGTAGTAAGCTTTGAAGCAGTCGTAACAGTAGCAATCGAAGCATCGGACTTATATTCCGCTTCAATGGAACGCTCCTTTGATTCTTTCAAAAGTATCGGTTCAACGACCCTAGGTATCCACACCTTCTTTCTCCACGTTGATGCTTTGGGACGGGGTGTCTTGGTAGTGCCATCAGCGCGTCGAAAGGGGGTATGCTCCCTAAAGTGTGAACCGGATACTATAGAAAGTGGTCTTTTCCCGTTATCCCTCCTTGGAGGTTCTTCATTACAAACAACAGGTAACACTCTGGGACCCAGACGAGACTTGGCCGACTTGCGACTAGAAGGTCTCTGAACGGCTGAAGAGACGTTTGAAACGGTAGCAACAGTAGAAACACGGCTCCCTAATCGTAGCTTAGCTGGAACACGAGGTGGTGGTAGCGGAGCAGCAATCCTACGAAGACTCTCTTCTCCGGTAGAAGCAGACAACGGATGAAACCTGCTCCCTTTGAGGAGGTGAGAGGCTCCAAGCTCTGCATCCTCTTCTGGTTGAGGGATCAGCTCAACGGAAGTCAATCTCTTCGCAGCTTTCAGAATCCTTCGTCTGCGGTTCTTCCTCTGTGCCTTGGTTAACGGCGCGGCCTGAGAGCTGGAACCAACTTCAAACACTGACGGGGTAGAAGCGAACACATCTACAGAACCTTCCTCAAACAATATCTCCTTTCCTTTTGCAGATGGTGCAGTTGGTGCAGTGATTGCAAATCCGGCGGCGGTAGCGGTAACGATCCTCTTTGGCACACAAACAACGGACTTCGCAGACACGGGGGCAATAGGCGTAGCGGGAGTACTCCTGGTATTTGGCCTTTTAATTGCGGGAAAATCAGCATCTCCATTCAAATCGTATTCGGCAGCAGGCTCGGCGACATCTGACGGAGCAGTCTTCATGACTACGTACGGTGCCTTTCCAAGAATGACTTCGACCTCGTCGAAGCCGACACCGAACTTTATCATTGCCCCCTGATGGAGCTTTAGCTTTGTTGCGAGGTAGATTCCCATCGAACGAGAAAATCAACTTGGGTGACGACATTCCAACTGCCAGTTGAAAAGAGTTCCAAAGGTTAGTTACGGCCTACACTCTGTAATTTCAGTAAGAAATACCAAAATCAACAAAAGTCGTCTTATGAACTGGGTAACTCTTTTTTTATCATTATCATTGTCTTGATGTTTTTAAATTATTTTATCATTATTTCCGGATTGCGATTTGATTTATTAACGGCGTTTGTTTAATTCGAAAATTAAGCGAAAGGTACGAAAGCAGAGGTTTGGTTTAATTTGCCGATAGCAAATCAAAACCCGAGAGACACGGAGTAGAAGTGAAATTCAGGACCCAGTCCTGGGATGAATTCACGACGCACCTCGCGCACTAACACACCTATTGAAGGTCCGACCCCACACAATCAAAAGAAAACCCTAAGGATTTCCCGAACCACTTTGTTTGAGGTGGTTAAACAGATGGTTCCGAAATCAAGAGAGTCGACCGTACTTGCCCAAGAAAGAAATGAGCGAAACATGCCAATGGAAGAACGACAATCTGGACCATGAGGGACATGGACACATTGTCGATGTATGAAGATAGAAACCTTTGATCATAATGGAGAGTAGAGCTAATCCCCAGCGGAGTCGCCAGAAGTTGTCGGCCGCTGAAATGCGATGAAGAATGCGCTTTGGGATTTAATTTAATGTATATATATATTAGTTTTGAAAATAAGATTTTTAAATTTTAAAATATGAGAATGAGAGTGGACGGATCTCATTCATTTAGCAGTTTGAATGAACGAGCGTAATATCGCAACTAACGCACCTATTCCGAAGAATAGACACTCTACTTGAAGATATCGCTCGATCAAATGAACTACAGAAGAAAGAGAATGGACAAACCATAAGCCACCAAATTAGCATCAATTCCACCAAATAAACCTCCAAAAAGTATTTCGAGTATCGTGCTCAATTTATTTCCCACAAGTAAATCAGGAGGCTCTTCCAAATTTCATTAAATTAATTTCATAGACAAGTGTAACAAAGAGCAAAGCCACCATCACAATAATCACCCCAATAAGGCTCTCAGCCAGGGCTAAAACAGGAGCAAAGGCTCACGGCCTAAGCTACAACAAGGGGCAGCAAGAGGTAAGGCCCTGACAATCCAAATCACCACAATGAGGCTCACGGCCAAGCCCCAACAAACCATCCATACTAATTCAAATTTATCACAAATGCATAGGAATGAATCCATAGGGCGACCAAGCAACTCAGCCCACCTATGGCTTAAGCAAAGCACAAACCCGAGCCTCAGGAGAGACCCATACCCGAGCCGTTCAAAGGCTGCACCGGGGGAGGCTGCAGGAACACCAGGAACCAAAATCGAGCCCCAACATACTGTGGGGATAGCTGCTAGGCAGCAACAAAACCAAGCAACAAAAGGGCCCCTAATCCAAATGCCATAGAGGGACGGGAACAACAAAACAGAAGCAGCAAAAGAAAAGAAGGCCCCTCCCAAATTCAAATGCCATAGAGGGGAACTAGCCAGGAGCGACAAAAACACAAAGACAAATGCGAGTCCCCAAATTCGGATGCCAAGAGGAATGGTCACGGAGAGCAGCAAAAACACAAAGACCAAAGCGATCCCTAAATTCGGATGCCAAGGGGGAACGGTACGCAGAGCAACGAAAACACAAAGACAAAAGCGAGCCCCAAATTCAGATGCCAAAGAGGGAACCGCAGGGGCAGCCGAGACATAAAACCGAGCCCCTTTCAAGTGCAATGGAGCTAGTTGCTGGAGCAGCAAGACACCAAACCAAGCCAGATTAGGCCCCAACCCGAGCCACCACACGACTAGGATCAAGCCCTGCACCAAGCTAATAACAAGAGTCGAAAGCGAAGCCCCAAAGTGCTAGGGGGCAGCCGTCAGGCAGCAATAAACAGAAACAAAATTGAGCCCCCATATCAAGTGCAAAGGGAGCAGCTGCAAGAGCAAAGAAAGCACAAAAAAACCGAGCCCCCATATCAAGTGCTAAAGGGGCAGCTGCAGAGCAGCAAACAAGAAAAACCGAACCTTCAAAGTAGGTGCACAGGGGCAGCCATGAGGTAAAAGAAAAGAAAAGAGAAAAGAGAAAATGACAGGCTCTCAAATGGAGCGACCACCGAAGGCAAACGAGAGAAAAACCCGAGCCAAGCAAAGCACCAAAACAAGACCACCAAGGCTCCCAAACGTATAGGGGGGCAGCCACCATGTAACTGAAACAGAGAAGTGAAAAAAAGGGCTCCCAGACATTCATATGAATCCATACTAACATGCCACTTTGATAAAGAAAGCCATAAGGAGCGCAACCGAGCCCCCACACATGTGTGCGGTAAAGTTAAATAAACTCTTTTATAACTTATGCTAGAGAGAAAGTAAGAAAAAGGGGCTTAGAATGCATGCCCCAACATACTAAAGGAAGGCTAATACTTTGCCTTAAACACATCTTCCATGCTTCAAATGATATAAAAGAGAGAGAGGAGCCAATGCCATGTCCTATTTCCACCTTTTCAAGCAAATAACCAAACCTATATTTCAGAATTGGCTCCCATTTTCATTCTCAGCATGTTTCAAGTGATAAAAAGCTCCCAAATCTTAATACTAGCATGCAACCAGGGAGGGGAAACAAGATGTTATCATTTAAGCAACTAAATATCAAGTTCCATGGCACATAAGTGCTTAGCGGAACCACCAAGCAGGAAAGAAAACAAGCCAAAAGCCACAAACCACAGCCATCTTAGGCCAAACCGAGAAGGAGAGAAAGGGAGGAAGGCATACCAGGTAATGTAGAGCACGTAAGAAAGAGCAAAGAAGACTAGGCTCTAATCCAACACCAATTCCTCAAAAGGAAGCAGGCAATCAACCAACCAACCCTAAAAGCATGAAAATAAGCAGAATTTCTATCACCATCAACAAACATATACCTCATAGCCTTCTGTTTAGAGAAGGTTTCTTCCATATTAATAGCACTAGTAAGTGTATCTTGACCAGCCAAAAGATCATGGTGACCAATTAAATTGTTGCTAAAATCCTCCAGCTTTTTCAAATTGGTCTCGGCCAAATGGATCATAGTTTGAAGGTTCCTAAAAACCTCCCAATTGCACCTCCTCATTTAATCGCCAAATCCTTATGGAAAAACCATAATCTATTACCTTCATTTCCCTCAAAAATAGAAATCTAATTATCCTTGACAAACTACAAAAAGGAATGATGAAAAGTCCACGTATTTAAAAATCAAAACTGATAGACTTTAAACTTAAAAACCAAATTCACAGTAAAAATAATGGGATCATGATCAAAGCGGGTAATAAAAAGATGATTCAAAGTAATAGCAGGGAAAAAGTCCATGCAAGAAGCACTAGCCAAAAATCTGTCTAGCCTCTCAAAGGTCTTACCACAATACCAAGTAAAAATGTTATCATTATAACCAAGTTCAAACAGCCCTGCACTAACAAAACATCACTAAAATCAGTAATAAGTTTTTTATTAGGATATCTACCACTCTTTTTTTCCTCCACAAAAGAATAGCATTAAAATCTCCACCTGCAATCTAAGGTTCATTACAATTATATTTAAGATCAATCAGGTTACTCCATAAGTCCAAATGAGCTTTATTAGTGCAACCCGCAGAGATAACATTAGTGAAGAAAGAAATACTATTACACACAATTCAAAAATAAATAAATTGGGCATTCTTAATGATAATATCCACCTTAATAGAAAAGTTCCAAAGGAACCAAATTTTATTATTAATATTTGCAAAGGAATTGAAATTCTTGAATAACTTCATATAATTGTCATTATTATGAATAGCAACCATAGGTTCCAAGATACTAAAGAAAGGAAGCTTATGAATCTTAATAATATACTTGAGTCTATTAGAGGCATTAACGTTAGCAATGCCCCTAATGTTCCAAATCATGAACTTAAACATCAAAATAAGTTTCCTCCCTCTAGTCTTTCTAGAAGGAGAGGTTAATTGATTATTTTTACCATTCCAAACCCCACAACTATGAATTAAGACGGCCTCGGGGTTAACATACTTAAGTTCATGAATGCCTTTGATAGTCTTTTTTTTGGCTTTGATCATGACCCATTCTTTTTCCAAATCAGTATTAAACTGATTTAGTTTAGAAACCAGTTTAGCCTTCTTACTAATACAATTATCTATAGCAGTACTATCATCAATCGAAGCAGTCTTTCTATTACCTTTATCCAAAGAAATATCTTCAGCAACCAAATGAGGAATCATTTCCTCATTCACTTTCCTTATCTGAATCATAGCAGCATTGTTTAAAGATTCCTCCAAAGATTCTTTCATAGTAAAACCCTCATTTTCCAAACTTCTTTCAGCCTCCATAGAAAAAGATTTTGCTACAATATTAGAAACTTTAGACTGAGTTTCCCCATTAACAGAAACAAGGTTTAGATTATCAAGCGGTTGAAAATTGTTAGTACCATTAGCTAAAAGAATATCAGGCCCAGCATAATCCATGTAGAAACATTAGTATTACGATTATCAGGAATAGGAAAAGCATTGGAATTAACCAACAGAATATCAAGCTTCTTAAGAGTAGACTGTTAAGCTTTATTAATTATCTGTTTCTTCCCATTAACATTAGGAGATCTAGCAGGTTTATCTTTCGGGTGAGAAATGTAACAAGTAGCATGGTAATGTCCAAATATTTTGCATTTGGTACAGTACTGTGGAACAAATTCCATCTCTACATTCTGTCAGTAGCCATTGTTAGCATTCCCTATCCAAATTGTATCATGAAAAATAGAAGTAACATCACGTTCAACCAAAACTCTAGCCACCGAAGGTCTAGAGCAATTCAAAATTAAGCTTATAAGATAGCTAAATTCAATTAATACAAAGGTCATTAACCCGATCTTCTAAAAACAAGATGTGAAATTGATAAGGTTCAAGTCAATTAACCAATTCTTGATGATGGTTCTTTTGAATGTGAATCTCGACCAAATGGGTCTATTTTTATAAATCAAAATTTTAATATAAAATATAAAAGAAAACATTCAAATGAAATATATTATTGAAGCTTAAAACAAATGTCATTTGTCATATGCACAGTTTGGTGAGGGTGATAAATTTGATGTTAAGCTAAGCTCACAAGCAGTTAATGTTATAGTAAGTATACTATTATATTCATATTCAAAATAATCTCATGCTGGTATGGACTTGACCTGATTCCTCTATCTGTATTGTTTGGCTTGTTAGCTCTGCAGAAGAAGTTGTTACGACCAAAGTTTCAATTAGCTTTGATATTTGTTGTTTGAAATCGTGTTCAAATTGTCATGTTGTCCAATATAGTTTTAAATTTGATGTATTTTATTAGTATTTCATGCAAACACATGATCTTCTCAGAGGAAAGCATGGAGATAATACCTTAAAATATTAGAAAATGAAGAGTTTATCATAGGACAAGATTAAACAAAAATATTACTCTTATACGGGCAGGGAATAAATATTGTGTCATATTATAAATTACTTATGATGAGGTTAATCATATTTTTTTCTCAGTAATTTTTTATGAATGATGGTACAAATTTTGAACAAAGATGAGAGAGACGCATATTAATAGAATCAATCAAAACATTTGAATTCTTTGTTAGCCTCTATTCGTATTACTAGAATAAATCTAAACATTTAAATTCTCTTTTAATCTTAATTTGATGAAGTACATCACAGTGATAAGATCAAGATATTATAAATATTATATCTTTGATTCAAATATCTAAAATGAGACTGTAAGATATGAGTGATAAAAAATGAATTTTTTTTTTAAATAGAGTATTTTAATTCCGTGATCAATAAAAATAATTATTTATTTATGAATGACAAATGGGTTGATCATGGACGCTCTCTCGTTATAGAATTGAAGACATAACAAATTTATATCATTTTCGAGTTAAAATTTTTTATATAGTCACTGATATACAACTTCAAGAGTTGAGTAATCCTTTCATATAGCCAAATACAGTGTCACTTTTGTCAATTGCATGTTTGAATTCAACTAATTAAACTAGTTTATTTGATAAATAAAAGTTAATCCAAATGAAATGTTTTTTTCTAATTCATTTTTCTTCAATAGATTTAGTATTTCTTCATAATTAATTTAAATTTTGTATTATAGATATGCAATGTGATATATACTTTACTAGAAAAGAAATCGTTATAGAGTTAAAGACATAACAAATTTATATCATTTTCGAGTTGAAATATTTTATATAGTCATTTATATACAACTTTTGTCAATTGCACGTTTGAATTCAACTAATTCATCTAGTTCATTTGATAAATAAAAGTTAATCCAAATGACGTGTTTTTTCTAATTGATTTTACTTCAATAGATTTAGTATTTTTTCATAATCAATTTAAATTTTGTATTATAGATATGCAATGTGGTAAATAGTTTATTAGCAGTGCAATCGTTATAGAGTTAAAGACATAACAAATTTATATCATTTTCGAGTTGAAATATTTTATATAGTCATTGATATGCAACTTCAAGTGTTGAGTAATCCTTCCATACAACCAAATACAATATCACTTTTGTCAGAGTAATCCTTCCATACAACCAAATACAATATCACTTTTGTCAATTGCACGTTTGAATTTTCATTTAGTTCATTTGATAAATAAAAGTTAATCAAAATGTCACTTTTGTATATAATTGATTTTGCTTCAATAGATTTAGTATTTATTCATAATTAGTTTAAACTTTTTATTATAGAAATGCGATGCGACATAATTTTCTTACTGAATGATTAGAAAAGCACTATTTAATATCAAACTTTTTTTCAAGCTATTAAAACTAACTACGATTAATTTTACTCATAGTTACATGAAGTATTGAAAGAGTTTTTTTCTCAAGGATATCATAAAAAATTAAGTATGAAATAAAATTAAAGATCAGTTGATGAATTATATTTTGGCCACTTATATTGAGAAAGAAAATTTAAATGACATTGATAAAGATGTAATCATTCAACGCTTTTAAATTATAAAGATCAGATGTTATAAATTATAATTTTTTAGATCAGATGTTATAAATTATAATTTTTTTGTCATTATATATATTATTTTTAATATTAACAAATTCTAGTTTTTTGTTTAAATTGCTAATGCTATTCTCAAGCACAGATGAAAAAGTTTGAGTGAAATTTTTTTAACTTAGTTTGCCCTCGATTTGAAACGTTTATGGCTCTACAACTTCTTGCTTCACTTGTTTTTTGCGTGCAATAAGACTTTTAGGTGATCAAATGTGTTCGGTCTACACTTGAAATTAAATTTAATTAATAGTCAAGTTCATCTTGTCTCCTTAACATTTTTTACTTAGTTTATATAGCTCTTCATGTCCTTTCTTTGATCTACAAGTTCTTGAATACCCCAATGGATTGTAGCTTTCATTACCTCTCCCTACAATCATAATATATTGACTCTCAAATCCTTGAGGCCCATCGAGAAAGCCTAGCTTGTATAACCTATACACAACCATTTTATGGATTTGAACATGAATATATTTTAATCATACTTCTATACTTTCTAGGACTACACACAATCATACCTATTGATCCAAGTTCAACATCTGAACATTTTGTTGTTGATCCTTAACCATCGGCAGCAATCACCACCATTTAGTTGTGTTGATCTGACTAAAGTTTCTTTTAGAAGGCTTGCCTACCTCGTACTAGCATCGTCAAAATTGTTGATCGAGCTAAAATTTATTCCTTTTGATGGGGTTGTGATGATTTTTACTGTCTTAAATGTAGATGCTAGAGTTAGTGTGATTCGATTGGAGTGATTTCTCACATAAATTAGGGCAGAAATTAATAGATTTTATTATGTCAAAAACAATTCAAGCAATACAACTCTTAATACAAAAGGTAAACACCTACAATTCGAGAGTACAATTTGAGAGGCAAGAAATCTCTCCAAAACCCTAATCCTAAGACTCACAACCACAATCTCATGCCTAATCCTAATCCCAAGTATATTAGCCTTGTTTATATTTAACAATAATAAATAACAAAAGACTAAGTTGCTCTTAGGCACACAAATGATTGAATTGCCCTTAGGGATCGGCGTAACAATACTCTCCTCCCAAAAAGGCACATTGTCCTCCATGTGGGAAAATTACTACTTGATCAGTTCATATGGCTCCCACGGTCGTTCATCGTCTGATTTCCATTTAACCAGGAATTCAAAGTGACCCGCATGGGTTTGAAATATCATCTTGTGCATATTTTTTGGCTCATTCCAAATATGATGATGTCCCAACTTTTCATCAATCTTAGAGAATATCACAACCCTAAATAGCTCGTCCAGTAGCTCATTGATATTTGAAATCTTTGCCAAATTCTTGTCTCTTCCATGTCATGTCACTAGATCAAGAATCTCAACCCTGTGTTCTGAATCGCCCTCATCATAGTCTTTACTATCACCAACGTCTTGCAAAAATTAGGATCACCGTAAAGCATCATCATCTCTCCTCCCTTTTGAATACTCTATAGTGTCCAAATCAGTCTCTTGCAAACTCCCCTACTTTTCTTCACCTATCTCCTTCCCATCATTTCTTCTGAATTGCATATCACCCGATAGACTACCACAACAAAAAACATTGGCGCAGCTAAATGCAACCCTCAGTCATGGTCCCACACATCATAGTTTTCCGTCCAAGATTGAAATTCATTAAAGCGATCTTCTTCAGCCCTGAATCGCATGCAGTTCTGATCTACCTAGTGCCACATGCCCCATGGCTCACGATGTCGTGTAATTCCCTCTAGTTGCTGCTCGAATCCATTTTCGATTCCTTCATTCAATCCTACTTGCTTCCATTTGTTTCAACGCCTGAATATTGCGCTATTTCTTACAGTTGTTGCCGCTTGAGTCTGCTCTTGATTTCTTCGCTCAATACCGCAACTTCAAATCCGTCTAAAGTAGCGTCGCTATCCAGATGTCGCCCGATTCTTTCTAGTTGCGACTGCTTTTGTCTATTCCAAATGCAGTCGCTCGATCTTTTAGTGGGCGGAGGCGATTTTGTGTGGAACTCCAGGAACCATGTTCTTCATCATGTCTTCCAAGGCCGTGAATCTCTATGGATGAGTACCGCCCCTCCATGACTGAGAATTTCATGTCAATTTCAAATTTGATTCGACTCATCTCTTTCTCTATTTTTTTCCTCCAATTCATTTATTTTTTTGGCCTTCATTCTTCCGCCTTTATTCCTCCGCCCACCAATTCAATCACGAAGAAGGAAAACTTGTATGTTGAAATCCTGACACTTGGCTTCCCTACTAGGTTGAATCGAGTGGTTCTATCGCTTTGTAGACCGCGTTTCTCCACTTGGTCAAATTATGATTTTGTTGAGTTCTATCGCGACGGAGACACCTGCAGTATGCTTTTTAACTAGCTCCAGTTGCACCTGTATCATGAGATTCACCTGTACCCCCATGATCCCATGTTGGTTTTTACGTTGTGACTGTAGCACGAAGTTCGACCACGAAGGAGATCACAATCCAGTCGTTGCTTGCCCGCTAGCTCCATCCGTGATTGTATCACGGTATCAGGTCATCGAGGGCGAGTCGTGATTTGTATCACAACTATCTTGACCAACAATGGAGTTCCAAGCAAAGGCGACACAATCCTGTCGGCTTCGCACTGAAATCGCGATCTTGTCTTTGGCTTTTGAAATCTTGTCGAGAGATACATGCTCTGATCCCAATTTGATGCGAATCAGAGCAATTTCTGACAACAATTAGGACATAAAATAATATATTTTATTCCTCCAAAAACAAATTGAGGCAATACAACTTCAAAGATAAAAAAGATAGGCAAATACAGTTCGAGAAGTAGGCATAATCCTACAATTCTCCCAAATCTTACAATTCAAGAGGTAAGAAATCTCTCACAAACCCGAACCTATGACTCAACCACGATATCATGCATAATCCTAACCCTTAATATAAAAATAATAAATAAGAAAAGACTAAATTGCCCTTAAGGACAGGCGTAACATATTGTTGTTTCTATTTTATCATGGCATTCATTTTCCTTAGTTGTGTCAGGCATTGACGCAAAAGGAAGTGCCTCTACTCCACCACAGCTATTCTCCACTATTGTCACAACACTCGTTGGCACTGCATCCTCAAACATTTCTGGAAGTTAAGCAATGTGGTTGTGGTCCATGATCCTGACAGTCTATTCCACTATTACAGGGTTATCCATGGAGGTTGAAAGCTCAACTTCCTTGACCAACTCCTTTTGTGTTAAGGCGTTTTGTCTACCAATCACCACTTTCTTTCATCATTATTAGCTGTAATTGCTGCAAGTATAAAAACTTACAATTTCCAAAGTCTTCACTGTTGCTCACTCCACTAGTAGGTTTGCCTCTACTATGCAGATCATCATCATCAGTACCACAACAAAAGTTGTGTGATCTCATCCTCTATGATCTCATTAAGGAATCTCCTCTAAGTGCTTGAGGTGCTCATAATTTTTTCATCATAGGTTAGAAGTTATATTAGAAAATAATTTATTCCTATTAGAGATGATTCGATTTATTTTCTAATATATCTTTATTTTCTTTCCTATTTTAGATTTATTTTCTTGAATTAGATTTATTTTCTTTCCTATTTCAAGTTTTCCTATTTTATTTTGTTTCATTTATGAACAAATAATTAATATGAATTGTTTAATTGGAGATATTATGTGATATATCTTTTCTTTTATGTTATTTCTTTTTATTATCTTTCCTATTCTAGGATTCATGTAAGGGTTATTTATATCACTTTTCAAATTAATAAAATAATTTTTCTTTATTCTGCATTATTCTAAATTTCAACATGATATCAGAGCTTTGAAACAAACCTTAAACTATCTTACCACCAAAAACTTCATATTCCCCACAACCGACAATCTTTGTTAGCCGATAATCTTTGTTGTGCTACAGGCCCTTCTTCTGCCTCATCAATTTATCGTTGGAAACTTCCTATTCCCTGCAGCTAGCACTCTTTCCTTGTAGGCCCATAGCCGCCGAAACTCCTTCCTATAGGAACTGGCTGCCGATACTCTCCCTCGTTTCTTTACCTTGAGCTAATACTACAAACCTAGTTGAGGAGAATTTTCATTCGGAGCCCAATCGGAACCACTTCCAAATCAGGGAACCTACTTTAATCCCTGTTACGGTAAACTACGAATCATTCATAAATGATCACTGTTAATTTTTGCATTTGATTGCCGAAGGCCGATGGAGCAAGTGACATGCCACTATTCCGTGTCAATTTTTGTGTTCTTTGCAGTCAACTTCTCTGTTGCTCCTACAACTTAATGTCTGCTTCACAACTGCCCCGATCTGACACAACAGCTAACAGGGCGCCTTTCGGTGTCCATGGGTTCACAGCTTAAAGTCTTTTACTTGTCGTTCCTCATGTGAGTTTCTGACGAGATTTGGTTGTTGAAGAACCTCGAGGTGCTCAACCTCAAAGTGATTCTCCTCTCTGGCTATTTGGCTTAGCAATTTCCTCGTGGTTTGTGTTCTGAACCTGGGTTTCAACTAGATCATAGGTGAGATTCTACCGTTCCTCTCGAACCTTTTTGATTTGGAACCATCTCAACGACAATGTTCATCAATTTGTTAGCAATATGAGTTCTTTGCATGCTCTTTACCTCAACTATCCGAGCGGCTCCATCCCTGAAGAGATTGGCTTCGGGTGCTTATATCTCGAGCACCTGGATTTATTAGGAAATCTTCTTATTGCAGCATTCCCCATTGCCTTAGGAACTGTAACAAGCTCCAATCTTTACTCTTGTTCTCCAACCTGCTTGATGATGTTATACCTTTAGTTCTTAGTCTACTTACCAAGCTCCAGATTTTGGATGTTTTAAGGAACAACTTGAGCGGCCTTGTACCTTTTGAGCTGGGAAATTGTACTGGATTATTATTTTAAAATTTTAAAATTAATTTTTATAAGCATAAGGTTCTATAATATGAATTAAATTTATGAAATTAAATTTTATTCTTGCATAATTTATAGTGTGATACTTTTAATAAAGAATAATGAAAAAATATATTTTTTATATTAATAATTAATTAAATATAAAAATGTGTCTATGGTGTGTCATTTCTTATTTTTTTCAATTATATCATATCCCCGAATCGTGTTGTCATGTCTGTATCCCCGTATCATGTTGTGTCATGTCCATATTCATGCTTCATAGGTTAGAATTTTGAGCTAAATATGAACCTCTATTTACACTATCAAAAGTAATTAAAAATCTGTTATATTTTTGAGTTCTTAGCTGTATTTTTATATTGTGATATTGTTAGTGTGATTTGTTTTTTTTAACTACACCTTAATCTCATTTTTTTAGTACTTTTTCTGGTCTATCAAATTATTTTAGAACAAAATTTGTTTTGATGAATCAAAACCAATCTATGAAAAATAAGATGAGCATGAACTATAATTATATGATCTTCCAAGTCTACAGACACTCATGATCATTATTTGTCTTTTTTTCTCTTGATTTAACCTTTTACAAAATAATTTTGCTATACATAGAAACTGTTGGAAAAAGTGCACAAGTGAAAGCAATATTTCATTGCAGTTCACACCTTTCCACAACTGAAACATGACCAGATGATGTCGTTCCTTGGCTTGCCATTAAGTTGTTTGTCCAACACAGGCGACCTTCTGCTTAACCAGTTTGATATATAGAGAAATTGCATGAAACGTTGCATGTGTGAGACCTGTATTTAGGTACGTTATCATGTCTACTATTGAAATGTGACCACATGTTGTTGCGTCTAGGCTAGCCAGCAAGTTCCTTGGCCAACCCAGGCAGCTAGTACTGTTCCAACAATGGGGCTTTGTTAGTGATCGCCACTAGCGATATCTACAATTAAACATTTAATATACCACCTTATAGCTTTTGAAGCCATAAGTCCAACGAAGTTGGGAATTGAAATTCAAATGTTGAATTAGTGAGGATAATTTCAAGAAGATTTGAGGCTACTAAGAAATGGCAACAAACCTCATTATTTTTATATTGCAATGTTTTACCTTTTGAGTCATTTGTTGTAACGGCTCTGAGATACGAGGCATTCTTGGATGATTTGTAAAATGAGCGTATTTCTTTGCACTGCAAGCAACACGCAATTTAGTTTTTGATTTGGTTGTGCTTAAAATTAGGTGTTGTCCAGTCTCATTTGATTTGTCACTTTTAACTGTGTTTTTTTGCATCGTTTTGAGCTAGGTTGACTTCTAATTTTATCTTTCTGATTAGATTAAGCATCTATTTAAAATTTTGAAATTGCTTGAAGAAACGTGCATTGTTTTAAACTTGTGCTTGATGAGATTGGGATTTTGACTGTCCTAACAAGTATGAATTTGTTGCAATTAATATAAGCTTGCTATTCTTTTTTTCTTATTCTTTTATTCAAATTCCCTGTATTCAAGCAAGGCCTAAAACAGGCTAGCTAAGAAATTATGTTAGACTTTTTTTTTCTTGGTTTCAATCAAAAGAGTTTACTAGCACCACAATAATGTGCCAAATCCTTTGCCTTTTGTTAAAATTATTCTTTCCGCTATAAATACTAAATCAGCTAGTGGACATCGGTGCCAAATTGCTCTACTATAGATCTTTGGAAATAGAATTTCCATACGGAAAGTGGAAGCAAGCATTTGAGACAATCTGTCAATGGGTTATCCTCGAGTATGTGACCAATATGCACATGCTCTCTTACTTTTTGCAGAAGTAATTTTCAGTCAGCTTGAAACTATCCAAATGCTAGAGAGCGACAGGGTTGCAATTCTGAGTAATTGAGGGCTACACCAATTTCAAACACAAAGTTTCAAACTGTTTTGCACCAGCCTCTTATTCACGAAAAAAGTTCTAAAATGATCCCTTTACTCTTTTTAGGGAGTCATTTTAGTCATAGAGCCTATAAGAGTATCAATTTAGTCCCCATAGTCTTTTAACGAGGGCTAAAATAATCATCTTTAGTGTCTATTTTAGCCCATATTAAAAGAATTTATAGACTAATTTGATACTTTTATTGACCCCGGTACTAAAATGACCTAATATAAGTAGTTGGGGGACTATTTCGACACTTTACTTCTTTTTTTCACATGATGGTTTCTCATATGAACACTGGCCTTTATCCAATAACTGAAACATTTTTTCAAGTCAGTTTCTTGAGCATTAAACTGTAATATTTACCCAAAAAAAATTTCTTGCAGCTAGCTGTTGAATATGAGGATAATGTTTTGTTCATCAAGGTTGACACAGATGATGAGTATGAGCTTGCACGAGATATGCAGGTACAGCATAAAACCTTCTTGATCAGTCTCAACTTTTTACATTCAAAGGGTGGCCTTTTCGATCTTTCACTTCTCTCTATGGCAGGTTCGAGGATTGCCAACTCTCTACTTCATCAGCCCTGATCCAAATAAGAATGCGATTAGAACAGAAGGGCTGATCCCTCGGGAGATGATTAAGAACATCATAGATAATGAAATGTGATCCAGAGAATGAAACTATTTCAGATTTTTAAAGGAAAGATGGTTAACTTAGCGGACACATTTCAAAATTATTAATGGCTGCTTTATAGCAAGCTGAAAGCTTTTGCTGATCAGGTAATAGCTAAGAATTCATGTTAGTTTGCTTTCTTTCCGCAGCATCTATTCTTTCAGCTTTGTGATAGAATTGAGAAACCTTTTTCTTACTATTCTAGGTTAAAACTATAGAATTTAGATAATTTCTTGTAATTTTATTACTTTGCTTCATAATTACATGTATTGTATAGTTTGATCTTTCTATTTTCAACAACCTTCATTATCAATGTCTTGGACGGTTGATTCTATCAAATCAATAATGATGCTTATTAGCTGTTTTAGCTTGAGAAGTCTGATTTTTCCATAAACTCCGAAATAATGATAAAAACTATTGGTATGATAAATCAATTAGCAAAGATCAAACCTTTGCCCTCATAAAGTGTCACTAATAGGTCCAAGCAGAAAATAATATTTTGTTTGTATGACTCCATGGTTTAGACCTGTTAATTTAATAATTATAGTGAAGCCTGGATGGTTTCCTGCTCAGCAAAACTTCTTTCCAGCTTCTAGATCCAATAAAAGCAATTTTCTTCTCTTTTTCTTTGCATCAGGAGAAAGCAAAAGGCTAATTATGGTCATAATCACTAGTTAGGTTGTACCAACTAATATTATGGAATTCCTTTTGCTTCCAAATAGTTCACCTGAAAGAGGCCTACATGTTAGCTGCTGTTGAGATGATGACCTGGGTTTTTTTTCCATTTTTATAATTTTTTAATCATTTTTATTTGGGGCTTCTGTCATCATCATACTTTTGATAACCTCTGTCTTATACTACGATTTCTTGATAGATTATTGCCAAATCCTATGTAATTTTTTATTATGTTCGAGAATGTTGATCCTTTACAATTGCATTGTTAATTATAGATGAGCCATGACCGTTCGATTCATTTTGGATGGTTGAGATCCAATCTCTTTTATTTTTTTATATCCACCCTGATTTTAAATAGATCGAATCCTAATTATCCAAAGTGAAGCAGATGGTTGGCAGAGAAGACGACGCGCATAGTTACCGGCATGATGAGAGAGGGGATATAATATTTTCATTTGACCTGCTTATTAAAGATGGTTGGGTTGGAAATTTTGAATGATTGGCTCGAGTTCAAATTACTAATTTGTCATTCACATAGAGCACCTATACTTTAATTTTTGCATAAATAACACATCACCTATGCATGAAAAGGTGAATTGCACTTTTTAAAATTTAAAATGATGATATTTTTTATGTGATGGGAAAGATTTGAGTGGGTTGTATAAATATAAAAATTCAAATTTAGATGTTAAATGTATAAGTACATATGAATTGGGAAGTATATATGTAAATGCCCCTTAGATATAGTGTTCAAGTTTAATATAGGGCGGCCGTTGGAGATGGAATGAAAGCCTCCCACCTTGGAGAAGCCTCAAAAGAAAAAAGAAGTTTGCTGCACGAACCTAAAAGAAATTACTTGTATGAGGATTTACGTAGATTCTATTCTCTGAATTTCTTATTTATTTTTATTTTAATTGTTTGCTTTGTATATAAAAACCTGTCAAATGAACAAAAGAGAAATTGTAGGTCCTGTGTGTGTGAGTGGAGGAAGAACATGATATGAAAATTAGTCCTATGCGTGGGAAGCAAAATTTGATGATATTTCACTCTAATATTTATTTATTTATTTTTATTTGCATAACAAAGCTTTTACATTTTTTTATTTTGATACCTATGTTACCTCTATTCTCTTTTTTACTTCAAGATTCGTGCACTTGATTTTTTATCCTTACATTCTGATGAGAGCAGAAGTTTTAAACACCTTTACACTGCTATTTTGATATTTGTTGGAACGATGATATTTTGAGAAGAGTTGCTCTTTGGAGAGCACAATACGATGAAAGTTGTAAGCTGTGTTCGGGGGGGGGGGGAGTTATTGTCTATCGTTGGCCTCTATGGTAGAATTAGTCGGAGAGGCCTGAGAGGCGGTGGTTTATTGTCTATCGTTGGCCTCTATGGTAGAATTAGTCGGAGAGGCCTGAGAGGCGGTGGTTTACCCTGTGGCGGATGTTAGCAGTTCGAATCCGCTTATCTCCAGTTCGTGAACTTAGCTGATACTATGATAGCACCCAATTTTTCCAATATGGAAGATTTTCATGCATACTATATTTTTATCTATTTACATATCTAAAACTTAAACTTCAATTCTTGTCTTATCAAAACTCCAACCGTTGCAGCAAAAGGCTCATCCATATTTAAGTGTTCAGTTTCATCCTACTTAAGGGGCTTCACGATATCATTTGTAACTGCTCGAACTCATCCATCGGGATATTTTCTACTTTTGGTCTAATGGTCTCACGGTTTTATCACAGTGGTGTAACTTCTCGGAGGTCACTCAAGAGTGCTCCAACATGAACATTCCTAACTTTGGAATTTCTAATGAAATTCCTATCAATACACTAAAAGCCGTCTCAATGTCTAAGAGTTCATCCTCTTTCTATTTAAAGGGGTTTCACAACTTGCTTGTGGGGAAAAAAAAGCAAAATGCAATATCATTTCTTTTAATATCATGAGAACCACGTTATTTAAATAAGGCTTTGACAATTATATCCAATTATTATGGATGATGATATTTTTAGATTCATAATCATTGGAGTAAACTTTCTTAGCTTTTATGTCAAAATAAATGTGTTAGAATTTATTTTGATCAACCATAAATTATCTTCAACTTCAAAAAATATATTTTCATTGTCTGAGGCTTGTTTCTAATTTGGGACAATCTTAAGAAGGAGGTGGGAGTTGAGAATTTCAGAAGGTGTTTTTCTCTCGATTGCGACAAGGAAAAAATAGGAAGATCTGAACCTCCAGCTTATCCATCTTTACCTCCTATTTTTATATCATAAAACGTAGGTGCCCACACCGTGCTCTAAAGAATAAATAAAAGATTATACTATAGGTCGTACTGTACTAGGTATGTCTAGACCCGGGCTGATAAGATTCTCTAAAATGGATGTCAGACAATCAACAAATAGATATGGATGACGATGGAACAGAGTCTCATTCCTTCTGTTGCGAAGGATTATTCCTCTAGCTCACTAATGCAGTCGGATAGATACTCGCGACCTCAATAGGAAAGCTTTTTTTGTGCGAGCAAGTCGGTGAAAGAGCTCGGAGAGCATGGGAAAGCTCTGCTAGAGGAACCCGCATGAAAATGTAAATTTGGCAAGTTGGGTCGAAAGAACTCGTGTGACTGCTGACAAGCATCACCAGAGGTACTCACTAGGTTCTTCTGAGCCACAAAAGAGATCTTATTGCTTATCATTTTTTAAGGTTCGGCTAACAAGTACAATAGTTCGGTTAAGATCAAGACGTCAAGTTCATGGTTAATGGGATAAACTTGAATTAGGTGCTAACTTAGTGCTCTGCCATTGGATTTAAAACTGTGTTTTGAAATAATAGTTTGAACCAAATATATTGTGACATGAACTTTATTGGAAGCTTAAAACTTACATGTTGATCATAACTTCCACTAAAGGGACTAAGTTTAAATAACAAATATAACTTATATCAATCATCAAAGATTCACAATAAAAACATCAATAAATAGGTATTGATTAAATCACTTCGTTCAACTATAACTTTGTGATCTTAGTGCGGTAAGACAATCTAATCGAGAAATCAACAAATACATAGAGAAAATATAAAATTGTGTTTGTCTATGAAGGAGATACGAAACGGAAGGCACTTTTCTATTTTGCATGAATGGTAATTGTTATATATATATATATATAACACCTTAGGCACTTTTCATGGATTTTTGTCTCATGGTAATCGGCTCTTTTATTTAGGTTTAATTATTATTATTATTATTTTTCTTTTTAGCTTGTTATAACTTTTTCTCTTTTATTGAGGTAAAGATTGGTCTATTTCTGGATTGCAGATGACTTGGATGATTGGATCTTCAGTTAGAATTTTTAATGGTGCAAATAAGTCGCATTCAAATTTGACACCCTTTGGAAGATACTGTTTCACATAATTTTGTTCACATGCTGGTCAAGTCATGTGCCAGTAGTTCTTAAAGGGTCTTAGCTCGAGCAATAAATATTTTGGTTTCTTCTAGCACCAATTTCAATGGATGTAGCTATGATGAATTTCTTCATATCCAGGTACATTTAAGATATACAATTGGCCTTGTACACACCTTTTATCTATGATTTGTATTGTGTCCATCTAATATCCTTACTAACTTTATGCCCTCCTAATAAATAAATAAAGTAAATTTATAGACATTACACAATTCCTATATTTTTTTACATATGTAACACCTAAGGCTTGATATTTATATTCTTTAACATTTTTGTGCCGTAGAACTATCCATGAAAAATTCTATTTCAGTTTAAAAAAATTGGTGATAATGGTATTCTTCATGCAGCATTAAATATCTGAGGCTTTTGTATGTAAATATGAAAATTTAGATGTTTCATATGTAAATACATAAGAATTGTGTGGTCTGCACGCACGAGCACGCGCGCACACACACGAATACTATATATAACTCATTATAATATAAATGTGAATGTGTAATTAAATTCTCTTTTTCTTTTTTTTTTTCAATTTTTTTCTTATTATTCGACATAATTACTACATATAACAGCCGCTGAATATTTACTAAACCTATTAATAAAACACAACCATCAACTAAAGTCAAACCCAATCCTTAACATTTCTCTTCCTTGTTTTACTGCGATAACATAATTACTACATATAACTCATAATTCCTCCAACATCAATGAATTAGACCTTTTTTTTTTTTTTTATGTCAATCATACTTATATGGCATTCCAACTTCTCATCTTGAGCAATGAATGCTTTGAGAAAAAAAGGATAAAAAGAGAGTTTTTTCCACTTTGGAAAGATGATTAAAGCTGCTAACAAAATGTTCTTTATTCCTTCCTTTATCTTTGTACCTGAGAGGTAAGATAGATATATTTTAACAGATAAAGAAAACATACAAATTAAATTAAATTAAAGTGCCATATGAGGTTGACAACCTAGTTGTTGCCACTTCATATCATTAGGTTTACTTTATTTCATGTGTCTGTGGCCCAAATTTCGTTAATTTATTGTTATTAAAGCTTACATTAAATAAATTATAATGTCTCCATCGCTTCCTTTTTCTTATTTTATTTTCTTTGAAGATTTACATACAAACCACTCAATTTTTTTGTATTTACACAAGCTTCAATTTTTACATATATGTTACATTATCTATGCATGAAAATGTATGTTTTAATTTTTTTAAAGTTAAAATAGAGTGGCATTTTAGATGTGATATGAAGATTCGAGTGGTATACATGTAAGAACTAAAGTTTTGTTATCAGATATGTAAATACATAAGAATTTTGTGGTATGCATGTTAATTCCGTCTTTTTTTCTTCCATGTCACATTATATGTTCATCATCACTACTACTACTAACTTCTTAGTAGACGTGATTATATGTACACTTGTCACCAAGTAAAATAATTTGAACCTTAGGGAACCTCTTGAGCTCATAATTTGAATTGAGCCCCACTCAAAAAGACTTGGATGCTTTTGTTCTCTTTGAAAATAATCTATGCCTTTATTGATGCCAAGTTAAAATAAGATTTATCATATAATGCATGCATATTTCTTGGATAATTTTTTTTCTATTATTGAGTTTCATCAAAAATGTAAAAATTGCTTTTAGAATTGTCAATATATTATGATCCATTTTGTAATGCTTGTCTCTATTTTGACAAGTTATTCAGTATCCTCCCATACTAATATATTAGATAATACAATTAAACTCTGTAGACATTTATGTATAATAGAATTAAAGTTTTGTCTAAAAGTTTAGTTATTTTATCTAACATTTAGTTGTATTTTTTGTTTTAAATGCTGATGTTTTTTTTTTCAGTTGATTCTACAGTTTTCCTACTTCATTTTTCAGGATTCAATTTTGATTTATGTTTGTAGTTCACAGATGCTACTTCTGTTTGTAGGAGTAATGAGAGCGGTATTTTCTTAGTTTGTTACCGTACAATAGAATTGTAGATCAGCATAATTTTTACTCAACAAAACCTTAAAATAATACAGCTTCTATTGATCAACTAAAGTATAGACGAGCATTACTAAGTTATGCACTTATTAGTTGCATTTACTACTTAGTTTTAGAAATATATATTATATAGCTATAGAATATAGACACAAATTTTAACGTTAAAATTTTCTTAAACAGTGTTCCTATTAAGGTTAATTATAGAACATGGTTCAAAGCAGCATGCTTTTCAGTCTCTAAGGATGAGAATGATTCATCAAACCTGATAAAAAGCAATATTTCTATTAGAGCTGTTTTTTGAAGCTTACTGATACAGGAGAAAAATTGGGAGTCTATGCATAATGGTTCTTTAAACAAATACTTGCGTGTAATTTATGTCATTGATTGTAGTAAAGTTGATATATAATACTATGCCCAATCGCAGCTTATAAAATGATCTTTGGTAGATCAATATTTTCTATGAAGATTGTATTCATAATAAAATTTCAGTATCCTAGCATCACATGAAAGGACCTTCAATGATCTAAGTCAATGTTAGAGCTTGAGAAAGACTAGAGCTTGACCAAATTTATGGAGTTTCCTTGTGCATGGAAGGAAAAGAATTGTTTGCCTCATCTATTGAGAAAACTTATTCAATGTTTTAAGTGATACTTTGGTACCTTCATGAATGTTATGGAGAGTTGAGTCCCATCTTTTATGATCATGATGGGGAAGTATGTGTTCATAACAAATCAGTTGATTAGTGAAGAGTCTTAAGGCTTTAAGATTAATGTTTAAATCCGTGTCAATTACATATCACAATAGCCACCTTTAAGTATTTTCATTGTCGCCATCTCCGGAACCACGTTTAAGTATTACCTCGAAGACTCTTTAGGTATTACCTCTAAGACTGTTATAGTCGTCACCCTTGACCTTAATATCTATTACCACTACGAGTGTCAATCAATGACTTGACCCAAGTCCGTTCAAGTTGTGTTGATCTGATTACAATTCGGGCAGGTTTAGGTCAAAGGGTTAACCCAGTTAGTATTTAGGCCATGCTTAATTAAGCTAATTACTCGAATAACTTGAATATGAACTGTTTGTTATTTATGCTTGAGTTAGGCATATTCAAATCAGGTTAACTGGATTGAATATGTAAAATTCGTGTTAATTGAATCGTGTTGGAATAGAATTTGCATTATTCATATAATATGTTTGATGAGGCAAGTTCAGTTTATAGGTGGTTCAAGTAAAATATTTTGACCAATATAATAAATGGGTCGGATTCATTTTTAGTATATTCAAGTCGGTTCAAGTTTGCGTCAAACTCAAACTCGAAATCATCAACCAAAATTAGCATTGTCACATATACGCTAATTGCAAACTTCACATCCAGTTGTATTACTATCATCACTTCTACAATTGCAATAATTTGCAATTTTAGTTTTTTAATAACTTAATTATATTTAAGTTTATTGTTGTCAAATCTTTTTATCGTTAAAACTCAACTACACACACACACATACATTTACACATGCATAAACACATAACTTAAAATTCTTATACATTCACCTATTATTTAATTTTTTACATTTATAACACTAAAATTTATCATACCACGTCAAAATTATCACTATTACTAACTCTTAAAATGTAAATATGCATTGTTTTCTTGCAATATGAAGTGCTTTAAACATAAAAAATTAGATTTCAGATGTTAGATATATGAATACATAAACATTGTATAGTATGTGTATGTATGTATATATATATTATCCTAATAATTATTATATATAATATTGACTAAATATTAGCTCAACTAATTAGTCATGCATACCCAAATTCCCGACATTGGTTTCATCTTTAAACAATTCCTAATCTTTCGTCGGAATCAAACATAACTTACATTATTTCTCTTCCATCATTTACTGAGATAACAATCAAATCACTAACCTTCCTAACTCATGATGCCTCCAACATCAAAGCATTAGATATCTTCTTTTTCCTCATTATTATTTGCAGTATTATCAAACCAATTATGACATGCCAATACTTCTCATATTGACCAAAATTAAATATTTTAAGAGAGAGAGAGAGAGAGAACGAGAGAAAAAGAGAGAGAATGATCACTTTGGTAAGGTTGTTAAAGCAGCTAACTACTGTTTTCTTTATTCTTTTCTTCCCTTCTCTTTCTAGCTGAGAGATGAGTTCTACATCTATCCTTCAACAGTGAAAGGAAACATGCAGAATAAATTTAACAAAAGTTCCATATGGCATTGGCAGCCAAGTTGTTGCCCTTTCACATCATTAGTGTTTCTTTATCTCCTGTTTCTGTGGTCTGAATACCATTAATTTCTCCTCTGCAAATCTTACATCCAATAGCTAATAATGTCTGCTTGGCCTTCTTTTTCACTGTCAGATTATATGATTATCATCACTCCTACTCTATAGCTCTGGCATATTTATACTGTTTTCAAACACTTTGTCCATAGGATTATATGAACTTGTCAAAGCAATAATCACATATAAAGTAAGCTCATTGGTAAAATAATTTAAATTTAGGAGACCTCTTGTGCTAACAGTTTGTGTTGAGGCCCACTCACAAAGAATTGGATGCTTTTCTTGTCCTTGAAATGATTTTATACCTCCCTTTGATATTAATTATGTTAAAAGATGTATCATTAAAGGCTTATAAATTATTTGGGTAACTTTTGTGGATTGTTTAGACAAAAAAAATTTATCTTTTTTCTTTCTTTCTTTTAAAGATATTGATATATAGGTGACAGATTATGAATTGCATATTTCATTATATATTGCATATGGCTATGAATCCATAAAATATATGAAGGTGCACACTATAATGTTTGGCATCAAAAATTAAACTGGGCCAAACAAGTTCTATTGATTAGGTTTAATTTCAAAATGTATTTTCATTTTAATTTTAAAAATCTCAATATTTAGTGTTTAGTTATTGATTTGGTTTTAGTTTCATTTAGATGAACAAATTAAAAAACTGAAAAGAAATTCAAAAGTAAATGAAGGACTAATGAAATTAAATCCATGTTTTATATATATAAGATATGTAATTCTTAAAGTGTTCATAACTAGGGCTGTCAAAAAAGCTCGTTGTTCGCGAACAGTTCGTGTTCGATTCGCCGTGAAGTTCATGTTTGATTCGTTCGATAAGCAAACGAGACGAACACGAATAATTTTTTTTCGTTCAGTTTGTTAAACGAACCAAACACGAACAGTGATGTGTTCGAATATTTCGAACACGAACACTAGCTCTGTTCGTTCGTGTTCGGTTCGTTTACACCCCTATTCATAACCAAACTCCAATTAACAACTAAATTTTTGTTTGTTCATAACTCAACTGTTTAAATCAATATAAATTTCTATTTGTTTGATTTGTCAAATTTTTAATTTGTTTGATTCGACAGATTTCAATTGCCATCAGTTTGGCCAATTTAAAAATTGATCCATCCAAACCAACTGAATGCTCGCCACTATGAGACCTAGAATCAAATTAACGCGTGCCATTTTTTTCTTAATTTGAAGAAAATTAATTTCTTGATTTGATTTACTTTCATTCATGTAATAATATAAGTAATCATTGCATGATGTAAGTCCGACCATTGATGCTGGCAATATATCCCAAAATTCAAAATTGTATTATTTGGCCTATTTTTAAAATTAATTAGGTAAATACTATCATCAAAGTTGGTTGCATCTTTCCTTCTTTCTTGTTGAAATTATGCACACATTATGTGGCAATGTGCCTCTTCCCTTTTATCACCTTATAATCTACACTCTTTTTGACTTAGTGGATAAATTAAAAAAAAGCTATGGGGGTGACTCTCTCAATCATAGATATGAAAAAAGCTTTTAAATATTTATGAATAATATTAAAATTTTATTCATAAATTTACTTATAATTATGTATATTATAAAAGTTGTCTAAAAAATTAGAGAAAACCACCCTTTGGTGCTCTCTTACTTAAAAAAATTGATTTAGAATCCGTTTGGGGCAGCTTATTTGGTGTGGTAGCGTTTTGAAAACGCACCTAGTTTGTTTGAGTAAACCGCGTTTTGGCAGCTTATGCGTTTTCAAAATGCTGAAAACAGCATTTTCACACCGCACCCACCTAGGTGCGATGGGAGCTTTCTGTCTACGGTCTGACTTTTCCAAAAAAATAAAAATTTGAAATAGTTACCGCATCTAGTTTATCAGTAGATTATTTTTACTCAGCTTATTAGTAGATTATTCAATAAGTTGCAGCTACCCGAACAGACCCTTAATGTCATGTTTTAACTTATTTTTTGAACCCAAGTTCTTATTCAAGCTAAAAATATCATACGGCTCAAAGCGACATATAAGTTTATGAACCTTAAACATTAAAATGGTTCATTAACACAATTAACAATATGAAGTTTCTTTTATTTATTTTAATTTATTTCTCTATTCTGTTTCAAAATTCTTGGGACTACAAGATTTAGTTAATGCTCTCTTTATTCGATCGATCGATGTTAGGAAATTAAATTACGTTTTAGGCGGTGCGACGATTAGTCGAGTTTCATTCATATCTACAAAAGATAATACGTCTTTCATTAGTGGGGCATAATATGTTTTCATAATCGAAGCAAAAAATGATAAGGTAAGATGCAATCATACTTAGTCAATCCATTTTTATAATGCTAAGGCAAAGCAAATTCAATTGCAATATAACTATTTTTTCGCTTAAAAGTTATTTAGTTATGGAAACTAATATATGTCCTACGAAGAAATGGCTTGACTACGTTGGCTCACTCATAAATTGAATAATATCAAATATTTTTTCATTATCCTAATTTTTCTATTACATAAAGGATAGTTTCATTAGGTGAAATCAAAGATAAGGGGGTTATGGAAATTTAGATGGAAACCCCAGAAAGAGAAAAAATCACAAGGATTGACCCAACCGTAAAAATCCAATATAAATTGATGGTTAAAGAGAGCGCTTATCCCACAAACAGAAAATGATTACAAAGTCCTCTGAATTACAACGTCCATATGTAGATGAACTTGTTGCGAAAAATGAACTACGACTGATAGCGATAGGCGGCGATCGACAGAGATTTGCGGTGGTCAACGGTGGTCGGTGGTGGTTGATGATAGTCAACGATCAACAGTAGTCAGCGAAGATAAGAGCGATGTTGGACTTTAACTTCTTCTCAAAACTTCAAGCTCTTACTTAAGCCTCAAGATGTCCACCATTCCAAGGGAATAGTAGGGCTCTATTTTTAAAGTTCGGGGTGCAAGTAATGCAGTAATTTGAATCACTTTGATCGAATAGCTCAAATGATTTCCCTCAATCAGACGACATTTGATGGACATTTCAGTGTTTTAATGATATCAAAATTGAAAGATATTGGGCTCATTAGACTCGTCTTGTCTAGACGCTCGATTTGACCATATGCTCACCAGTTTCTACATTTGTTTAAGATTACAAATATGTCTAGAAAGCTTCCAAATGTGGTTTAGTTGCTTCATCTGAGCTTGATTTAACTTGGATCAAATCAAAAGTGATATAATTGGATCCATCTTGTTGAGTTGATCAACTTGAATGTAAGTTTATTGAAATTAGACTTCGGGTGACTTTTTATCAAAATTTGAACGTTTCTTACTAAAGAAAATCCTTCGAGATTCATATCATACCTTGAGATTCATACAGAAAATTAAAAATTTGTTCACGAGTTAAAGTTGCTATGGATAAAAAAAATTGTATTAAAAATCTGCTCAACTCTAAATAAATGTTGGTGAGATATTAAAGATTTGAGTGTTAAGAATGTAAATATCGAATTAGATATATAAATCTATAAGAATTGTGTGGTATGTATGTAATTTTTCTTCTAAATTTTGTGTCAATTAATTTAGTTAATAAAATTGATTTTAAATTTCCTATGAAGATTCTAAATTTCTATATAATGTTTGTACTTTCCAGTTTTTTAATAAAAAACGGCCTCATAAAAATGAAAAGACAACAATCAAGTGATGACAAACGGGAGCAATAGATCAACGGTTCATAAAGCTGATTTACGCACAAAAGCACCCACTACAACGCGCCACACGTGCCCGTCCAAGGATTGGCTATCACTTGACCGGTGTATTTACTGTTCCTCCGGTCCATTTTACCAATCCTGCACTGCCATCGTAGACGGGTTATTTAGCCCGTTTAGAAACATCCTGACGTCACCATCTCTCTCTCTCTCTCTCTCTCTCTCTCTCTCTCTCTAGATGTTCGAGTCTCTGTAACCGCTAAACTTGCAGCATTTCCACGTTACTTAGATTGTGCATCAAAATATATATATATATATATATATATATATATATATATATATATATATATATATATATATATTATAGGAGTTTTCGATCATCTTCGTATGTACCTAATTACATACAAACTAGTCGGAGGAGGATTTCGAACTCGTGCATGAGAGGACTTATGACATTCAAAGATGCTTATCAACGAGATCACGGCGGCACGCATCTATATATATATATATATATATATATATATATATTTCTCGTGTATTAACATAGTAATATCCTTAATGAGATTGGGAAGATTCAAATGGTATAAATGTAAAAAAATAAATTTAGGTCCTAGATATGTAAATAAATAGAATATGGTATGTAAATAAATGTCTCTCTCTCTCTCTCTAGTTTATTTCTTAAATTATTATTTTTTATGAAAGAAATCCAGATCCTATTTTTATGATGATTTCACCATTAAAAACCTCTAATAAATTCCTTAAAATTGTACCCAATGATAGAATTTCTTTGAAGCTTCTGTAGGAAATACTTCAAAGGGTACCTCATGGGCTCTTCTATTAAATTTTCTGTAATTGTAGTTTGTAATTCACAGTAACTCTTAACTAAAATAATTTCTCTATATCAATATTACTCTCCAGCAGTGATTGCTGAAAGGAACTCTATCCTGCACCCCCACTAGCGCTCTCACTTTAGTCCACTACTCTGACTAACAGATACAGAATATCTATTTAAGTAGAGAGGACAGCCACCTTTGCCTTTGTGCTCTCTGCAACCTCAGATTCTCATTGCATGTCCACACACATCTTCCTATTCCTTCTATCAATCTAATCTTTCTTTATATTTAGATGCCTCTGTTGCCCCTCCAAGTTCTCCACTTCTTCTCCTCCTTTACTTCAGTTTTTCTATTTATATTATGACTTTAAATCATATTAGTTATTATATAGTTCTAAAAGTGATCAGAAATTGAACCCAGATCTTGTATTCATCTGCTGTAAGCTTAGATTAAGAGAAAGAATGCTGAAATCAACTCCTGTTCATCATTCATCAGTGAAGGTAATGCTTGTAATCATGGCTTTATGTGAGGTTGAAGATGAAATGATTTATACACGTTTCTCTGATGAATTTTGTTGATGATTTGCAGTTCAGTTCTGAACTCAACTTTCAAGTAAAGCTCCATGCTTTTCTTCTATGGGCCTCAATCGGATTCTTAATACCAGTTGGAATACTCACAATTAGGATTTCTAGCAGAGTTCAATGCGGCAGAAGGCTTAAAGTTATATTTTATTCTCATGTTATATTGCAGGTTAGTATCCTCTTAATTTCAATATATATCTGTGACAATATAATGCTTTAAGAAATAATGATTCTGATCATGTTGATAGACTTAGTTTCTAATAACAGAGTTTTATATACATTTAGTTCTTACTGCATGCATGAAATAAATGAAATATATATATATATATATATTTTTTCCTGTTATTTAAATAAAAATATAGTAATTGATACTATCTTTATTTTTTAATGCAAATTTGTAAAGCTTAAAATTATCTAAAAATTTTTGTAATATTGTTTGTTGGCAGATTGCTGCTGTCCTCCTTGCAACAGGAGCTGCAGTCCTCTCTATAAGGAATTTTGATAATTCTTTCAGTAACACCCATCAAAGGATGGGTTTGGGACTATATGGTTTAATATTGGTACAACCCTTGATCGGTTTCCTTAGGCCCCACAGGTACATTCTCTCTCTCTCTCTCTCTCTCTCTCTCTCTCTATATATATATATATGTGTGTGTGTGTGTGTGTGTGTGTGTGTGTGTGTGATTATTTTCAGTCTTTTTTTAACAATTTAACTAATCACTTGCAATAACTTAAGAAATTCTCCATTAATATCATCCAAGTTTCTCCTAATCACCTTCTAATCTCAATCTAAACAATTATTAAATCATTTTCTCAGAGGAGTGAAGCTTAGGAGCATATGGTACACAATCCACTGGCTTTGTGGAACTGTGATTTCCATCATAGGAATCATAAACATATACTTTGGGTTGAATGCGTATGAGAAGAAGACTTCAAGAAGCTTGAGGATTTGGAAGCTTCTCTTCGCTGTTCAGTTAGTGGTCATTTCTTTTATCTATCTTCTGCAAGACAGATGGGATTATATAAAGAAGCAAGGAGTGATTTTGGGAGATGAACAAATCTCTCCCACTGATGTTCAGATTATCAGATCTCCACAACACAGTAATCACAAGGATTTGCCATCCTCCATGCTTTAGCTTCTCTCTCTCTCACTTTGTCTCTCTGCTGTTGTATTGGATTTGAGAGGGCAAAAGAAATTCAGCAGGATTTGGTTTAGATGTCGGAGAAGCATTAACAGCCATCCATCAATTATACTGCACGAATATTAAAGCATGGTAGATGGATGGGATGATGAGAATTTTGCTAGTTTGGAGGAGGAGAAACTGGAGTGCTGTTTGAAGAGTTTCGGTCTGGAGATGAGATTCAAGGATTGAAATTTTTTTAGTCTTTTTTTTTAAGGATTTTTAGTGTTCCCAAGCGTTGGTAAGTTGTGTATCATATATAGATAAGGACATTAATTAATTTACATTGTAATTAATCAGAAGGTATATTGGGATATTATTTTTATTTTTTGTTGCATTAGATCAAGAAATTAAATAAAAAAAACTGAAAGTAAACAACAATAATAATATCGAGGGAATGAGAATTTTTTATCCTTATAAGGTATGTTTGGGGCAGCTGCAACTGTTTAAAGAAGTAGTTATGAAGCTGCTGAATAAAAAATTGCGGTTCAAAAAAACTGCAATGTCTATTATAGTATTCTTTTTTTCGAAAAAGTCAGGCCGCAACTTTCTGACAACTACATCAGATAGATGTGGTTTTTTGAGAACGTCAGCTAAACATTATTTTGTCAAATAGAAAAAAACTACAGTATGGCACCACATCGACACTGAATCGCCGCTCCGAACACACCCGTAGTCTTAAGCAAAGGTATTTAAATCCATGACTAGCTGCCTTTGAGCTGATTTGCCAAATCTACAATAAGGTTTGTTTTTCATACAAAATTTACTGCACTGATCCAGCATGATTTCTTTTCAAGTCAGGCATTTGAGGTCTATTTCGATCAATTAATCAGTCTTCTGCAATTCTAAAATTATTTTCAAATGTTCAAGAATAAAATGTCTCAAATTAAAATATTATATTTTAATTTGATGAAACTATCATTATTATATTATAAAACTGAGTCCGTTTGGGATATTTTTTTTGCCTATTTTGCGTTTCGAACCACCACCATAGTTCTATTTAGTGAATTACTTTACAAAAATTTATATGGTGGAGAATTATTTTTATCAAAGGTGCGGTGATATATTATAATTCTCACCACAGCTTTCGAAGAAATTGATATATCCGCCACAGTTTTACGATCATCCTTTAAAAAACTACAGCAATACCAAACAGACCATGAAGCATTGAAATTTGAGAATCTATGTCTTTCAACTTAATGTATTTTCAGAACTATAGTTGGTAAACATGTAGCAGAGAAAAAGAGAATTTATTGAAATTTTGTATGAATATTATCAATACTTTCCCTTAAAAAAATGTTGGTTATCAGCTTGCTTGTAGTGACCAAACTTGCCTAACTTAAGACCTAAGCATCCTTTCAGAAAGATAAAAATCATGTAGGCAGCAAGCCAAAAAGACAAGCTATAATAATGACTATGATATATGTTTGTAAAATTTACATATGTTTTACATATATATATCATTTTACCTACAGATTTAAACTTTAAAGAGTGATTTTTGATGCGATATAATAGATTTGGGTGGTATAAATGTTAAATGCAAAAATTAACTGTTTCATATATGAATAAATAGGAATTGGGTGGTTAAATGCCCCAATATGTTTTTTTGTTTACTTTTCAATATTCAGTTTTAATTTTTTATTTCTCAGAACTTTAGTTCACCTTTCAGAAATGTAATAAGATGACTGTAAGCCCCAGTAGCTAAAAAGAAACATGTGGGCTATATGATGGAGGATCTGCTGTCACGCAAAAGTCAAATCTACAATTGTTCATTGCCACCATATCCATCACAACGTTCAATCTAAGCTATGATTGTGTCCGCAAGATGGAAACTGACCCACAGAGTTTCATTTAGAAAATATCAATCATAAGTCCTGACTGCAGAATAAGTTGAATTATTTAAATAAAAGAATAAGAAAAAATATAGCTAAGAAGAAAGAAGAACATAGAACAGACTTTATATGCAACTCCTTTGGCACTTTCAGTACTGGATTTTCAACATAGGGCTTATTTGGTTACAGATTGAAATCCTATTTTGGAAGATGATGATTTTGTGTTCACTTATTGGTGGGTGGGAATGAAATTATATATTTGAGCTGCTTTTAAAATTTTGTTTTCTAGCATCTACTAATCAAATGAGATCTTAGTGGCAAATGTAAATTCCTTAATTAATACTGTAGCAAATGGAGTTTTTGTAATTGGAGAATCCTAAACAGTTTTATTTCTTTCTATAAACTAGATAGGACTGCATGCTGAATTAGTAATTGTGTTTTTGCTAGTAACAGACATGGTCTGCTGTACACATGGCCTCCCTTGGCACACGGTTGCGCTCAGCCAATCCAGCTGAAGTTTACTCTTTATTCTTCTAGCAAGGCTCAAGGTTTATCAGGCACAAGCCAATTTCCACCTTACATGATAAACCTGCTCTCAACTATTCTAAACTAAATTTCTTTTATTAAACAAATCCATTTTTACTCCTTGGTTAGTAAATTCACCTTTGGCTACCTGAGCTTGGAGATTGTTTCTTCCTTTATGGTGGATCTTCATTAGCTTAGATGGTTGCCATATTGAACTTCATAATCAATGTCATACGCTCATCAAATTTTCCATGGAAGCAGATTATTCAAGATTTTTCTCTCAGGATTCTTATTATGTGAATCGGCTTCAAAATTCTGCTAAAATTTATGTTATAATACAAGCCTCTCCCTCCACCTTGGTCCCCTCTCTACATTCTTCTTCTGAGTTAGTGCCTTCATTTGCTGATATGGTTTATTAGATGGCAATAGCCCTTCAAGTATCATCAACTTCAGACGCTGGAACTTAGGATCAGTTAATAGTGGGTTAGATGAATGTCATCTTATTCAAAGACTATTTATTACTCATACTACTCCATGTATATTGCCTCTATATTCACCAATATTATATTCAATTGTTCGCATGTAGAGTTTATTAGTGATTTAAGCTTGAACCAATCCCATGATTCGATCAAAAGCTTTTCTAGTTCAAAAAGGTTCCAACAGTTGCTTTCTTGTCATAGCACTAAACAAGCAGAGGTCTTCCTTCATTCTCCCATATGTATTAGACTTCAAGCTAGACATTATAACAATCTTAATGATTTTGATATTCTAAATTTGGCAGGTGTCTGTATGCCTGCAACCCTCTACAACAAACAATACTCGCTATACTTTATATCATCGATCCAATAGATTTTGCTTTTTTTTTATTATTTTGATTAGTTCTATATAATTACTACTTCATGTAACCTTTTCAATGGATTAATAAAAAATTTAGTTTCTTAAAAAGATGGACTGGACTAGAATGTAAGATGGCTAAAAAAGAGACGGAAAAAATAGGACAATGCAACCTCATAAACGCATAAGAGAGATCAGCGCAAGCAAACTTTGCGAGTGTATCAAGGAAAGAGATATATTTCTCTAATTTTCTTTGAGATTTAGTTTGTAATAAATTCACCTTACTCACTTTTAGCTCTCTTCATTGAGAGAGTTCTGCATCAAAATTTCTGTAAGATCTTTGCCATCTCCCTTGTCAACATTGTGGGAAGAGAATTTGACCAATTTCGTTAACTTTTTTAATTCTGTAGTACTATGCAATATTTAATATTGAATTATACTTTTTATCTTTGCCCCATGTTGTATGAGAGGATGTTCTTGACCAAATCACATAAATGCTAAAAGTCGTGTCTCAGAGTATGTTTAATTATTCTCATATCATACTAAACTGTGGTGCTAGTTTTATTTCTTATTAATAAACTGATTAATCTCTTCGGCGTTCCCAAAGATATGTTTTAGGCACCCATGACCAAGCATTTATTACATAATGTGTGGATTGAAAAATCTAGAAAATAGATATCAGATCAAAAAGACCAAAATCTAATTTCACAAGCAATAGGCCAAGTGACTCATGTCAGAAGACAAGAAAAATGAATAAAAAAATACTTGCAAATCAATTTCGTAACATGGGATAAGTCTTAGGAAGTTTCTATCAACTGGAAATATTCTTCAAGAATCTCAAAGAGAATCAAAATAAGAACATCTTTTGAGTTTTTGAAAAGTACAATATAGAATTACAAAGGATCTATCCATCAACAACAGCTAACAGCCTAACACTCTTTAACGTTAAGAAGGTAAATAATGCAAACACTTAAAAAGTGTAAGAATCTACATCATTATTGTAAATCCACATGAACAAGCAGAAATACAGAAAACATGATTAGGGCTTACAGCCTTTTTTCATGTTCATATTATCGACGCTTCGTCCCTGTTGATTGCTCCCATGCTCCTATGACATGGCTCACAATCTCCCCTACTCCAACTCCATGTTTCACCTGTACCAGAGACATCAGAGTAAAAAAATGACGTGATAAATTGCATGCCTAGTTGCAAATATTTGCAGTATGAAATAATCGGAAATCAAATAAAAAACAATTATATGAAGATGATATTTTTCTCGGTTTAAAATGGACAACCGGAAAAAAAAAATGCTTCTTCAAGATTAGCAGCAACAAAATGGTAATTCTTTTAATTAAAAAATGACATAAATGAACGCATACATTTTTTTCTTTTCTTTTTTTTTTTTTGTGCAGGGTGGGGGAATTTATGCTTTTTCTGTGTGGGAGAATAATCCAAGTTTCTTCTACCCTTGAACAATACGCAAACCAATCTCAACCACTTTAAAAAGCTAAAAGCTCTCTCACTGGATTTAGATTGCAACCCTAAAAGTTTCAAAAGAACCTAAAATCAAGGATATGTGTGCCTTCTTTATAATTGCACAATATGAGGTGAGCCTCTCAAAATGTATGTGTTGGGTTTAAAATTGCATAATATGAGTGCATTTTGAGGCCAGCCTCAACTGCTTTTATAAAAAATCACAATGAGACTTTCACCTCATTGTCTCAGTGTAAGGCGTACAGCTCATCCTAGCTGAAGAGTGCCTCGCCTCAAAAAACATCTACTTTTCAGAAGAAAAAAAAAAAAAGAGCATCTCAAAACTTTCAGATTAGGAGGATGGAAAACCTTGCGCAGGTAAAAGACAACTTACAAAGACAAAATTGCTCCAACAAAAACTTAAGTCCGCATTTAGCTAAAATTTTGGGTGGGAGGAGTCTATTACACATGAGTTATGGCATTCCTCTTGTGATGTTCATGACAAGGGAAGTTGTACGAGATAACCAATTATGAAATATGTAACTTATGAAAAGCTATCCTCAACCTACAGAATATTTATATCAAATTTTGATAATATGCAAATTTCTAAATTCATTCATGAAACTCTTGAAAAATCTAAAATGGAGAAAAGAACTGGAAGAAGAGATTCAAAAACTAAAGCATAAGAAGACATGGACTTTTATTAAGCTTCCACGGGATAAGAAGTCAGTTGAATACAAATGAGTGTTCAATATAAAATACAAAGCTGATGGGAGTGTTGAGAGATTAAAAGCAAGATTTGCTGCTAAAGGTTTCACAAAAGCCTACGAAATTGACTATTAGGAGACCTTCATGCCAGTCGCCAAACTAAATACTATTTGAGTTCTTCTTCCAGTAGCGGTTAACAATAAATGGGCATTGCATCTACTTAACATAAAAAATGTCTTCTTAAATAGGGATCTAGAGGAAGAAGTTTATATGGTGTACCAGTAGGAATAAAGAATGATTCAAACAAATATCTTGGTGCAAACACAGAAAAGTCTCTCTATGGGCATAAACAATCACCAAATTTATGGTTTGTTAAAACTGAAATCTAATGGATATTCTCAAAGTCAAGCTGTTCACACATGGTTCATAAAACACACTCATGGAGATAAGATGTTACGACCCGGCCCAGGACTTGATATTAACAAAGGCAGGAACAGACGGTCGGACGATAGAAATTAAAAAAAATTCTATATTTATTTTATAAAACTAACATTTAACAAATGAAAGAATCACTAAAAAAATTAATTAAAGACATACAACTAAATTTTATCTCATTTCTAGTTGTCTCCATCATCTATAGACATTTTCTCTTTCTATATCTCATCTGTCAATTAATTAAATTGAAAAACTAGTGAATACTCATACTCCTAAACTATAGTAATTCAATGAAAATAGAGACAATATGCATGACAATTAAATAGTATAAAAAATATAAGAACATTTGACAGTTTGTACTATCTAATATATCATTCATGGTGATTTTAAACTTTTACTACATCTTATTTTATTATTTACATATCAATAACTTTTAATTTGTATAAATCTCTCACATGAACAGTCTAAAAATTATACCATTTAAGGTACTTCAATATCAATATTATTTTCATTTTACACGCATGGGAATCTTAACTTTCTCTTGCTAGTACCATAAAAGAGTGACTCCAACATAATCAAGCATGCATATACAAACAATCAAAATAATAAATCTTATTCTTATTTTTTTTCATACAATTCAATAACCTGAATTATGCATTTAAATAATATGCAAATATCAAGTGATACATTCAATACGATCAACAAAACTTAAAAGGCAAGTAATCTATCTAAGCATGTCATAGAGCGAATCAGACTTAGGAGAAATGAAATTCTACTATAATTTAAGAGTATATGTACTCACCCTACTTTTAGACGATTCTTGTTGTCATTTAATCCTTGATGTCCCTATTTAGTGTCTAAATATTTTATCAACTTCATTATTTCTCTTATTCAAATAGTCTAAAGAATTTCCTAATTACACATTCTTTTAGGTATTAATATATCTTCTAAACTAAAAGACATAAGTAGAATTTACCTCAATTAATTTTATTTGTTTACTCCTTCCTCGATCACCTCTCTTGATTATATATTCAATAATTCTAATTTAATTTAAAAGTTCTACTAATATTTTAATAGCTGGACATATATATTAAATTCGTAACATGCTAAAACCTTAACTCACCTTACATTTTCTTTATTGTCATCACCCTCTACTCGATCCAAATATGAAACTTTGATTACTTCAATCCTGATTTTAGAACTTCCATTACGAGTAATGGAAGAAATGTTGAAATGGAGAGTGAAATTACATTTTCACCGCAGTGCATTCTGAAAATGCCGGTCAAAGCGTTTGGAAACTGCAACGCGGCCGCTTATCTAAATAATTTACGTTAAATGCGGGCCGTGGTTTCGACCGTGCGGCCTGCGTTTTATCGCGTCCCTATTACTGTAATAACCCCCCACGGTGAATTTTGTCCTCATCTCTCTCAATCACCTTGCATTTCTTCTGTCATCGTGTCTCTCTCAATCACTCTTCTCTCTCGAGCGCCTCTCTCGTGCCTCTCTCCTGTCGCAATGAGTTGCCTTTGCCCTTTCTCTCTTCCCTCGGATCTCTGGTGGCAACGAGTTGGCTCTCTACTCTCTCTCTTCCCTCCAATCTCTGACTTTCTCTTATGTTTATTGTGCTCTTTGTCCTCCCACGGTATCAACTATATTTTTTGATGGAATGACTTTCTCTTTGCGTTTTGTGGCTTTCTCGTTTGCAGTTTGAAATGGAAATTTGGATTTTGCAACTTGTGGCTTTCTCTTTATGAATAGGAATTCGATTTTGCGAATGTGTGCCTGATGGAATGAGGTTTTATCTTTACCTTTGGTGTTTCAGTGAGTTGAGATATGGATGGAGGCGGGTTCTTGATTTGTTTATAGCAATATTTTGAGTGCCCTGCATGTTTCAAGTGCCCATTATGCAAAATATGGGGTGAGGTTTCATCGTTAGCTTGGATGTTTGAGTGAGATATTGAGAAATGGCTGAAAGATTGTGCTCGATTTGTTGGTAGCAAGGTTTCGAGTGCCCTGCATGCAGTAGCCTATATGAAAAATATGGGACACTGGCGTTTAAGTTGGATTTTGAGAAATGGCAGAAAGAGTGTGCTAGATTTGTTGATAGCAATGTATGGATGTGATGGTCAGATGTGTTTTGTGGCTCTCATTTGTGGTTTGAAGTGAAAATTGGGATTTGTGTTTTGTGGTAGCAATGTTTCGAGTGCCCTGTATGCAGTAGCCTATGTGAAAAATATGGGACCTTGGTGTGTGAGTCGGAATTTGAGAAATGGTTGAAAGAGTGCTTGATTTGTTGATAGCAATGTGTGGATGTGGTGGTCAGATGTGTTTTGTGGCTTTCTCATTTGTGGTTTGAAGTGAAAATTGGGATTTCTGTTTAGTGGCTTTCTCTTTATGATTTGGAATTCGGTTTGTGAATGTGTGGCTGATGGAATGGGGTTTTATCTTTACCTTTGATGTTTCAGTGAGAATTTAAGAAATGGTTGAAGAATGGTGCTTGATTTGTTGATAGCAATGTTTCGGGTGTCCGTATGTACTCCGCGGTAAATGCAAAATATGAGTTGGGGTTTTATCTTTAGCTTGGATGTTTGACTGAGATATTGATAAATGACTGAAAGATGGTGCTTGATTTGTTGATATCAATTTTTGGGTGCCCTCTATATAGCAGCCTATATGAAAGATGGAGCTTGATTTGTTGGTGGTGTTGGACGTGCTTGTGTGGTGGTGGTGGTGGTGTTGGAGGTGTCTGTGTGGTGTCTGGTGGTGTTGGAGTTGTCTGTGTGGTTTCTGGTGGTGTCGGAGGTGTCTGCATGGTTTCTGGTGGTGGTGTCTGTGTGGGGGTGTTGGTGTGTGACTGTGGAGGTGATGGTTAGTGTGTGGTTATGTTTGTGTGGAGTTGTTGGTGTGGAGTTGTTGGTGTGTAGTTGTGGATGTGATGGATAGTGTGTAGTTCTGTTTGTGTGGAGGTGTTAGTGTCTGGAGGTGGTGCTTGTGGTGTGGTGGATGTGCTGGTATCTTGATGAGCCAGTGTGTGGAGGTTTTGGTGTGGAGGTGATAGTGTCTGGTGAAGGTATTAGTGTCTGTGTGGTGTCTAGTGTCGGTGTGGTGGTGTATAAAGGTGATGGTGTCTGTGTGGAGGTGATGGTGTTTGGTTAGAGAAATGGTGGTTAGTGTGTGGTTCTGTTTGTGTGGAGGTGTTGGTGTCTGTGTGGTGTGTGTGGTGGTGTAGAGGTGTTAATATGTGTTGTGGAGGTAGTGGTTAGTGTGTGGTTTTGTTTGTGTGGACTTGGTGTGTAGAGGTGGTGCTGATAGTGTAGTAGATGTGTTGGTGTCTTGATGTGTCGGTGTGTGGAAGTGTTCGTGTGGAGGTCGTGGTGAGAATATTGTGACATTGTGATTTTTCTTTGATTTGTTATATTGTGGCATTTTTATTTATGTTAATTATTTTTTTTTCATGTTAGTAATACAATGGTTAAGACAAAAGATGTTAGTTCATCTACAATATGAGATAAAGAGAATTAATATTTTGTGACCTTTGCCTCAAGGAGATCGATCTGGGAAATAGGTCGACAACCAATTTTAACAAGGAATGGTGACAAAATATTATTAGAAAATCTAAGAAAAATATAGGCAGATAGTAGGGTAGAATGCAGCTAAAAAACAAGTGGGATCAACTAAAGGATTAAAAATCTGGAAAGAATTGAAGCGATGATCAACGAGTTTGGGGTGAGATCCAGTGAAACGAACAATTGATGTTTCCGAGGAGTGGTGGGCATATAGACATTCAGTGAACATTTTTGAAATGTCTCCTATTTTAGTCAATTTATAATTTGTTTTTAAATTCAACTACATGTTATATGAATTTGTGGGTGGTGTCTGTTGCAAAAAAATTTAAATACAAAGGAATCAATTCTAAGTTGGAGGAAAAGTTTGATCGTATATTTGTGGGTGATGTGGCAACGGGCAATAATGCATGTGCCTCTGGTGAGACGGAGTTTGGTGACATCCCCGAAAATTTGGGAGCTACCCAAATGGGTGATTTCACTGAAGGCTCCAGGCCAAACATCCATGAACTTGAGTACAGGAGCAGCTTTAAGCATTCTCAGGTTAAAAATAAAAAAAAAATGAGAGTTGTTTTCCTTAGAAGACAGATATCACAGTTGGTGGTTTCATGCACTAATGACCACAGTATATCTCAAGCAACTTATATCCAGCAGGTTGTGCAAATTCTGGATGTAACTCCAGAAATTTCTGAGGACATGTCGTATTTGTTTTCTATGAAGTTACTGGAAAATTTGACCCGGAAAGAGTTTTTCATCGCGATGTCCGCTGACTGTAAGGAGGCTTCCTTATGATATTTTATGGGAACAAGGACATTTGAGACATTTTTTAATAAGATTTGCGTGAGAGATTTCTTTATGTTTATAGTTTTTAATGATGCTTTAGATATTTAAACTGTTTTGGCAATGTCGCTTTATCTGAGAGTTTTTTATTGCTCATTATATTTTCTATTTACTTCTGTAATATTATTTGCTTGGTTGATTTTATTCGTAACAATATATGATTGTAGCTAATTAATTGATGCATATGTGTTAGTCACTTCGATACCGAAGTACATGGATGCAACTAGATAAAGGCGCAAAAGAAGAGTTACAGTTATTGCATGCTTGATGTACAAATAGTATAACTTGTAAATAGAGCGCTGCAAGATATTCTCATATGCTGGCGACAAATGGGTATGTGAGATGCTAGCGAGCCACCCAACAAGATTTAACAATATGTTCTGCATAGGCAGTATTCACTGAACTGTTTGAGGAACTACACATAAATCATAGACTTCATGACTCATTAAGAACGACTTGGCGAGAGATGTTGACAATAACCCTCTACATATTATCGCAGAATGAATCAATGGGAGGAGCTGTTGAGCGATTTCAACACTCATCTAAAACGATTTGCAGATACTTCTCAGTAGTGTTGAATGCACTCGTAAGTTTTTCTTCACAAGTCATAAAACCAATCAAACCTACTAACGGACCTCACAGAGATTTCACATGATGCACGATATATATCATACTTTTAAGACAATTTTATCTATTTATTACATTTAATTTTCAAATAAATATCGTAATTACGTAACTCTTCGTTATCTTTCTAGAATTGTATTGAAGCAACAGATGAAACATGTTGATGCACGTGCTCCAAATAATGAGAAGATAGCATTCATCGGCCGTTGTGGGTCACCGACGCAGAATGTCGTGGCAGTATGCGCTTTAACATGTGTTTCACTTTTGTCATGGCCGGTTGAGAGAGCAGTGCACATGACAGTCGAGTTTTCAAAGCTGCAACATGAAATAACAAATACAACTTCCTACATCCACCCACAAGTTCGCTTGAGACTGAGCTACTCTCCTAATTCTTTTTTCCCTCAATAGTAATCATTAGATTCACATCAGGTACATACTATTTGGTTGATGTTAGATATTCATTGCAGTGATGGTATCTTAAGTCATATCTTGATACGAGATACCACATAACTGACTTTGAGCGAGTCAACAATATGACATGGGTAGGAAAAAAATATTTAATAAAAACATTCCTCCTTACGCGGTGTCATTGAAAGAATTTTTTGTGTTTGAAAGAAAAAATTGGTTATTTTTTCGCGATATGTCAGCTTACCCGTTTCCCAAACATGTGTGAATTGTGATTGCCACGACGACTAATCATAATTATATTCGGCGACATCCTTCCCACGACATCAACTTTCATATGACGGATGAGAATTCTCTGCCGAGGCATATGAGTACATTCTTGGACAGTCTTTGTCACAAGCCAAAAATGATGTGCCCGAGAGCCGCACTAAAGACGTGAAAGGTGCAAGCGAGATGTCATAGTTGAGAGAACGAATTACAGATACGATAGTTGGAGGGTGATTGAAGTTTCTGACATATTATTAATTGTAATGGTTATTGAAGAGTTTTATTGTTTATTGTATTTGTATATTATACAATTCATGCTATTTTCGTTCCTTATGTCTTTGATATTTATTGTTTTGATTTTTTACAATGCTTGTAAGTGTTTTTTTTTTCCTTTTGCATTTCTTTTGTTTTTCTTTTGGTGGGTTTTGGAGATTTATGATGAGACGTTTGACCTCATGGGTTCTTCGGAATAGTTTGTTTGTCGCTATTGATTGGTGTCACATGTAAAATTATAACCAATGCAACCAAAATTTCCTTTTTTTTTAAATGCTACGGATTTTTGAGGTTCATCTGGATAGCTTTTTTGGTGATATATGTGACGCATACGAGCTTAGTATTATCTGGGTTAAAGACAACCAAGAATCTTTTTTTTTATAAGGTCTACTGTCTTCTTGTCGTAACAGATTCATTGGTTGATATATCAAATTCTCTGAGACCTCATAGTTACATTAAACTATAATTAATTACTTTTGTTTATCAATTTTTACTTTGTTATTTCTAATGAAATGTCTTTTAAAGCATTCAGAAAAGATAAGCTCGGGAATTTTTGGTATCTCCTGAGGATTGCACCGCCGCTGTATGCTTCAAAGTTCTCTGCTAACTTCACATCAACCACATATCTACGGAAGACAGTTTAACAGATGCCAGTGGAGAATCACAGAAAACTACAACTTTTTTCGGTGGGCAGATGGAAGGAAAATTCCACCACCAAGAGCGATCAGGCATTGAGAGTATCCCTAAATGACAGCTTAACTTGAGACATACGTCATCTGCATTGTAAAAGTTATATTATCATATTATTAATTGTTATTTTAATAGTCTTGTTCTTAATTTTAGTAATCATGATACTATTTGTTAAGAGATGTGGCTTATCTTTTCTTTTGTAATGTTTTGCACTGGATTTTTGCATCTAAAGTATAAAATGTATTTAGTATTGCTAGTCTGTCATGAAACAACATTACTATACAAGAAGCTGAATTCACTATTCATTCGTAAATAATCGTGAAGATAATTGTTTTCAAACTGCAGAATAAAACAGACATCCAATTTATTCGCAGCAGCTTCTGCACAGCAGCTTATTATTAAGTTGCAGTTGTCCCAAACAAACCCATAGAAACCTTAATAGAAGCTGCTGAAATCATCTAGGTATTTTAACAGTCCAGTTAACATTATGCCTCAGGCTCAAGCTGCCAAGAAAATATACACTATTATTAAAGCTTATATAACCAGCATATTTCTAACCGTGTATTAAAACAACAAATATATCTAGCTATTAGGCATCCACATCAGTATTAGGCGTCAACATCAGTATTTGAATTATTAGGCGTCCGCATCAGTATTTATTAAAATTACCTACTACTCCAAGATTTAAATTTCCAACATAAACGGTATTAAACTTATGGGCTGTTTGGCTGCTGCAACTGAGATTTAATAAATATTATCAATCCGCATTTAATAAATCCTGAGAAAGTTAAATCTTGAAAACTGGTTGGCATAATAGAGTTTAAATCTAGATAAATCCAGATGAATTGTTGGGTCAGTTATTTCAAGATTGAAGTCTGTTAGTTGAAAAATGATTTTAATATTAATTATAGATGATATTAGTTATGATTGCTAATTTAGTTTGAATTAACATTTTTTTATTTCTGATTACATAAATTATAAATTAATAATTTACTAAAAAATTTAATCATTAAATGATATTTTAATATTCATTGATTAGAAGTTAATATCTCAACTGATTATCAATTAATAATTTATTAAGTTAATTAAATAACAAGTTTTATTCAATCCATCTACATAAAAATAATAGTAATTAAGTTTAGTCATTTTAAATTTAGCCTATATCAATTGCAATTAAATTAATAAATTAAAATCAGCATAATAAAATAAATTAATAAATCATTAAGTGGTAATATATTAAGTTTAAAAAAATAACAATTTTTATTTAACTAAATCAAATTACTATACCTTCCCCTCCTACCCAAAACCCTCACAAAGCCGTGACTTGAACTTGCTAGAAAGCATCGATGCGATCGCGATGCATGAAAGAGAAAACCATTCCAACCTGAAACCGTTGAGAAAAAAGCAAGAAGTCGAAATAGGCATAGGGCTATGAATACAGCTCAAAGATTGTTAACCGCTCAAAAATTGATTCAAATTTTAGCTCGCATCGAAATAAACGAGCCAAGCTATTAGCTAAAATATTTTACAAATTTTTTTCAAGCCGATTTCGAGCTATATGCGGACCTGTATGAATTGGTTCAATATCAACTCAAACTATTTTATTTATAAAAATCATACATAATGCTAAGTAAAATCGAATATAACAAGCTACAAGCCAATTTAGAGCTGGACGGATCCAAATAATTCAATTTGAGCCATCTCTTTTTTTTTCTTTTTGAGCCAGATCGAGCCGTTTTCGAGCTGGAATGGAACCAAATAACTCAAATTTAACCCAGCTCATTTCGATTTCAAGCCGGATTGAGTTCAATTAATTTTGAGTTGAACTGGCTCGAAATCCAACATAACAAGCCTCGAGCCGATTTTGATCCGAACTCAGTCCATTCGATCCGATTTCAAGGGCTTACAGACAAAAGTCCTGACATGAGCATTCTTTCTCACTTTCCCCCTTCATGCATTACTTTAGATAAATCTCATAAATCTCCAGGATTTAGTAAATCCTGAGTTTAAGGCAAACAAGGTTCAAATGAGATTTAAAATTACAGGGAATTTATTTTTCCAATTGACTTTCAGTAAAATCTAACCTATATCTCGCTTAAATGCCCGTTAAAACCCATTACCAAATAGCCCCTTAATGTCTTTAAAGAGACTTGACTATGAATAAAATGAGCATCAGACAAACGAGACAAGCAACAATGAATCAACTGATGTTTTAGGAGTAACAATTCTAACATTAGTCAATAGAGATAAGAACTTGCACCTAGAAAAAATAACCTACTCCAATGTGATGGGAATTCAGATAAAAATAGTTTGCAATCAACAACAGATTTTCATCAAACCTGAGCAAATACAAAAGGTCCTCCATCCCGCATTCGAAGTGCATCTCGTTCCATAACAGCCAAGTCAGCCCCAATTGCTGTCGCAAGATCAGTTTTGTTTATAACCTCGAGATCATAAAATTAGTCCGGTTCAGTCTTGAAGCACAAAAAAGGAAAAAAAAATTGCTTGAGAAGATGAGGCAAAAAACAGGGCACAAGAATAATATTAGAACAGTAAAGATAATATTGAACTAGGAAGATGATGAAATTTGCTGAAACATACCAAAAGATCCGCTTGGGTTATTCCTGGGCCTCCTTTTCTAGGTATTTTATCACCACCAGAAACATCAATTATATATATAATATAATCTGCCAACTCTCTGCTGAAATTAGCAGCCAAGTTATCTGCACAAGAATGGTATTCACGTAAACAAAAGCCTACTCTAATTGAAGTGGCGTTTCAAATAACATTGGCGTGAAGGATATCATTACGAAGAAACTTAGGCGAAGAAGGGGACCAAAATCATATGAATTTATCAAAATGTGAGGAAAATTAAAAAACAGAAGAATCATTCACAGCTGCTATTTACATATTACTATAGCATCGCTAACTTGGCCTTTTCTTAACTAATGTCAAAGAGGAAAAAAAAGATAAAAAAGTCAAAATTACAAAAATAAACCTTACAATTAGATAAATTACCTCGCACATCATCACTATTACTTCATCCCAATACTTAACGCAGGCTTCATGAATTCAATTTCCTCAATTCACCCTTAACTGACATTTGCATGTGTTCTATGATATATACATGTAATTCTCACAGAAAGAAAACAGGCTTAGGTCCTTCTGTTTAGAAACCTATTTATCGTTGTATGAGCACAACAAAAGAAAAATAACATATAGGCATTGTTTGGCAGCATACTATTTATCGAATTTAACTATTAATTTAGCTTAAATCTAGCCAAACATCCATAAACAAAAAGGTGTTCTTTACATCCATAAGACTCAAAACATTAATATTGACATGTCTCAAACCCCAAATTTAAATATTACTAAATTCACACTTTGTTAAATTTTCCGTCTCAAACCTTCTCTCCTCCTGGCGTGCCTAAAAAGAACTCCGAAGCTCCTAGCACCTCCTAACAGGCCTCGGGGGGAGGACCGCACTGGCGGTTGCTTTGCTGCCGCCGTCTTCATCTCCAGCGCTTCTGCTCTAGTGTTTCTTTGCATTCGTCGTGATCGCCGGACATTTGTTGCTTTCTTGCTTCACACCTCCTGCCGAAATCCCTAATTGTTAATCCTTCTTAGTTCAAATCATTTATCCCCATCTCAGACCACATGCAATTCCACTGCACCCAAGCATCACCATTCTCTCACGCGACCCAAAGCAAACTCTTCCATTCTCATAACCGCCAAAAACTTTATAATCCCATAAAACTAGTTTGAAAACTTTTTTTTAGAACCTCTCTCTCTCTCTCTCTCTCTCTCTCTCTCTCTCTCTCTCTCTCTCTCTATATATATATATATATATATATATATATATCACATTCAAAAAATGCTTGGAAATTTTTTTTTTTTCCAACTCAACAGAGCTAGAATATATTCTGTTGAGATCCGGTGCTATTCAGAACTCCTGCATCTTCCAATTTGGGTAGATAAAGATGATAGTTTTGGAGTTCTTTGTATGCACACAAGGTGGACGAAGAAGAAAAGGTTGGAGACAGAACGTAACTTGAGTGTGAATTTTGTAATATTTAATTTGAGATGCGAGATACATAAATATCAATGTTTTGTGTGCTATATGTATGTAAAAATCTCAATAAATAAATAAAGCCAACACTCCGTTAACTCCAAATTTATCGTGTTCCGTTGGTTTCCATCCCACGTTCCGTCACTTTAATGATGTAAATCCGAATATAGTAAATCTAAGTATGAGATGGATTTATTTCGCCCTTGAATGTGATTTTTCTAGCTAGATTATGGATTTGATAAATCTGGATTTATCGGATTTAATAAGTCCTATCTAACAAAAAACTAGTTGCAGGCAACTACCTCCTTAGACTCTTGATCCTCCAATTATTTTGAAATTGTTTATGGATCCAGCTCATTCTATCATGAAGCCTCAACAATCATATGGGAAATGTAGCAAATAGCGAGTCTAATATGAAGGTCTTGTTGGGAAACAAGGATACCACATTGAAATTTAATTCAACTTATGCAATTGCACAATATGAGCCCTCTCTTGTACCCATTTAGCCGAGAGGAGGTTCCCAAAACTATCAATTTATGAAATGTTATATATACATATAGAAATCTGTTGTATAATTTTTTTTGGAATTAATCCCAAAATGACCTCCCTATTATTCATGTGGCCAATTTACTCTCAGATTTTTGTCATACTAAAATCTAGTCCTCCCAACAATTGAAATTGATCTAAAATGGACCATTGTATAGAAATCATGACACAAACATAATCTCAATTTAGTCTCTAATGAAGAGAGCTAGAGGGACTAAGTTAAAGTAGTAAATAATTCAGAGGAGGCGTGCTTTTCATATGAAAAAAAAATTCAGATGGTTTTAGGGTTTATAGATTTCTCATACCAAACAATCCTCTAAATCACAGAATTCAACAACCAAGAATGCTAGATCTAGCAGTTTTGGCAATCAGAATGATGTTAATAGGTGTGAAAATAGTGAAAAGTTTCATAAAGGCAAGTGTTTATAAGTTTCCAACACTTATTTCTGGTGTCATCAACCAGGACCTATAGGGAAGAATTGCCCTAATCTTGTAAAGGACCTCAGTGAAAACTAGAGTTAATGTCGCACCATCTCAAAGGAGTCTTGCAAATAGGGAATAATTGAATCCATAAGATCAATGCGAAATTAGAGTTAAATTCAGCAGAACGTTCAACACATGGTATACGCATTATCACAATAAAATGCAGGGCTCACCAGAGTTTATTACGGGTATATTTCATATTTACAAAATTTAAATTTATTGAAAATTTTAGAATGTAATAAAATATTTGTCTTTTCATTTCATAATACGATAAGAAGCAAAATGATACATTTGTAGATCTTCAATGTATTTCTATCTTATTGCAGAAATGATGTCTCTTCAAAATATACCAATGCAAATATTACCAGATATAGGGAGCATCTAACTCATTCATTGTAGAGTATTTAGTCAAATTGAAGGATTTGAATGCTATAATGATGCCGACTATTCTATAAGTTATAATGTCAAATAAAAGTTATATATGTTAACAAAATGTGTGAAGTAAATTTCAATATATGTAGAGAAATTTTAAGGCGCAGTTGATTGTATTATTGTTGGTTGAATTTAATGTAATCTTATGTATGGATTAGTTAATGAATCAATTCGTAATTATAGATTCTTATAAAAAGGTAATCAAATTCAATTTCTCGGGAGAGACAGAAATCAAATTCTATGGAGCTCAACGGTTGACATATATAATAATCGCATTTATGAGAATTTTACTTTTGAAGTTATTAAACAATAACAATTACGATTTTCTTGCCCAGGTGAAAAATATAAAAAAGAAGCTCAAAAAAGTTTCAAGAAATGGTAGTGGTGAAAGAATATCCAAGTATTGCTAGATGATTTACCTGGACTACCACTAAAAAGAGAGAGATTTCATTATTGATTTAATACCATACATGGAAACAGTATCCAAAGCACTATATAGATTGATAGTTAAAGAATTATAAGAATTAAAAATTCAGTTACAAGAATTGTTGGCTAAATTATTTATCAAGCCTAGAACATCAGCTTAAGAAGATCCGGTATTATTTATGAAGAGAAAGGATAAGCTCAGTTTTAAGAATATGGATTAACTATAAAAAATTGAATAAGCTCACTGTTAAGAATAAATACCAATTTACAATATTGATCATATTTTTGATCAATTGGAGAGGGCTTCTAATTGAGGTTAGGCTATCATTAACTGAGGATTAAAAAGAAAATACAATAAAGACTATTGAAACAATTATGATAGTGTTTATAGACGATATTATGGTCTATTCAAATGATGAAAGCAACCACTCAGATCATCTACATGTCGTTTCATAAGTTCTAAAAGAAAATACTATATATATATATATATATATATATATATATATATATATATATATATATTTTTTTTGTTTTTTTTTTTTTTGAAAGCCTCAGTGGCTTATTTTATTAAAATAAAATCGTTACTGAAGCTTCGATGGAGAGGCCCAATAAATGGCTCCTACCCCTACGATACAATGCTAACAAAAGGATCCAAAGATAAGTAAGAAAGCACGTCAGTAGTTGTATCCCGCACTTCTTCTTCCGTCGAGAAATATAAACTTGTCAATCTTCTTCATCTTCTTCTTCATCTAATTCTTCTTCTGTTTCTTCTTCTTCTCGTCGATTGATCTCACTGATTCATAACGTGGGTGCAAAGACTGGTATAACTCGTGGCTTCTTCTTTTCTCGCTAAATTTTTTAATGTATCGGTCCGACTCAATAACTATAGTAGCCACCTGCCGGTTCTGCACCACAGGAGGAAAGCGTCACACTTCCAAATTGCTTCAGAACAACTATGTCGGTCATTCGACTACTCACCGAAGTGGCAATTACGTGCAACTCATGGAGGAGTCTCCCGACGCACTTTATCAACTGAGTTTAAACTGTTGAACACGTTATAAGCATCAGATGCCACCCTTATCTCCTGAACCAAGGTAGCATCAACTCATTGTCGGGGAATCCCAATAGCAACTAAATAAGGCACAGAAGCCATTTTTCTTGAGGGAGGATGCAGTCTATAACAAGTGTCCATAATGTGTCCAAACATTTTACAATGCTGGCAATAAAGAGGTCTATTCTCCACCACAACCTCCTGTCAAAACCTATCCTCATCATCTGTGATCCAAATTCGATCCACATCTGGAAGAGTGATATCCCTCTCTACCTGAAGCCTGGCTCCATCTGTCGAGGCCCTATCAAAAGTAGGTGAATCAACTCTGAGATGAGTACCAAGAGCTTGGTTGATGTTATACAAAGCATTTCGGTGGTACAACTGAAAGGGAAGTCCAGAAAGCTTGAACCACATAAGAACGATAGGGGATTCCTTAGATGGGTCAAAATCAGAAGTTCATTTGATAATCTTCATAGGGGTGGCAGCTACCAAAAGAGATTGTTGAAAGAAATATTCTTGCATAATCTTCTTCGTTACAGAGTCTAATAAGAAACGTCCGTCATCCAACAGATCCCAACTTTCATGCTTCCAATGAACCTTCGTATCCTCAAAAAACTTTCTAACAAAAGCCATCTTCGAAGTGACCAAATCGAATTTCCCAATTAAAGTCAACTTAACAAAGATCAATGAGAGCCTTCATTTCTTGAGTAGTGAAGATAACAGCAGGTTTCCCATCCTTTTCAACTATCGGTCTAATAAAAGGGCACACCATTTTCCCAGTCGCAGCATCATGTAAAGCTTGTGGAAAAAAAAGATACAACAATAACAACAAAGCCTTAATCCCACTAAGTGGGGTCGGCTACATGAATCCTTTTTCTCCATTGCGTACTATTTAGTGTTAAATTTTCGTGTAATTCTAAAAAATTAAGATCATTTTTTATGCAATAAGCCCAAGTTTTCCTAGGTCTACCTCTGCCTTTCTTAACATAAGTTGTATTTAAAACATCTACTCTCCTAATCGGATCATCAGGTGGTCGACGTCTAATGTGACCAAACCATCTAAGGCGACTCTCTCTAATTTTATCCGTCACTGGTGCAACACCAACCCTATTATGAATAAATTCATTTCGCATTTTGTCTCTAAGAGTAAAGCCACTCATCCACCTAATCATTCTCATCTCGCAACACTTAACATTACCTTTCTCTTTTAAAGGCCAACATTCGACGACCATAGTAGCATCAAGGTCTCACCACCATCTTATAAAATTTTTTTTTCGCCTAAGCAAGTACTTTTCTATCACACAATAGGCCGAACGCATTCCTCCACTTCAACCAACCAACCCGAATTCTACTATTAACATCCCCATCTATATCACCATCGCTTTCGAACAATGGACCCGAGATATCTAAATCGTTCACACCTTTTAATAATTTGATCACCCAAAGTTACACTTCTGTCACTAGACCTACTATTACTAAAATTACATTCCATGTATTCAGTTTTAATTCTACTCAAACGAAGACCTTTAGACTCCAATGTAGACCTCTATAACTAAAGTTTTTCCTGGACTTTTTCTCTTGTCTTATCTACAAGGCGAATATCATCAACAAAAAGCAAACACCAAGGTACATCCTCTTGTAAAAGCCCAGTAAGACCATCCATAAATAAAGCAAAAAGATATGGGCTTAAAGCCGATCCTTGATGTAAACCAACAAAAATAGTAAAATATTTGGTCAATCCTCCTTCAGTTCGAACACATGTAACAGCTCTAGCATACATATCTTTAATGACTTGAATAAAAGTTATATCAACACCTTTCTTCTCAAGGACTCTCCAAAGAACATCTCTAGGAACCTTATCGTAAGTTTTTTCTAAATCAACAAAAATCAAATGTAGATCCTCCTTATTATCTCTGTATTTCTCCATCAAACCTCTCAATAAATGTATAGCTTCCATGGTAGACCTGCCCGGCAAAAATCCAAATTAATTATGAGAAACCTTCGTAATATGTCTTAACCTATGTTCAATTACCCTCTCCCATAATTTTAAAGTATGACACATCAATTTAATTCCTCTATAATTTGCACACTCTTGTGCATCTCCTTTATTCCTAAAAAATGGGGACCAAAATGCTCTTTCTCCACTCAAGCATCTTTTTAGTTTTTAAAATAATATTAAAAAGTTTAGTAAGCTAGGAAACCCCCAAATCACCTAAACAATTCCACACTTCAATTGGGATATCATCAGGTCCTACAGTACTTTCCCCCATCGGTTTTCTTTAAAGCCTCATCAACTTCTTTTTACTAATGCGACTGTAAAATGAAAAGTTTTATTATTATTAATGATATTAAGATCACTAAGCGTCGATCGTACTTTCAAGCATCTTCATTAAAAAGATTATCGAAATAACTCACCCACCTATGTCGAATATCTTTTCTAAGAAAAGTACTTTTCGATTATCATCTTTAATACACTTTACTTGAGCTTAAATATTTACTTTTCTTTTCTCTTTATTTTGTTACTTTATACATATATTTTTCACCGTCCTTAAGTATCTAACACGTTATAAAGATCATTAAAAGTATAATTTTTAACGTTACGCATTATTCTTTTACACTCCGTGCGTCGTTTTATCTTTTTCCCGCTCTCTACGCTTTTACATTTAAACTTATAATATAATTTCTTATATTTTATCTTTTTCGCACATTATTATTCCACCACCAACTATTTTTATTTATAAACTTTTTTTTTTATTCTCCAAGTACATCTTTAGCCACTGTTTAATAAGTATTAGCTTAATTTTTCACACATAAGCATTCACGTCTTCATGGACATCCCAAATATTCAAATCTTGAATTTTACTCATAAAAATAATTTTATTTGTGTCTTTTAGGTGCTCCCATCTTATTTTACGATGTTGAATCCTAGTATTATTTATTTCACAAGTATTTATTTTAAAATCTAGAACTAATAATCGATGTTGGGTACTTAATTCCTCACTAGGAATGACCTTACAATCCTTACAATCTCGACGATCTCTTCTTCTCATGCAGAAAATAATCAATTTCGTGTTTTATCGGATCCACTCTTATAAGTAATAAGACGTTCATCTCTTTCTTGAATAAAGTATTAGTAATAATCATATCATACGCTTAAAGAAAATCTAAAATTGCTCTAATCGCTCCATAACCATAGCCACCATGAATATTTCGAGATCTTCTACCAATCTATCGATACGTCCATTTAAATCTCCTCCAATAAAAATTTTTTCTTCAATCGGCATCAAGTCGTATTATGCCTTCTAAATCATTCCGTAATTTATCTTTTAGCCTATATCTAAACCAACTTGAGGAAAGCATAAAGACTTATAATATTAAAAATCTTAAGTATCAATAATAATCTTAAGTGTTATAATTCTATCTCCAACTCTATTAATATTAACAACATTATCTTTCAAACTCTTATCTATAATTACACTACACCATTTCTAGTACGACTCTTACCAGAATACCATAGTTTAAAACTTAAGTTATAAATCTCCTTAGCTTTTTCTCCAACTCATTTAGTTTCTTGGATACATAAGATATTTATCTTTCTATGGATCATAATATCAACCAATTCCATTAATTTACCATTGAGAGTACCTATATTCCAAGATCCTATCCCAATACTATTATCATGGACTAACTTCTTTACCCGCATCCGTCCGTAATGTGGGAACCCTCGCTACTTCGACACTACACCCGGCGCGTCGGTGTAAGCGGCACTTCGCACACTTTCCACTCGTATTCGTGTCATACGACGCATCGTCTCGCGGGACGCCCAGCACTTACACAATGATCAAAAGGATTCATGTCATGATTTTTTTTTGACAAGTTTTACGCTGGTTGTCGACTACCTAACACAACCCTCCACTTTTCACATCCAGGCTTGGGACCGGCAACGGCAGTGTTAAAATTTTTGTGGGAGGTGTGATCTCTGCCCACTACTCCAGCAAAAGTAGACTTAGCCTGTTGTGCATAACTCTGCTCATTAACGGGGATAGAGGACTTAGCTGCCATGAAGACAGACACAGACCAGAAGCAAAGAAGAGGCTCACTGTGGCCGAAGTCAGGGAGGCGGGAGATGCACAACGATCGCAGCAGACGTCGAACCGACAGGCGAAGAAACTTGCAGGCAAGCAGAACTCGCACGAACGACGAACAGTGGCCACTGTAGCACAGCCGCAGAACTGTAGCAGAGCAGCCGCAGAACAGTTTGGCGCACGACACGAGCAGAAGCAAGAGACGAACTTCTGTTCGAGCGGGGCCCTTCAATCAACAGTGCAACCCTTCGCTACAAGCACCAGAAAGAAGGCGATCGAAGCTAGGACACGAGATGATCGACTCTGGGACACGAGACAATGAGGGAGTAGACGCGAACCCCTTCTTCGAAGCGAGCAGAACAGCCGATCGAAGCTGGAGAGATCGCACAGACGCGAGAAGAGTCGATCGATGAACGAAGCACAGACGACGAAGACGACCAACCTTCGTCTTGTGCTCGACGAAGCCGAAGCAAGCAAAGTTGATCACCGGGAATCGCCATGGCGAAACTCTAGAGCTCGGGACGTCGTCATACGCGGCAATATATATGTGTGTGTGTGTGTGTGTGTGTGTGTGTGTGTGTGTGTAAATGTGAATTTTGGCTAAAAAGAATCACATTACTTGGGCATTAGTGAAAGGGGCATATTAATAGATCAAGATAAAATCAAGACCATTGCAAATTGGCCAAAGTCAACTACAGTTATATAGGTCAAGATGTTTTTAGGAATATAAAAGGAATTCTGAGAATATTTTGGTGGCCATGATTGAAGATAAGTATTGCAAAACTAGTGATTAAGTGTCCTACACGTCAGCTAGTTATAGCAGAACATTAAAAGTAGAGTGATCGGTTACAAATATTATCAACCATCATAGAGAAAATAGGAGATAATAATGATTTTTGTTATTGGTTTGCCAAAATCAAGACAAGTACATGATATTATATGGGTTGTTATAGACAAAATTTGATGCGCGGGCTAGGGGTTGAACCGGCTCAACCGGTTCATCAAGAGGGTTTCAGTCAAGTTCAACAAAGGCATGTGAAATTTATGGTGGAACCTATAGGGACATTACCCTCACCAATGATATGGAGAGTCGAAGAGAAGAAAGAGACGAGGATTTGAATCTATTCCATAGTAAAGACGTCAGTGATGAGGAAGATTGGCCCCAACGCTTCGGAATTCAATATCAGAGGTCGAGAGAGGATGCCATATAGAGGACAAGAATTTTGGTATCAAAGTGGATCTATGGGAGTTCGATGAAGGTATGGATCCAGACGACTTTATCAAATGGCTGCAATCAGTTGAACAAATCTTCAAGTATAAGGAAGTGTCAAAGGATAAATGGGTGAAACTAGCTACCGTCAAGTTGAAGAAGAGCATCCTCTTGTGGTGGGAAAACTTGCAAGGCAAAGAAAGAAAGAGGACAGTGACAATATTACCAAGTGCAAGATGAGGGAGGAGATGCAGAGAACATACCTACTATCTCATTACTGCCAGGACGTGTTTCTGAGACTCCACCATTTGCAGTAAAAAGACCTATCAGTGGAGAAGTTCATGACACAGTTTGACCAGTTATAGATAAAGTGTGATTTAGTCAAGCCAGAGGAACATAACATAACACGTTATCCGGGGGGTGCTGAAACCCGCTATCAGCAATGTTGTTCAGTTACAGTTGTATTAGTGACCAGAAAATGTCCAAACCTTTGCTTTGAATTTGGAAAGACAACAGAAATAGAGCCGGCAACAGTCCTCATTCAGACAGCAATCTTTATTCAGGCAATCACCTGCAGCTACAGCTACTGACAAGGGTACCCCTAGAGTTGGAAAGATAGGACAAGGAAGTGATAAGACAGATCGAAGTGGAAAGAAGCTGAAAGAGTAGCTCACTAAGTATGGTCTAGGAAATGTTTTAAATGTCACGGATACGGGCACAACCTTCAGCTGTCCAACGAGGTTAGTTTTTTTTATTCACAGAGCAGGGCATCATCAATGAAGAGAAAGCAGAGGAGAAACTTCAACTCCAAGAGATCGAGGGAGAGATGCTAGTCATATGAAGAGTCCTACAGACAGCCAGAAAATGATCATTCGTGGCTTAGGCACAATATTTTATGCAGCAAGTGCACGATGAAGGGCAAAATTTGAAGTTTGATTATCGACGGTGGAAGCTGGAGAATGTAGTATCCATATTGATGGTGAAGAAACTGGGGTTGGCAACATAGAAGCATCCTCAATCCTACTCCCTTACCTGGTTGAAATGGGTAAACGAGAAACTAGTGGATCAACAGTACTTGGTAAATTTTCGATTGGGATCGACCACACAAGCAAGTGTGATGTGACGTGGTCCCTATGGACTCATAGCATATTCTGTTGAGGAGGCCATAGCAGTTCGACCGCAAGACCCAACATGATGGCTTAAAAAAATACTTAATCATTTAAAAAGGATGAAAAAAGCATGTGATATTATCTGTCAAATATGTGAGAGGCGTAGATGACAGAGAGGAGGCAGTGGCCTTAAAAGCCAACCTCAAGCAGTCAGTTCGGGATGCTCTACTGGCAATGGTTTACTAGAGGAAACTGAGGAGAGTGAGATATCAGCAACTACATAGCCATTGTTATATGACTTCTAGGACATGACGACTGATAGCCTTCAAGAGGGATTGCCGCTACTAAAGGATATTCACTATGCCATAGATTTCATACATGGATCAGTGTTACCAAATCGATCTGCCTACATATTGAGACTTGCAAAGTACAAGATATTGATGTGATAAGTGCATAATCTCTTCATGAGAGGGTTGGTCAAAGAGAGTATTAGTCCATATGTTGCCCCTGCAATGATGGCACCTAAGAAGACGAATCGTGATGGATGTGCATTGACAATAGGGTCATCAACAATATTACTATCAAGTACCGGTTCCCCATACCTCGTCAAGCTAATCTCTTAGATCAGTTGCACAAAGCCATTATCTTTTCCAAGATATACTTATGCAGAGAGTACCACCAGATCCAGATGAGGCCAGGGGAAAAGCAGAAGACCGCTTTCAAGAACTGGGATGGATTATACAAGGACATAAACATGTTTTTAGAAATCTCAATGCACCCAACACATTCATTAAGTTGATGAATTAGGTGTTCCGAGCACACGTCGGGAAATTTGTAGTGGTTTGCTTCGATGATATTCTGGTGTATAGCCAATCCGAGGAGCGCTTACAGTACTTGAGGACGATCATTGAGGTTTTGCGATCAGAAAAGCTATACGCCAATCCAAAAAAGTGCAACTTTCTAATAACATGAGTATGTTTTAGGCCATATCATGTCTAGCGCAAACATTCAGATGGATCCTATAAAGATCGAGACGATTGTTGAGTTGTACAACACCACATTCTTTCACTGTCGTAAGACAGTTTCAAGGAATAACATCATTCTATAGGCAATTCATCATGAGCATCAGTGCCATCATTGCTCCCTTGACAGAGTATCTGAAAAGAGAGAAATTACAGTGGACAGATGCAGCTCGGACCAGATTCGATACACTGAAAGAGAAGGTGACTCAAGCACCAGTTTTGGCATTATCTGATTTCAATTAGTTGTGATGTGATGCATCTAATATGGGGATTAGAGCAATGCTGAGCCAAGGAGGCCACCCAGGACCATCACGTCCGACAAGGATGTCAAGTTTTTGAGTCACTATTGAAGGACCGTGTGGGGGAAGCTAGCGCTAAGCTTCAATTCAACTCAGCAGCTCACTCACAGACGAACAGTCAAATGGAGATAGTGAACATGAGCCTTGAGAACATTCAGACATGCTTTATCAAAAAAATTATTAAGCTGTAGAATTTGATTCTATCTCAAGCCGAGTTTGCTTACAACAGATCTGTTAGTAAGACTATGAGACACTCCATTTAAGGTTGCGTCCGACGCAACTCTCTCACTCCACTTAAATTTGTACCTCTTGCCAACATCAGAGATTACTGACGATGCTGAGGAACGGGTACATAAGATTCAAAAGCTCAACGAGGAGGTTGAGAAGGATATCACTAAGCTAACCACATATTCCAAACACAGGCAAATATGGCTAGGAAGAAGATGACTTTTCAAGAAGGAGACCTAGAGTGGATTTGATTGAAGAAAGAAAGATTTTTAGTGGGAGTCCTCATAAAACTAAAGCCCAGAGTAGATGGGCCTTTCAGAATACTCCAAAAGCTGAATGAGAATGCTTAAAAAATCAGCATATCATGCGAATACAATATTTCAGCTGCGTTTAATACTTAACACGATACTATGAGGATATAGAAGCTTCGACGAATAAAGTTGAAGCTCCCCAACCCCGGGAGACTGAGTACCTCATGGCACAAAACTGTGACTGCACTCGCTTATGATGCCAACATCAAGAATCTTGACAGCACGTTTGCTTGGATAAAAAAAGATCAAGACTCGCCCCAGAGAACAATTGTTTTGGTGGAGAATGGCTATCGATGCAATCCCAACCAACTATTGGCTGGTTTGAAGAGGCTTGGCAAACAACAACCTTTGCCCCCTGGGGATGTAACATCCCTGAGGACACATCTTATATTATGGCCTCTTGTACTATCATTCAAGAAGTGAAGAATAAACTTCCCTCCTAGATTTTAAACTACTTAACCTTTACAATATGCAAGAATTTATTGACCCTGTTTCTCACATGGAGGAAAGAACTAAAGGGCCCATCCTCCTCTTTTGCAAAAAGATTTACCAATGTTGGAGTGCCTGAAACTCAAAGAAGCATGGTAAAATGCATGGCACGGCTACTACTCTGGCGTCTGCATCCCTCGAAGCTATGTCCATCATGTTATCTCCAATCCGCAGCAAGCAGTGGGGTACTATTCAGTCGAATAGATTGTCTCGTTCTCTTTCTTGGTGCCCCCCTCAACATTGACGAGGCACTTCTTCCATCTCGATTGGGCAATGTGGGTTTTGTTATCAGAAACAACAATGGTAAACTTATTATGGCGGTCGGTAATAGTATCGAACATTGGGTCAATGCCCGGATCGAACATATGTCCATTTGGTCTCTAAAGCATTTTTTGGATCCCTAAACGGTGTTATTTTTTAAGGTGAAAACTTTAATGTTATCTCCTTTCCCCAACGCTCACCGCCACCAATGTTAGGAAGGAACGGCCTCGTGAATCCAAGGACCTTGACTTTTTCTCCTTTTTTAAATAGGTGCTCTTTTTACACTCCTAGATCTTGCAACAAAGTGGCTCTTCTCTATAACAACTTGGCTTTACACGATAGTTTTGTCTTAAGCATGTTTGCAACAATAGTGAACTTTCTATCATTTTTTTAGACGACAAGTCACACATTTGAACATGATATGTGCTTGTACGCACGCTTTGGTAAATTTTGTAGCTTTTTGATATAGTAATGCAAAATGAAACTTTTCACGAGAGATTGACGCGGAGGCTAGGGGTTGAACTGACTCAACCGGTTCAGCAAGGGGATTCCTAGTTCAGCAAGGGGGTTGTCGGTCTAGCAGGAAGGCCGAACCAACTGGCCCAAGGGGAGGAGTTTCACCCCTCCTAGTAATCTTCTATTATAAATATGTTTTTTTTTTTTTAGGGTTTAATTTTTCCTGATTTCAAAACTCTTATCGTCGACGTTTCTCCCTGGTTAGGGCTATATCCGAGGACATATGGTATTTCGGTTGTATCCTGCTCCAAGGTAGTGACTATCTCCACATAATCCCTTGCCTCCACATCATCCCCCCCCCCCCCAATCCCGCATCCCGCATTCACTGCCATTGTCCCTGCACCGTTCCATTCTTGTTGCTAATGTCATCCACCCTTCCTGCTATCGCCAGACTCTCCTGCATCCCAACCTACTGTCGCCACACTTTATTGCACTCCCCCTTATTTTTGCAAGCCCCTACGGAAGCACAACCAGCTATCGTCGACCCTCCACACCCCTATTTGCTGCCACCAGCCCTACCTACAGCCGCCACCCTTCTAGCAACCCTAACTGCATCATTGCCACCGAAACCGCCTTCTACCAACTTGTTCTCCGCTTTTCATCCTAGCCCTAGGGCTCGTTTGTGTTTTGTGCTATTTTATTCTAGTTTTAAGAGTCTTTATAGTGATTCCTTTGAGCTTTCAGCAATAAGATTCATATTCTCTTGTCTTTCGATTTAACTTCGATATCAGACTCGGTATCATAATGACTAAGACTACGCTTCTTGCTTATTAGAAAGATAGATCGTGCTGAGAAATTAATAAAAACATATGTGAATAAGACATTATGATTAAAATACATGTTTCATATAGACACGATAAATTTACAAACAAGTTTCAGAGAAAGTGACAAAAAAATTTGGTATCAAAATTGACTTTCAGTATTGTATTTCATCCATAGGCACATAGTTAATTAGAAAAGATAAATCAATCCATACAGGATTCACTCTGTTTATTTGTTCTTGATTTTGGAGAATCATATTCAAATATATCATTTATAGAATTTACATAAAATAACAGTTTTCAGGCAAGCACTATAATATTTCCATACAAAATACTTTATGAAAAAAAAATGCAGGGCACCATTATATTGGACCAAAACTGAAAAAATGAGTCATTTGTACAAATTTAGTAGATGATGCTATTGAGAAGATTCATCAAATTAGAGGTAAATTAGAAGTTGCTTAATATAGACAACGAAATTATTATGATGCTAGACATAGGTAAGTAAAATTTGATGGTGTAAATTTTATATTTATCAAAGGCAATCTAATGAAAGGTGTGCGATATTTTGAAAATATAGAGAAATTGCGACTCAGACATATAAGAAATTCTTGAGAGGATTGAAAATGTGACTTATAAATTAATTTTATCAGCACATATTATGGAATACACAATATATTTCATATATCTACCTTCAAAAATTTATTACTAATGAATCAAATATAGTAATTGTAGATTCAATTAATATATAGTCTGATTTGACATATATATAAGAACCTGAGAGGATATAAGAATATGGTGTTAATAAACTCCCTCATAAAATATTTCCACTCCTACAAATTTTATGAAAGCATGTGTTAGAAAGAGAAGCTACTTGGAGCTCTATAATTTAATGAAATTAAAAAAAAATAGTTAATCTTTAAATTATAGAAATAAATTAGAGATTACATTCAAATTTAACAAATTTAAAGACACTATTAAAGAAATAATTGATGTGATTAGATATTATACTAAAGCAAATAAACTTTGAAGAATAAGCGATAAAATAAATCAATTAAAGATTAAATTAAGTAATTACATTTCTATTTGTACTAAGCACAATTGTCTTAAGTATAAAAGTATTTCATAAATTAATTAGAATCATATTTGAATTATTCAAATCATTATAGGCATTAAAAAAATTATCAATATAATCAAATAAACAATGTAAAATATTTTATCAATATTCATGCATTGCATTCACACTAAAAAATATAATCTACATTTTGATTAAGTGAAAGAGAGTAAATAACAATTAAATGAAATATGAGGTTAAAGTCAATCATAGTAGTTACCCTGATACCGAAATTTAACAAACACCCAATAACATTTGTGCAAAGAGAGGCAGAGCGGTAGAGAGGAAGGGCTCGAACGGGCAACATTCAACCTGGCGCGGCTTTGGGAAGCCAAAACTTCGAACAGCACATGGTACAAGAAACAGGTAAGTCAACTCCCTACCTCATGTGAGAGAACGGCTCGCAGGAGCTTGAATGAGGCGTGAAAGGGACAAATCCACCCTTAGGGTTTCACCCGGGTAGAGGGAGGAAGGACGAGCGCGGAGGGGAGCAAAATGGCGGTGGCAAGACCAAAATGCCCGGTGATTAAGGGATTAGGTTTTAAAATAGGTTTAAAGTATATATTTTATTATATTTAAAAAAAAAGTTTTTAATTCGCGTAGTCTGCTCGCGCTCAAAAAAATAACAAATTATATGTCCCTCCATAGCAAATTCGATGATCCGGACACATCGGCGCAGTCAATTTCGAGATCCTGCGTCGTTCGGGCAACTTCGTCGTCGGTCGTGCCGAAAGTGAGTCAAATCCGATCATTTCTGAAATTCTGACTCGACGTCGCTCGTTCTGGCATTTTGACTTTAGGCTTGATCCGTTGAGGAGAACTTGAAGACGTCGAGGCCGTAAACCGAGAATTTGTGCACCCAGAGGTGCAAAATGTGTACGAGGCTGTCCTAATGTCCATTGGTCCTATGGGGACTCAATTTGAATTCCCGACGTCAATTCCAACCTGCTATGAGCTAGAGGTACGGAATCTCGTGCGGGACTCCAAAAGAGTAATGAAGTGGCTTCAAACATTCTAAAATGAGGTAGGCCCATTGCTAGAAGTCTAAGAACGTCGGGGAAGCTCCTAAGGCTAGAACCCTAAATTCTTGGAGGAAAACTAAACCTCGACAAAAGTGAGGTCAACATCCATGTATATTGTTTCCCACCTCTACCGTCTCGTCGACTCTTCACTTCCCTGGCTCCTTTTTGTAATGTTTCACATTTTCTAAGAGGCTTAGAATGATATCATCTAGTATCAAAGCCCGAGAAATCTTAAAATTTTAGAGATTTGTCTTTCCCACACTAAATACTAAGACTACATATAACCTAACCTAACATCCCCACCAAAAAACATTTTTCCCCACATCATCCACCTAGCCCCAACACTAACTCTAATCCTAAAATTTTCTTTTTTTGTCAAACTCCCATAAGAAGAATAAGACACTTTGCTGCCAAGAAGAAACCCTCAATGGGATATTTAGAAGCTCACTATAGAAGATATGCAAAGAAAAATCCTCTAACTATAAATATTAATCATCTTTGAGAGGACACAACTCAGAGAGGTTGCTCATAGCTCCAACAGCGACTTGTCAGATTGATAGAAGGAAGTGAATTCCTTAGATCAAAAAGTTTTCTTTGATACCTCAACAATTTGGCATGGAACATCAAATGAAAAGCCAAAATTTTGAAGTGAATGTTAACATACCGGATTTCGATGGTCGTATTGATCCTGATGAAGTCATTGAACTGCTCCAAACAGTAGAATTGTGAACTATTTTCTTGTTTCTTTTTACAAATTTTTGTGGTGAGAATCTAGTTTTTAAATCTGACTTATTAAAGTAAAATGACACTAAGAATGCTGATATCTGATTTTTTGGAAAAATAAAATATATATAATTATATTCCCACCGTAACTTTTTAAGAAGTTGTTTTTTCCATTATAACTTTATAACCACCTTTTTAAAAAGTTGCAGCCACCCCAAATAGATCCTAAGTTAAAGAAGCGTGCATCTGGGTGATGAAATATTTTGAAGCGCCTATGCCAACGTGAGGGAAAAAACAAAATCACTATGGGGTCTAAAATGAAATAGATGTAGTGCAAATACATTCCCCCACATTGCCAATAAAATATGTTCATAAAACTCCACAAATTATGCCAGAGAGATTCTTCTATGGAGGAGTAAACAACTAGATTTGATCAACTCATGCTGAAATATAAGTTGTTGGAACCAGATGAATACACAATAGTGAGGTATCTTGAAGGGACTGAGATCTATTAGTAATGATGTGATGCAACAATCGTATTGATTCTTACTCAATGTACAGAATCTAATTTCAAAGGTGGAGAAACAACAACCACTTCATGTGCAATTCCAGCTCTAGTAGTGCCAAAAGGAGATATTTGTTTATTCTATCAAAACAGACTTTAGAATGGTAAAGTTGCCTAGAATGAGAGCATAAATTTTGTAGTAGATTTGCCTAAAACACAAGATAATCACCTTGTCATCATTATGGTATGTCAGTTCCAAAAGCCTCAAGGGAAGAAGATGAAGCTCCTCCTACCCAAGGAGAATGACGTGCGACGTGATCCTATTACGAATGCGGGAGATCCACGGACTAGCTCCCTCGATCCCGCAATTATGGAGCACTTGTGATCGCGAGATTGACAACAGCCCGATATCCCTATTTCAGCATATTTTTCTTTATTTTCTTCTTTTCTTGCCTAATTTCCTGATTTCTTATTTTCTAATTAAGTTATTTCCTATTAGGAGACTTTTATATATGTTGTATAGTGACTATTTGGATCTCAATTTTGCTGATTTTATGAATTTTAAAAGACTTTCTCTGATTTTTGCTCTCTTGAGTGTTGTATCATCTTCATTTTGCGAGTGGTGTGTTTGTAGCTTCTCCGGGAATAGGTGGTGGATCCCCCTCGCTGTTTGCATCCGGATAGCCATCAAAATAGCTGTCATCTGCTGTTTGCAGCAGGGAAAAACAGCTGTTTTCGGCTGACCGGTTGCAGCCATCCATCCCCCTACAACTTTCCTATCCCTTTAGTACTCATTCATACGTTCTTAGAGCCCTAGAATGGTATCACTGGTGCTTCTATAGGCTTGGTCATTTTCCTGTATTCAAGCTCAATACTCTTATTTAGGAGAAAAAAACGAGTACACAAAAATGTAAGGATATCATTGTTCTCATTCTTTTAGGACAATTTACAAGCAGGACAATATGGTAAATCACTTTAATCGTCATTCAAATTCAAGGAAAATAAATGTGACTTGTGATGTTAATTTTCACTTTATTTAGAAAGCGCTAGTACTTCTGCATGACCAGAGCTATAGTTTGTCAGAAGAAATAAATGAGTGGCGGTGAGCACCTCCCCCTGATTCACAGAGTAGTAAGTCTGCCTTATACAAGTTGGACAGCTCTTCAAGTGGTCCAAGATTTATGCTTATATCTTCACGTATAGCAGCATGAGGACAGCCTCCTGTCTCTACAGCACGAATCCTCTCCTCAGGAAGAGCTCCATTTTTCACCAAGAACTCTCCATCCTCTTTCGTGAATATGTCATTTGTCACCTAAGAAAATATGAAAGATTCATAAGCAATGAAATACAGTTTCCACTTACGACTAATACATTTCCAGGCGTTAGCAATGCATATTGATACAAATTTAATAAATCAATCATGTGCCAGCCACAAAACACACACATATGTGTGTGTGTGTTATTACAAATCTCAAAGATATCTTACGACCGATGGAAGAGAGGATGAGGCGCGTTGGACCCACCGAAGATGGCCCGGGACCGTCCGCTCAGTCGGCCAACTTCTATGTGTTGGGAGGACGGTGCTCCCAAATGGATAAAGAGTACATCATCACCTAAAGAATCTACCTGACCTTATCCATACGGACTAATCCAGAGCCCTCCAAAGATGAGTGAAGCGGACCATTCAGTTCCAGAGCAGATGACACCGGTCCTCAGAAAATGACCAACCGGCCATATTCGTGGGCTCCTCCTGGGTCATATTCATTTATAGACTAAAATACCCCAGTCGTACCTATGTATGCTAGGGGTACAGTATATAATTATACAAACCCCCATTCCTATAAATAGGGGGTCAATTTCATGAAGAAATGTTATGCAAATTTATTGTTCATTACTGTGATATTGCCCTTCTAGCTCTCTCTCTCTCTTCCTTCAGCACCTTATCCCTTAGCCGTGTCTTCTAGAAATTTTTGGATTCTCAACAATATATCTGTGTGTGTGTGTTTGTGTGTGTGTGTGTGGTGCAATGTCTATTATATTATGCCAAATAACCTACTGCAAAAAAAGTTACACAAATTATAAAAAAAATAGTAGGTGAAGGTGGTTTGTACTGAAACTAAGACTCATAGTAAGATATCGATAATCATAATAAATCACCATAGGAATTATAAATTTCATGCATTGTGAATGTGGTATGTAATGAAATAAGAATTATAGTAAGAGATCGATGATCATAATAAATCACCGTAGGAAATATAAATTTCATGCATGGATTTACAGTCGACATCTGTATAACAACAACAAAGCTTTAATCCCACTAAGTGGGGTCGACTACATGAATCATTTTTTCTCCATTGCGTCCTATTTAGTGTCAAATTTTCATTTAATTCTAAAAAAATTAAAATCATATTTTATGCAATAAACCCAAGCCTTCCTAGGTCTATCTCTGTCTTTCTTAACATAAGTTGAATCTAAAACATCTACTCTCCTAATCGGATCATCAGGTGGTCGATGTTTAATGTGACCAAACCATCTAAGGCGACTCTCTCTAATTTTGTCCGTGACTGGAACAACTCCAACCCTATTACGGATATATTCATTTTGCATTTTGTCTCTAAGTGTAAAGCCACTCATCCACCTAATCATTCTCATCTCGACAACACTTAACTTAGCATTATGTTTCTCTTTTAAAGGCCGACATTCAGCACCATAGAGCATTGCAGGTCTCACCACCATCTTATAAAATTTTTCTTTCAATCTAAGCGGTACTTTTCAATCACACAATAGGTCGGACGCATTCCTCCACTTTAACCAACCAACATGAATTCTGCTATTAACATCCACATCTAAATCACCATCGCTTTGAACAATAGACCCGAGATATCTAAATCGTTCACATCTTTTAATAATTTGATCACCCAAAGTTACACTTCTGTCACTAGGGCTACTATTACTAAAATTACATTCCATGTATTCAGTTTTAGTTCTACTCAAACGAAGAACTTTAGACTCCAATATAGACCTCCATAATTCGAGTTTTCCCTGAGCTTTTTCTCTCATCTTATCCACCAGAAGGATATCATCAGCAAAAAGCATACACCAAAGTACATCCTCTTGTAAATGTCCAACAAGACCATCCATAAATAAAGCAAAAAGATATGGGCTTAAAGCCTATCCCTGATGTAAACCAACATAAATAGTAAAATGTTTGGTCAATCCTCCTTCAGTTCGAACATATGTAATAGCTCATTATACATATCCCTGCACTTCTCCATCAAACCTCTCAATAAATGTATAGCTTTCATAGTAGACCTGCCCGGCATAAATCCAAATTGATTATGGGAAATCTTGGCAATACATCTTAAACTATGTTCAATTACCCTCTCCCATAATTTTAAAGTATGATACGTCAATTTAATTCCTCTATAATTTGTACAAACTCGTGCATCCCCTTTATTCTTAAAAATGGGAACCAAAATACTCTTCTTTCACTACTCAAACATCTTTTTAGTTTTTAAAATAATATTTAAAAGTTTAGTAAGCCAAGAAACTCCCAAATCACCAAAACATTTCCACACTTCAATTGGGATATCATCAGGTCCTACAGACTTTCCAACCTTAGTTTTCTTTAAAGCCTTCTCAACTCCTTTTCTACTAATGCGACAGTAAAAATGAAACGTTTTATTATTATTAACGATATTAAGATCACTAAGGTCGATCGTATTTTCAGAATCTTCATTAAAAAGCTTATCAAAATAACTCACGCACATATGTTGAATATCTTTTTCTAAGAAAAGCTTTTTTTTTATTTTCATCTTTAATACACTTTACTTGAATTAAATCTTTACTTTTCTTTTCTCTTTGTTTGGCTAGTTTATACATATATTTTCACTCTCCTTAGTATCTAACCTGTTATAAAGATCACTAAAAGCAGAATTTTTAGAGTCAAAGATTATTCTTTTAGACTCTCTGCGGGTCATTTTATATTTTTCTCAGTTCTTTACGTTTTTACATTTAAACCAATTTTTATAACTCAAGTTCTTATATTTTATCTTTTCTTGCATATTATTATTCCACCACCAACTATTTTTATTTATAGAAACTTTTTATTTTAATTCTCTAAGTACATCTTTTGTCACTTGTTTAATAGTATTTATTATTTTTTCTCACATAGCATTTGCTTCTTCATGAACATCTCAAATGTTTAATCTTGAAATTTACTCATATAAATAATTTTATTTATGTCTTTTAGGTACCTCCATCTAATTCTACGATGTTGAATCCTAGTATTCTTTATTTTACAACTCTTCATTTTAAAATCTAAAACTAATAATCGATGTTAGGTACTTAATTTCTCACTTGGAATAACCTTACAATTCTTACAATCTCAACGATCTCTTCTTCTCATAAGAAAATAATCAATTTGTATTTTATTAGATTCATTCTTATAAGTAATAAGATGTTCATCTCTTTTCTTGAATAAAGTATTAGTAATAATTAAATCATACAACAACAACAAAGCCTTAATCCCACTAAGTGGGGTCGGCTACATGAATCTTTTTTCTCCAATGCATCCTATTTAGTGTCAAATTTTTGTTTAATTCTAATAAATTAAGATCATTTTTTATGCAATAAGCCCAAGTTTTACTAGGTCTACCTCTGCCTTTGTTAACATAAGTTGTATCTAAAACATCTACTCTCCTAATCGAATCATCAGGTGCTCGACGTTTAATGTAACCAGACCATCTAAGGCGACTCTCTCTAATTTTAACCGTCACTGGTACAACACCAACCCTATTACGGATATATTCATTTCGCATTGTCTCTACGTGTAATGTCACTCATCCACCTAATTATTCTCATCTCGGCAACACTTAACTTAGCATTATGCTTCTCTTTTAAAGGCCAACATTCAGCACCATAGAGCATTGCAGGTCTTACCACCATCTTATAAAATTTTTTTTTCGATCTAGCAGTAGCTTTTCTATCACACAATAGGCCAAACGCATTCCTCCACTTCAACCAACCAACCTGAATTCTACTATTAACATTCCCATCTATATCACCATCGCTTCGAACAATGGACCTGAGATATCTAAATCGTTCACACCTTTTAATAATTTGATCACCCAAAGTTACACTGCTGTCACTAGAGCTACTGTTACTAAAATTATATTCCATGTATTCAGTTTTAGTTCTACTCAAACGAAGACCTTTAAACTCCAATGTAGACCTCCATAATTCAAGTGTTTCTTGGGGTTTTTCTCTCGTCTTATCCAACACGAGGAGGATATCATCAGCAAAAAGCATACACCAAGGTACATCCTCTTGTAAATGCCCAGTAAGACCATCCATAAATAAAGCAAAAAGATATGGGCTTAAAGTCGATCCCTGATGTAAACCAACATAAATAGTAAAATATTTGGTCAAGCCTCCTTCAGTTCGAACACATGTAACAGCTCTAGTATACATATCTTTAATGACTTGAATATAGGTCATATCAACACATTTCTTCTCAAGGACTCTCCAAAGAACATATCTAGGAACCTTATCGTAAGCTTTTTCTAAATCAATAAAAATCAAATGTAGATCCTCCTTATTATTTCTGTGCTTCTCCATCAAACTTCTTAATAAATGTATAGCTTCCACAGTAGACCTGCCCGGCACAAATCCAAATTGATTATGAGAAACCTTGATAATACGTGTTGACCTCACTTTTGTCGAGGTTTAGTTTTCCTCATAGAATTTAGGGTTCTAGCCTTAGGTGCTTCCCGACGTTCTTAAACTCCTAGCAATGGGCCCACCTTGTTTTAGAATGTTCAAAGCCACTTCGTTACTCTTTTGAAGTCTCGCACGAAATTCCGTATCTCTAGTTTATAGCAGGTTGGAATTGATGTCAGGAATTCAAAATAGAGTCCCCATAGGACCATCGAGACCTTAGGACGGCCTCGTGCACGTTTTGCACCACCAAACACACAATTCCCCGGTTTATGACCTTGAAGCCTTCAATTACTCCGCAACGGATTGAAGCTGAAGTCAGAATGCCAGGACAATTGACATCAAAGTCAAAATTTCGGGAAGGATCAAATTCGACGTGCTTTCGGCCCGACCGACGACGAAGTTGCCCGAACGACCTCAGATCACAAAATTGACAGCACCAGAGCGTCCGGAACGTCGAATTTGCCAAGGGAGGACATATATTTTGCTAGGGTTCCAAGCTCGAATAAACGGCGAGAAATTCGGCACGTTTAGGATAAGTTATATATTAACTTATATTTTATTTAATTGAGCCCCCCCTTCTTCCCTAATCTTGAACCATATTATTTCTCCACTCCTGCACTCGTCTGGCTCGTCCCGCGCCTCTTCTCCCCTTCTTCCCGCGAGATGGTGCACCGTTGCCCTAATTTGGCTCGACGAGCTCGCAGGCTTCATCTCGTCTCGTCCCATTGTTCCTTGACCTCCCTTCTTCACGCAAGGGGAGGTGACGTTGCACGAGCTCTGCTTGAGCTCCTTCTCGATGAGTTGAATTTTCCTCTTCAGTGCTTGAGGGATTGCGGCACATGTTGCTTGAAACAATTGGGGGAAGCTTCATCCCTTTCCCAGGCCTCCTTTCTTCTTCTCCTCTCTATTCTCGCCAGTTTGTGTCGTTCACTGCAACAAGCTGCCATGGCTACTATACCGTTGACGTTGGGTGTGTGTGTGGGTGAGCTTGGATGGCCTTGGGTGATTTCAGCTGGCCCCTTCTCCTCTCTTTTACTATTTAAACCCCATTTTGGGGAATGCTTGAGGTTGGATGCTCTGAACTTGAATCCCTCTCTCTCTCACTCTCTTCCCGGTTCTCTGGTTCAGTCACTGTGTGTGTGCGTGTGTGAGAAGGTGATAAGGAGTTGTTTGCTCTCTTCTCCTGGGCTTACCCAAACCTCCTGATGTTTGGTTTTGGGCTGTTTGCTCGCGGCCTCCCTTTGCTGGTCGTTTGGTTGTGGTGCTTGGTTGCTTATTTCCTTACTAAGGTATGAGCCTGTTTAGCTCTATGACTTGGCATGCTTTGTTTTGAGAAGTCCTTGGTGAAAGAGTTTGGCCTGAATGCCTATTTCTCTACTCTCTATTTCTCTATTTCTCTATTCCTTATTTCGTGGGAGATGGCTTTGGGATGGTTTAAGGCTTGCATTCACATGAGATGTATATTCTTGAAGGTGGTTTCTCTCCTCCTTCTTCCTCTAACACATGGATTAATGCATTATGAAATATGTTATGCTGCTTGGTTTAGGGTATGTGTTGGACTTGCTTTGCTTTTCTGAAGTAAAAAAAGAGAAAAGAAAAAGAAGAGAAAGAAAAGAAAGAAATAAAAAAAAAGAGAAAAGAAGAGGGAGTGAGGGAGGATTCAGTTGGCCTCGGTAGGTGGAGGGATTGCTAACAGTGACTCTCTTGCTCTCTTTTAGTCGATTTCTGAGTTTTGATATCTACACTTATGGCATTTTATATTTGTGGTAATATCATGACATGAAAAGGAAGGTAGGCATGGTGGTTTGTAGGGGCTAAATCTTGTGTTAATGCGTTATGAATGTTGATGCTTCTCTTTTACCCATGTTGGTTATGTTTATGAAATGCTGGAATACCTATTTGGAAGTTTATTCATTTGCTAGCTATTCTATTCAAGTTTAATCCCCATTTGGTGACTTCAAATGTGGCTATTTAAACCATATATTGCTTATTTGGGAGGGCCTTTAGAGGCTCTTTTGTAAGTTTGAAGGCTGACTCCTCGGCTCTCTACTTGGGTTGCGGTCTTGCAGGGCTTTAAGGAATGATTTGGTGTTTTCGTTTTTTATAAAAAAAAATTGCTTAAAATCTTCTTTTCCTCTTTAAAATCTGAAATATGACATGTATAAAACAGCACTTGTTGGTAAGGCTTTATGTTGAAACACTTATTTGGAAGCTCCTATGGCAATCTATCCTCAAATCATCTCTTTACTTATTATTTGCACATGCTAAAGAACTCGCAATTGGTGCAAAATTATACAAGGAGGAGAGGAATAGGGGAAATTTTACATCTGTGCCATATTTACAAAATCTGGAACTTTATTTTGCTTATGCTCCCATGCTTGAACCCATGCTTGAAATATGCAGTGTTCATTTTTTAAGAAAAAGAAAATTTTTGAAGTCCCCCCCCCCCCCTTTTCTTTTGACCTGTTGAGGGACTTTAGTTTAACGGATAAGAAAAAAAGGGGGGGCTTTGTTTCGAGTTGTTGTTGAGCCTCGGGTTTGTTCTGCTGAGTCTTGGTTTTCTTTTGGCCCATTTTGGCCTTGTGATGCCTCGGTTTTAGCACTGTTTGGGACCTGTTTAGGTCATGTTGTATCTCGGTTTGGCCCTCTTTTGGCCTGCTGTTGTGTTGTTGGTTTAGCTGGTTGGAGGGCACTCTGCTGGTCTGTTTTATGTCTCGGTTCGGCCTCGTCCTGGCCTGCCTGGTAGCTTGGTTTTATCCTGATCATGGATTTGATTTGGCTTGTCAATGTATCACGATTTTTGGCTCTTTATGCTGATCATGTTTTGAGCTGCTACTAGGCCTCGGTTTTGTCTTGATTGTGGCTTTGTTCTTGCCTGTGTGGGGCTCGGTTTTCCTGTTAATTGCCTTTGGACGCCCCTCTTTGCATTTCTTATGTGGGGCTCGGTTTTCCTGTTAATTGCCTTTGGCTGCCCCTCTTTGCATTTCTTATGTGGGGCTCGGTTTGATGTGGTTATTGCCTCTCGGCTGCCCTTTTTGCACTCATGCATGGGGCCTAATGTTGGGTTTGATAAAAGCTTGGTTATGGTTTTATATGGATTAAATTAGGGCATTCACTCGGAATATTGTTGATGATATGTTTGGCCCACGTTTCAATATTTGTTTGGGCCTGATTTTGTGGCATCGAAGTTACAATTCTAGCATGAGGCGTCATAGATTTCCAAATTTGCAAAAGAAGCTGGATTTTAGGCTTGAAGTGACACAGTTTTGAGTAGTGTGCTAATGTCTTTTGGGCTTTGCAGGAACTTGGATTTAGCCCCTTCAAGGCTTTGCTTTGACATGTGGTCAGTCTAGAGTGTGGTACAGTTTTCTAGGGTTCTCCCTTCTTTTTTTCTTCAATTGCTCATTTTAAAGGGAGTGAGTCACTTATAGGAGGTCCTAGAACTTGTAGGTTTCTGTCAGGATTGAGTTGCCAGAATGTCGGAATCGTCTGTTTTACCTAGTTTTGATGATCGATCTGTCTGCTTTACGACGTGTTTTAAGCAGATCGTTCCCTCCTCTCTCCTTCTCCTTGTCCCCCTGTCCTTTGTTTCTTCTTGCTTCTTGATAAAGTCCTTCGGCACTTATGTACGAGGTATAAGTGTACACGTATAGCCTTTTGCTATACGTGGGCCATCAAGCAAGGCTATAAGTAGGGTGGTTAGGGGTTAGGACGTTGATGGCAGTGCATATGTGTGCTTAAAACGAGGGATTATTAGAATAGTATTCCCTGCCTTTGAGTAGAGGCCTTCACTGAAGGCGAGGCTAGGGACCGACGATACTATTCTTCAAATCTTGGTGGGGCTATTGCTACCAATACCCTTAGGTTGTTAGTAGTTCTAGTTCGATTAGGTAAATTAGCCTGTGGACTGTACCACTTTATAAAAATATTTTTGGAATAAAATTTCTTCTATAACAAAAGATTTGTCTTCCACCCATAAGTTTTATATGCATGCAAACTAAAATGAAATGAATGAAAATTTATAAAGGTCGATGATGAATTACCCGAGTCGAGGTTAGGACAACCCTCTCAGAAGGTGTTGGTCTGGTAGCTCTTATCCAAAATTAGGACGCACACAGCCCAGCTCTGAGTCCTCCCCGCCATTATGCTTATGGTCTTCTCGGACTTGTAGTCCGCTCCTCATGGTTTTACATGGATTTTATACTAATTTTCTACAGTTTCCCTACGGATTTGTTTTCATTTTTCTTCTTTCTTTTCAGTTCTTTTCTTTTAGCTTTCTGTGCGGTGCCCCGCCCCCTTTGGTTTCTTCACACATACAGTAGTAACCCCTTAGTTGATTAGGTTATTTCCCTACTACGTTTACTCTTGTTTTCTTTTGGTGCTGACACCTTTCTTGCAAAAAATAAAAAAAATGATAATAATAACAGTAGTGAACGCACTACTGAGTGATCCGTCATCTACGGTACTTTCATAAGTACCATTACCTTCTTTTCTTTTCATGCAGTATTTGCTTGTCTTTACTTTACACCGCATACACTCCAGATCTAAGTACAACATGTTTTACTTCAGATTCTCGCTTAAGCATAAGATATTCTATCGTGAAAGAATTCGCTTTAAGATATAGCATGCTATGTGATACTTGTCTCATATTATTTACTACAAGATATTTCGTCATTATCGTGTTTACTCTCACTACAAGATATTTCTGTCACTCGCTACTCTTTCTTTATTGTAATACACTGCTGTCACCTATTTTACACTACAAATTACTACTACTGCTCCTGTTTTACTATAGCATGTCACCCATGTTTACTGTAAAGCACACACCTAAAAATAAAATAAATTACTGATTCAACAATTCCATGTCACTCTAAACTTTAAATCTAAACTGTAACACTGCTACGACATGGAGTACAGAGCACGACTTCGAGGGCAGCACGGCCATCTTCAACAAGAAACTTTTGTCTACGTCAGCAAAATCATTCCTTAGTCTAAATAACAAGTCATAGGACTTCGAGGTAGTCCGCCTAGTGCGATATAAATCCTCACTTGTTCTGTTAAGCCTTTGCACTGCCATGCTATGTAATATAAACCCTAATTAGCTTTAGAATTCTGAGGTTGTCGTCCAATGCGACATAAACCCTCATATCTTCCAGGTTATCTGCATAATCAGATGTTATGCAAATATAATTCCTCTAATTAATTAGCGAGATTGAAATTTAAATAACTTCATTTCCAAAATTTAAAGCCCAATCATAGGATAGTCTGGAAAGTCATTGAGGTCCCCCTCGAGATCTGTGACATCCTCTACCTTTCATTCATTTGGATTCCTACAAGAAATAAACTGTTCCAATTTTGAGCCACTCAACTATTGGATTCTCTACTACCACACTACTTTGAGAATCCTACCATTTGAATTCATGAATATAGATACCCCTGATCTAAATCGAGAGTTTTTTCAGGTGACTTCGGTCATCTGAGGGGTAATTGACTATAGAGGTTTGTCTCTATAGGGAACTTTAAGAACTCAGATAATATAAACCCTATTTAATTTTTGTTGTATTAAATAGGGGAATTTGTCGGTCAACATAAAGGTTCGCGACCAGAACGGATGTCATGAATTATGTAGTTTAATTGATCGAGCGATATCGTCAAGTAGAGTGTTTATTCTTCGAGATACATGCGTTATTTGCGATATGATGCTCGTTCATTTAAACTCCTAAATGAATGAGTTTCGTTCATTCTCATTTTTCAAATTTAAAATTCTATTTTCAAAAGCTAATATATGTATATTAAATTAAATCAAAACCCTATTTTATAAAACTACAAGTCACATTTTTCAAAAGTCTCAGCCCCCACCCACTTCAGCGACCAACAATACGTCTTAACCTATGTTCAATTACCCTCTCTCATAACTTTAAAGTATGACACATCAATTTAATTCGTCTATAATTTGCACACTATTGTGCATCTCCTTTATTCTTAAAAATGGGACCAAAATACTCTTCCTCCACTCCTCAGGCATCTTTTTAGTTTTTAAAATAATATTAAAAAGTTTAATAAGCCAAGAAACCCCCAAATCACCTAAACATTTCCACAATTCAATTAGGATATCATCAGGTCCTACAGACTTTCCACCCTTGGTATTCTTTAAAGCATCTTCAACTTTTTTTCTACTAATGCGACGCTAAAAATGAAAAGTTATATTATTATTAACGATATTAAGATCTCTAAGGTCGATCGTTTTTTCAAATGAACTTCATTAAAAATTTTATCAAAATAACTCACCCACCTATCGGTCAACATAAAAGTTTGCAGACCAGAACGGATGTCATGAATTCTGTAGTTTAATTGATCGAGTGATATCGTCAAGTAGAGTGTTTATTCTTCGAGATATATGCATTGTTTGTGATATGATGCTCGTTCATTCAAACTGCTAAATGAATGAGTTTCGTCCATTCTCATTTTTCAAATTTAAAATTTTATTTTCAAAAACTAATATATGTATATTAAATTAAATCAAAACCCTATTTTATAAAACTACAAGTCACATTTTTCAAAAGTCTCCACTTCAGCGGCCAACAATACGTCTTAACCTATGTTCAATTACCCTCTCCCATAACTTTAAAGTATGACACATCAATTTAATTCCTCTATAATTTGCACACTCTTGTGCATCTCCTTTATTCTTAAAAATGAGGACAAAAATACTATTCCTCCACTCCTCAGGCATCTTTTTAGTTTTTAAAATAATATTAAAAAGTTTAATAAGCAAAGAAACCCCCAAATCACCTAAACATTTCCACAATTTAATCGGGATATCATCAGGTCCTACAGACTTTCCACCCTTGGTATTCTTTAAAGCTTCTTCAACTTTTTTTCTACTAATGCGACGCTAAAAATGAAAAGTTATATTATTATTAACGATATTAAAATCACTAAGGTCGATCGTTTTTTCAGCAACTTCATTAAAAAATTTATCAAAATAACTCACCCACCTATCGGTCAACATAAAGGTTCGCAGACCAGAACGGATGTCATGAATTCTGTAGTTTAATTGATCGAGCGATATCGTCAAGTAGAGTGTTTATTCTTCGAGATACATGCGTTATTTGTGATATGATGCTCGTTCATTCAAACTACTAAATGAATGAGTTTAGTTCATTCTCATTTTTCAAATTTAAAATTTTATTTTCAAAAACTAATATATGTATATTAAATTAAATCAAAACCCTATTTTATAAAACTACAAGTCACATTTTTCAAAAGTCTCAACCCCCACCCACTTCAGCGGCCAACAATACGTCTTAACCTATGTTCAATTAACCTCTCCCATAACTTTAAAGTATGACACATCAATTTAATTCCTCTATAATTTGCACACTCTTGTGCATCTCCTTTATTCTTAAAAATGGGGACCAAAATATTCTTCCTCCACTCCTCCGGCATCTTTTTAGTTTTTAAAATAATATTAAAAAGTTTAATAAGCCAAGAAACCCCCAAATCACCTAAACATTTCCACAATTCAATTGGGATATCATCAGGTCCTGCAGACTTTCCACCCTTGGTATTCTTTAAAGCCTCTTCAACTTTTTTTCTACTAATGCGACGCTAAAAATGAAAAGTTATTTTATTATCAACGATATTAAGATCACTAAGATCGATCATTTTTTCAAAGAACTTCATTAAAAATTTTATCAAAATAACTCACCCACCTATGTTGAATATCTTCTTCTAAGAAAAACACTTTCTTATTTTCATCTTTAATACACTTTACTTGAGTTAAATATTTATTTTTTTTCTCTTTGTTTGGCTAGTTTATACATATATTTTTCACCCTCCTTAGTATCTAACGTGTTATAAAGATCACTAAAAATAGAATTTTTAGCGTCATAGATTATTCTTTTAGACTCCATACGGGTCGTTTTATATTTTTCTCAGTTCTCTACACTATTACATTTAAACAATGTTTTATAACATAACTTCTTATATTTTATCTTTTCTTGCACATTATTATGCCGCCATCAACTATTTTTATTTATAGAAAATTTTTTTTATTCTCTAAGTACATATTTAGCCACTTGTTTAATAGTATTAGTAAATTTTTCCCACATAGCATTTGTGTCTTCATGGACATCCTAAATGTTTAAATCTTGAATTTTACTCATAAAAATAATTTTATTTGTATCTTTTAGGTACCTCCGTCTAATTCTACAATGTTGAACTCTAATATTCTTTATTTTAAAACTCTTCATCTTAAAATCCAAAACTAATAATCGATGTTGGGTACTCAATTCCTCGCTTGGAATGACCTAACAATCCTTACAATCTCGACGATCTCTTCTTCTCATAAGAAAATAATCAATTTATGTTTTAGTAGATTCATTCTTATAAGAATTAAGATGCTCATCTTCTTTCTTGAATAAAGTATTAGTAATAATCATATCATACGCTAAAGCAAAATCTAAAAAGACTCTACATTCTTCATTAATCGCTTCATAATCGTAACCACTATGAATATTTCTAAAATTTTCGACCACTCTACCGACATGTTCATTTAAATCTCCTCCAATAAAAATTTTTTCTTCAAGAGGTATCAAATGTATTAAGCCTTCTAAATCATTCCAGAATTTATCTTTAGAGTCTATATCTAAACCAACTTAGGAGCATAAGCACTTATAATATTAAAAATCTTAGTAATAAGTAAATTATACGCTAAAGCAAAATCTAATATGACTACCTTCTTCATTCATTGATCCATAACCGTCGCAACCATGAATATTTCTGAAATATTCTTCCACTTTACTGACATATCCATTTAAATCTCCTCTAATAAAAATTCTTTATTCAAGAGGTATCAAGTGTATTAAGTTTTCTAAATCATTTCAGTATTTATCTTTAGAGCCTATATCTAAACCTACTTGAGAAGCATAAGCACTTATAATATTAAAAATCTTAGTATCAATAATAATCTTAAGGCTATAATCATAACTCCAACTCTATTAATTTTTACAACATTATCTTTCAAACTCTTATCTATAATTACACCTACACTATTTCTAGTGCAACTCTTACCAGAATACCATTGTATAAAACCTAAGTTATCAATCTCTTTAGCTATTTCTCCAACCCATTTAGTTTCTTAAATACATAGAATATTAGGATTAAAAAATTCAATCACTCTCAGCAACCAATAAAACAAATATAAAAGAAGATGAAAAAAAAGGATGGGTAAGAACTAAAATCAGTGGTCTTACACATGAATAAGGACATGGCCTCCCTCAATAATTCGAGTCATTAACACTGCTAGCCTTATCACAACCATTTGGAGTTTGGCACTGTGAATTTTCGAGTGCTATTTTTTGCTATTAAGTGTTGTCAGAGGCATTAAACAAATTCTTCACAAATTATTTTGAACTTATATACATATAACCTTGGGTTGAACCTATTTTGTCTTCTTAATCCACAAACAATAACTTTATTTACTAGTCTAAAGGCACAATTCCATTTCGTTATACATGTTTGAATCATTTTAGTTTATTTCCAATCATCTTATCATCAATAAATATGACCCAAATAATTTCTCTAATATAATCAACCATAAATATGTAATTCCCAATTTTACCATGCATCCATCTAAACATTCTTTAAACATTCATAAATTTAGTAATATTTACAATAAATTAGACATTAAAGAGAGTAAAAAAATACATGTATAAAATAGTCAAACAAAAAGAAAAGAAATGTAAATATCAAATTCAAGTGTATTAAGGATGAAAATCAAAAAATAATTTTCTTATACGAGAATATCCAATATGGTTAGTGAGATATTTTGGTAAAATTTTCAGTAAAGTTATAAAAATACGATCAACTTTAGTGATCTTAATATCATAAATAATAACAACTTTTTTATTTCTAGTATTGCATAAGTAAAACAAAATTTGATGTTTTAAGGAAAATGAAGTGTGAAAAAACAATAGAACTTGATGGTATTCTAATAAAAGTATGAAAATACTTTAAAATTTTAGAAATTTGTTGGTTTACTAAAAATTTTAATATTATTTTAAAAGCTAAAAAAATGTCTCATGAGTGAAAAAAAAGTATTGATTTCGACTTTAAGGAATAAAGGTGGTGAACAAGACTGTTAATTATAGAGAAATTAAGTTAATGTGTCATACATTAAAGTTATTGGAGAGTAATTGAATATAAGTCACGACGTGATACAAATATTTCTCAAAATCAATTTAGATTCATGTCAAACAAGTCTACTATGGCAGCTATTTTATTGAGAGATTTTATGGAGAAGTATAAAGAGAGTAAGGTGAATTACATATGATTTTTGTTGATTTAAAAAAAAGCTTATGATAAGGTTCCAAAAGAGGTATTTTAGAGGGTTCTAAAAAAACGGTTTTGATATTGCTTATATTCAAGTCATTAAAGATATGTATACTAAAATTATCACTTGTGTTCGAACACAAGGAGGATTGACCCATATCTTTTTTGTTTTAGAGTCTGTTGGGGGCAGCTGTAGCTGTTGAAGAAGCAGATGTGAGAAAAAAGTGTTGTAGCTGTTGAAGAAGCAGCTGTGAAAAGAAAGTGTTTTCAAAAAACTATGGTGGCTATTACAAATTTATTTTTTTTAAAAGGTCCGACCGCATCTTTTGGCAGTCATCACATTTTAACAACTCATACTGAAAAAACAGCTTTCTACCACAAAAATTTTTAAAAGCAACAAGAAAGCAGTTCCACAAATAGAACTATGGTGGCAGTCTGAAAAGCAAAACAGGCAATAAACTATCCCAAACATACCCTTAGTTATGGATGTTCTTATTGTACATTTATAGGAGGATGTATATTAGTGTATATTTTTCGTTGATAATATCCTCTTATGGAAAAGACTAAAGAAAAATCTATGAAAAAGTTGAATTATGGAGATCAACTTTAAAGGTTTTAGTTTGAGTAGATTTAAAATTAAATACATAGAATATACTTTTAGTAGTAGTAGATCTAGTGGTGGGATTGTAACAATAGGTGATCAGGTCATTAAAAGGAGTGAATATTTTAGATATCTCAGGTCTTTTATTCAAAGTGATGGAGTAAAATTCAAGTTGGATGATTGAAGTGGAGGAATGCATCGGATCTATTGTGTGATATAAAAATACCACTTCGATTTAATGAAAATTTTATAAGTTTATGGTGAGAGCTGCAATATTTTATGGTGTAGAATGTTGGTCTGTAAAAGAGAAGCATTAAATTAAGTGTTGCTGAGATGGGAAGCTTAGGTGGATGACTGGTATTACACTTAGAGACAAAATGCGTAATGAATATATCACTAAAAGGGTTGGCATAGTTCCAATGGCACACAAGATTAGAGAGAGTCGCCTTAAAAGCCGGGTGACATTAAGATTTGACCATTTGATGACCCAGTTATGAGAGTAAATGTTTTAAATTTGACTTATATTAAGAAATGTGGAGATAGGCCTAAAAAAACTTGGGCATTTGTATAAAAAATTATCTTATTGTACTAGAGTTAAATGAAAATATGACACTCAACAAGACACAATAGAGAAAAAGGATTAATGCAAGCGACTAAGTGACAAAGGCTTGTTGTTTGTTGTTGTATCCATCTAAACATTCTCATTTCCGCCATACTCAACAAAGGATATAAAAAAAAAATTCTATAGCTCAACAATTAAATGCACAAAACATTGTGGGCCTGATTGAGGTTCCATTAAATCTACCTTAAAATCTTCATGATATACTCCTATCACACTAAACTCCCAAGGAAATTCTCCACTTTAATAAAAGAACATTAATTAAATGTTATATCATCATTTATAATTTCATTCTTCTATATAATAGATCAAAGATACTTATTCTATCACATTTAATAATCGCACTATCTTATAATAATATTGAATGTTAATTGGTAATATCCTTAATTACATCTTATATGCTAAATCTTGGTTCTGCTAATGCTAAGGCTTATATCCTGAAACAATTCAAACCACACATAAAAAAGAAATGGCTTCACATCCAAGGAAAAATTATTAATCAAAAGCCAAAGAATATTTATCATGTTTTAATCCCTTACATATCTCATAGGATATGAATCAATATAGGCTATAAAAACAACAAAAATCACATAATTTATAAAACCTGATGCCAGTTAGCAGGGCAGATATCCAAGGAAACATGTTCAACGGTGGATTAATTGCATGGTATATTAAGTATAACATAATATATGATATCTCAGCACAAACTTGAAATCTGGAACATAAAATATGAGAATTCTTATTGCACCTTATGATAGAACCATCATAATGCACATTAGTCCTCGTTCCAGCAATTTCACGATATATAATTGTGTTTTGTATCATAACAAAATTATTTGGGAATCTTACAATGATTGACACAAAATAAAATTCATAGAACATACCATAATTTCAACCTTTAAGGATATAACAGCGTCTTTTGTTACATTATACAATATTTGCATTATAAGCTGTAAGTGATGGAATTTATTGTACAGCATACAATAAGAAGATTATGGACAAACAAAAAAAAAGTAAATTAAAACTGTTTAAGGCTCAAATATAAACAGATGACATTTGAATCTGAAAGAAAAGTATGATGCAAATATCACGACTCAGACCAGGATTTGGAATTAACAAAGACGGGAGGACGATCGGACGGTGGAAATCAATTCTCTGTTATCCTAATTCTATCATTAGGTTAATATTCAAATATTCATGAAAGAGCCACTAAAGAAATCAATTAAATTAAAAAGTAAAAATTTATACTTTTCTAATCGTTGTTCTAGCTTTACGTACACATTTACTGCTCTTTTATTTATCTTATTCAAAAGCTTAAAATCTTAAAAAAATAATAGAAACATTATGAGTTATCTAAAGATAACCCAGAAGCAATCACCATTATAAGCTACAGTAACCCAAGTAAAAGAATTTAGTATGCATGTAGTTCTTTCATATCTTTATAAGAAATCTTAAAATATACTAATTTTTCATATTTCTACGAAAAAAAATATTTCGATATACTAATGCATGTCTCAATGACATTTCTCAATGAAAATACTCCAATATTCAATATGCATTCCTTCAACTTTACTTTTACTTCATATTTATTACATACACATCTTTCTCTTTGAGAACCAATGTCAACAAAACCTAACAAACCATCTGTCGATATTATCTCGACAACATAACCGTTATCAATCAGAATATCACAATTGCATGGAGTGGAAAGGCCCTTACCTACCCCTGGCCGACATTATCTCATCAGCACAATGGTTTGGGATGGTAAACTTTGTCAACTCGCCCCTAGCCGATATTATCCCATCGACACAGTGGTTAGTGATTAAAACATCACAATTATTTGGGCTGGTAAAAAAACTACACTCGTAAGTACACTGTCATCCATTGCTTATGTCATTATGAGGTGAAACCTTCTAAACATGCACATACAAACATTCATATATAAGTTATTTCATTCTTCATAAAATACATTCTTTTGAGACATCTTCTTACATCTCATACATCTATTAACATGCATACCTACTTAGTGGTACAACTATTTGTTATGTATATCCTTCACATCATGCATATCCCACATATCATTCATATCTCTTGTCTTAAGCATATCTCTTATCTCATGCATATATTTTCTATCATGTTTATCATGCATATCTGGTATATCTTTTCTAACTAACAATATAAAGAACATAATAAAACAAGAGCAAACGTGGAGTCAAACACACATTTCAAATAAAGACGATTACTGAAATTTAGAAATAAATTACTCGCCTCGATATTCACATGGATTCTTAATGTTCGGTAACCAGCTGGATGTTGCGGTAACATTTATGTTAATATCAATAAACTGTAAAGCATAATATCAAAACTTAAGATTCAAGCAATTTCCGTTAGTCAAATTATTCTTCATAAGTTAACATATGATTATTTTACCTAAAATTATGGAATTGTCCTATGACTAGTTTCTACACGCTTGCCTCGAGCTTACAGCCTCAAGTAAACAACCTGAAATTCTTAAATATCTTAGGATTTCATAATATCTTGGCTCATAAAGTGATTTAACCCAAAACATGACAGATTTGTCAAAACATACCTCAAACAGGCTTTACGTCATAACCAAACCCTTCTCTAAAACTGCTAAATTTTCTTCCCTCTTCTTCAGATCCAAGGTATTAAGAAATATGATTCAGTTTTGCCCGCAAGCTCTCCATCCCGAGTCTCGTGCCCCGTTCGGCTCCTCCTGGTGCCCTAATCTTTCGCAGCGCCTCCTAGTCGTTGCTCGCCTCTTCAAAACCCTTTCATTTCTTCTCCTTCCTTCCTAGGTTGCCTCCCTTCTTTCCTTATTTATGTGTTCTTTCTCAGGTCTAAGTTGTGAATATTCTTTGTGATTTCAGGTTCCAATTCTGCCTCCAGGGCCTTCCCTCTTCCGAGAGCCATATCTAACTGCAGATGGTGCTTTAGCTATACCTCGCCTAAGGTGGTGACTACCTCCCCCACCCTACCTTGCTTTCAGCATCCTTTCAGCACTACTCCACCCTATCGCCTGCCAGTCACCTCCCTGCTGCGAGTCTCACCGTTCCACCACCGCAGCCACTGCCCTAACACTCCTCACCGTGTCCACCAGCTAGTCGTCAGCCTTCCAGAGTCCCTCCAGCGACCTCCACTTCTCCAGAATGCACCTTCCCACCCGCTAAGCTCCCTGTCGACTTATCCACTAGGCTGCTCGACCTCCCCGAAGCCTCTCCATCATCCGCAAATGCCTGCAACCTCGTAGCAGCCACCGAGTCCACCTAGGCCTCCCCTTAGTAAGTCATCAGCCTCCACCCCTCACAGCCTCGTCGAATCCACCACCTTGCAGGTTTGTTTTCTGTTTCATACTTAATTTCTGCTTTACTATTTCTTTTACTACTTATGTGTTATTTCGTTCGTTGTTTATGTTTTATGTGATTTACCACTTATGTCTTATTGTTGTGAGAATTCATCATTGTAATCTTCTTAAATTTTGCAATAAAATTTGGCATGTCTGAGTCATGGTTTGAGTTAACTCTGATATCACTGCTATGCAACTATTTATCATGCATAACTCTCATATCATGCATATCTCTTACTTATATCATGCATCTTTTTCCATCGTGTTTATCATGCGTATCTATCATATTATGACTATATTGCAAATCATGTAACATATTATACATCTCATACATATATTTCATGCATATATTTTATGACTAGCAATAGGAAGGATAAACTAAATTAAAACATCAATGGAGTCAAATATACATTTTGAAATAAAAAAGATTATTGAAATTTAAAATTATAATTACTCACATTACTTTTCAAGCTAAAATCTTAATCTTCGTAACTATCTAGCATTGTGGTAACTTTATGTTGAACTTAATAACACATAAACATAATATTAAACTTTAAGATATAAGCAACTCTTCTTAAACAATTTTTTCTTAAATTAATTTACACGAATTTTACGAAGCTATCTTGCAAATAATTAATCTGAAATCTATAAATATCTTAGGATTTTATAAATTTTCGGCTTAAAGTAATTTAACCCAAAATTGACTTTCTTATCCGAATAAGGCCTCTTGCCACAAGTACGCCTTTTCAAAACTGTCAAAAAATTCTCCATCTTCTTTCTAACACTTCAAATGTCATTTTCCCTTCACTAATTTCGTGCTAAAGCCCTTATGAAAATTTACAAACAACTTACGAAACTCCGACTTGAGTTCAGCGCCTCCGAAGGCTACCGGAAATGAAAAGGATGCACAAATCGTCCCCTACGTCAAAATGGAAACAAGATGAAGAACAGGAAATCTCAAATAAAGTGAAATAGGGTTCCCTGCTCACCGATTTCAACCCGAAACCCATAAATCTAGTTGTTTGCTGCTCGCTGTCGTGCGTCTGCACATGATCTTGACTCCAACAATGTAGTTGGAGTCGCGCACTCCCTCAATAGAGAGGAACAAGGTGGGGGAGGAAGGGAATGCCAAAATTAGAGTGAAAGAGGGGTTTACACACATTTTTCCCTCGAACTCCCTACCTTGAACTGCGGCTCCCAGACCGCCAATCGCACTCACTGTTCTCACGGAATTCCACTGTCTAGTATAATCGAGTCGTTGTCATGAGGGAGAGGGAAAGGGAAGGGAATCAGAAGATGGGAGGAGAATTCAAGGCTTTGCAAGCCCCCATTTGAGTGAACCGGCAAATAAATGATGCTAGAGGTCGGCGGGGAACAATAAGGATACCGATGTTTAGGAAATAATTAGGTTTAATTAAATTAATTAAACATATAACTTTCAATTTTTATATCTTTGAAACCGCCCATGAGTTGTATAGTATTATATATTGAATTGATCGTTTTTACATGTCGAATTTTATAAAATTAATTCGATTGAAATCTGAGGAAACCGAAATTTATGATACATTTTGAATCACCAAAAATTTACCCGATTTCTCAAAATGAATTATTAAAGTATTCATGGTTGTTGAGGCCCGGAAAGGTGGCGAAAAAATAGGGAAGGTTCGGTAATGCGAAGGAACTGCAGTAACACAACGAAAGAGGATGGAAATATCGGTTAAGGAGATGGGGACAGCAATTTGGGCGGAAAGCAGAGCTGCAAGATGCGGTGGTAATTGCTAGAACAGCCAGAGAACAGCAGGAAATCAACGGGCTTGTTGTTTTCCCGATGATGGCAGCGTGGGGGAAGGGTGAGAAGAGGTGGAGGAAGGTGTTGGGATGGCTGAACAGGAAGACAACCAGGATGGCATGCAACTGGGTACTGGGAGGTTAGGAAACTGTAGAGAGAAATGTCACACCCCAACTCACTTTTTTAGGGTTAGTTGAGGTGCGACAGAGGCGAACAATTCAGTCAAACTAAATTCTCACCAACACTCATTCTGACTGAATCAAAACTAAATGGGTGATGTAATAGTCTAACTAAATCATACATACGTGATACATTACATTTCATAATTTGTATTTGGAAACATGAAAAATTATATCACCAAAATATACAAACTATACACAACTACTAAATCAAATAAATAAATATAATACATACCAAAATATTACACAAACTCCTAAAAATATAAAAATTATAAATGTAAAAGTAGTGTAAATCACACATGGCTACTCGTCTCAGTGTTCTTTGTCCTTTCCTAAAAGAATAAGTAGATTGAGCAACAACAAGCTCAGCAAAATAATAAAGGCTAAAATAATATTTTATGCATAGAAATGAAATAACATGCATGCTCATATGAAACTGTACATGTCTAAACACAAGTCTTAACATGCTTGAATTGTATAGAAAATGAAAGGAAAGAATGTTGGGTAAAATACGTATGTCAATCCATTCATGTATAATCATAAGCATGTTTATAGCGGTGTCATCATAGCAATATTATCATAGCATCATAGTAATGTCCTTTCATAGCAATATCACCTGTAAATGTATAGGCCTCATCTATTTTCATGTCATGTTATCAAGAATCGTATTTTGGGTTAATGCAAGTTATGAACCAATTTTCATGAAACCCTAAGTTGCCTAAGAATTTTAGGTTATTTACTTGAGAAGGCGAGCTCAAAAGTAGCATGGGAAAACTCTTCGTAGGGCTGCTCCATTAAGTCAGCTAAAATAACCTTGTGTCAATGTAAGAAAAATAATATTCTAAAAGTTTTCAAGTCTGACCGAATTGTCCACCTCTGTCGCACTCAGTAAAGAGGCAGTCAGTTGGGGTGTGACAAAGCAACCAAGAGAACTGATTCTGGGAGACTGCAGCAAGGACTGCAACAAAAGAAGCGAAGGGAGATTTGAGAAGAAAGGGGAGTTAAATATATACCACCTCGGAAGCAAGATATAGCAAGAGCACCACTCGACTCTTATAAGATAATCATCACTTCGGAACGAGATATAGTCAATGCATCATTTACCCTTAGATACAGCCCTAGAAGATAAACCTGAGGACGCCAATGGATGTCAAACACAATCAAGAGATGACCTAAACAAGAAGACGGCATATATAGTCCTAGGGTAACCAAAAAGCGGACCCCTACTCCTATGTGCAACAGATTCACGCCCCATTATGGTCTTTCAACCCCTTTCCAGAGTGATATGCACCAGAGAAGGTCTTGGTATCGGTTCATAGAAGACCCTGCACCACAAGCATTGTGTTGCTAATCCTTAAATAATTAACAGCAAGACTCTGTCCTATCACTCATGCTTATCTTGCCAAAAAGTAAGATTTTTCATGGAGATCACTTTAGGCTTAACAAATGTCGTGTAAGCCTACTAGCAATTAGCTAAGAAAAATGAGAAATTGCATTAAAAAAAATATGGCAGTAGAGACAAATTCCACAAAATGAAGCCATCTTCACTATAATGAATAAACTAAAATTGAATCGCTCATAAAAGTAGCAGTGCAAATCCACTCTAGTTGATCAAAATCAATACCTTTATCATCAGATCATTCATCTTGCATTATTCCATCATTAGAAGGTTGTGCGACAATTTCAAGAATATATGTTGCAGTTTTCTTAGTGTAGCCTCTAAGAGAAAAGAATGACCCCTAACATGTGTCATTAAAGATGCATTTTTGCTTGATTCACAATGCTTCCAATTATTCTTACAACCCTCACAAAATATGATCCCTTTGTTGATTGGTCGAACAATTCTGATATTGAGTCACGCTATGACTATGTTTGATGCAACCTAATGTTCTAATTTAGCGAGGCAAGAAGTATCAAGGTTTAACATTTTTCCTTATGCATACTAATGGATAATGCTATTTTCAATGTAATTGCAAATAATAATGTACTTCTTTCTATGAATTTTTAATGAAAATAGAAAAAAAAATAAAAAAAGAAATGCTAAAATAATTAAACGGAACTAGAAAGCAAACTATTCAATGCGAAGTTATTAACTAATAGTGATGAATGATAGAAAATAAACTAAACTTTAGTTTGCATGATTGGTGAAGAAATACTAAGAAAAACTAAACCACGATATCTGACATCATAGTAAATCACCAAGATGTCCTACTAAGAGTTAAAATATAATTATGTGGAAAGTTAATATAAACTCAATCAAACTTGTATCAAGAACTAATTAAAATAAAGAAAAGTAGGGTGAAGAAAGAATAAATATTCCAATTTCAAATGTTGAAATTGAACAAGGATAGCACACCCTGAATGAATCCAAACCTCTTCTTTAAAGAAAAGGACTACATATCCAAGAAAGCTTATTTCATTGTTAGCTAAAAAATATAGATTCAAACCTTATCTAAAATATAAACATCAGAGAGAAATAAACTAACAAAGTTCAAATTACAAATGTGACTATCTAAAACCTACAAATTACTGGACCATAAGCTATGATTTAAAGGAACTTAACTCCTAATGAACTCATTGCAAGGTACATTAAGTACAACATAGCATACAGTACCGAGACAGGCTCACTCACACATCTAAGTATAATGTAGAAGATTCATTAACATAACTTAAGATAAACCTATCATCTAATATGTTAGATCCATCATGTCTAATGATCCCAAAACAAATTTTAAGTTTTGAATCGTATAGCACACGAATTTTTTATGTATCTTATGATGCTAATGTAATGCACAGTTCCAAGAACTTACCTTAGGCTTAAACATGGCAAAAAATAGATGGGGTATTTACATACATACCACCCAATTGCTATGTATTTATATATCTAACACCCTAAACTTTACTTTTCACATTTATACCACCCAAATCTTTCATATCATATAAAAAAATACCACTATCTTAATTTTTAAAAAGTTAAATAGAGCGTTTCATGCACGGATAAAATGGAATTTATGTAAGAATTAAAGTTTAACTGTAAGATATGTAAATAAATAAGTATTAAGTGGTATGTATGTAAATCTTCAAAATAGATATGAAGGTCTTCTATCATACCCTAAGATATTTTCCATCCTTTTTTATAACATCGGCCAAATTTAACTTAAAATGAAAGATACCATACATGTTTTGTTGATTGTAGACTAAACATCCAAAACGCACAACTCTACCGTGATCCAACTAGGCTACAGCTAACTCCAAAGCACCTCAATATAAGAAAGATCAAGAAAACTCAATGAGTTTACAATTCCAATGATGATTGTAAATTTTGAGCTCTGCACCACCCAAAGTCTTATTTGTGGTAATAACTAATTACTCGAATGACACTAGGATAATATTGCATGAAATTATGTGTTGTATTGAATCAATAATACTATAATGGTGCATGTTACAATTAAATGAACAGCAGCAGATTAACCACAAAAACAAAAAAGACTGAGCCATTTATTATAGAAACCTAGAAATGACCTGAGTTCTAAACAAGTAGACAACATAAGGTTATTTGCAAGACCAATAAATAAATCATTAGATTATTATAAGACTGTCAAACAATTACGCTAAAGGATCCCAATGCATATTTTGCAACTCTATGAAACAAAACAGGTATTCAAGCCTGAATTTAATCAAGAAGCGATAGCTCAAGCAGTTTCCAAAGTAGTGAGATCCTACAATGCTGAACAGAAAAATGAAAATGTAAATCTTAAGGACAGTTAGAATACGTAATAAAAGGTACATACTGCTGCAAGGCTGTACTTATCACGGAGTTGCTGGCAGAGAGCTAACATTAAAGCTGTTTTACTGAAAAAAAGAAAATAGCATTAAACCAATATAGCAGATTTAGAACTCACAAAACAGGTCAAAACTACTCTAAGGACCCATTTTGTTTCTTGTACATAAAAAAAATATTTTAGAAAATGAGAAAATCATGAATCCATTTTCAATCATTTTATGTGTGAAAAATATGTCAATAGATTTGAGGGAATTTTGAGAGCATACGTGGACATTGAAATCAACCAAACTATGAATCTACAAATTTTATGAATTTTTAAAAATATTTTCTAGTTTCAATCAAACAAATAGGAACTGAGGAATGATATAATCCAAAACTGTTACAAATTAGCTTATAAAATTTAAAAATAAAAAATACAACAAATCAATAAAGCGAAAAAACTAGAAAATTTGCCTAGTCAATACTATTATGATGTGGAGTCTGATTTAATTGGACACTCAAAGCTCTCAATTTCGCCAATCAAGTTTGATGGTGAGTTTGCTAGAGGGATAAGGGGAGTGACCCCCTAACAAAAATTTTAACTACACACAACACCCAGAAGGCAACATTGTCGCGCCTGTTACAGGTTCAAATCTATGAGTATGACACTCTAGAGAACAGAGGGGAGTGTTGCAGCGCTCAGATGCAGTGTCCCAATGTTGTAACTAGTAGTGTTGCAGTGCCCAATCTAGCTTCAAAATTCGAAAGCATGATACTACAACGCTCGGATGCAGCGCCATGGTGTCTTTTTGAAGCGCCGCTACGCCCCGATGCCAGTAACCAAATTCAAATAGTTTAGGTTTAACATTTCAGCTTCAGAATGGGATTCAATGGGTGTTGAAGTTGGATTCCAAAATTTCCTGTGCAAATGAGAGGAAAAAGTTTACTTGAGTTCCAATAGTATAGAGAAGCTTAAGTGTGGTATAATTTTTACAATTCTACTCATTATTCATGACGAATGTCTTGGTGTGATGTGGTTCCATGATTTTTTCTAGTTCTCAAGTTTTTCCACTTTCAATCTTGTTCTTTGTATTTTCTATGATTTTTTGTTTTGTGCGATTCTGTTTGAAGTTTTGAATCAGATCTCTCGAATCAGTTTTTTGTATCACTTCCCCAACACAAACTTTGCTTTACTGAGAAGATTTGGCCAAGTACTACCCACTAACAAATATTTCCTAGTTCATATCATTGATGCAAACACTCACACCTCTATTTCTATAAAGAAAGGTAACAAGATATCTAAGTTTCTATTCTCCAAATTATAAGAGACTCGAGAAGCTCAAGTTTTCCAACTAGAGAAGCAGATAAATCACTTCATATTGATCATATAACCATGTAAATAGCAATAAGAATTTGGAGACCTTAAAAAAAGTAACTTTATGTATAACACTAAAATAAAATAAAGCCCAAATAATTTTAGTCCCAATATTACAACTCAATCTTGAAGAGCACAACAGAACTACCATTCATATTCGATGATTTGTTGACTTCTTAATGGTTTGGTTGTATCACACACAATAAAACCCTAATAATTTTATTCACAATATTACAACTCAATCTTGAAGATCACAAAAAAACTACAAGTCATAATAGATGATTTGTTGACTTCTTGATCGTTTGGTTGTATCACACACAAATATACAAGTTGGTTGTTCATTTTAAAGGTTGGGAATAATTTTATGAATAAAGAACATTTCAGGGGTATGTACTTAAATCTCCCAAAAAAATTGCTAAAGCTTAGAAACCAAGCATCAATAAGCAAAAAATTCATTTAATAAATTTAATAATATCATGGCTGCTATGGCTCGTAAATTTCTACTTCAGAGGATTTTATATAGGATTCAATGCAGCATTTGTGATAAATCCTGCCAAATGGTTTTATGAGAGACATGCATGAAGATTCTGAGTTAAAGCTAATATTTACTAAATCAAATCCTAAATCTTGGAATTAGCATATCGGAGGCTTAACTATTTAGTAATTCTTCTTGCTTATATATAAATAAACTCTTCGGGATTTAACTAGAAAAAAGATATTAAAAACCAAATATTTTTTTCTGGACTTAACACTTCACTGATTTGCTATATCTCGAATTCTACTATTTACTGAATCCCTATTTGTTTAAATCCTGCATGCTACCAGAAAGCTAGAAAAAGTATACAAAAAGATGGTCAAATTGACAAATCAGATATTAATGCGACGGCATGAGAACGTCGCATGAGAAAGGAAAAGAAGTGTGTACCCAGTGCCGACGGGACCACCAATGCCCACGGTGAAGGCGCGCTCTTTGAAGTCTCTTGCGCCAAGCGGTGGCGGGCGGCTACCGAAGAGGCCGGGAGAATAGATCGGCTCGTGAGAATGGGGTGCAAGCCCATCATGCGAATGATAAACCCTGCCGTCCTGTCCCACCCAGGACAGCGATCCGTCTTCAAGCTGTCCTCTGAAACCAAATGGACGTGAGAAAAGGACGAAGAGATTTGCTTAGCAGATCAATGGACAAAGATGAGGAAACGGAGTAGAAGTGGATTTACTCATGGGTATGGTGATGGTCGCCGTGGTAATGGTGGTGGTGATCGGCTTCGGGTTCCATGAGTGAGGAGCTTTGTGCTGTGAAGGGAGATGTGGATGGGTTGAGTGGAATGTGAGGAGGAAGTACAGTTGACGCTTGCGGGGTACTGGAGCTGACCGCCCGAATCCTCCCAGCCAGAATTTTTTTTATCACAGCTATTATTTTATTTTTGGAGATTTATAACATTTCTCATTTTAGTCTATTTACAAATCAATCAATATATATATATATATATATATATATATATATATATATATATATATATATATATATATATATATATAGCTTGAAGTGTAGCCACCACTTAGTTGGGAAAAAATTTGCGTCTAGAGATCTGACGTAACGCCGTGTCCGGATCCGATAAGAGCCGGCCACTCATGCATGTAACCTCCATGTACTTCCCGAAATTTTTCGGAGATTACATGAAGGTTACTGCGAGATACACGAGATAAAACTTCTCGCGTAACCTCCGTGTAACCGTAAATCCGAACGAATGGTCGCGTCCGTCCCGAACGCAAATTTTTTCCACTTAGTTGAGACGATTTATAGATGGCCACTAATTTCATCAAATTTATAAAATAAAAATATTCAAGATTTATTGAGATGATATCAATATATAACAAAAGAAAAACATTAATATCTCTATTATCAAAATATAGACAACACTGTGACCAACAAAAATATATATCTTAGGTACTGACATGTTTAATATCAAGCTCGCATCAGTATCTCAAGAGTCTCTATTAATCCTAAGTCTTGCCCTTCCCTCGAACAATACATATGACTAAAGCAGAGGTGTGCAACCATATCTAAGTAAGTTACCTAAATTCTATTATAGTTTTCAATATTAAAAAATAATAATATACATGTATTAATAAAAATATGATAAAACATCATGTATAGTATTTATCATAGTACCAGTACAATAAATTATAACTACAGTTGACACATCTGAGTAATATAAAAGCAATATGATATCATAAGTGTATGAGAATAACATGAAAATTAAATTTTATTTTGTTATTTGAATTATTTTAATATTTTCCATTCACCCCTTATAAACTCTACCTGTTCATATTTCCCTTATGCCCCTTACAACTTCACTTTTGTTTAAAACATCGTTTATTGACATCTGTTTAGGCGTATCAAACAGACAGATGGATAATTATATATGTGCAAAAGTTCTTATAAATCCACTTGATTGCAGTAACATACTGTCACCCAACCATGACAACCTGCAAGTCCCCCATTTTTCTCATTTTTTTCACATATTAATGATACAGAAACATATAAATACTAACAATTTTGGCATCAAATTTCACAATATGTTATAGAGCAGTACATATTAATAAACATAAGTAATAATATAATTTATAGGGAAATGAAATCTATACATATTGAAAAATGCAACTTGCAAAACTACATATATGGAACGTTCAGAATAATATTTAAAACATTTCTTATTCAAATAAAAATTTTATGGGTCTGATATAGGTGCTCAAATATGCAAAATATTATATAACACAAAATTCTTGACAAAAACTAAATATTTTTATGTCAATTTGTTCGGCATTATCAAATCCACAGCATATAAATAGTTGTGCAGTAAAAAATTTGTAAATCTTCGCAAATCTGAGTTTGTGAAATTTCATCAAATAAAATATCAATTTTTTATGAAAAAATAACAAAATTGAAATATAAAGTAAGTTAATAATAGCCAACCTAAAGTGGGACAAATTCTGACAAATGAAATCTATTCTATGGTCCCCAAATCAAACTTTCTCTCTCTACAAGTCATGATTAAAAAAAAAAAAAAAATAGAAATGTAGGAACGCATGGGATGACATCAAGGTAATGATTAGGCTATTTTTGCTTAAAATGGTTTTTTTACTAAATAAAGGATATAAATGTAATTAAGTTAATTTTGAGGTAATTAAATATATACTTTGAAATTTTATCTTATATATTGAAATATATGATTACAATAGTCCATAAATAGAAAAACACAACATAGTTCCAAAAAACTCACTTGTATAAGGTTGTACCAAATTTGTAAGGAAGACAAATCCAACAAGAAACATTTATTTTCGTGCTTACGATGACCACAAAAATAAGTAAAAAATATACTTAAGAAAATAATCAAGTTTTTTCTACAATCTGATAAAATATTTAATAAAATGGGCATGAAACAAAGTACCGAGCATCAAATTAACTCAATAACCTCAAAAAAAAAATTTGTCAATGCAAAATAAACATGCAATACTTACCAGATCAAAAAATAAGGTCTCAATAGATGCATTAGTATACTGTAGCAGTATTCACATTCTTCCCTCCTCATAAAAATGTCATCCTCAACATTTTAAATTACTAATAATCAAATAAATATGAATAAAATTGTCTCATATCATCCTTATTTTCTCAAGTGGCTTCCTTTTCTGATATGTGTGTCACTGAACTTTTACCATAGGATTTGCTTGCTCCTTAATTGGCTCACATTAAAAGCCAAAATACGCTCTGGTTCCTCTCCATATGTCAAGTTAGATTGTATCTCAACCTCATCCTCGAGAACTCTAAGTTTAACATCAAATATACAATTTCTTAGAGCAAATATATGAAACATATCATGCACATCGGACATGTGATCATATAATATCAATTAAGAAGAATTATCAACCCTACCGAGCACCTCAAATGACCTAATGAATCTAAGACTCAACTTTCCAATACCAAATATACTTGCTTGTGGGACTGACCTTTAAAAATACAAAATCTCTCACTTGAAGTTTAACTTTTTGATGATTTGGGTCATAATACTTCCTCTCTCTATCTTGTGTCGCTCTCACTCTATCTTGCATTAGTCTGATATTTTTAGTGGCATCTTCTAGCTTGAAACCCATCAATCTTTTTTTGCCCATTTTTTCCAAGGTAAAGATGCCATACACATTCTGCCATATAATGGCTCATATGGTGTCATACCAATACTCGACTGAAAAATATTATTATAAGCAAAATCAATCAAAATAATATTATCCTCCCAGCTTCTTTCAAAATTAAATGTACATAATCTCATTATATCCTCTAACCCATGAATAATCTTCTCAGACTGACCATCTGTCTATGAGTGAAAAGTTGTGCTTAAGTTTAACAATCCTTAGATCTTCCTGAATACCTCTCCAAAATCTATAGGTGAATTTGTCATCCCGATAAGAAAAAAAAAGATCTTTGGTATCCCATGTAGTTTGACAATCTCACATGTATATAAATGTGTCAACTTCTCAATGAAATTTGCCTGTCTCATAGGAATAAAATGGGTACACTTCGTCAAACTATCAATCACCATCCATATTGCATCATCACCTTGCCAAGACATTGGAAAACCTATAATAAAAACTATACTGACATCCTCTAACTTCCACTCAAAATTAGGCAAATGTTGCAACAAACAACTAGGCCTTTGATGCTCTACTTTCACTATCTGAAATGCCTCACATCTTGAAACTAACTCAGCCACCTCACACTTTATCCTAGGCCACCAAAGCATCCACTTCGAATCACAATACATTTTACTGCTCCCTGAATGAATTGTTTATCTAGAATAATGAGCCTCATACAATATCTCCTTTTTGATATCACCATTAGCAGTAACTCGATGTAGCTCGTGTCTTCTATTTAAATGAATCTGATCAACTAATCTGGCATGCTCATCATCTAGCTCATGAGCTTCCTTAATCATCTCCTACAAAGAAGCTTGAACAATCATTTGTGAAACTATTGCAGCCACATCACCAGAATGAGTAACTTTCAACTCTAGCATCTTCACTCTTAAATTAAAGTCTCATCAGATGTAATCAAATAAGCTACAATACTAATAGACTTTCAACTCATAGCATCAACTACAACATGTGCCTTATCAGATTGATAAATGAGGTTGAGATAATAATCTTTGATCAACCCCAGCGACCTCCTCTAACTCAAATTTAACTCCTTTTGAGTGAAAATGTACTTTAAGCTCTGATGATTGTATAATTCTCACATCCCACTCCATATAAATAATGTCTTTAGATCTTTAATGCAAATACATTAGTTGTTAACTCTAAATCATGAGTGGAATAATTTGTTCTCAAGCGCTTCTAAATGTCTGGATATACAAGCAATAACTCTCCCATTCAACTATAATCCTATTAAAGAAGCATCAATGAACACTGATCACAGAAAAATATATTAAGAAATTCATATCTATTTTTGATGAAATTGCACTTTAAAGAAAGGTATTTTCTTTATTTTACTACAGGAACGAAGATTTATAAGTGATGGAAGCAAAAAGCATGAAATGGAGCGAATTTGGATCAAAAAGGAAGAAATTCATGCAAAATGAACTAAGTCGCCGACGGCGAGATCGAGGCCGCCGACGGTGAGATCATGAGGAGAATTTCTGAAGGAATTACAACTACCTCGCCGATAGCGAGCCCGAGCCCGCCGACGGCGAGATCGCGCGGTTTGAAGACCTTCTAGAAGCCCCGCTGACGGCGAGGTCGTTTCTCGCCGACGGCAAGACAGTTCAAAATGCAAAATACATTGAACCTGGACGTTTTTTGAAGAAGTGTTTAAGCATCCCTTGGACCTTTGCCTACCTCTATAAATAGAGGCCGAATTCTAGTGTCTGTGTGTGTCTCTTGAGTCTTCAGTGTGTTTATTTAGAGAGTTTATTTGTGTTTGTGTGTTAATTTAACAGTTTTAGAGTATAATTAGTGAGTTAGAAGTGTGTTGTACTATAAGGAAAAGTCAAAGGAACTTCAAGGAGCCTGCTTGGGGAAGAAATTAAGATAAGTATCTTTGTTTATTGTTGTTAACTTTAAATGAAATCCATGCTTTGTTTTATTCTCATGCATTCTGAGTAGTTTTCTTAGTCTTTCTCCTTGTTTATGAAAATTATGCAAATTAATGAATTTAAATAGAAGTACCTAATATATTAAAATAAGTTGTGATAATTTTTACTTAAAACTTAATTTACTTTCAATCTGGCCAATTGATTTGTTAAAATATGTTGAATTATCAACTATAGTAAAAATTACATCCAATATTCAGGGAAATCAAAAACCTTGGAAGGGGGTGCAAATAAATAAGGAAATTTTATTTATCGGACGTAGAATTGGACATTTTAGTATGACAGACTAAAATATTCAATTTGGTCATATTGTTTGAGAGCTGAAGTATAGATGTTAACCCTCGAGTGAGGGGAACGTGGGAGCTCGAAGTGGCGACCAGTATCCTCCCGCACTAGCCTGCGATTCGATAATCAAACATAGAATTAGTCAATGTTTTTTGCACCTGTACCAAAGGGTAAAGAATATGAATGCTCCTATTTGTCACAATACAATCTAAAAAATTCTATTTAGATTCATCATTCACTTAATTTTCTAAAAACAGAAGAATGATACTTTTTCTGAATTATTTAAATCAACTTTATTTCAAGCATAAGTTTACTTTAGTTTGTTTTAGTTACTTTAAATTTCCGTTTACTATATTAGTAAGTAATTCCTTTAAATTTTAGCTGATACAAATCTGTTAAAAACTTCCCTGTGGGATCGATAACCGAGACTCCAACTAGAGCCTCGTATTACTTCGATACGTATACTTGCGTAGAATCCACATTAAACATTCCATCATAAAATCATATATATATATATATATATATATATTTAAGCGGGATCAAGTTTTTGGTGTCGTTGCTATTAACGTAATTTGCAAACATATAAAAAGTGGATCAAACACCTGAAAACCCTCGGTACCATTAGGAATTATCAGAAAAGGCGTCGATACCAAGCAATCCTTCAACATTTAAGAAATAGTTTCACACTCAGGTGCCCAGTCAAAAGGAAACGTCCTATAAGTCAATCTATTTAGAGGAACTGCAATATGTGGAAAGCCCTTAACAAATTCCCTATAATAACCTGTCATGTTAAAAAAGTTATGAACTTCAAACATTGTAGTTAGTCTTGGCCAATCAACAAATGTCTAAACCTCTTAGAGATCAACATAAATACCATTGTCACTCACCACTCGACCCAAAAAAATGAGATGTCTTTTAGGGCCTATTTGGTTTGAGTGAATTAATAGCATATTGTAGTTATTTTGCATGGATTTAAGAAAATTATTTGTTAGCTAAAAAAAAAATACAATATAAAATTAGAATGACTTTGAAGTTTACATCATAGTTCTTTTTGGTTGAATATAGAATTTGGTTGATTTGACTGAATTTGAATTACATCATTTATGTAAAATGTTATGGGCAAATCGCCATCAATGTCGACCACCTTCAGCCACAGCATGCTGCTCATGTCACTCGCAACAGGCAACCTGTTGTCAACGTCATAGACAGCCCACCATCCTCTGCCCGTCACTCGACGCTCACTGTCACCACCAACTGCAACCCGTCGTCAATTGACACTTCTATCTGCCGCCTACCACTGTTATCATTTGTAGCTACTCGTTGGTGCCTACTTATTTGCACGTTGCTGCCTTCTCCCTGTCACCGCCTGATCGCATGCCCCATCACTGATGCGATGTGACTTTATATATGCTTTTAAATAAAAGAATTTGATACCACTTTTTAGAATATTTAATTCCTGGCAAATGACTTCAAAAATTTGATGTGCGATGTTTACTTTTACTTATGAATTTATATTTAAATTTTATAATAATTATGGTAAAAGTCACAATTTTAAACGCAAGTATACGTATCGTTCAAGTAATACATGGCTCTAGTGGAGTCCTGGTTATCAATCTCATAGGGATAGTGATTTTATAAAAAGTAAGAAATGTAAGAAATATTTTGGAATTTTTTAAATTAAAAGTAATATATATATATATATATATATATATATTATTTTCAAATTTAATTTTCTAACAATTTTTACTATAAGAAAGTAAGCAGTGAGCAGTAATAAAGTAAAGTAAGCAATAATTAAAATTCAATGCAAGTATAAAAACGACTTTCTCCTTTTCAACTAATCTAAGATTTTTAAAATAATTATCTTTTGTGGGGAATTTAGATTATGATATTGTGTTAAATAGAAGCATTCATATTCTTTACCCTTTGGTCCAGGTGCAAAGAAAATAGACTAATCTATAAATCGGTTTACAATGTTTTATTAGTAGAATAGGTTAATCTAGGTTCACACTACTAGATGTCCAAGGGTGGCTATGGTCGGCCCTACCAGTGACCCGTTCTCTTTCTATAAACCAAATTATTAGAATTTAGTCTGTCACTCTAAAAACTAATTAATTTTACGCCCAATAAATCATATTTTCCTATTTATTTGCACTTCACCTTAAATAACCCCCGTATAGCTTGTGATTACCTAAGGATTCATGTGATATCTACTAGTTAAGAATTTATCTCCGGATAGGTCTCAAAATTCTTCAACAAGTTTTAACAATTTAAATGACCAATTTAAAAAGTAAACTAAGATCGAGTATTAATATCATCACTGTGTTTTAAATATTTTAAATTTAATTATCTTACAAATTTAATTAATTTATTATCTTTTCATAGTTGAAAGGAGAAAGATAACTAACTACTCAGAACACATTGAAATCACACAACAAAGCATATTTATAAAACTTTGAATCAAGGTACAAATACTTATTTGAAGTGTTCATTCAAGTGATCCGCTGACTTCTACTGACTACAAAGTAATGATGAAAGACTCCAACAGAAACAACACACAATAAATACTCAAAATAAACTCACTAGATACAAAGTAAAGTGACTCTCTAAGTGTGGAAGAGACTAAATATGACTAAAGATGCAAGAAGGGGTGAATGAGACTATAGGGTGCTATTTTCTCTGTAGAATAAGCTCCTACTTATAGAGCTCTGAATTTGACTAGGGGTTTGTTGACCTCATTTTTGATGAGGTCTTCCCTTCTTCTTTTTAGTGCTTAGGATCTAGCCTTAGGCTTTTTCTTTTGACTATCTTAGAGGACTAGAATTGGGACCCGCCTTTTAGAAATTCAAACCACTTCTAAACTCCCCGCAAACTCCACAAACTCGACTATAGACCCCTAATCACCTAGAGGGTTGAAATCAAATGTGGAAGTTTAAAGGATGAGTTCCTATAGGACTCTTTGGCCTTAGGATCGCCCCATGGCGCTCTGGTCCGATGAAGGGGCCGACTTACATTACACTTACACACTACATTTCCACACACTTCCTAAAACCACACCCATACCCAACTTAACCTCCTAACTCATGTGGGTGATTCACATGGATGGTCCTTAACCCCTAAGCCTCGGCTAAGAGGGTTAGGAACAACATAGTGAATGCCTCAAATGAGTCCTTTCATGGCTCATATGGGCTTGAAATGGTTTCATGGCTCAACCAAAATGATTTCTTTCCACCTAAATTCACCCAATCTTCAATTTCCCAAATTTTCAATTTTTGACCCCGAGACCCTACACCTATTAAACCTACCCAAAACCTCGAAATTACCCAAATTTTCGCAAAATTTCCAAATTACCCAAAATTTTCCAAAATCAATCCCAAACATCTCCACATCACTCAAATTGATCATCCATACCCAAAAATACCAAAGATTCCAAAAATACCCCCCAATACCCTCCAAATACCCAAAATACCCTTCTTGGCCTAAAAATCCAAAAATTCAGAAAATTCCCAAAAAATTCCAGAAAATCCTAAATATTCCCAATTTCATTTTGTCCAACTACACCATGGGTCAATTTTGTCAATTTACCCTACTTTTGTCAAAACCCCAAATCGACCCATTTTGACCCAAAGTAGACCCAATGTTAAACCAAACCTATCCAATTGACTCAAATTTTGGTCCAATTCAATTTTAAACTTTAATTCAACATCCCCAATACCAATCTAGACCAAATCCAAGTCCAATTTGATTGACATTTGGATCCAATTTCACTTTGGGCCTTAAAGCCCAAATTTGGACCCATGACCCAAACTTAGCCCAAACTAACCCAATTCAACTCCAATTAACCCCAAATCTTTTCTAAACCTTCCTTAACATCCCCATAAACAAAACACTAACATGATTTGCCCAAGATTTTGACCCAAACCCCACTCAAATTCAACCCAAAATCAAAAAGCCCAATTTTGACCTAAACCCAAACCTAACCCAAATAGGCCCAAACCTCAAAATCAAAACCCAAACAAAGCCAAAACCTCTTTGAAACACTCCCATAAACATTTCTCAACATTTATTTTACATCAATTTCAACCCTAGCCCAACATTGGCCCAAGTTAGCCCAATTTGACCTACATTGGCCCATTTACCAAATAAACCCAAATTCAACCCAATTCAAACCCAAACCACCTTAAATCTATTTCAAATTATTCATGAAACATCCCTAAACCAAAACCAACAACTATTTGGCCCAAACTTCTACAAAATTCCCATCCATGAACACATCCTTAAACTTAAAAGCCCACTTCCCTTAAACCTTCTTAAAAGCCCATCTTCATTAAATTTTAAAAGCCCAAATCATCCTAAAGCCCACATGACACTTCCCCTCATCATCCATTTGATCAAAATCACCCCTAAGTTTCAAAATCATCAATTAAACCATTCCAAATCAAGCCACATGTCAAATTACCCCCTAAATGTCAAAAATTTCTAAAACCCTTTTCATGAAACAAATCAACCTTTTCCCAAGCCAAATGAAGCCATGAACAAGCCATTCTCAAGCCACATGAAGCCATGAGGGCTTTGACTTGTCATTAGTCCATTTATGGCAAGAAGAAGGGGTTCTTTCTTAAACCTCCTTTAACCCTTTTTTACCTTAATCATGTCACACACTAAACCATGTTTAACCACCTCATCATGGATGGAGACTTCACCACTCCTTCTAAGCCGACCTAAATGATTCCCTCAGCTCAAAATCGAGCTTGGAAGGGTGCACCAAGCCCAAAATGGTGGGTTGACCCAAACCAAGCCAAAGTGAGCCTTCTCCCATTCCATTTAAATCAAACTCCTTTACACATGTCAAACCTCGATCGACTACACAAGCCTCCAGCCTCGACCCACCCGAGCTTGAGGGTGACTTGACCTCGGCCGGCCGGCCACCCGATCGCCGGAAAACACCATGCCCGAAACCTTGGGAGGAGCCAAATTTTGGAATTCCACCTTCGCTGAGCCGCCTCACTCCAAATGGCCATTGCGACTCGTTCTTCTCCTCACCGCGAGCAGCTGATCCCAACCATTAAACTCCCCTGAGAGCCTCCGACCATGCCTATTTAAACCCCTCACCCTCTCGGCCAAAGGAGGTGCTGAACGAAACCTTAAGGAAACTCGCCAAAATCACTCCGCATCACTCTCCACACATAGAGCACCCGATCCCCACCGAATTCCGACCCGATTCCCTCTAGCCGAGCCCAATTTCGAGCTCAAACTTTAGCCCAAAAACCGGGACACTTCTTCACAGGTGAGACAATTCCCAAATTGATTGGTCCTACACCTTCACCGGACCAAGAGGAGAAGTTCCCCACCGAAAGCCCCATCTCTAGGCCACCCGAGTTGTTCCAGGCCTCCAAGCTTTGTGATCGGCCGTGGTCGAAGTCCAACCTAGACAAGTCACCGGACCGGGAGACTTCATCTGGAGCTTACTAGGATCCAATCGAAGGTGTAACAACTCTCAGATCGAAGCTTCACTTCTCTGAGCAAAGGTATGGACTCCCTCTTCTTCCCGAGCTTCCAGAGATTCTCATTTTAATTTGAGTCAATTTAAATGCATGTTTACCGTATGGATGTGTTCGTCTCTTCAAGACGAATCCATAGAGCATAAGAACACGAAAATCCGTTGAGAATCGAGTGAGAAATTAGGGTTAGAAGGTTGACGGTCACGGGTGCACACCGGCCGTAGACGATGACCGGGAGCCGTTGGATCGCGCGTGTATCGAGCGGACGATTCGGATTGCGCCGGACCGGGGAATGTTACGTGAACCGCGGGGCCCGGACGGATGACTCGGATGGCGGCGCCCAATCGCGCCGCGACACGTACCCCTTCGGAGTCGCCGATGTTTCGCCGGCGCCGCGTGGATAAGTAGATAAATAGGGTATTTAATGTATTTATTAAATATCGAAACTTTAAAAATCCATATCTTTGTGTAGAAAAATCACAAAAATAAAATAAAAATACCCTCTTGCTCGATGAACGGAGGAGAATAATGTGGAAAAGAAATCATTTAATTTCATCAAGTATTTTATTTTTTATAATTTATTTACTCTCTGCATACATTTAATTCTCCATGCATGTATACAATTCACCATGGCATGAGACCATGAGGCTTTGAAGCCTCCGAACTTGGGAACATTCCCCGAATTTTCCAAGGTCGGAGGCCATCTCTGTGAAAAGTTATTTATTTTTCAAATGCATGTTGTTGTTTTGAGTATTTTAATTCCAAAAATTAGCATGTTGTGAAATAAATTCTAGAAAAATTTGGTGATGTTCCTTATGACTAGAGAACTCTAGGAAAAATGGGACTTGAGTTAATTCACTCGTAACAACTCTAATCGGCTTAAACACACAAAATATGTCTTTAATTAATTAGAGTTAACCAAGCATCAAATTGACTTGAAATCAATTCTCCACCGACCTTTAGGATCAGAGGAATTCACCATAAAAATTTGAGGTCAATCGGACTTGGTTAGCCTCACTAATTGGGTTAATTAAGCCACTTAGCCATTTTAAACTTTAAAAATTCATAACTTTTAAAATACTTTTCAAAAATTCACCAAATTGGTTTTGGAGCTCTCTCGATATCGGGGAACCTAAGAAAATTAAAATTTCAATTTTCTAAAAAAGTTGATTTTTAATAATTAAAAAATAATAAAAATCACAAAAATAATAAAGTTCACCAAAATGTCACATTTTGAATTTTAATCACTTAGGAATAAATCCCACATTTTTCCTAGGTCTATTTAGTGAGATATTGAATTTTAAAGTTTTAAGGTAATTTTAAAATTAAAAAAAATGTATTTTCTAGCATTTTCACTAAAATAATTATAATAAATCATAAAAAAATCAGAAAATTGCAAAATTTGTTTCTCCGGTTTCCTTGATATCGGAGAGATTTTTGAAAAATATAAAATCCATTTTTCAACATTTATTTTATTTTTAAATTAATTAACACTCCAAAACTCAAAATAATTATAATAAAAATAATATAATTCAAAAAATCACCAAAATTGGTCCAAGTGCTTCTCTGGTCATTAGGAATGTCCCCTAATTTTCTTAAGGACAGAAACTTTTCCCTTGGTCATGTTATTAAATTTTCCTTGAGAATCTCTATTTTCCACCAAAAATAATTATATAAATAAATTAAATATAGAAAAATCACATTTTCTCCTCTCATGTCTTTATTGACATATGAGTGAAGTCACATAAAAATTTCAAGTTCATTTGGGTTCAATTTAGTGAGTTATGAAATTATTAAGCTTAAAGGGTAAAATGGTAATTAAACTTTCAACCCTTAATTAAAACTTTAGGTTTAATAAAAAATCAACAAGTAAAACATTTGATCTTAATCTGATTTGGATGATTGAAATTTAAATAATTAAAGGGTAGAAACCCATTAAATAATTTTAAAATGATTAAACTTTAATTAAATAATAGATTAAATTTGGAGGAATAATAAATTAGAATTATTAAAATAAGGGATATTTATTAGGAAGAGATTTATTCTTTAATTTAAAAATCCCTAAACTAATTATATCATTAATACTCAATTTTTAATTAAAATGATAACTCAAATTTAAAATATTAAAAGACTTAATTAAATTATTAAACTCTTTTGAAATTTCAATTAAAATTAAAAATAAAGTAAATTAAAGATAAATTAAATTAAAATTAAATTAAATTAAAATTAAATTAAATTAAATTAAAACAAATTAAATTAAATTAAACTAAATTAAAATTAAATTAAATTAAATTAAATAATTAAATTAAATTAAATCAAATCAAATTAATTAAACACCAAATCAAATTAAATTGAACTATGTTAAACTAAATTAAAACTCAATTAAATTAAGTTGAATTAAATATAACATCACCTAAGACATAAAGAATTCAAAATAAATGTAAAGCAACTTCAACACTATTCCAAATTTAAACCCTTTAACTTAAATCAAGTCATTTGAATACTAATTTACCCTCGAAAGCTTTGATTATTATAACTCCTAAATGGAACATCAAATGAAGTGTTACCTCACTCATAGGATATTCAAATGTCCTAGTTCACCGAGCAAGTTAACAAGACTTGAAAACCTCGGACGATCGATTCATTTATATAATTAAATTCATTTGGACTTAAAACAATCCCGAAAATATTGAAAAGATGTTTAAGATTCTTCTTAAGCACTTCCTCAATATGATAGGATATTTATAAGAACAATTGGACTTAATTGTCCTTTGATGAAGAAAATCGTCCTCAAACAAAAAACACAAAGAACCTAGACGTCATAGGAGTCGACTAGCCATAGGATTAGAATTTGGTAGAAAACCATAACCTTTCCCCTAGCTTTACCTAGGAACTTGCTTAAATATTCTAATTGTGTTTTAAGTGCAGCTTGGGATGACGGGAAGACCCTCCAGGTACGCTTTTATTTTATTGCAATTTACTTTCTTGCAATTTACTTTCTTGCAAATGTACTTTATTTTTCTTGTATGATAAAACAACAAGTTGCATGAAAACCCACACCTTTAGGATAGTCCCTAAAACTGAAACCAAATTAAGTTAAAAGTCATTGCAAGATAAAATTCACCGCCACAACATTTCAAAATATAAAACAACTCAAAATTTAATCACAAACGAACACAAAACTACAATTACAACTAAATTAAAACGTCCCGTTGGATGATCGGAATACCTCGGATGATGTAACCTACGTGTTGCTAACGGGATTTCCCACGGTCTAAATGAAGGTGTGGAACTCATTCAGTTGAGTTTAGCAAATTCATCTGGACTAAGTGAATCCGATAAAAATAATGATGCCGGAAGGATGGAACCGTGGGATCTTAACCGGTGTCGTTATAATCAACTTTAAGATTTGTTTTAATCAAAATACAAAACACTTGGAAATTAAGACTTCTCTAAACCAAAACACTTTTCTCATCTCCTCGATTTATGATTTCTAAAACTAAACCTCTGCAACAACAAGGAACTTGGAGCATGGTGGGCAAGCACGGCCATCGTCGTCGGCAAAACTTGAACCTACTTCAAGCAAAACTTTCCTAGAATTAAATAACCAAGCCATAGGACTTCGAGGTAGCTTGCACTAGTGCAACATAGACCCTCAACTCTTCGTTAGGCATTTGCATTGCAAATTAAGCCCTAACCGGTCTTAGGATTCCGAGGTAGTCGTCCGATACGACAATAAACCCTCACATCTTCTGTGCTATTTGTTTGATTTTATCATACAAATATAAGCCCTAATTAATTAAAATTGGCAAGATCAAAACATTTAAATAAGTATTAGGACTTTCCTAAACTCAAGCCAAACGATAGGATAGTCGGAAATTACCGAAGTTCACTTCGAATCGGTGATTTCTCCTACCTTTCTTCCTTTGGATTCACAAAACAAAATGTTCCAAAATTTGATCCATTCCCTATTGAAATTCCAAAATTCAATCTTTGAAAACCTTAAACTTTAAAATTCTTGAAAGAAGAGTTATCGATTATTATCGAGAGTTTTCTTAGGTGATTCCCGTCACTTAAGATGTAATTAACTATAAGGGCTTGCCTCTTATAGGGAATTTTAAAGAACCCAGGTAATATAAACCCTGTTTGATACTTTCATATTAAGCGGGGAATTTGTCGGCTTATAAAATTGGTTCGCAGACCAAACGGATGTCACAAAACTTCTAGTTTATTTGATCGAGCCCCACCATCGAGCGATGGTGTCTATCCTTAGGGATAGATACACGGTTTGTGGTGCGGTGCTCGTTTATATAAACTATTTGGGATGTGAGATCGGTTTAATCTCATATCTTAAAACTTTCAAATTTAAAAATTATTTTCAAAGCCAAATACTACTTTCTAAATTATATATATATTTAAATCAAATTCAAAATTTAAATTCGCCGACAACTTCTGTTAGGCGACCCCCCTTTTAAAATACAATACAACCTAAAAATATGCCGACAGGGTTGTTTAAGGCACCTCTTCAAAATTCGTCTAAATTCAATGCATCTTCTAGAAGGTAACTGTCACGCCTAGGCGCAAGGATCTGGCGCCTAGGCGCCGGACTCCGTGACAAGGTCTTCGCACCTCTTCACTTTGGATCACACCTCTTCGTGATTAAAACTGTTTCTTTCTGTCCAAATGCATTGTATTACATGTCCTATATATTAGGATTAACTTCCAATCTTCTAGAAGCTCTAATAATCGCTTAACTCCTTCAAAATAACTTCCTAAAGTCATCAAAAAATCTTAACAACATCTATATCAAGCTGGCACTTAGGCGCCGGATTCTGGCGCCTAGATGTCAGACCAATATTTTCAATATTTTGCTCAATAAGCTCTATTTTTGCACATTTTTTCTCCTTTTTTCCTTCTTTTTCATTCTTGGACTCTTTTTTAATCATCTACATCCAAAAACATTAAAATATCTTTCATTAAAGCATAATATCTTTAAGAATTGAAATATAAATAAGGCATAAAAATGAGTATTTTTTTAGGTAGATCAATCACCGCCTGCCACCCACCGACGCTAACTACCCACCGCCTGTCGCCCATCGCCCTTGCCCAAATAAATACAATTTTTTTTCAACCTACATCAAATTAAAAGAAAAAAATATATAGTCCAACATTTATTTTACAATGGCCCAAACAACTTGGAAGTATTTTATCTAGATTTTAATCATAGTATTCTGCAAATCTTTTATATTATATTTCATTTTTAACAAACTAGATGGACCTTTTAACCAAAATTGACACTTCAAGAACTCAGCATATAGCTGACGTTGTATCAATGTCTCCAACACCAATCTCAAATGAATTACATGATTATCTTCAGACTTGGAAAACACTAATATATTATTAATAATAATAATTATAATAATAAATTGATCTATATATACGTTGATGACATGGCTCGTGAGATCTATGAATATAGTAGGGACATTAGTCACACCAGAAGGCCTGAACAAGGACTCATAGTGGTCATAATGAGTACTATAAACTATCTTCGCTACGTCATTCTCTTTCACCCACAACGGATGATACCAAACTCTCAAATCTATCTTTGAAAACATAAAATCATCTTCAAGCTGGTTAAACAAATCATCCAATGGATACTCGTTCTTGATGATCGTCTATTTAGCTCTTTATATTTAATGTGCATATGTATCTACCATCCTTCCTTCGCACAAAAAAAACACAGGTGCACCCCAAGGAGATACATTAGGTGTGATACAACCCCTATCTAATAACTCCTGCAACTATATTTTTTAAGTCCTACAGTTTCTTGGGTGTCATTCTATAAGGTGCCCTTGCAATAAGAGACGAACTTAGTATAACCTCAATACAAAACCCAACTTATCTATTCAGAGACAAACTCATCAATTTTTTAGAAAAAAACATCTAGAAACTCCCTCACGCATGAACCTCCTCAATAGCCATAGTGGCTTTTCCCGCATCTTTTACATAAAGTGAGAATGCCATTATTTCCCTTCCTCAATAATTTATTAACCTGCAAAGCTGTATCAAAGATGATAGGACACCTCTGATATCCTAGAATAAAATTTTTACCGCCAACGCATAAAGCCACCCTCTTCCCATCAATAAATACTTCACATCAACTCAACTAATCCATGTCCAATATAACATCAAAGTCAGTTAAAGGTAAATAATTAACTTAGATCCCAACTTTCTATCTGAAATCTCAATATCACGTATACAAATTTGATTATCCTTCAATAATCTCTAGTGGATAAAAGAATAGAGAAATCATAAGCCAAAGTAATAGGAAGTATGCTTAAGCAAGTAAGAAATCTCTCTGATATAAACAAATGACTAGCTCCAAAATCAAATAAAATTCTACAATCTTGTGCAGAAATAGAAGATGTAACTATTATAGTATTGGATACATCCTTTAGCCTCCTACTGAGTTAAACTATAAATTTTAGGATGAACTGGAGCAGTAGTAACAAAAGTAATGTATTATATATGATCCTCTCATATTTGACTTCTAGAGAATCTCCCACCACCTCTGTTGGATGATCCTTCACTAATAGTTCTTGATGGGATTGCCTTATAACGTCTATCAACCCTCTGGTCTACTCGAGTGTCATATCAACTCTCATAAGCTTTCTGAGGACACCATGCTATCTTGTGGCTAGGTCGACCATGCATAAAAGAAAGGTTGTAAAAGCCTGACTGTACATCAAACCGGAAAGAAGAAAATGTTCAAGGTTCATTGGTTCAATCATGCTTGAACCGAATGACGTAATAAATAAATAATTAATTAATTACGACATAAATGACATAATAATGATATACTACAAGCAAATAATAACTTCAAAGTGATCAAAATTGCATTATAAACATAAAACACACATAAAAATAAATTCAATAAATTTAAATATAAAAACAATTTATATTTAAATTACTACCTCAAATTTGTAGCCTGAAAAATATGTAGATCTTTCTTTGAAATGTTGTATTTCATATTTCCTTTCTTCAATATTTGATAATCTAAAAGTGAAATGGAGATGGGAGAAAATTAAGATTAATTAAAAACCTAACAAAAATTGAAAGTCGCAATCATAACTTCTTCTCTGCATTCCTCTCATAATATCAAATATTGATGTCCACGAAAGTAGGATAAAGCAAAATATTTTCCTTTAATGCATTGCTTCATTTTAATCACACAACTTCCATATAAATTAGCCACATCTTCTTATATGATAAATCAAATAAGCTAAATTAAATATTAGCTTTATGTAGAAAATAATAATGTTTACTGTGGGGAATTATTTTTGGTTGCTTGGTCACAATAGCTCTTGAAATACTTATATCTAAATGATCAAATACAACATTTGAAGAATAATATAATATCTTTAGAGATAGAAACATTACCTTATAATTGATTTAATCATTTAGATGAGGAATGTCCTTGGGATTTATGGATATGTGAAACCAGGAACCATCCCTAATCTTACAGTGCATGATAAGGTATAAGGTTTATTTTAATTATGTGATCTCATTTCCTACAAGGGCAAGACCCCGTAGTTAATTACATCCTTAGAGCTGTGAGTCCTAAAAAAAAACTCTCTATTAATATGATGAGTCAATTTGTCAGAGTTCAGACTTTTATAATTGAAGTGAGGGTCAAAATTAAAAGAATTAAGTTGAAAGAAACGAGACTTACAATCTGATGATGACATGTCATGGGAAAAACCTGAGGTATAAGGGAGATTTGAAAAAATTGATGAATTATAACTGATTAAGTGAAGTTAAAAAGGTAGATCGAGGATACTAGCTTTGATCAACATATATGATTGGAAGGATAGAGGCGGGTAGGAAAGAATTTCTAGATGATGACTTAAACCTTGGACTCTATAAGGAATGCTATATGTGGACTGACCAAGATTCTGGGAATAACATCCTCAATCAAGATACCCACGGCTTTCTGTCATCCAATGAACATTGATATTTGCCTCATGACCAGGAATCCTCTTTAAATGTCAGAGCACGGAGGATTCATAGTTTTGAAGTAGCCTGAAATACCTTTGTTGGTAACCATGGGTTTCTTCACTCCAAGGTATTCCATATAGTCTCAGAGTGTAGGTTTGTTGTTTTGCTTGTCCTAGTCCTTAGCACTAACCATGAGTAAGTTTGTGGCCCTTGGTTTGGTGTCTAGGTTAGTTAGTCTAAGGTTCATATCAGATCTACCTAGGTTCTGTTCTCATTCTTTATCTTAGTTTGTTTTAGATGTTTTTTTTTTTTTTTGAAGTTCAAAATTCACATTAATGTCATGTTTGAGCTATAGGTTTGTTAATTGTGTTGAGAAATCAAAGATTTTCTAAGTTTTATATTTCGTTTCATTTTGAGGTTTGATTTTTTTATGTTTGTGGAGAAAACTAAGAAGTTCTCGTCCTCATTTTTGTTATATATCTATATATATATATTATTTAATCTTAAACATGGAATAACTCATGAAATAATGTGAAATAACATATAGAACATGAAACAACATATGAGAAATCAAGCAACATATAAAACATGAAACAAAAAATAACATAGTACATGACATATGAATCATGTGATAACATAACATGTATATTTAGCCTTTGATTAGACTTGGACAAGGATCGGGTTAAGGTAATCTTATTTTCAAGCTTATAGTTTAAAATTGAGCTGCAATTAACTAATTTAGACATGGGTTAGACTTAGGCTCACTTGAGTTAAGTTGGGCTTGATTTAGGTTGACCTGGGTAGAGTTGGGTTGACCCCAATTGCTTTGGGTTTGACCCAGGTTAGGTTTGGATTTAGTTTGGGGTTGACTCCGATTAGGTTTGGTTTGGTTTAGGTTTGACCCAGGTTGAGCTGTTTTGATCCGGGTTGAGTTGGGTTGACTCAGGTTGGATTGGGTTTGATTTGGGTTTTCCTGAGTTAAACCGAGTTTATCCAGGTTGGGTTGGGTTTGAGTTATACCTAAGTTGGGTGTGGTCTTGGTTAGGTTAGGATTTGGGTTAGACTGGGCTGGGTTAGGTCTATGTTAGGTTTGGGTTTGGGTTATATATGGGTTGGGTCAAGTTTAGGTTAGGTTTGGGTTTAGGTTAGACCTGGGTTTGGTCAGGTATAAGTTAGGTTTGGGTTTGGGTTAGACCTAAGTTGGGTCAAGTCTAGGTTAGGTCAGGGTTTGGGTTAGACCTGGGTTGGATCATGTCTAGGTTAGGTTAAGCTTTGTGTTAGGCCTGAGTTGCGTCAGGTCTAAGCTAGGCTTGGGGTTTGACTAAGTGAGTTAAGGTTAGGTTGAGTTCGGATTGACTTTAGTCGAACCTAAACCCGAGCTTAATCCAAGGATATTGAGTTGACTAGCCTAATTAGACTTAAGAAAATAAATTCTTAAACTAAAAAGAAATGAGAGGAAGCTTACTAGAGAGGAGAAGGAGGCTGACTGGAAGGGAGGAGGCTTGCCGAAGACTTCTTCCTCTACTTGGGGAATTGTCACAGAGTTCAGATGCTCTAGTTGTGTTTTGAAGAAGTGTCGGAGGTGGCCTATTTGTAGGCTCTGAAGACGCCAAGGAGGTGGCAGAGCCCTCTTGAGCCGTCCGTCTAAGTGGCGCATCGATGGTCAATTCAAAGATTAGTAGACGCGGATCGCCACTGATGAAATGGTGTGACTGTTCGTGGCATGATCCATGCACATAGTCCAAAGATTGTTGACGTGTCAAGACAATTTTGTTGAGTGGGTCACACACAGAGCTGGCGTCACCAATCTGAGGAACTTCCGGCCTAGGCGCGACCACATCGAGGAACTTTCTGGTATGGTCACGCTTAGGCCTGACGTGACCACGCCAATCCAATAAAAAAGCAGGCTGCTTTTTAGCCAAATTTGTTGTGTTGGACCAAGGGGTGATGTCCATACAAATCCTATGTGACTGAAAATGAGGTCAACCAATGGACCCCTATTATGTGCGGTGAACTATTCAAAGTATGTCGCACATATTGGTATTGACCGAAATGATCAACAAAGTTTGAAGTAAAATTAGTTTGATTTTGAATATGTCTGAGATTTGGAGTTAGAGTTTTGTGAATTAAGATAATTGGGATCCACTGGAGATTTTAGGTTAACTTGGACCCTTTGGGGTAGAGAACCGATGTTGATTCTTAATTGCATCAATTTTACATGATTTTACATGATGATTTCCCTGCATTTTACATGTTGATTTTATTTATTTATCAAAGATTTATGCTTGAGAAATGCATTTTGTTCATGTTGTGCATGATACAGAAATTGAATACGAACAAGTTGTAGAAAAAACCCAGTGAAAAAGTGGCTTGAAGCGGCGTGACCATGCCACTTACCAAACATGCTTGCATGACCATGCCAGAAATGACGTGACCATGTCATATGATGTAGTAGGGCGGCGTGAACACACCACAATAGGGTTTGACCATGCCGACCTAGGTGGTCTTGTGGCGTGACCACGCTGATGAACAAGAAACACTTTCGGAAGAAAATTTGATGACCAAAACCGTGATTCTTGCTATAATATCAAATCTTAGGGCTTCTTGGAGGGATTTTTGCATTATAGAAGACTTCAAGGCTGAATAAACCGAGTTTAGGAGATATTTTGAGGGATTTCTTGAGTGTTTTCTTCCTCATTGGGTGAAAACATTTAAGTGAGAGTTTTTCGTCACTTTATGGGTTGTGAGAGAGTTTGTATGAGAGGGAAAGGTGCTAACTTTGCAGATCAAATAATTTCTTGTAATTTTTTCATATTTTTGTTTCATGCAATGGATTTTCATATGTTGTTTTCGGTATGATTATCTCTGTATTGAGCAGCTAAGCTTTTCTTCATGTAACTGTGATGAAGGGAGCAGTGGATTTATCGTGGATTTTCAATAATATTTTTTTGTTAATCGTTTTCCTGTACTTTCATGTCCCATGCTGTTGGCTAACTAGAGCGTAGGGATCGGTGATCCCTGCTCACAAATGTCGTATCTCAAATATGGTTGTAACATAAAATACCCTTATTGAAGATCCAAAGATTACTTCCAGCCTCAGTTGCCACATATCACCAACAAGTAACAATTTGTACTTAAAACCATCGTAGCCAGAATACGGTAGTTGTGCCTAACATCTATATCTTTTTTTTTAACAGCTGTCAAATGTAGTTTCCAATATACAACTATAAACTTATTATGAGATAAGCGATATAGCCAATAAGTATATCCTTTATGACTAATTTCTACCTTTGCAGCCAATGACTACAAATTATGTGATTAACTGTTACTACAACTTTCAATTACGACTTTTGTGACCAACTAATGCCATTGCATCCCCCGACTACAACTTATGTGACAAACTACTACTACAACTTCTAACTACAATATCTAAGACTAAATACAGCTATTGCAACTATGAACTTCAATATATGTGGCCAAATACCACTATTGCAATCACAAACCACAACAATTGTGGGCAATTGAAGCTATTGTAGTCACCAATTATGACTTATGTAACCAACTGATGCTATTGCAACTACCAACCATGCCCCTGTGACTAAATGACGCCATTATAGTCACTAACTATGACCTCTATGACCAACTGACGCAATTGTAGTCACTAACTATGGCCTATGTTGCCAATTGACGCTATTGCAGTCACCAACTAGGGGTCTATGACCAACTGACTCCATTGAAGTCACCAACTACAACTTACATGACCAATTGTTGATATTTCAGCCATCAATTACGACATATATGACCAATTACTATTGTTACAGCTTTCGACTACGGCATTTATGCCTAACTGACTTCTGTGGCCAATTAACATCCTAACAATCACTAATTACAACATTCACGTTCAACTACATTTGTTGTATCCGAATTACTGCTATGATAACTGAACTACTATCATACATCTGTATTTATCAAATTTGCATTCCATATTCTTAATTCAGGAGAAGTGCGAAACGATGTACTTTTAATCACATCAGTTAATTATTTTAGCAGAGCTGGGCTCCATCGTTTTTCACTTCCAAGATTTTTCCAAGTAAAAATTATTATATCGCTTCCTACAACATTTCAATTATATGTGCGTACGTTGAATCTCTATGCAACACAGAAACATGAAATGATCACTGTTCCATCATTAAATTTTGACTACGTAACACGTGTTTACATATCTAACACGTATACTTTGAGTTTTATATATGCACCCCCTTATTTATACATGAGAAAACATATTTTAGTTTTTAAAAATAAAAATAATAACATTTTGTATGTGTTATAAAAGATTTGGAGGCATAAAATTTAGGTGTTAGAGTGTTATGTATGTAAATGCCTTCTCAATATATTTAAGATACCATGGGGGAAAGATTTTCGTTAGGATTTAACGTAAATCTGATAAGTGCTTAGCTCGTAAAAAGTGGATTACAATATTTATATTGGTAAGATATTTTGAATGTAAAAATTAAAGTTTGGTATGATGTAAGGAAATAGGGGTGTAAACGAGCTGAACACGAGTGAGTCAGGTTCAGCTCGTGTTCGGCTCGTTTATATTTCGAGCTCAAAAAGTATGTTCGTGTTCGGCTCGTTTGCTTAGCGAGTCGAACATGAGCCGTTCACGAACGAAGAGTTGTTTTGACCATCCTCATCACATACTCATAAGATGTTAAAGATTAAGACAAGATTTAAAATTTATTGTTTATATTAAAACTTCATTTGAATATAATTTAATAAATTTTATTTTATTTTCTTAATTAATACTTTTTATTGATTATAAATCATTGTATCATTGTAGTCAATTAATTTTTTTTTAAAAAACTACTCATCATAAATAATATTTCGAATCAAAATGAGCCGAACACGAACGAAGAAATCTTTATTTATGTTTGGCTCATTAACTTAGCGAACGAGCCGAACACATGCTGCTCACGAATAACGACCTATTTTGACAGCCCTATAAGTAAATGTATATATTCATATCAAAACAAGGCAGCTGGCGGTTCGGACCGACCTGCACAGCCTAAAGACCAAACTCTAATCTCTCCCCGCGATTTTCCTCTTGCCAACGAGGCGCGACGAGAGAGAGAGAGAGAGAGGGAGAGAGGGACCGAGCGATGGAGGCAGGAGGTAGAGCGAAGAGGATGGAGTCCCTTGGATGGTTGACGGAGTCGGCGGTTATGCCTAAGAAACATAAGGCCATCGAGGGCGTGGGAGCTTCCTCCATTGTTGAGCTCAAGGCTCAGCTTTACCGCACCCAGGAAGAAACGCGAAAGACCCGCGAGTCCGGCCCTGATTCCTCCGAATACCTCCGTGCTAAGAAGAAGATTATCCCCTCTGGCCCCTTATCCCATAAGAACTCCGGCGTAGAGGAACGCGACAGAAGGTTAATTTTTTTATTCCATTCCAGTCTCTTTCTTACAAATCTGACGGATGTTTCTGTGTCAACTGAATAGTTTTACATGGTGCTTTCGTTTTTTTCTTCTTACTTTTTTTTTAAAAAAAACTGAAGTGAAGCTTTAATCTGTTCATTTTCAAATGTAAGTGAAATTAGGGTTTCCAATGATGTGTGGCACTTCCAATTTTTCTGTTTTTGTTTTTGTGACGATGGAGAAGCTGAGTCTTTTTTTTTGTTTTTACTTACTATATTTACTAATGTTTTTCATTATGTTCGCTAAAAGTAATGTTCTCATGGAGGTGGAATTAAAATAATTCACTGTGCACAACTTGGAACAGTCCATGGGCATAACTTGGATATAGAGAGCACTCAATTGAATTTGAACATTATCATTCATTTAATAATGAATTAATAGTAATCATAGTGCACATCATGAATTCTAATCTATGGAAATAGGGTAATAATGTGAAATATTCAAATACAAATCTAAACATATAACATTAAAATTTTAGCCTACTATTATCCAGAAGAAGTTACAAATCTAATAAAAAATAGGAAACTCAGCCATAGTTAAAAAGTGAGCCTGAGAGGCTTGAAATTGGGGCCACTTTAGATTTTTTATGGTCCAACATGAGTTACTGTAATTTGCTTATGATTGCTTGGGCGTTTATAAACTTATTTGGCTTGTTTGAATGCTTGTATCGCATCAACTATTTTGAGGTTGAAAGAACTTTCTTTAGGAGTGTTAAGATCGATGCAATCGTTCAATAATTTACATGCTAGATTTTGTATTCCTTCTATTGTTATCCATGTATCATCATCAGGAGGTATGTCTTTTCACTTAAAAAAAAAAACTTGTTCTTAGCGATTTTCCTATGTATCACTTCATCTACATCCAAGTGGGATGGTAGAATTGATATGATGGGATATGTTATAGAAATTCTCCTGAAGGAGAATAGCGTTTTTCCTATGTATCACTTAATCTACATCCAAGTGGGATGGTAGAATTGAAATGATTGGATGTGTTATAGAAATTCTCACTGAAGGAGAATAAACAAGCAATTTTTGACGTTTGAATGTTTCTCCATAAGGCACCATTTTTTCAATGTTGAAGGATACCTATAAACATATTAGGAGCATAATTTAAAACGGAAGTATTATAATTATTTTCTTACTAATTTTGAATGATCTGTGGGTCTTTTCATGTAATTTTCCATATCTATTTCGCTAAGATCGTTGAGTTTCATACATATTATAACAAATTCATTTTCATTATACTCTGAAGTATTGAGTACTTCACTTAACATTTATAACGTAAGTGTTGCCACTCAACCGGCGTTCTAACCTTAGCATGTAAATTATGCATATGCTGTCACATAGTAAAATTATAATATGTTTATAGTGGTTAAATGATAAGATCTATAAGCCTTTTAGGATTCAACCCTAAATTATTTGAAATTTTTTCTTGCTCCTAAATTTACATAAATGACTTATATATGCAAATACAATAATTGAAAGATATATATTTCAATTACGCAAATAGCTAGATATATTCCAAATTCCAATCAAACACCAATAGGTTTTGAAGACGTATGTTTTCTCCCTCAATCTTGACATTAGTGTATGAGTGAAAATGTTATGAAAATATAAGTGTACTATGTAATAATTTCCATAAAGTTTTATAGAAATAAGAAACAAATTTGATATCTCTATGAAATATTATGGTATTAAGTAACCTATTTTAAAAAATTTTACTACCACTATTATAATACTATGACCCCTAATTGTCTTTTGATAATCCCAATTGAAAACTCATAGAAAAATGAGCCTATGTGGTCATAAGTCTAGTGATGAGGTGTACATACAAGTGAGTTTGATAGTTTTTCCATTTGGCCAACAATCCTATTAGTATTCATTTTTATTGAAGTCTAATAAAACCTATACTCAAGTAAATATATGGTTTTATCTTGATCAATTTGACCCGCCATGCCACCATCATGCATTTCCTAACCAATTTGATCACAAATAGAGGTTCAAAGAATGCAGAGCCTACTTACAAAAATATCCATCTTGAATTATAATAGTAAAAGGAACGAATGATATGTCCTTATGAATCCGATTTGTGAAATGGAAGTCAGATGTCACATACTCTTCTCATATTTTGCAAAAATCTGGCACACTAATGTGCATAGAGGTTAAGAGTTAGGAAACATGGGATAATGCATATAATTGTTATTTTGAATGGTACTTGTATGCTTCAAGACATATGTGTACTGTTGAAGCTAATTAGCTCGTTTATATGTCTATTTTATTTATCTTTTGAGTATTTTTTATATTGTAAGGCCTAATGATCATAAATGAGAATGAATTTTTCTAGTATCAAATAAAGTCATTAATATATTAAAAACTGAATGAGAGCATACAGTTGTCTATTATAAGTAGAATACCTCTATTTAATCTCATTCACATTTTATTTGAAGTATGTGAATGGGTGGTCTTCTTGGCTAGGTAAGAACACAACCTAACCCAATACCAAATGTCTCATAGGATATCACAAAATTTTTCCAAATTCATGGAGTTTCAAAACTATTGTTGCAGTTATTAATGCCTTTATCAGTTCAAAGGTTTTGTCAGTTTATGTTGTCCAATTAAACCTTTTTTTTTAAAGAAAAATTTATAAGGGTGGTGTTGTTTTTGAAGTTTCTAATGACTTATTTATAAGATATTGCCAACATATAAAACTCTCACTTCAAAGATAGAAGTTGATTGACCAATTAAGGATTATATTTTTTATTTTTTATTTTTTATTTTTGAGGGATTTAGTTCAACCCCTTAGACAAAATATTACATTTGATTGCATAAAGAAACTCTTTTGGATTAGTATGCAAGTTGTTAATATTCAATTTCGTTTGAGCTATAATTTAATGCCATCAAAGTACACCACCACAAAAATACCAATAAATTGACTGAGCACTTGGCACATTAGTCTCATAATGCTATCCAACGCATTTGAAAATTCAAATGCAATTACTGGCCATTATATGCTAGCAAGTGTTTAAGATTCTATTTTATCCATTTTCAAGACTAATTTGGATTTGGTGGTACCCACCAATTTAGGTATGTGGAATTTATATTTTACAATTATTTTGTCTATTCTTAAAAAATATGGCCCATATGTCATGTCAAGCATGTAATCCAATTCGAGCATGTAGAATTTATACTTTAAAATTATTTTATTTATTTTGTGACTCAACACACATGCTGAGAACTAAATTTTTTTGCAATTGACAATGTGCAAATAACACAGACTTGGAACTCCTTGCATAAATTATTTTTTTTGTTAGTACATTTACTTGATGTTTGGGCATAACATATTTCATGGTAATCATTTTATACTGTGATTAAGTTGGTATTTACGAACTCGTATAAAATAAATGGCATGCTGACTATCTCTTATAGGAGGAAGCTTATCGGCTTCTTCATTTGGAGCATTAAATTTTCGGAAATAAGAAAAGAAATGTATTGTGTGCTGAGTAGAAATAATACGGGGACTCAATGATAGTGAGATCACGAGTATTCACCACATAGGCTATTCTTTGAGAGGCTTATTGAACAAAAAAAGTGGAATACGCTAAGTTAAAAGTTTGGAGGTTTGTGCTCGTGTTGAAGCTTTAGATATTTTGGTGGTATAATAAGTAGCGATTGAACAATGGGGCTTGAGTAGAAATAGTTTTCATATTAGTCATAGGATTGCATGGTTACTTATATAAAGCCTTATTATCTTAGAAGAAAATAAATAAAACAACGTACTATTGAATTTAATTATATAAATTTTTTCTTGGTCATAATTGATCACATTTATATCATAAATCCATAGGCTACTTAGAAGAAATGCACAACATATATGAGAAGGACATCACACTATATCTTATGTTTGTATTGGATAAATGCTAGACATTGCTTAGGAATACTTAGGGATGTCTGTTCGCGTAAGCAATGTGTAAAAGAGTAATAGGTTGTTCTGATGTCAAACTAACTCTTTGCAAAATTGCACTCTTGACAATATTCATGAAACTCTCGCGTTTGAGATCTAATTTGTTTCACTTACTTTTGCAAGTTGCCTCCATTGGTAAAATAAGTGTACTTCTAGTCCCTCCATTGGTAAAATAAGTGTACTTCTATTATATTAAATTAAAAATATTTAAATTAAACAAATAATAAAAAATTTATATCACGTTTATAATACATAATTAAAATATGATAGTATTAAGATATAGATGATACCAAAAAAATTCAAACATTAGAAGTAGTGTGATAATAGATGATGAAAATTATTAACAAGTTAATATTGTTAAATAACATGAAAATATTTAAATCGAAAAAATAATAAAATTTAGTATTATTTTTATCATAAGTAACTAAAATAAGATAGAAATTTGATAATAGATGTTACTTTAAAGAGTTTAAGTATTAGATAGTTAAAATAAAATAGTACTAATAGATAATACATTCAAAAGTTGTATTTTTATTAACTAATCAAATTATATTTATTAATAAAAACTAACAATTATTTTTTTTATATAATTATAAAAAAATGAATGGTTGAATTATTTGTGTTAGTATTCTCTCACCATTGCATCTATATGTCATTGTAGCCCTAAATTGACCACTATTTTTAATAGTAATTATATCTCTTTCAGAATGAACGTGTGATATCTTTGCAAGCCTTTTCTTCTAACCAAAATCTGGTTTGCTTGTGATGGGTTGTTGCTAGGGAATTTTCTAGCTTTGTTAAAATTCAAATTTATTTTAATTTTGTGGATTTTAGATTGTCCACTTAAAATCAACTCCAAACTTCTCTCTTTTGAGCTTAAACCACAGTGGTGGTTTTCATTTGAGATGCTTTTATAATGGTAATAACGATGGATACTTATTTAGCAGCATTTGATCATTTTTTAAGTAGCATTTAGCAGCATTTGATCATTTTTTAAGTAGCATTTACATACATACTACTCAATTCCTATGAATCTACATATCTAACACCTAAATTTTTTATACCACCCAAATCTTTCATATCAAATAAAAAATACTACTATTTAACTTTTAAATTGAAGTTTAGGTGTTAGATATGTAAATACATTGGAATTGAGTGGTATCTATGTAAATGCCCCTTTTTAATTTCTCAAATTTTATGATGAATGAGCTTCCTTTTTGTGACATACCCTTCTCAAAACTTACTCTCCTACCCCCTTCCTTCCTTTTCCATGCCGGCCTAAATCAAATTATAATGTTTATTTCTTATTGTTTCTATGGTCAAGAATACCTACGGACACTTTACAGAATACAAGCACAAGTTGTGCTGCTTCACAACTTGTCCTTGTCCTTACCCGTTTTGCTTCCCAAAAACTGTTAGTGTCAAGCCTGAATCTTGGAATTCATTTGTCACACACGACTGGAACTAGGCTTTTATTTGTTCTTGTAGTTGGATTATTTGAAACCATTTTAAAATTGTGAAAGCTTAAATTTAGTGTTTTTTTGGTGTTCTTCATTCATACCTACCTGCATTTTGAACCTGATATTTTATCCTCGCAGTTACTTTTTGTTAAATATCAGTTACTTCTTATTATATATTCTTTCTGGCCTAACTGTGCTTTAGAAGTTTCTTGTATCGAAGAGGTCATTAAAGAGATTGAAGACATCCCTATATCAATTACAAATTAAGAAACTTGATAGAAAATGACTAAAACACCCATGAGGCCAAATTGATAAATTTTTTTGTTTCTCCCAGATATGGAATATCTCTATGAAATTTTATATTGCAAACACGCTAACATTAGATAGATACCTTTTAAGGGCCTAAGAGCCCGATTTCTCTAGGCTGACCTAAATTGATGTGGATTGGTCTGAATTCTTCTTGGTGGCTTTAAAGGCTATTTTAATAGCCGTTTTGGGTATTCCAAGCATGAAAAATTTATTTCTCTAGGATTCTATCTTTGTTCCCAAAGATGTTTTTCAAGTTTCTCTACAAAATCTGTCATTTGGGCTGGTAAAAGGCTAATGAAAATTTATAAAAACTAAAACTTCTCACCTATCTCTCTTAGAACTAAAATCATTCTTAGATCTCAAGAGTTGAAACCATATCATACCATTGCTTGTGAGCGCATAATCAAATCCTTTGGTAGGAGTTTGAAGGGTGTTCTGTGAGATCGTTATTTTTGTTTTAGTCCCTATGTCAGTTACGAAAGGACTTTTAAATAAATATGGATGCCTTGTATGGCTAGTATTCTTTTGAATGTTCAAAACATAGCTACTGTTGATACATAGGGAATGGGTGGCATTTTTCTCTAGTGTAGCTGAGTAGCTTAAGGTAAGATTACACTAACCTTGTATTTTTGTCACTTTTGTGGTGGTGTAAGCTGGTAAAAGTAGGAACAACGATATGCTTGTTTTTTGAAAATTCTTGTTTAATGAAAGAAATACATTTGGGGTAGAGTTTGTCACGACTCGGCCCAAAAACTTACAATTAACTAAGGCGGGTTTGTTGAAAATTCTATCAGACATTTCTGTCTAGAGGATCATCTTTTTGTGAAAGAATAATAGTTAAATAGCAAGTTAAGTTTAAAAAATTTAATGAATATTACTATTTCATTATACATTAAATCTTTCCATGCAAATGTTTAACAGGGGAAGTACTAAGAAATATGTCACTCATATAGTAAATTTTACCCTTTTTTATTTATACAACTTTTCTTTAATCTTCTCAATTATATTCTCATTTTCATTTAATAGTTCATATTCTATTTTCTCTTACCTCTAGAAGTCATCTCAGGAGCACTGTCAAAATCATTATCATTTGTATTATAAAGGCACAACTTTAATCATGCCTTTACCATTTCATTTATTTTTAACTTGCACGAGTACATTAACATCTGAGAAGTTATACAAATGAGGCAAAATCGTGAGGCCATTAGACCAAAGTGGGCAATGCTTTGATGGGTGAGGGTTCGGGTTGTCACAAATAATATTAGAGCATTACACATGTCGGGAGATGGGAACTAAGTGTCTTACATAACAAAGTGCTATATCATGAAAGGTACCTTTTAAACCTAAGATAGGATAAAGTGCTACATGGTGTGACCTTGAATCTGGAGGGCCACCTCTTAAACCTAAGATGGGACAAAGTGCTACATGGTGTGACCTTGAATCTATAGGGCCACCTCTAGAGTTCTATCCACCTGGTGGATGATTCTGGCTATAGAGCACTGACGAGGACGTTAGGTACTTAAGTTGGGGAGATTTTGAAACCTTTTATGTAGAATGAAACCAAACCCTTAAACTTTGAGGCACCTTTTGGTATAATAATGGAATTTTGATAAAAACTTCGAAGTTAAGCATGCTCGTGCTGGAGCATTTCTACAATGGGCGACCTCCTGGAAAGTTATCCTAACTGAACAAAACCATGAGTCCATTAAGCCAAAACCGACAATACCTTGATGGGCGAGAGTTCTGATTGTCATAAAGCTATCCTCTGCTTGAGGTGGACAAATTTATTATGTAAATAAATTAATATCAAGACAAAAGTTAAATGGATAACATATATTTATAAATAATGTCTTGTAATTTCATCTTGGTTGATGAATGGAACAATAATTATAAAATTTACGTCATATTTCGTTTTTTTTGATAATGTTGCTTAACCTCTTCATTAGGAATCAATTTGGATACTTCTCTTTCAATGTAAGGTATTAAGTAGTCATTGAGCCATCGCCCATTCTGCTACGCATGTGATAATTTGAGGATCCTACTTGTAGATACTGCTCTACTATAGCAGTAGCAACTGATAAGAGCCAATGTCCTGACTAAGGGATACAAATCATCTTTTTTTTTTTTTAATTTTAACTATTGCTTCTGAAAGATCATGAAACCCCGCTTAAAGACAAGAGCTCATTATTGATGCACATATGAGATTTAGAATACCAGACTCCCGCATAGAACCACCCAGAACTTGATTGAACAGGCTGTTCAACTCCTGAACCGACGAACTGGCTCCTGTTCTAAGGAATCATTCGGTTCATATATAAGCTCCTATAATAATAATGAAAAATCAGCAAAACCCTATTATTTTGCTCCCGATCCGGCCCAAGCTCGTAGAAGAAACTTCGCTTGCTTTCCCTTGCCATTGATTCACTGCTCGCTCGCCGTCGTCTCATTAGCCATTTCACCATCTTCTGACTTGTTGTTCTCCAGCAGCTCACTCGCAGTCCGCTGGTAACCTACTATGCTTCTTTTGAATTGCTTTGTCTTGTTGTTTGTGCTTGGTTTGAATGTGATGCTTCAGCCCGTAAGTACTTCAGAGTTGAGCCCGCAAAGCTTTTTGGTCTCGCAACACAAGTTTTTTAAATTTTGTTTTGATTTTGGTTCCCTAATTTAGTAGAACAGAAGTTTCATATCTGAGATTTCAAGAATCCCATCTATTTTTTTATGAGTTTAAGTGGTTTAATTAAAGTTTATTGTATCCATCAAAATTTAAATATGTCAATTATAAATTTGATGATTTTGGGTGTTTGAGGACAATTTTGTATCACATCTATTAAAAGCAATTTAAGTTGATTAAAATTAAAAAATTTCTAATAGTTTTATTATTTAATTTGAATAATCTGATAGCTTTGAGCCTTTGATTTTGAGTACTTTTATGATAATACAAAAATAAACAACTTCTTGAGATTGTGAGGAGCAGCAAGTTTAAATGTGGATGGGGCTTAGAGGAAAAACTAGAAAGTTGTAATTCACTACACATACCACCACATTATTACACAATTTAAGTTATTATTAATTTTTTTTAATATTTATGACGTTATCCGATTCAATCTCCGGCCCTCCCCCGGTTCGATTTTGAAACCTTGCATATGAATATTATAATTAGATAGTTGATACTCTACAGCCACTATCTTAATTATAAAAAAAAGGTTACTTGGATATAATTTTACAAACTGGATTAGTTTCCTTATCAAAATTGGAGGATGGCTTAGCTAGGTTTTGGCACACCACATAAATAAATGACTTCTAAATAGTTTTAGAGAAATGAGTATTCAGCTTTAGAAGCTGTACATCAATCATAGTATAAAATACACGATAATTGTGCGAGTTTGCTATTTCTTTGCTATAAAATACACAAAGTTCCCTAAATATAGAGTTTATATTTGAAACATGAATTTCAAAGATTGCAAAACCATGATGCTTCGTTCAATAAAAAATTCCATCTATTCTATCTCATCATTTGCGGCATTTGATTGGATATTTGTACCTATTTTATTGTGTTATCAATGCCGTAATTTTATTTTTTTGGCAAGAATTGTGATAAAAATTTATAAGTAATCCCAAAATTGTAAATTGTATATGCATTGTGAAGATTCTTTTTTTTTTTTTGTATTTTTTGTATTTTTTGAACTATAAGTTTCAATAGATGGTTGATTATGCACTCCATCTTAGAGAATCTCAAACATTTTAAGTAGAGAAGTGTACATTTTCGTATTTGAAACTTGAGTTTCAAAGATTGCAGAAATATGATGCTTCTTCCAATAAAGACTTCCATCCATTTCATCTCATCATTTACAGCATTGGATTGGATATTTGTACCTATTTTATTGTGTTATCAATGGCCTAAATTTATTTTTTGGGTAAAAATTGTGATAATAATTTATAAGTAAGCCCAAAATTTCAATTAGTATATCCATTGTGAAGAATGTTAAAACATTTTTTTTATTTTTTACAATATTATCTTCAATTGATTGTTGATCATGCACTCAATCTGGGAGAATCTCAAGCATTTTAAGTAGAGAAGTATACATATTCATAAAAATAATTAAAGTATGAATATCTGAATCCCAACAAGTGTCGCCAGGTCATTACAAATTAGTCTCTTGATTCAAGCTTTGACTATTAATCAACTCTCATGTTTTAAAATTCAAAGGTATCCTGCTATGCTGAATGGCTTTAAGTGTATAACTCATCTTAGAAGGTGCTTGAATGATATTCATAATTATCAAATTATACTTAAAAAGATGCTTCGCTTTCCGATGAATCTTTGTTGTAGCTATTAAACATAATTAAAGTTGATAAGCAAAATAATGCACATCTAATATCTCTATATTATCATTAAGAATGGTTACTTTCAAATCATGAAACGCTTCTCGCATATTGGATCCCTATTAGACTTGATCACAAATCCTATATAAGCTCATGGGATGTCTGACAAATGTAATTTCAAAATTTGTTTTCAGTGCAACTGCACTTGTAGAGAGAGAGAGAAAATATTTATAAGACCAATGAATCTCAATTAGCTTATAGTTGTTTTATATTAATTCTAGCTACACTAACAAAACAAGAAAAAAACAAACTTTTATCATAGAAAACAGACAAAACTGTCTAATTGTATGAGCCACAGTGACAAGGAGGATTTTTTTTAGCCTCATCTTTTATAAATTCTAGCAAGATGAAGCCTCTGAGCTGCAGTAATTGCCATTGATGTTGATATGATAAACAGGGAATGAACACAGGAAATATGTTTGAAGGAATTTGTCCAAAAATTCCAAATGGCACCACAAAATATTGACTTACAGTAGAGTGGAAATGCACAACAAAACTTAAATAGTAATCATCAACATAAGCCTTTTGCAATTATTAGAGGTAAGTTATAGGAAAGAACTATATGATTCTTCTACCTGAGACAAATTTTCATTTAGTATCACAACAATCATTCTATAAAAGTTAGGACTTGAGTGTGTTCCAGCAAATCACACATATCAAAAGGAATTTTAAATTCTTCTGAACCTCAAACAAATTAATGAAATTAACATTAAAAAAATAAAATAAAGCACACGGAATCTCCCAGAACATTAAACAAAATAATAATGAAGCAAAAATTTAGTAGACTACAAAAGGGACTTGAAACCAACTTTTCTCAATGCAATAAATTGAAATTCTGCTAGCATCGGTTGTTGGGAGAGAGGGAGAGGTGGGAGCATCAAGCATCAGCAGTGAAGGAGAGAGAGATATGGGGATGTGGTGTTGCCTCTTCACAACAACAACAACAACAACAACAAAGCCTTAATCCCACTAAGTGGGGTCGGCTACATGAATCCTTTTTCTCCATTGTGTCCTATTTAGTGTCAAATTTTCGTTTAATTCTAATAAATTAAGATCATTTTTTATGCAATAAGCCCAAGTTTTCCTAGGTTTACCTCTGCCTTTCTTAACATAAGTTGTATTTAAAACATCTACTCTCCTAATCGGATCATCAGGTGGTCGACGTTTAATGTGACCAAACCATCTAAGGCGGCTCTCTCTAATTTTATCCGTCACTGGTGCAACACCAACCCTATTACGAATATAATCATTTCGCATTTTGTCTCTAAGTGTAAAGCCACTCATCCACCTAATCATTCTCATCTCGGCAACACTTAACTTAACATTATGGTTCTCTTTTAAAGGCCAACATTCAACACCATAGAGCATTGAAGGTCTCACCACCATCTTATAAAATTTTCCTTTCAGTCTAAGCGGTACTTTTCTATCACACAATAGGCCGGACGCATTCCTCCACTTCAACCAACCAACCTGAATTCTACTATTAACATCCCCATCTATATCACCATCGCTTTGAACAATAGACCCGAGATATCTAAATTGTTCACACCTTTTAATAATTTGATCACCCAAAGTTACACTACTGTCACTAGCCCTACTATTACTAAAATTACATTCCATGTATTCAGTTTTAGTTCTACTCAAACGGAGACCTTTAGACTCCAATGTAGACCTCCATAATTCAAGTTTTTCCTGGACTTTTTCTCGTCTTATCCACAAGGAGGATATCATCAACAAAAAACATGCACCAAGGTACATGCTCTTGTAAATGCGCAGTAAGACCATCCATAAATAAAGCAAAAAGATATGGGCTTAAAGCCGATCCTTGATGTAAACTAACAAAAATAGTAAAATATTTGGTCAATCCTCCTTCAGTTCGAACACATGTAATAGCTCTAGCATACATATCTTTAATGACTTGAATATAAGTCATATCAACTCCTTTCTTCTCAAGGACTCTCCAAAGAACATCTCTAGGAACCTTATCATAAGCTTTTTCTAAATCAATAAAAATCAAATGTAGATCCTCCTTATTATCTCTGTACTTCTCCATCAAACCTCTCAATAATTGTATAGCTTCCATGGTAGACCTGCCCGTCATAAATCCAAATTGATTATGAGAAACCTTCGTAATACGTCTTAACCTATATTCAATTACCCTCTCCCATAATTTTAAAGTATGACACATCAATTTAATTCCTCTATAATTTGCACACTCTTGTACATCTCCTTTATTCTTAAAAATGGGAGTGGGAGAGAAGTCTGGCCAGATCGGATGTCAGGTTTGGCATCAGGAGAGAGAGAGAGAGAGGAAGAGACGGGAGACCGAACAAAGAAGGCGACTATGCATCTTTGTGGTTGTGCAGGAGCAGGCTGAGATGCATCTAATATTTTTCCTTAATTTTGGGGGGCAAAAGTTTAAAATTATCAATTGTTTACTCTGTTCAATGTGTGATTTTACCCCCTGAATGGTATCTTTGGATTTTGATATAGTGTTGCAGTACATGGTGTTTCTTTTACTCTTGTCCAGTACCCATCCAACTTTCTTTTTAAGAAATGAGGCATTCACCAGTGCATCTGTTTCAAAATAAGAACAACAACAACAACAACATCAATAATAATAATAATAATAATAATAATAATAATAATAATAATAATAATAATAAAATCAGTATTTACTCTCAGTTCTATTTTTATGTCCCTTATTTCTTGGTTTTTGGACTATTAGTGACGCAGTCAAACTTTGTCCTGTTTTCCTTGTCTCTGACATTCGGTCTATTGTTGTTCATCAGTAGAAGCTATTCTAGAGCTAATTACTATTTGGGGCATTTGTACCATACATACCACAATTTTTATGCATTTATATATCTAACACCTAAGCTTTCATATCTATATACATAACACTTAAATCTTTAGTATTATATCAAAAACGCCACAACTACTAACTTATTAAAAATGAAATATATATTTTCATGTATAAGTTTATGACATCAAAGTGTCATGAATCTAAATATCTAAATTTAGGTTTTAGATAAGTAAATAAATTGGAATTGAGTGGTATGTATGTAAATTTTCTTTAATATTTATGGGAAACCTCTTTATGAGATTGAACGTGTCATGTGCACTAGATTAGTTTTCGATGGTCGTATGATTCAGTGACACTATTAATCAACTGGGCTTATGGCAATTTATTGAAATATTTCTATAATGTAGAGCATGCATATCTTTTGAGATGTTTTATCAACTTGTCATGAACGCTAGCTTGGAATGATGCTTGTTATCGTATCTATCATTTGTTCCTTTTTTTTTTATTTTTTTCCAATGAAAAAAATTGCAAAAACTCAAAAGTCCCTTTGTTTAAAACCCGTCATCCAATTGTTGTGGTTTGCTGATGAATAAATTTCTTATCCAAACATGGAACATTTATGTTCCGTGAGTTCTGTAGGACTTGAATTTGTTTAATGTAACTCATCTTCTAAACTATTTCTTCCCCCATTAGTGCAGAGACAAGCTGGAGCTGAAAGCTGCAAAAGATGGCTCAGCAAGCTATGCAGCCTTAGAGAGGAAAGCTGAACTCTATGATAAGCTAGCGAGGGGCGAGCTCTCTGATGAGGAAGACAAAGAGAAGTACTGTGTAGATTTCTTCCAGAAAATCATCACAAAAGTCGAACCAGAGCGGCCTGAAGAGAGAAGCCCTGCTGCTGGTCACCCTCAACAAGATCAAGATGGTGAGATTGATGGTGACATTCTGAGCGAAAGGCCATTTGGACCTGGGCGTACTGGCGCCACTTTAGATTCTGATGAGCACAAGCGTTTTGTAAGGTATTTGTTTATGGGGGCATTTACATACATACCACACAATTCTTATATATTTACATTTTTAACATCCTAACTTTTATATTTACATACATAACACTCAAATATTTAACATCACTTAACAATTCCGCTATCACTAATCTTTTAAAAGTGAAATACACCTTTTCATTCATCGGTTTTTAATACAAAGTTATTAAAATGTAAATATCAAATTTTAGGTGTTAGATATGTAAATGCATGAGAATTGCGTGATATATCTTTAAATTTCCCTTATTTAGTGATTTCAGCTTTCATAAAATGATGATTTTTCTACTTAAACATGGCACATTTTCCATCAGAGAAGTTCATGAAGAGGCGAGCCAGGCTAGGGAGAAGACCACACTGGTCAAGCTGCGACGGCAGGAGCAAGAGGCGGCTCGAAGAGAGAAACTCAGGCAGGCTTATCTCAGAAAACAGCTGCAGAAATTGACTTCTTCAAATCAGAAATCTGCATAATTTTCTGACTGCATGTAATTGGGATGGGATTATGGCTCTGTTTGGCGCACTGCAGCCTCAGAACTTTCATACTGCAGTATCTTTGCAGAAGCATTAGTGGGAAAGTTAGTATGTCATTTGGCTACGAATTGCTCGAGAAGCAATTATTTCGGGAGAAAGGACCATCCTGCCCCTGTATTGTAAAACTGTTTAGAAAATGAATTTAAGCGCCACATTCTCATAACAAATTTATTTCTAAACAGAACAGACTGTGCTAAAAATATTTTATTTAGATTACTGGACATATAAAGTAGATTCTTATATATTTACATTTGTAACACATAAATTATATTTTTTAGGAGAATTTTAATTTTAGATACGTTATGTAATAAATTCAACTACTACAAAATATTGTAGAAGACTAGGGTTTGTGAAATATATTGAATCGTTTGTGTTTATTGTTAAATACTTTGAATCCATTGCAATACTTTTTTCTTGCATCAACAAATTATGAGTTGAAGAAATATAACAGTCAACAGCTTCCAACAAAATTTAAGGTTTCAAAACATTTGGCAGTTAAGCCTCATAAACTCGACAACATACACTATAATCACTTTAGGATGACTTGCTCACCAGTATCAAGAGAGCAAAAAAAAATTTCAGAAGAATTACAATGATAATTAACAAGATTATCACATTATTCTTAACATTGATACGGTGCAGCTTCCTTGTTAGACTTTTCTCAAGTGATGTTGTCCATTCCCTATCACCGTCTTCATGAGAATCTTCTGAATTATCTGCCCAACGGAAGAAGCAACACTGTTCTGCGATGGCTCGAGGGCAACTATAGAATTGTATTCCATAGCTGTATTGCCGACGCGATATCAGTTGTGAAACCTGCAAGCCACAGTGGCAGAACAATCATTGGGATATTCCTGAATTCCTTGAGCTCATATTTTCCTGTTTTAACAAAAGAAAAATAGAGCACAAAATATTTCAGTGTACTTATAATCTACTTAAGAAAAAAAGACCAATGATACCTTTTGTGGCGAGTGGAGGTTTTGAATTTTGCCTAACATGCATATTAGCAAGCAGTAAAATCACATCGAAAAAAGCATTTTTTGATAATCAACTAATTATGCTAGTCGAATAAAGCAATAATAAAGCCAATGCTATGATAATCGACTAGTATAGTTACTTAAATTTCAAATGATTTGATCATGTTCAATGTTGATGTATCAGTTTGATGGTTCAAAAAAATCACACTAGTGCTACTTTTGCAAATAATAATGTTCCAAGTGCTTTGTATTTAATTATTCCTAATATATATCTAATATAGTATATTTGTTTCTTAAACAATAAAAAATTTTCCAAACACAGTATAAATTACTGGTTTATAAATGAGTTATTGTGGGAACTTTTCACATAATTTCATATAACAAATGAATGTAAATATCAAAATTTAAGTGGTAGATATATAAAAACATAAGAATTATGTGGCATGTATGTAAATTTCCCTTCTTCTTTTTTCAGCAGATCTAGTTCATCTGATACTCATAATGGGAAGATCACACAGACTACTCCTCGGAGTGGTAAATTATTCAGAGGAGGATCCACAAAATCTTCATCTGGTTCACTAAGTTTATTCAGAAGTTTGAGCAGTTTTCTCAATCATTTTTCGAAATGCATCGCCGACTGCGGAGCATCGTCCATCGAAGATCATCTCATCTGCAGATGTAATAGAATGAAAAATTTAAATCACATCACCTTTATATGCCATTTTCCATTTTAATCTGAAACAAATATAACTTCAATCTTTTTTTGTTACAGCAACTATCCCATCCTGCCAAAAAAACCAGTTTTGCATCTAACACTTGCTATTTTACAGGAAGAACTTAGAAGGAAAAGAGAGCAAATGGCTTCAGTTCAGCAGGAAAAGATAAAAGCAGGTTAAGAGCTGAATAGAAAATTAACACACTTGGTAATAAAGAGAATTAGGCCTCATAATCATGGTTAAAGCAGGTGACAATTCTTTGTCAATTACTGTTATGTTCAACCTGCAAGCAGAAGGAACAAATATTCTCCACCACTGATGCAGAAGCACCAACCATTATCAAAGCTTCTGTTCTTTAAAACAATGATAAAAAGACCAATATATATTGCAATTCGTTTTGCCAGAAAGCAATCACAAACTCCACAACACAATATTAAACATAAAGTTTCATTTCTAATAAATAGAGAGGTAAAAATGAGAGTTTACTAACAAAATGAAGTGAATATATAGTGTCATATGAGATTATTTCATTTCCCAAAGGAAAAGGCTGATGAGATTATTTTATATAGCCTTTCACAGTTGGTTTCCACACTGCATTTTGCATGCTTCCAAAAAAAAAACCATCTTGTAAATCTCTTGGACTTTTACCTTTTCACAAATTTTTAACAGGAACCTAACTGAAGGCCAGAGAAGCCAAAATACAAGCCATTTGGACTGCATTAACAGCAGTTTCAGTGCTTTTACTGAAAAAAAAAACAATTACAGTAATAGAGCAATGTAAGAACATACTAAATAATTCTCTTTACCTTTGGATAACAGAATAAAGGCAATAATATATCCTGTAATGCATTGTTGCCAAGCATTCAAGTGACAGTGATGGAAACAAACAAATCCTTTACCGGTGTGTAGCACATGCAATGATGGAAACAAACAAACAAATCCACTAATGCATTGTTTCCAAGCATTCAAGTGACATTTAAGCCATCCTAAAGTGTCTCACCAGTACATATCTACACATAGCAATTACCTAATTCAATTTCCTAGTTCAATTTCCTAATGGCCAATTACCTAATTCAATTTCTTTATGGCAAATGCTGCTTCAGCTTTGAGTTTTGGATGAGATGAAGGAAAGTACTGACATGAGTTGCTCCCACATGAGTTGTTCCAAAATTATGAGATTTTCTTCCAATAATGACAAAATCCTTAGTTGCTCCCACCAAAGCCCACTGATGCAAAAAGATAACATGAAAATCTCTTCTATCAATCATAATAAATCACATATTAGTATCATGTACCACCATTATAAATTTCACCTCTCTGAAGCTAGTAAAAGCACAAAGAATGTATCATAAGAACCTGTAATGCATAAAGCAACTGTTGCCCTTGAAGTCATGGGCCATCCAAGCTGCTAATCGTCATGGCATGTGAATAGGTCAACTCTGTGAATCACCATAACATAAGCAGCGGTTGCCCTCATGAGAATTGACACAATAACATTTATATAAGAACTCAACCTTCTATCCTCACAACTTAAAATGGATTAAGCGGTTGCCTTCAGAACATTTATATAACATTTAAATGGGCCATCCAAGCTGCTAATCGCCATGCTCAGGATTAAGAATTACACCACAATATTTACATTCATAGAACTGGTAAATCAATGCCCTAAAATTATCCTGCATGCAGCGAGCTCATCTGCACTGTTTTCCAATAACAAAAGAGATCACAACAAGATGTTTAGCCATTTTAGCTAATTTTATCACACCTCCAACTGTCAAAAAATTTAATATTGCGTATAATGGGCTTCGCCTGATTTCCGTTCATAAATAGTTTTGCCCCAATTCAAGAATAAATCTGCGGAGTTTTCTCTTTTCAAATAATTTTGCAGTGCAAGCCTCTCTAGCATCCTTCACAATTTTCAGAAAATGTGTTTTTAATCTGTGCAACTCGCTCATATGTTACAACTCCACAATTCTATAACCATTCTCATTTTTAACAATGTAGAGAACAATAACATTGTTCGCCCATTGTAGCAGCGATCGCGACACAGTATGGACGAAGCAGAAGGCGCGATATGGGATAAAGTTTGCTTACCAGTAAGGAGAAATAGCTCGATGGTGACGAGGAGGGACGGCTCGTGGTTCCTTTAGCGATGCAGAGGCGCTGCGATGGAGAGATGGATCGATGGCGACGAGGAAGAAGCCGAGACAACGGTTTCGAAGAAGAAGGCGCGAGATCGCTAGGGCTGCGGGCTCGATAGCTGGAAGACAAGGAAGAAGGCTCGGGACAGAATACCTTCGCGAGCGAGGGCAATTTGGAAGATTAGGAGGCAAAAGTTGGGACCGCGGGGTCGATCCCGCGGCCCGCTTTTCCCCTGCTTCGACGGCGATCGACCGCGAAGCTGCACGCCAAACACTAATTTCACGCGGCTTGGGGCCACGCTCCGGGAAAACAGCGAACCCAAACGAAGCCTATGAAAGCGGCCATTGCTCAACTTGCATAGAAGCATTATAGTCACACCTGGTCTGTATGTTTTGTGCATTAGTTTGTTGGTTTGGAGAGTGATTTTCTTCCTTTACTTGGGTTGGTTCTTTGATAAAGGAAGAAATCTATGATTGGTTTGCAGGAATGTAAATTAGGATTCCTCATTGAAATAAGACAAGAAAAAATATTATATATATATATATATATATATATATATGATACACCATCAACAAATTTTCATCATCCGGTACGAATCTCAATATTTTGAATAAGAAACATTCAAATCTCTATTAAAAGTCATTTAGAGCTCTGATTTCATTAAGCTTATAGTCAAACTGACCGGCTCGATGAGACGAATCTAATGATACAAAAACTAGTCCAATCTGAGTCAAATCAAGATCAGATCAATTCATTAATCAATTATTAGAAGATTTCCGGACAAATTTAGAAGATCAAGCAAATGTCGACACTAGCAAGTCTATACTCAAATCGAGCGTCTTGACAAGACGAATTCAATAAGCCCAACATCACTCAATTCCGACATCGTTAAGACCATCAAATGCCCCTTAAGCATTGTCTGATCAAGAGAAATCTTTTGGACCGTCCGATCAAAATGATTGCATTAATTACTCTCAAAATCCTATAAATAGACCTTCACACCTCACATGAGGGGGAAGCGTAGAGAGAGAGAGAGAGCTTAAGACTTTAAGAGGAAGCTGCAGCTTAGCACCATCGCCGATCGCAGTCAACCATCACTGACCGCCGCCGACCACCGTCAGCCACAGCCGACCGCCGTCGACCTCCGTCACCGTGGACCTCCGTCACCGTCCTCCGCCAATCATCGTTAATCACCACAAACCAGACACCGTCGTCGATCGACATTGTTGTATGAAACATATAATTACTCTCTCCCGTCTGTGGGACGGAATTTCTGTAAATATCAATCAATAGTGGATTCTCGCAATTGGGCCAGGCTTTATGGTTTTTCCCTTTACGGGTTTTCAATGTAAAAATTTCAGGAGTCGCATCGCTTATTTTTCACATATATGTGCGTTAAATTTTCGTACAATACTAAGAATAATAATCTGCTGCTCTACCGCCGCGAGTTTTCTAGTACGCATCAATGTATATATATATATATATATATATAAATAGAGCCGTTAAAGTAGGCATAGTACTTTTTCTAAACATTTATTAAGGGTGTTAGTATGTATGGGCCCGTGATTTCAGGTGTTGTCAACATTACAATTAACTCACTTTGTATGCGTATTTATTACAATTTGTTGAGTGAAATTATTGAAGCTTCTGAAGTTCCACATCAATAACAATATTCAGAACATGATGAATGAGATTTTCTTCCGCCAAAAATTTAATGCCCTTTTAATAGATCCGCACAGAAAGCTTATTAGGAAGCTAAATTATTGGATTGGAGCACAAATCCTCCCTTTTTTAAGGCCGAATACTGAATCTCTAAAAAGTTAAAAAGTGAGCGATTGGTCTTCTCGAACTAAATCAACGGATAAGAACTCAGGCATTTCATTGCAAGCTTCTCAGAAAATTAAAAAAAAAAAAGAAAAAAAAAAAAAAAAAGAAGAGGGAAGATTTATGAAGACCACTTATTACTTGTATATACATACGTAGCAAACGCTTAAATTTTAATTTTTACATACATACCATATTAATTATGCCTGAAAGGCGTATTTTTTATTTTTAAAAGTTAAATTAGTGATATTTTTTATGTGATATGAAAGATTTGGGCAATATAAGAGTAAAAGGTAAAGTTTAGGTGTTAGATATATAAGTACAAAAGATATGGGCGGTACTGTTGTAAATATGTCACTAAAAAAAAAAAAAAATTGAGAAAAGAGGTATTGTTTGAATTGGATGTTGACAACTCTCAAGATAAATCTATAGAAACTCGGCCAATCTTGGTGACGTCCGAAATTTTCTCATGAATTATTTTGACGAAGATTTCTCCATCTTCTCTCACCCTTTACATATCAGACGATGCTTCTCGTCAATAATGGATTCTTGATGCAATCATAAACATGTAATTTTGATGAACATGTTTTCTCCTTGGTTATTCTTGAGATAAAGTAAAAAATAAAATTTAGATGGTGTACAGGTTTTGTCTTGTGTCATTTTGTTCTTGGTTGGTTATTTTTTTACTGCTGTGCTGGTTTGTCCTCTCTGTGTTGGTGCTTCCCGTCCCTTCCCTATGGTTGGCGATACTGCTTGTGTCAGGCTGGCCTTTTCTTGGGTGGTGGATTTTTTTTGTTGTTTTTCGTTATCCTTGTGCTTTTGGCTGTTTTTTAAGCTGGTGTGGGTTGGTTCATTGTATGTTGGTTATGTGGCATTTTTTACGGTTTTGTTTTTTTGGTGGTGATGGCTTTGCGTCTTGCTCTTTAAATTTTGTTGCGTGATCTCCTTATATTTTTAGTTGCAGATTGTGGTATCATTGGGACAGTTTTTTGACCCCTTTTGGTTGCAAAATACTGTCCCAAGACATCTTATGGTGTTTTATTACTTGTTTATCCTTAAATGGCAAGCATCGCTCGTTCATGTTATCTTCTTTGCTTTAGTGCGTTGTTTGTTTCTGCTTGTTCTTGGCTTCTTATAGGTCCTGGCATTGATCATTTGGTGGCATTTTGGTTGTTTTGGCAACTCTTTGCTGATCTCTTTTTGGTATGTTTATTTTGGAATTCCTTTGCATGGGTTGTATCTCTGGATGGAGGATTTCTTAGGTTTTATTTAGCGTGAGTTGTTTTTTTTCGTGTAGTGGGAATCCTCCTATTGATATTTGTACTCTTTGTTTTGGATCAATAAATTTCCCTCCGGGGTTTCTTATAATAATAAAAATCTTAGATTGTGTAATTTAGGTTGCTAAAACATCGTAAAGTTTGTATACATGCTAAGGATTGCCAAATAAATTTTATTCTACTTCAACACTAAAGTTCTGTCGTGCATCTTTTTAATTTGTGAAATTGATATAGATATTTGTTACTTGCGAAAAATAAAGTTAGGAGAGGAAGGGTTGATTAGCTTTTCCTTTTAGATCTCATGCATAAAATTATTTAAGTAGATAACAATCACGTATGCATTTTATATTAAAAAATTAAGGGGCGAGAATCATGCGTGACAATATGATTGAGGATATCCTTGAATAATGCAAATATTGTAGTAGTTTTGACATGAATTGGGTTTTTTTGACATATTATCATCATTAGATCTTCAAATTATGGGCGACATTGTCAAGGGAATGATTATGAATGTCAAATGAATGCAGAGGAACATGTGGAAGTGCGCCTTTGGTGTATCTTTCAGAATGTTTTTGGGCTTCATTGTCTGTCACAGGAGCATTGAAATCAATCATAGTAAGATTAAATCCATCATATAGATGAAGCCTCCTAAGAGTCTAACGCAATTGCGTTCCCTTCAAAAGAAGTTTGCCTTCATTAGGAGATTTATTTCGAACTTATTTAGTCGATGTTAACCTTATTCTGCATTGACTAAGAAAGATGTTTGTTTCCACTGTGATGAAGCATGATGGCTCACTCAGTTATGGACATCATGAGAAAAATGTCTAAAGTTATTATTTGATAGTTTAAAGACCATTAACTAGTGAAGGCAGTTTTCTGGCATTCAAATGTTAATGTGCAATATGATCACCTATTTTATGTAGTGCATTTGACACTATTATTGAGACAATATGATAATTTTAGACTACGAACAATAGTCATATAATTTTTTAAGTGTATCTAGGCAACTCGAATATCATTTTTGTGTGTGGCTCATCCAATATTATTATTAAAAGAATGGAAACATTACATGTAGAATTTATGAGTCCTCGTATCTTTATAAGAAGCTTGAAACATATATTGATGGTTAGTATTATCAATGTTACAACTAATAGTTAAATAGGAATTTATTATTTTGAGCGATAGAGGGTAAGAGCATTTGTATGCTTAGAGGTAATTATAGTGTAAATCTATAATTTGTGAAAATGATGGGTAAGTGTTATCGGGTAATCAGAGAAATATTTTATTGTTAAGTAAACAATCAGTGGCATAAAAAGTAGTTATACTAAAAGTTAAGACAAGCAAAATCTTTTAGAAATATTTCTCATGAGATTAAAGCTAGCTTGAGAATTGAAAAGTTCTCATCAAATTAATTTGTATAAAGAACTATTTAAAACTTTATGATGCATATCCATCCGTACTAAAAATATTTCTCAATAATAGATATTGTATCTTCCATTAAATAATTTAAAATTGGACAAGGTTACTTCCAATTTAATTGTGGGCTAACCCAAATAACTTAATATGGTTTCCTAGAAATTATAGTTATCAGTGATGTCTTGATCATTAATTAGATATTACAAGGTAATAGATCTTAATTTTATCGCACATTTGTGGTAAAAAAAAAAATTTTTAATAGTTAGATTTATTAGGTGTACCTGACCTTAATAGAGATAACTTGAAGCTCAGGTGGCGAGAGAGATTACATTGGCTAAATTTTTGTGAAGAGTGAAAAAGAGAGAACATATTGCACTTGAGGGTTAATAATAATATGAATATTAATCAACAGAGAACATTAAGAAGAAAATGAACACAAACACTAAATGAGTTTAGAGTTGTTCAACAAGTAACTTTCATCCATTGTACAGCTTGTTGATGTTTATTAGATTCTCAGGTCTAGTGTAGAGGGAAGGAAGAATAATGCTCTTATATTGGAGCTACAATGAGGTGCTAGAAAAAAAGGAATGGATGACAAAGTTGAGCTTTATAGAGAGAAATGCCAACCAAACTTGCCAAGCACTATTGAGAGCTGTAAGCAAGTTCTAGAAAATCATCTAGATAACCCAAAATGGTCCCTATCATGGATTGATTCAACTAGAAGGTTAAGTAAAAAAACTGAGTTAAATAGCCCCTCCACGAAACTTTGATTTCAACTTTTATATATCCTTGATGATGAGTTATTTTAATGTGCCACATGCAAAGGCATTACTGCTAAGTGGCAATGATGGGGGATACGAAAATCATTTTCAAGATTATGTAGTGTGAAAGTGCTTCATTATGAATGTTGTTATGATATCAAATTTTGACATTTTTGCAGAATTAGTTATTAAAGGTGAAACCATAGGTTGTGGTTGAGCAACTGAGTAGGAGAAAAGATATGTAGTGAAATATACTACCATTAGGTGAGAGAAATGTGGCCTATAGACTTTGATTCAATTTTAAAATGGTATGATTGAAAGCATTTTAGGGATAGCTAAATGTAAAAATAGATAGAACATTGCATATCTAAACTCAACATGTGTCCTTATGCTCATAAAAAAAGCAAGTAGATAGAGAGCAAATAGTTTTAAGTTGAACTTTAGAAGGATTGACAAGAGTATATTGAGAGATTTTGTGAAGACATTCATGAAACCATTCTTAAGTATATGTACGAAAAAATTCTTGGGGAGCTTCTCAAGGACACCCATGAGTACATCACACGCTTGTGTGTAGTCATGTGTACGACTGAGATCAACCATGGAAAGCACAAAATATGTCACATTAAAAAATTATATTATAGTAAAATCACATTTTTACAAGAACTAACTCTTTTTTTTAGAAGATCATTTTGCTAAATAAAACAATTATATGATTTATGGGATCCTATTTTAAAATTTTATTTGTTTATCTACTCAACATGACACATCAAATCTTGTAAAATAGATATTTGTTTATTTTTTTTATTTATTTTAAGTTCTTTAAACTTATTATCAATATGAATAACATAGAACATCAACTTAATTGCTTTGAGTTTCTTTATAGAGAGAAAGTGGACTTAACCTTGGTTGATTATATTTAGCTTTTATGTTTATAACATTTGTATCAATGCATTGTAAATAAGATTTGAAAGAATATCGTTATTGGATGGCATAAGTAAACTGAACATAAAAAAATCTAGGGCTTTATTAAACTTTGCTCAAGTTTGTTGACCTCATTTTTGATGAGGTCTTCCCTTCTTCTTTTTAGTGCTTAGGATCTAGCCTTAGGCTTTTCCTTTGACTATCTTAGAGGACTAGAATTGGGACCCGCCTTTTAGAAATTCAAACCACTTCTAAACTCCTCGCAAACTCCACAAACTTGACTATAGACCCCTAATCACCTAGAGGGTTGAAATCGAATGTGGAAGTTTAAAGGATGAGTTCCTATAGGACTCTTTGGCCTTAGGACGCCCCACAGGTGGCTGAGTGCAGTGAAGGGGCTGACTTACACTACACCTACACACTACACTCCCACACACCTCCTAAAACTACACCCATACCCAACTTGACCTCCGACTCATGTAGGTGATTCACATGGATGGTCCTTAACCCTCGAGCCGCTGGTCAAGAGGTTAGGAACAACATAGTGAATGCTCAAATGAGTCCTCTCATGGCTCATATGGGCTTGATATGGCTTCATGGCTCAACCAAAATGATTTTTTTCCACCTAAATCCACCCAATCTTCAATTTCCCAAATTTTCGATTTTTGACCCCAGGACCCTACACCTACTAAGCCTACCCAAAACCTGAAACCCAAATTTTTGCAAAATTTCCAAGTTACCTAAAATTCTTCAAAATTATTCCCAAACATTTCTACACCACTCAAATTGACCATCTATATCCAAAAATACCAAAAATTCCAAGAAAACCTCCCAATACCCTCCAAATACCCAAAATACCCCTCTTAACCAAAAAATCCAAAAATTCAGAAAATTCCCAGAAAATTCCAAAAAAATCCCAAATATTCCCAATTTCATTTTGTCCAACTACACCATGGGCCAATTTTGTCAATTTACCCTACTTTTGTCAAAACCCCGATTTGACCCATTTTAACCCAAAGTAAACTCGATGTCAAACCAAACCTACCCAATTGACCCCAATTTTGGTCCAATTCAATTTTAAACTTTAATTCAACATCCCCAATACCAATCTAGACCAAATCCAAGTCAATTTGATTGACATTTGGATCCGATTTCACTTTGGGCCTTAAAGCCCAAATTTGGACCCATGACCCAAACTTAGCCCAAACTAACCCAATTCAACTCCAATTAACCCCAAATCTTTTCTAAACCTTCCTTAACATCCCCATAAACAAAACACTAACATGATTTGCCCAAGATTTTGACCCAAACCCCACTCAAATTCAACCCAAAATCAAAAAGCCCGATTTTGACCTAAACCCAAACCTAACCCAAATAGGCCCAAACCTCAAAATCAAAACCCAACCAAAGCCAAAAACTCTTTGAAACACTCCCATAAACATTTCTCAACATTTATTTTACATCAATTTCAACCCTAGCCCAACATTGGCCCAACTTGGCCCACTTGGACCTATATTGGCCCATTCACCAAAAGAATCCAAATCCAACCCAATTCAAACCCAAACCACCTTAAATCTATTTCAAATTATTCATGAAACATCCCTAAACCAAAACCAACAACTATTTGGCCCAAACTTCTACAAAAATTCCCATCCATGAACACATCCTTAAACTTAAAAGCCCACTTCCCTTAAACCTTCTTAAAAGCCCATCTTCATTAAATTTTAAAAGCCCAAATCATCCTAAAGCCCACATGACACTTCCCCTCATCATCCATTTGATCAAAATCACCCCTAAGTTTCAAAATCATCAATTAAACCATTCCAAATCAAGCCACATGTCAAATTACCCCTAAATGTCAAATATTTCTAAAACCCTTTTCATGAAACAAATCGACCTTTTCCCAAGCCAAATGAAGCCATGAACAAGCCATTCTCAAGCCACATGAAGCCATGAGGGCTTTGACTTGTCATTAGTCCATTTATGGCAAGAAGAGGGGTTCTTTCTTAAACCTCCTTTAACCCTTTTTACCTTAATCATGTCACACACTAAACCATGTTTAGCCACCTCATCATGGATGGAGACTTCACCACTCCTTCTAAGCTGACCTAAATGATTCCCTTAGCTCAAAATCAGAGCTTGGAAGGGTGCACCAAGCCCAAAATGGTGGGTTGACCCAAACCAAGCCAAAGTGAGCCTTCTCCCATTCCATTTAAATCAAACTCCTTTACACATGTCAAACCTCAATTGATCGCACAAGCCTCCAACCACGACCCACCTGAGCTTGAGGGTGACCTGACCCCGGCCGGCCGGCCACCCGGTCGCCGGAAAACACCATGCCGAAACCTTGGGAGGAGCCGAATTTTGGAATTCCACCTTGTTGAGCTGCCTCACTCCAAATGGCCATTGCGTACTGTTCTTCTCCTCACCGGAGCAGTCGATCCCAACCATTAAACTCCCGCGAGAGCCTCCGACCATGCCTATTTAAACCCCTCACCCTCTCGGCCAAAGGAGGTGCTGAACGAAACCTTAAGGAAACTGCGCAAAATCACTCCGGATCACTCTCCACACATAGAGCACCCGATCCCGCACCGAATTCCGGCCCGATTCCTCTAGGCGAGCCCGATTTTGAGCTCGAACTTTAGCCCAAAACCGGGACACTTCTTCATAGTGAGCCGATTCCCAAATTGATTGGTCCTACACCTTCACTCTGGACCAAGAGGAGAAGTTCCCCGCTGAAAGCCCCATCTCTGAGCCACCCGGTTGCTCCGGCCTCCGAAGCTTTGTGATCGGGCGTGGTCGAAGTCCAACCTAGACGATTCACCGGACCGGGAGACTTCATGCTGGAGCTTACTTAGGATCCAATCGAAGGTGTAACAACTCTCGGATCGAAGCTTCACTTCTGCGAGCAAAGGTATGGACTCCCTCTTCTTCCCGAGCTTCCGGAGATTCTCATTTTAATTTGAGTCGATTTAAATGCATGTTTACCGTATGGATGTGTTCGTCTCTTGAGACGAATCCATAGAGCATAAGAACACGAAAATCCGTTGAGAATCGAGTGAGAAATTAGGGTTAGAAGATTGACGGTCACGGGTGCACACCAGTCGTAGATGATGACCAGGAGCCGTTGGATCGCGCGTGTATCGAGCGGACGGTTCAGATTGCGCCGGACCAGGGAATGTTACGTGAACCGCGGGGCCCGGGAAGGATGACTCAGATGGCGGCGCCCAATCACAGCGCGACACGTACCCCTTCGGAGCTGCCGATGTTTCGGCGGCGCGCGTGGATAAGTAGATAAATAGGGTATTTAATGTATTTATTAAATATCGAAACTTTAAAAATCCATATCTTTGTGTAGAAAAATTACAAAAAAAATAAAAATACCCTCTTGCTCGGTGAACAGAGGAGAATAATGTGGAAAAGAAATCATTTAATTTCATCAAGTATTTTATTTTTTATAATTTATTTACTCTCTGCATACATTTAATTCTCCATGCATGTATACAATTCACCATGGCATGAGACCATAGGGCTTTTGAAGCCTCCGAACTTGGGAACATTCCCTGAATTTTCCAAGGTCGAGGCCATCTCTGTGAAAAGTTATTTATTTTTCAAATGCATGTTGCTTGTTTTGAGTATTTTAATTCCAAAAATTAGCATGTTGTGAAATAAATTCTAGAAAAATTTGGTGATGTTCCTTATGACCGGAGAACTCTAGGAAAAATGGGACTTGAGTTAATTCACTCGGAACAACTCTAATTGGCTTAAACACCCAAAATAGGTCTTTAATTAATTAGAGTTAACCAAGCATCAAATTGACTTGAAATCAATTCTCCACTGACCTTTAGGATCAGAGGAATCCACCATAAAAATTTGAGGTCAATTGGACTTGGTTAGCCCCACTAATTGGGTTGAGTAAGTCACTTAGCCATTTTAAACTTTAAAAATTCATAACTTTTAAAAATACTTTTTAAAAATTCACCAAATTGGTTTTGAAGCCTCTCTGATATCAGGGAACCTAAGAAAATTAAAATTTCAATTTTCTAAAAAGTTGATTTTTAATAATATTTTAATATTTTTAATAATTAAAAAATAATAAAAATCACAAAAATAATAAAATTCACCAAAATGTCACATTTTGAATTTTAATCACTTAGGAACAAATCCCACATTTTTCCTAGGTCTATTTAGTGAGATATTGAATTTTAAAGTTTTAAGGTAATTTTAAAATTAAAAAATGTATTTTCTAGCATTTTCACTAAAATAATTATAATAAATCATAGAAAAATCAGAAAATTGCAAAATTTGCTTCTCTGGTTTCCTTGATATCAGAGAGATTTTTGAAAAATATAAAATCCATTTTTCAACATTTATTTTATTTTTAAATTAATTAACACTCCAAAACTCAAAATAATTATAATAAAAATAATATAATTTAAAAAATCACCAAAATTGGTCCAAGTGCTTCTCTGGTCATTAGGAATGTCCCCTAATTTTCTTAAGGACAGAAACTTTCCTTTGGTCATGTTGTCAAATTTTCCTTGAAAATCTCTATTTTCCACCAAAAATAATTATATAAATAAATTAAATACAGAAAAATCACATTTTCTCCTCTCATGTCTTTATTGACATATGAGTGAAGTCACATAAAAATTTCAAATTCATTTGGGTTCAATTTAGTGAGTTATGAAATTATTAAGCTTAAGGGGTAAAATGGTAATTAAACTTTTAACCCTTAATTAAAACTTTAGGTTTAATAAAAAATCAACAAGTAAAATATTTGATCTTAATCTGGTTTGGATGATTGAAATTTAAATAATTAAAGGGTAGAAACCCATTAAATAATTTTAAAATGATTAAACTTTAATTAAATAATAGATTAAATTTGGAGGAATAATAAATTGGAATTATTAAAATAAGGGATATTTATTAGGAAGAGATTTATTCTTTAATTTAAAAATCCCTAAACTAATTATATCATTAACATTTAACTCTTAATTAAAATGATAACTCAAATTTAAAATATTAAAAGACTTAATTAAATCATTAAACTCTTTTAAAATTTCAATTAAAATTAAAAATAAAGTAAATTAAAATTAAATTAAAATTAAATCAAATTAAACTAAATTAAAATTAAATTAAATTAAATTAAATTAAAATTAAATTAAATAATTAAATTAAATTAAATTAAACAATTAAATTAAATTAAATTAAATTAAATTAAATTAAATTAAATAATTAAATTAAATTAAATTAAATTAAATTAAATTAAATCAAATTAAATTAATTAAACATCAAATCAAATTAAATTAAATTAAATTAAAACTCAATTAAATTAAATTGAATTAAATATAACATCACCTAAGACATAAAAGAAATTAAATATAAAGCAACTCAGACACTATTCCAAATTTAAACCGCTTTAACTTAAATCAAATCATTTGAATACTAATTTACCCTTGAAAGCTTTGATTATTATAACTCCTAAATGAAACATTAAATGAAGTGCTACTTCACTCATAAGATATTCAAATGTCTTAGTTCATCTGAGCGAATAATAACAAAACTTGAAAACCTCGGACGATTAATTCATTTATATAATTAAATCCATTTGGACTTAAAACAATCCTAGAAATATTGAAAAGATGTTTAAGATTCTTCTTAAGCACTTCCTCAATATGATAGGATATTTATAAGAACAATTGGACTTAATTGTTCTTTGATGAAGAAAATCGTCCTCAAACAAAACACGAAAGAACTCAGACGTCATAGGAAATGACTAGGCTATAGGATTAGGAATTTGGTAGAAAACCATAACCTTTCCCCGAGCTTTACCTAGGAACTTGCTTAAATATTCTAATTGTGTTTTAAGTGTAGCTTAGGATGACGGGAAGACCCTCCAGGTACACTTTTATTTTATTGCGATTTACTTTCTTGCAATTTACTTCCTCGCAATTTACTTTATTGCGGATGCACTTTACTTTTCTTGCATGATAAAACAAGCTGTTGCATGAAAACCCACACCTTTAGGATAGTCCACGAAGCCGAAACCAAAACTAAGTTAAAAGTCATTGCAAGATAAAATTCACCGCCACAACATTTCGAAATATAAAACAACTCGAAATTTAATCACAAACGAACACAAAACTACAATTGCAACTAAATTAAAACGTCCCGTTGGATGATCGGGAATACCTCGGATGATGTAACCTACGTGTTGCTAACGGGATTTCCCACGGTCTAAATGAAAGTGTGGAACTCATTCGAGTTGAGTTTAGCAAATTCAACTGGACTAAGTGAATCCGATAAAAATAATGATGCGGAAGGATGGAACCGTGGGATCTTAACCGGTGTCGTTATAATCAACTTTAAGATTTGTTTTAATCAAAATACAAAACACTTGGAAATTAAGACTTCTCTAAGCCAAAACACTTTTCTCATCCCCGATTTATGATTTCTAAAACTAAACCTCTGCGACAACAAGGAGCTTGGAGCATGGTGGGCAACACGGCCATCGTCGTCGACAAAACTTGAACCTACTTCAACGAAAACCTTCTTAGAATTAAACAACAAAGCCATAGGACTTCGAGGTAGCTTGCACTAATGCAACATAAATCCTCAACCTCTTTGTTAGGCATTTGCATTACAAATTAAGCCCTAACCGGTCTTAGGATTCGAGGTAGTCGTCCGATACGACAATAAACCCTCACATCTTCAAGTCTATTTGTTTGATTTTATCATACAAATATAAGCCCTAATTAATTAAAATTAGCAAGATTGAAATATTAAATAAACATTAAGACTTTCCTAAATTCAAGCCAAACAATAGGATAGTCGGGAAATTACCGAAGTTCACTTCGAATCAGTGATTTCTCCTACCTTTCTTCCTTCGGATTCACAAAACAAAATGTTCCAAATTTGATCCATTCCCTATTGAAATTCCAAAATTCAATCTTTGAAAACTTTAAACTTTGAAATTCTTGAGAGCAGAATTATTGGTTATTATCGAGAGTTTTCTTAGGTGATTCCCGTCACTTAAGATGTAATTAACTATAGAGGCTTGCCTCTTATAGGAATTTTAAAGAACCTGAGTAATATAAACCCTGTTTAATACTTTCATATTAAGCGAGGAATTTGTCGGCTTATAAAATTGGTTCGCGGACCAAACGGATGTCACGAAACTTCTAGTTTATTTGATCGAGCCCCACCTCAAGCGAGTGTGTCTATCCTTAGGGATAGATACACGGTTTGTGGTGCGGTGCTCGTTTATATAAACTATTTGGGATGTGAGATCGGTTTAATCTCATATCTTAAAACTTTCAAATTTAAAATTATTTTCAAAGTCAAATACTACTTTCTAAATTATATATATATTTAAATTTAAAATTTAAATTCGCCGACAACTTCTGTTAGGCGACCCCCCTTTTAAAATACAACACAACCTAAAAATAGTGCCGACAAAGTTAAATACAAATAATTTCAAATTATTCAATAAACTAAAGAATGCTGTTCTCGTTCATTATTATCCAGTAAGTTGAATATGAGACAAATCCAAGCAAGAAACTTAATTGATGATTCTTTAATGCATCAACAATTTTTTTATATATGGTTTCAATTATAGAATAAAGTTTGCCATTAACATTTTTTGTAATATAACATCCTTTATCATCTATGCAATTTCTACATTTTCTAAAGATTTTCAATGAATTTTAATAATTAAATGTGTGAATAATATATATATATATATATATATATATATATATATATATATATATATATTTATAGACATGCATACATATGCCCATAGACTATGGTGTTTTTACCAATCATTGCTGAATTACAGCGAATTAAAAATAATACAAAAGTTTTTTTTTTAAAGAACATCTATATCAAAATTTGATTATAATAAGTCTCAAAGTTAGAGATTAATTTTAAGATTAGTGCAATACACGAGCAATCAAGCAAAACTTACGTTACACTCAACTTGAAATAAATCCAATAAATTTTAGACCTATCATAACTAAATTTTGATTAGGATATCTGACGATAAATAGCTAACCATAGTTTCTCTAAAGTCAAATTATTAAACATCTCATATATGAGCCATATTTATTATTACTTGTACAAAGTAGTTGTAAAGAACTTCAATTTCTATTGTTTTCTCTTTTAATGTTTCTATTTATGTTACCTATTAGAGCTCATTTTATGTTCTTTTCTACCGGCTTTCTCATGCATAATTTTATGCATCATGTATTTTTTCTTAAGAATCTTACAAATCATTTGATGTTGTATTTTATTGGAAAATTAGATTGATTTTGTGTGTATAAAATAGATATGTTGTAATTATTTATATATGTATGTGTTTAAATTATGATCTTTGGATAAATTTCTTAATAAGAGCAAGAAAATCACCTCCAAGATCATTAGCACCTTATTAGTGTGTCTATTTTTGTCTTGGTATAAGAGTTCTAGTATTTAATTTATAGGGAAATAGTCTTATCAAAAAATCATTTATTATATGAATTTTTTCATTAATAATTTGTGTAATAAAATATATAAATAAAATTTTAGTAGAGCATTCTTATAAATATATTCCCCCCAACAAAGAATAAAAATCAGTACTTTATTTTTTTTAACGGGATTTACATAAAATAACTTCATTCTTAGGTTTTTAAATGTCTACTACCAAATTTAATGATCACTCACATAGAAACCAAACTGTTAAACCAAATCGAAGGTCCCGTGTTCGATCCCTACCGAGGGCGCGGACGGGTCAGTTAGGCACATGGGAAATCAGTAATTATAGTTGGACCAGGTAAACTATTAAATACCGATTAATATATATATATATATATATATATATATATATATATATATATATATATATATATATATATATATATATATGATATGTCTCTAACAATTTTTCATATGGCACGAATCTCGATGCAATCTTTTGAGCAAGAAACATTCAAATCTTGATAAAAAATAATCTAGAGCTCCGATTTCAGCAAACTTATAGTCAAATTGACCGGCTCGATGAAACGGACCCAATGATATCAAAACTAGTCCAATCCAAGTCAAATTAAGCCCGGATCAAGTCATTAAACCACTTTTAGAAGATTATCGGATACATTGGAAGGTCGAATGAATGCCGACATTAGCGAGCCCATACTCGAATCGAGCGTCTCGACAAGACGAATCCAACGAGCTCGAGATCACTCGATTCGACATCGTTAAGACCATCAAATACTCCTTAAACGCCGTCCGATCGAGGGAGCCCTTCGAGCCGTCTGATCAAAATAGTTGCATTAATTGCACCCAAAACCCTATAATAGATCCCAACTCTCACATGAGAGGGGAGAGAGCCAAAAGAGAGAATGCGAACTCTCGAGAAGAAGAAGCGACTCTACATCTTCACCGATCGCCGTCGATCACCGTCGATAGCCGTCGACCACCGCCGATCATCGTGAACCACCGTCAATCATACACTTGTCGATCGATGCCGTAATCTACATCATATAATTACCTCTTCCCGTCCGTAGGACGAAGGATTTATGTAAACGACGAATCAATAGTGGATTTTCACAGCCGGGGCGAGCCCCGTGGTTTTCCCTTTACGGGTTTTCCACGTAAAAACTTCTGGAGTCACTACTTGTTCTATTTTCATCTGCGTGCGTGCTGAATTCTCGTACAACGCTAAGACGATAATTTGTTACTCTACCATCGCGAATTTTCTAGCACGCATTAGTTTGGCGCCGTCCGTGGGAAATGTCTCAATCCCACTATTAAAGTACTTGTTCAATTTCCTACATGGCAAATAGAAACGATATTCGACACAACGGAGTAGCTCGCTCCAACACCATCATTCCAGGGAACTGTCACGTAGTCAAGGGCGATATGTTTCTTCATCGTCCCGTCCTGGAACACGCTATCCTGCCAACGAGGGGGTTTCAGATCCTTCTATGGAAGAACACATGAGAAGAATGAAGGAGGCTCAACTGCAGATCTTACAATTTTTATGTGGGACCCAACAAGCACCTATGAATGAAACTCGTTCACCATTAAATCCACGTCCTATGAGAAACTTGCCTGGAGGAAGTCGTACCGGTCCCCCTCCCCATGAAGGAACACTTCCCATACCAGGTCGTGATGCTGAACTCTTAGACACTGCATGTTCCACCCATCTATCCCATGCAGCTCACCTAGCACCGCCACATCTCGCTACCATTCCAAATGATGTCATCCGTGACGAATTACGTCGCATTGTCCGAGAAGAGTTCCCCATTGAGAAAAAGGATCGCTTCCACACTCATCATAACATCATTGAATCCTCTCCCTTAGCGAATGCGATCCTCCAACACCCCATTCCAGCCGGTTTCAAGTCGCCAAACATTGATGCATATGAAGGGATAACTGATCCCTATGAACATATTGATCATTATCGAACTATCATGCACATTCAACGTGCCTCTGACACACTTCTATGTCAGGTGTTCCCTGCCACTCTTAAGGGACAAGCTCGAACCTGGTTCTACTCTCTATCGGGGGGCACTGTAAACACCTTTAACGAGCTTGCCAGACTATTTGTGGAACAGTTCATAGCAAATCGAAGGATCATCAAGGATTCATCCCATCTCTCGAGAATTCGTCGAAGTGAAGGAGAATCACTCAAAGACTACTTCCGCGAGGTTTTCTATCGAAGCCCGTCGAATTCCGGGAGTAGATCCGGAGTTGCTTAGGGAGTCTTTCTCGGGGGACTCCGCCGGGACCCTTCTATTCATCACTCATGCGGGAGACGGTTCGTTCTTATGCGTCGATCCGGTCCACCGTGTTGAGGCTCGAATCACGAGCGGATGAAGCCATCACCGCACATAAGGAGCAATTTGAGAAATTTGGAGGAAAGCGCGAAGGCGACTCCGGAGATAACAATCAATCTTCACAACAGAGAAAATCGAACAACCAAAGAATCGTGACCTCCTTCTCCAACCCGCGGGACAACGAACCGAATATCGGCCCAAGAAAGAATATACACCACTCAACGCTTCACGTGCTTAACATCTTGATGGCCATTAAAGATGAGCAAAATATTAAGTGGCCTCACCTCCTAAAACCTAACTCGGGAAATCGAGAACAATACTCGTCATTTCCATTGAAGTCATGGACACACCACCTGAAGCATGTAAGCAACTCAAGGAAGAGATTGAAAGGTTAATTAAGCGGGGATATCTTGGTAGATTTGTACGAGTAAACCAGTCGGTATCGATAATGCTCCTACGGGGGACAACATACACAAAGGCGACAAAATGGGGGTCACCCATTCATAGGAGAAATTCAAACAATTGCTTGGAGGCCCGTTGCTTGCGATCGAGTCCTTATCACTGTGCCCAGTGAACCGAGTACGGAAGAAATTACGCCTCGACCACTATCACTTTTGATGATTCGATTTGGAAGGAGTTCGAGTCCCTCGTCGAGATCCTCTCGTCATTAGCGCGAGAATTGGCGAACCATGCTATAACGTAAAAAGAATCCTGATTGACAATGGGAGCTCTGTCGACATCTTATTCTATTCAACTTTCCTCAGTTTGGGATTGACAAGAGAAAGACTTCAACTTGCATCAGGACCATTATATGGTTTTGATAATCGACTAGTAAGGGTCGAGGGAACAATAAATCTCCCTGTTGTCATTGGTGATTTTCCTCGACAGATAACTCATTATGTACAATTCATCGTTGTCAAATCAGAATCAGCATACAATGCCATCTTCGGAAGACCTCTGCAATCTATTTTTGGCATTGTGACTTCTGTGTTACACTTGAAGCTTAAGTTTCCAACCCCAGCGGGGATATGCATCGTACGAGGAGATCGACGGATAACACGATCATGTTATCTCGGACAAGCTCGAGCCTCGCCCGTCGATGACACTTAGCATTGAAAACTTTGATCTCCGAGATGAAGAGGTATCTCGAAAGAGCTTCTCCGAGTAGAAGATTTGGTTCATATCCCGCTATCTAATGAACATCCATAAAAAACGAGTGCGGCTTGGTTCCTTACTCTCCGATGAGCAAAGGTCGAATACGTAGCTCTTCTCCAGAGAAATCAAGACATTTTTGCATGGACCCCCAGCTGACATGCCCGGAGTTGATCCTGAGATAATCATGCACTCTTTAAAGGTAGATCCAACTGTTAAACCGGTCATCCAAAAGAAACGCAATTTTGCCCCAGATCGCCTACAAGCTATTGAACAAGAAGTCAACAAGCTTATTGAAGCAAAGTTCATACGGGAAGTACACCACCCTACATGGGCGGCCAATGTCGTCATGGTGAAAAAAGCTAGTGGATCATGGAGAATGTGTGTCGACAATACAGACCTCAATAAAGCTTGTCCGAAGGATAACATTCCTCTCCCGCGCATAGATCAACTTGTTGATGCCACGTCTGGGCATCAAATGCTTCGCTTTATGGATGCATACTCAGGGTACAATCAAATAAGGATGAACCCGGTAGATGAGGAGGCCACCTCTTTTCAAACAGATAAAGGCTTATATTGTTATCGAGGTTATGCCTTTCGGACTAAAAAACAACTGGTGCGACTTATCAACGTCTCATGAACAAGGTCTTCGAAATCTTCTCGGGCGTACTGATGGAGGTTTACGTTGATGACATGTTAGTAAAAAGCTTGGAAGCATCTCGACACATTTCTCATCCGGAGGAGTGTTTTCAACTCCTTCGTCGATATGATTTGCGACTTAACCCGAGCTAAATGTGCCTTCGGGGTCACATCGGGGAAGTTCTCAGGATTCATGGTTACCCATCGTGGAATTGAAGCGAACCCGAGAAAAATCAAGGCGCTAAGAGAGATGGTGCCTCCGAGGAACATCGAAGAGGTGCAACGCCCGAATGGTCGCATAGCTGCTCTTTCCCGATTCCTAGCTCGTTACGGAGACAAGTATCTTCCATTCTTCAAGATACTTAGGGGTGCTCGAAACTCTTGGTTTCCGATGGACGGATGATCGTCAAATTGCTTTCGAACAACTTAAGGCATATCTAACTTCGCCGCCCCTTCTCTCGAAACCCGTCCGAGGGAGATGTTATATATCTACTTGGTTATTTCACCTCACGCAATAAGCTCTGTCCTTGTCAGAATGGAAAATTCAATCGAGAAACCAGTATACTACGTCAGCAAGATTCTTTCCGATACAGAAAGTCGTTATCCAATGGCGAATAAGACTGCATTAGCCCTGGTATTCTCAGCAAGGAGACTTCGTCCGTATTTTCGAGCCCACACTATCGGCGTCTACACACAACTCCCTTTGAAGGCTATCCTACAAAACCAGAAGCGTCGGGAAGATTAGTAAAGTGGTCGGTAGAATTGGGAGAATTTGATATTCATTACCTACCACGACCAAGCATTAAATCACAGGTGTTGGCTGATTTTGTGGTAGAATGTACAATACCTACCTCTGTCGAACCACCTGTTTCTCCTCCACAATCACCCCAATGGACACTATACGTGGACGGAGCATCCGGAAACTCGGGAGCTGGTGCAGGAATATTACTCATCTCCCCGAAGCAGGACATCTTGGAGTACGGGCTTTGCCTAAAATTTCCGACCACCAATAATGTTGCCGAATATGAAGCACTTGTAGCCGGATTAAAACTTGCCATCGATTGTGAAGTACAAAACATGATTATCTACAGCGATTCTCGACTCATCGCATCTCGAGTAGAAGGAGAATTCGAGGCTCATAACTCACAACTGGTGCAGTATCTCGGTCTGGTAAAAACACTTATTGCCCAATTTGAAACATGCCAACTCATTCACATTCTTCGGGAGCATAACACCCGAGCTGATGCTCTTTCAAAGCTCGTAAATTCAACAACTGGAGATCTCTATAAAAGAAGGTGTATTGAGAAGATACATTTTCCCAGTATCCAGGGTCCATGGGTGATACTATCTATAGATGACCCTGGGGAAACATCATGGATGGACCCCATCATATCCTTCCTCCGAGACGGAACACTGCCAGATGATATTACTTCATCAATTCGTCTCCGACGCATGGCCGCCAACTTCATCCTTATTGGGGATGAATTGTATAAGAAGACGTTCGTAGGTCCATACCTTAAGTGTCTTCCACCATCTGAAGCTGATTACGCTCTACGAGAGGTTCATTCCGGGATATGTGGAGAGCATCTTGGAGGTAGGGCTCTCGCTTTGAAAATAATGAGACAAGGTTTCTGCGGCCTACGATCAAGCAAGACGCGTTAGAGTTTGTGCGAAAATGCGAGAGTTGTCGATTACACTCCAACCTAACACATGCACCCCGGTAGAACTCACATCTTTTCGAGTCCCCGGCCTTTCGCTCGATGGGGAGTAGACATCATGGGACCATTTCCAGATAGTCTACCGGACAACGTAAATTCATCATCTTAGCTCGTCGACTACTTCACCAAATGGGTAGAAGCAGAGCCACTTGCTAAGATCACTGAAGCAAATGCTAAACAGTTTGTCTGGAAAAATATCATATCTCGCTTCGGGCTTCCTGCAAAGATTATCACTGATAATGGGACTCAATTCACTGGAAGGATCTTCACGTCATTCTGCAAGAATCTTCACATTCAGTTAGTGCACACTGCCGTGGCGCATCCCCAAACGAATGGGCAGACAGAGGTAACAAACCGAACGGTGCTAAAAGGGTTGAAGACTCGTCTTGAGAAGGCTGGAGGGCAGTGGGTTGAAGAGTTGCACAAAGTCCTCTGGGCCTATCGCACCACCGCATGAACTCCAACCGGGGAAACTCCATATAACTTATGTTTTGGTACCGAGGCTGTCATCCCTATTGATATCGGAGTTCCAAACCCACGAGTTAAAACTTTCAACTCAGATGACAATGAACAAAAGCTCCGACAACAGTTAGATCTTCTCCCAGAAATACGTGATGTGGCCCACCTCAGAGCTGCTTCCTACCGCCAAAGAGTTGCTAGTCATTTCAACCGAAGGTTAAGCCTCGACCTATCTCCATCGGTGATTTGGTCTTGCGTAGTATTGAAGCCGCTGGTCATGGTCCCCAACACAACAAATTATCTCCTCTCTGGGAAGGCCCATATGTCGTGGTAGCCATGATCAAACCTGAAACCTTCAAACTCAAAGATTCAGATGAGAAAATACTGCCCCAAACTTGGAATGCTGAAAACCTTCGCAAATACTATCAGTAATACACAAGTTTTATAATATGTTTGTTTGTAATGTAACTCAAACTTATAAAATACTTGTTTTATTTTACAAAAGAGAATATATTTAAAAAGTACAACGACTCATCCATGAGTCACTTTCTGCTCTAGACCCGAGAAATGCACAACTCCGGTTGTATCTTGATCAGAGCATGACCGATCCTGGGGGATTTGGTTTGACCTCTTCCATAAGAGTTAACATCGCAAAGTTTGCATTTCGATAAACAACTCGGATAGGTTAACGATCCTTGGTGGACTACGCTTGATCCCTTCCATACAGGTTTATAAGCGAGGAATGCTCCAGCAAACAACCTCGGATGGGCTAATAAGTCTCAGTGGACCTTCGTTAGCTCTGTTCATACAGGTTAACATCATCAAGTAAAACTCTGATACATAACCTCAACAAAATCAAATGTCCTCGGTGATTTATCCCCACAGTAACTCTCCCACATGTGAGAACTTCTGAGATATCTTTATACACTGTGAAATAAAAGGAAAACATATTTCAACAACATTATAGAAAGGAAGAGAATGTACTCGGGGGGCAAATAGCTAACAGAATCGAACAATCAAACAAAATAACCAACATGCGTCACATACAACATTATTACAACAATTAGTATGGTCCAACCAATGTGACAAAAGCAACACACTACAAGCATGAAAGGATAAAAATAGAGCACTAATTAACGTCAATATTCTCCTTTGCCCCCTCTTCATCATAGAAATGCACTTTCCTCAGTTCGCTCTCTACGTCTTCACCGTTAGAATTTGAGGAAGAATCCTTCGAAGCTTGGCTAGGAGTAAGCCCTTCCACTGTAATCCCTGTTCGACGTTGCACTGCTCAACTCCCCTTCATAAAACCCCAGATGAATCCTTCCTCGGTGAACCACTTTTGATGCTCCTTCACCTCAACATCAAGCATCCGATCACGAGCCTCTTGAACACGGTCTCGAATGATAGTCTTAAACTCTAACGAGTTCTTGAAGTCCTCAACCGCTTTACGCTGAACTTCTGAAGCATCAACTTCTTTTGTAGACTTCAAAAGTTGAATCTCCTCTTTTTGGGCTAACACAGTCGATTTAAGAGCTCTCACACTCTTATTACTTTCGCGAAGGTTGGTTCGTGCTTCCACCAAGCCCTCTCGGGTTTTCTCTAGATCCCGAAGCTGCAATGAGAGGGAGGTTGCCATTGTTGAAAGTTTTGTCCTGCACTCTGTCAATTGTGATTCCAGAGATGTAACTTTTTCAACCTCAGATTCATATCGACGCTTGTACTCGCCTTGGAAATATTTAATTTTAACAAACTCAGAATTCTAGTTTCTCAATGCCAGTGCCAGCCCCTTATGAATTTCCATTATGTTATCCACCTAAAAGAAAAGAAATTTGGGTCAGATATATAAAATAATACAGTAGCAGAAGATAAAAGAAACTTACCAAACTCTCGGCTTCAAGAGCCCGGTACATTCATGAGATAAGGCACTCTCGGGAATACGAATAGTCGAAGGACTTGGCGAGGGATCTCGCGGTGCTTTAACTTTCTTTTGTTTTTGAGCGGTATTCGCGATCATCGCTCGTTGGAAGCTGCTTTAAGGGTTCTGCGAGAACCGACTCGGAAGGTCGTTTCTTAGACTTCTTTAATATCATAGCCGTAGACCAGTTCGGTTGAAAAGAAAGTTTGACCTTGAATAATGATTCCTCACTCACAAATTCGTAAATGTATTGCGTCTCAAACAACAACTCCTTAAAATCATGAAATCCCAACATCTGCGATATTCCATCTTCGGTAGTTTGAAGAGAGACGGACAAAGGTTGAAACTTTCCTTGCCTCTCGCGGAGCCCCCGATCATTCTTTGCAAAGAAAAATCTTACGGACCATTGTCGTATTGGTTCCTTTAAGCGAAAATCCAACGTCTTTTGCTTAAAAATTATACGACCATGTGTATCACTAAAAAACCCGCACAGTCGTGCCAAAATTGCCGGAGTTAGCATTGACCCACTACTCCTGAAGAAAACAATCAATCTAATAATTACTGTCACTACTCGACAAGACAACTGAGCAATGCAAACACCGAACACTTTCATTATTTCAATAAACTCGGAGTGCGGGTGGAAATCGAAGACCAGCTCTCAAGGCTGCCTCTTGAACAGCGACGTATCCAGAAGGAGGAGAATACGCTCGATCATTTGAAGTTGGCAATTTTACCACCATATCGGTCGGGAAGTAACACTTCACAACAACAATTCTCCGTGACGCTTCGTCAGGAAACTTCGCCGCAACACTTCACCGCAACAATTTGCCGCAGCGCTTCGCCGCAACACTTCACCGCAACGGTTTGCCGCAACACTTTGCCGGGACACTTCGCCGCAACGGTTTGCCGCAACACTTTGCCGGGACACTTCGCCGCAACGCTTCGTCAGGATGCTTCTTCGCAACTCTTCGCCGCAACTCTGCACCGCAACACTTTGCTACAATTCTGCCCCGCAAACTCTGCACCGCAACTCTTCGCTGCAACTCTTCACCTCAAATCTTCACCGCAACTCTGCACCGCAACACTTTTCCGCAACTCTACGCCGCAATACTTCGCCGCAACTCTTTGCTTCTCTGCAACTCTTCTCCGCAACACGGGGTGGCTTTCTCCTCCTCACTTGTGATTCTTCCCCTCATCCATGACCTCTATTTATAGGCTTGAGATGAGGCAAAACATTTAAAAATAATAATAATAATAATAACTTTTCATTTCATATTCATTTGATCTTTTAAATTCTACATTTATAACATAAAATTAATTGGGATCATTAAAGAAAAAACTTTTCATTTCATATTCTCTTGATCTTTCAAATTTCACATTTATAATATAAAATTAATTAAAATCCTTGAAAAAAAAATAATAATAATAAATAAAATTTTTTCATTTTTGTCTCTTCAAATTCTGCATTTATATATGAAATTAATTAAAAAAAAAAATTTAACATCTGTTATATATATAACAGTTTATATAATTATATAAATATATATAAGTTTATATATAACAGATATTAATTATATATAACAGCTTATATTAAAATTTGTCTCCTCAAATTCCTCTTATCTTTTTAATAACTTCCATCGGCCGGTTCGGAATTCTGAGCGTCGGCCTGCAAAATTCCAACTGGGCCAGCTGGGAATTCCAAGCGTCAATCCCCTTGGCCCGCCAGTTGGCGGGTCGGAATTCCAAGCGCCCCGCTAACTCCCCAAACAGCTTCGGGTCGCTGGGCTAGAATACACAATCAGCCCGCCGGGCCAGCCTGAATTTTGGCCCTATAAAAAAAAATATATATTTTAAATGGCTAAGGCTCGAACTGACGCCACTCTAAACAGCGCATGGAAAATTAGCCAACTCCACTGACATACATTTGAATCATTTAAAAAGGATTATACTATACTTATATTAAGAGAAAATATATATATATATATATATATATATATATATATATATATATATATATATATATCTGTATATATATATATATATATCTGTGTGTGTATATAACTATATATATTTATTAATACGCATATGCGATATCAATACAAAAATGCTTTTAGTTATTAATATTTTCGGACGACAAAAATGATCTCGCCCGAAAATAAGAGGAAACGACTGATATGTCTCAACAATTTTTCATATGGCACGAATCTCGATGCAATCTTTTCGAAGCGAAACATTCGAATCTTGATAAAAAATCATCCGGAGCTCCGATTTCGACAAACTTATAGTCAAACCGACCAGGCTCGATGAAACGGACCCAATGATATCAAAACTAGTCCAATCCAAGTCAAATTAAGCCCGGATCAAGTCATTAAACCACATTTAGAAGATTATCGGACACATTGGAAGGTCGAATGAATGCCGACATTAGTGAGCCCATACTCGAATCGAGCGTATCGACGAGGCGAATCCAACGAGCTCAAGATCACTCAGTCTCGACATCGTTAAGACCATCAAATGCTCCTTAAACGCCGTCCGATCGAGGTGAGCGCTTCGAGCCGTCCGATCGAAATAGTTGACATTGACTGCAAAACCCTATAAATAGTCCCCAACTCTCACATGAGAGGGGGAGAGAGCCAAAAGAGAGAATCTGAACTCTTGAGAAGAAGAAGCAGCTCTACATCTTCGCCGATCGCCGTCGATCACCGTCGATAGCCGTCGACCACCGCCGATCATCGTGAACCACCGTCAATCATACATTGTCAGTCGACACTGTAATCTACATCATATAATTACCTCTTCCCAGTCACGTAGGACAAAAGATTTCATAATGCAATGAATCAATAGTAGATTTTCACATGGCTGTAGCCGCCGTGGTTTTTCACTTTACGGGTTTTCCACGTAAAAACTTCAGAGTCACGCTCGTTACTATTTTCAATCCGCGTGCGTCTCGAATTCTCGTACAACGCTAAGACGATAATTTGTTCACTTCTACCGTCGCGAATTTTCTAAGCACGCATCAATATATATATATATATATATATATATATATATATATATATATATATATATATATATATATATATATATCAATCTCTTGAAGATCGTATGTCCCTCGAGTCACGTGTTCGAATCATCCTATGACCATTTGTCAATAGTGAGATGGTCCTCAAAAGTTTAGGTACAAGAGGATGACTTATATATATATATATATATATATATATATATATATATATATATATATATAGGGCAGTAAAAAAAGCTCGTTGTTCGCGAACAATTAGTGTCGATTCGTTCGATAAGTAAACGAGACGAACACAAATAAATTTTTTTTTCGTTCGGTTAGTTAAACGAACTAAACACGAATAGTGATGCTTTCGTTCGTGTTCGAATCGTTATTGTTCGAAATATAAAATAATTTTAAATAATTAAATATTAAAAATTTATGATATTTAAAAAAATAAATTTTATAAATTATAATATATAATATAATAATAATAATATATTAATATGTTATATTAATAATATAGTAATATATTTATTATATATTTATATAATATAAGTTATATAATTAATGTAATATATTATTTATAAAATTTATATTAGGGTGTCAAACTAGCTCGTCGTTCGCGAACAACTCGTGTTCTTTTATGTTCGATTCGTTCGTTAAGAAACGAACATGAACGATGATTTCGAGAACAATTTCGAACACGAGTTTATTTCTAACAAACTAAATTTCAAGCAACCGAACACGAACTCAAACTCTATTCATTAGTGTTCGGTTCGTTTATATATAGATCTATAACTAGGGACATCAAAAAAGCTCGTTGTTCGCTAATAGTTCATGTTCGGTTCGCCAAGAAGTTCGTGTTGGATTCGTTCGATAAGCAAACGAGACGAACACGAACAATTTTTTCGTTCGGTTTGTTAAACGAACCAAACACGAACAGTGATGTGTTCGTTCGTGTTTGGTTCATTATTGTTCGAAATATAAAATAATTTAAAATAATTATATATATATATATATATAATTTATGATATTTTAAAAATAATTATATATTATAAAAATTTATCATATTTTAAATAATTAAAATTTTATAAATTATAATATATGATAAATTTGCTTCATTTTGCGGAAGTATGCTTTATCAAAGCTAGGGCGCTCAAAAAAGCTCGTTGTTCGGGAACAGTTCGTGTTCGGTTCGCCAGGAAGTTCGAGTTCGATTCGTTTGATAAGCAAACGAGACGAACACGAATAATTTTTTTTCGTTCGGTTTTGTTAAACGAACCAAACATGAACAGTGATATGTTCGAACATTTCGAACACGAACACTAGCTCTGTTCGTTCGTGTTCGGTTCGTTTACACCTCTATATATATATATATATATATATATATATATATATATATATATATATATATATATATATATATATATATATATATATAATTTCCATTCTTTTAATTTCATCAAAGAAAATATAGGCTTAGCACAATCAAAATAGGTTGTAGGGTTTGAATGGTCAACAGTATTGAAAACGGAGACTCTTCTTGCTAGCACGTTTACCAATAGTAGTTCACGTGCATGAATTAGCGGACAGATTCTGCAAATCTGGAACGTTTTGTACGATCAAATTAATACTCGCATGGCCACATGCAATCAACGTAAATGTCGGCGTTTAGTTACGAAAAATTTATATTAAATCTGAAGTTCGACTTATAATATATCATCTTATATATACATAAAAAATTTATATTTTACTTTTTAAAAATTAAAAATAAATATATTTTTAATTTAATATAAAAGCTTTGGGAGGTATAAATGTGTTGAATTATTTTAAAGTTGGAGAAGATGATGGAATGAAAGGAATTGATATGTGTTAAGTAAGCTCGATCTCGATCTACTCTTCTCGGAAAAGAATGAGACAGACTAGATCAGCCTGAAGGCGGGAGATCATCTCTGTTTATCTGGTTCAACATGGCTTCTCCCCACCGAGTTACAAAGAAAGAATATTAAATGATTTTAGTACATTAGGAGGTTTGTTGTGTACTGATAAAAGGTGATGTTGGTGTTAGATGATTTATAAATAGACAACGACACGTGTCTTTTTCTTGATGATAGTTGATATGTTGATACTCATCAAGAGGTACTCGACATATGAGCTCGGTGGTTCAATCTGATTGGTCAACTCGACAATTGATTCTTAGCAGCTGGTACTCAATGAATGAGTATAACAGGTGAACTTGGCTGTGCAACCCGACAAATGGTACTTAGCAATTGATGCTTATTTGATGGGTTCAACATGTTAAATTAGCCGGTTAACCATACAATAGGTATTTGGTCGTTGGTGCTTAACAAACGAGTTCGGTAGGTCAAACCAATAGCTGGTACTCGACAGCTGTTACTTAGTGCATGAGTTTGACATGTGAACCTGGCTAGTCAATCCAGCAATCATGCTTTTGAAAAAAGGGCTTTCTAAGCTCATGTGGCCTATTTGTATCTCCTCGAGCACATGACAATCATTTATATGTTTATATTTAGTTTTTCAGCTCTTTTACTCCTTTGAGATAATCTGTGAAAGAAACAAGAGAATCAAAATTCCAATATCATTAGTCATAACATATTTGAATGATTCATTATGTGCAAGCAAGACAAGTGATACGAAATATCTTTTTCCTTTCTTTGATTCTGCCCTTATTTGAGGGGAACTCGAATGTACTTTATGTTTCTCACTGTTAGTGTCATTTTTGTCTTTTTTCGAGGCTGCTCACTTTTTCATACCTTTATTAGGTTTGCACGAGTACAATTAGTCGTCAAAGTATGAAAGTCTAGAAGAGGCAGAAAGCGATCTGACACAGCTGCCCTACACACAGTAATACTTGTATCTGAAACCATATGCCGCCATTTATGGAGTTGTGGAGTTGAAATAAGTTCATGCTACATTGACCATCTACAACATTCATGGACGAATACTTCCTTTATAGCAATTGATCGTGACTTTTGAAGTTCGTCATAACTATTATTATTGAATTACTGTTATACACCGACATTGTAATTTCATCTTCTCTAATTCAAGAGGAGAATGTACCTATGTACCTACAATTAAATAATAGATTATTTCAACTAGACTTGACTATATATATAATTTTTTTCTTTTCAGAGTTTTCCACATAAAAACTCTCGAGTACTACAAAAACTCTTTTTAGCGGTTAAAATACATGAAACTGTCATAAAATTATTTCTTCAGGGGCTAAAAATAACTTTGTAGTCAAACTATTAATTAAGAAATCTGACCATTTTTAAATAACTGCCATATATTTCTATTAAGTGTCACTGTTGAGATTTTAGAGCCACTCAATTCAGATTCCCGAAATTGAGAACTTTTTCCTAATTTTATTTTGCACTTTTGACTCACAGACCTCCAATAATTTTTTTTATATTGCTAATTACAGCATATATTTAAACGAAATAAAATTTTAATTTTAAAGCCCCTATTAATTATTGAAAAAAATTATTTTAATATTAGTGGAAACCTATGTTCCACGTAGCGAGGTCTACATTGTTTCTTTTGCGTGACAATTGCTTGCATTTTGCTAAGCCTAGTGCAGCTACAGCGTTTCCAAATCAGCCGCACTGACGCGCTAACCCAAGATTAAGGGTCTGTTTGGGACAGCTGCAGATAAATGGCTCGATCTCGGATAAACCGCCGATAGCATATTGATCCGGATAATTTCGCCAATCTGCTTCGATTCTGCGCTTATGAAAAATAGCTGATTCTGGAAAATTGACCATTCAGCCCCTGCCCTTATTCTGTATATATGTATGTCTGAAAGGGAGATTTTCTACTTAAACTATAACCATTAATTAGAAATATATGCTTCTACTCAAAGAGAAGAAATGATATATGACATCTATAAATGAATTAGCACATTTCTTCATGGTTTAAGAAAAAAAAAATTGCTGGATATATCTTAAACTACTTTATGTAAATACATTAGTTGTAATATATGTACCACCAATATATGTGTTGTATATATTGTTCAGTTTTGAGATATGTAAATAGATAAGAAATATGTTGCCAAAATTATCTGAGATTTGATGCCATCATAATAAGCAAGATGGAGATAGTCCAAGACAGCAAGCATTTATATACATACCACCGAATTCCCTTCAGTATAATGCGAGGCGAGGCGAGGTGAAAAATACCTGACTGGACTGGGAATCGAAGCTGCGAGGCGAGGCTCGGAGGAGATGGAGAGGAGATCAAGCGGAGGATATGGAGCTGCAAGGCGAGGCGAGGCGAGGCAGGCGATGCGATGCGTTCGAACGGAGGAGATCGACCTGCGAGGCGTTCGGCGACGACCTCAGTAGCCGCGAAACCGGAGGTGTGAGGCGAGGGCGAGGGATGACGAGCGAACGATGAGGGGATCGCGGGTCACGGGGTTAATACGACCCCGTTTACCCCAAATACGCGATCCAAAACGCGGCCCACAGGGGTAATCCCGCGGGCCGCTTCTTTCATAAAATAAAAATGGAATTTTTGGATTTGCACTTGATAAGGGCGAATCAAACAGTGCGTGAGCGTTTTTAAAAATGCCTCCGCACTTATAAGATGCCCCAAACGGGAACTAAGTATAAATATTGGCTATAATCTTAGGAGTAAGAGTAAGTGTTGTCAGCATCTATTGCCTTTACTAGTATTGATAGGAGTTGGCATTGTTAGTGACGACAAACATTCAAGTTAGTAGGAATCAATGTTGGTTTTAATGTTATGTACTATTCTTATAAGTGCTAGTATACGTGCATTGACCTTATAAGAGATTATGTGTTTTGATGGAATGTATCAAACTTGTAAGTGATAACGAGGGACAATGGCAACAAGCCTCAATATAGTTATGCTATATTAGTTAGAAAATTATAGGGGTTAGAAGATCATAGTCAGGCAATAATGATTGAGATAGCGTAGCCATTCAATGTTATTCATGAGGTCATAGTTGCGTGATAGTGGTTGAAAGATCTTAATTGGGCAATAATGGTCATACGACTGTAACCAGATGATTGTAACTGAGTAATGATGATAAAAAAGTCATAATCGAGCCACGATAGTTTGGCTGCTACAACTCGAAGATAAATAATATAGAGATTGTAGTCAAGCTATGTCGGTAGAGAGGCCCTAATTTGGTGATGGTGGTTGGGAGGCTATAATTATGTGGTATTTCTGAGGTTGTTGTCGAGCGGTGATAGTGGACCAATGATGATGATCTAATAGTGTTGGTTCAGTAATGGAAACCCTAAGATATAGGTCGGGTGAGAGTTTTACAATGGTGAAGTTAAGTGATAACAATCTAATAAAAGTGGAAAATTTAGGTATGATGAAGATGATTAAATAGAGCTCTATGATTATTTAAATCTTTTGAGTTCTCCGTAAAATCAAGCCTCTTTAGAGGTTAGCAGTTTATTCATAATTTTTTGGAGTAACTTTTTTTCTTTATTGCCATTATCCAAAGCATTTTTTGGAGTAGCTTTTAAGGGGTTTTCTGTGACAGCATATTAATCATCCATTTCAATTAAAAAAAATCGATGATGATTGTGTCATCTCCAACCTCTTATTGTGATTGAAGTTGTCCATAAGAAACGCTTTGGTTGGAGTAAGCCCAAGGTGAATTGTTAATTTTTTTTTCTTTTGAAGAAGGTAAGTAGGGCTAATTTGTAATTTCTCCACAATATTCTAATTGAGTAGCTTAAGGAAAGAAGGGATGCATTTTGATTCAGTGGTTTTGGGATTAATTTCTAATTAATTTAAGTTGCATCATTTGGTCACAACAAATACTTATTGTAAAGATAGTAACTTCTAATTAGGCCTAAACACATGATATCCATCACACCAAGAAAGGGTCACTAAATTGTAGTCATTTTTAGGCTTAGAGTGGATAATTGGGCTTGTCATTGATTGGAAAGAAAAGTTTGAGTCCTAGGAAAATTTATAAGCTAAAAAATTGTAGCCAATTTTTTATTGAACTAGTTATTATTTATAGGTCAATCTCTGCATCATATGTTAAAATCTATTTTGAAACTATATACATCCTCAGCTTAGACCATATGTGAAATCAAACGTTTGAATCTTTCATACATACAAAACTTGCTTATAGTGACACCTCTTAGAATCCTTGGATCCTTAGGATGATGTCGGGACGATGAACCCATCAAAGCATATGCCGGCCTTTTACCCACACCCTTGCACACACTTAGATGCTGTGACTAAGACACTATGTAGTAGATGTTGTGCTAAGCTAGGACTAGTATGCTTAGGTAGTCTTTTTGATGTCCCGACTATTATTCTATATTGGTATGTGCCGTAGCCAGGCATCTTTTTGTGTGAATAAGACATTATGCAGGTGTTAGAGGCTTCCCTGGCCCAAACATGGAATAAGTTCTTTGCGAGAGCCTCTCTGCTTTGTAGTTGTGCCTCTCTTCTCTTTCTACTCTAGCGGCTTCCTCTCCACTTTAGTAGGTATAAATCCTAGCTCTACTTTCTACCTACAGAGGGTCATAGGATTTAGAGTTTTCTTCGATTGACCTCAGAACTACTAAGGTCGCCTTGAACGATGTAATTCACAGATTGCTGATAAGTGGAATCTGGCCATATTGGGTCAACAACTTTTAAGAAAGTTAGACTTAGGGTCCTAATAGCTTATGATGACGGATCTATGGTATCATGATCCGACTATCTCTACCCGATTAGCATTACTCCTCCCCTTTGCTATACCTATTTTGAGCCATGTCGCTCCTTTGATGTTTCCTCGATGTCGTCTCATATACCCCGATTACAAACAGACCGCCACCCATTTTGGATACAATGATTTACCATCTACCATTATGGCACAATTAGGCCCGAAAGCGCTGTGTAGACCCTACGGAACATATTAGTTATTTTATAGGGCCCGTTCGCCGATGTGTTGTTACCTATATGGGACCTTGAGAGACTCACTCTCTGCCCCGTGGCTTAGTGAGAGGTTTTAAGGCACCAGGATGCTCATATGAGATAACCATTTTTTGTGACACCCTTTCACTCTTTATCACTTAAATGTAAGCAGTACTCCTTTAATTGAGATTGGACATCCCCCAAGATATAATTAACTAAACAAGATGTGCTACTTTGGGAGTAATCCTAAACCAAGACCAAACACACAAAATTGGTTTTGGGTATATTATGTAGGCATTCTTTCATGGATATTTGATTCGGAGTGTCTCGATCGGATCCTATTTGGACATACACTCATGAGCTATCACATGAGGTTTACCTCACATAAGCTCTTCAGTTTCTTTCTTCAATTTGTCTACCTAGTCACCATCTTATTTCTCTCTTTTTCGATCCCTCCTCTTCTCAGAATCATTTCGATAATCCAAGTAAGAGGGTTCTTTGGAGAGTGAATCTTAAGACGATGAATAGACAGGTTAACGACTCCAACTTTACAAATAGAACTAAAACAGATTGGTGACTCTGCTGGCTGTTAGACTCTCTCAATTTTAGGAGTCATGCTTCATTTTAGTAACCTAGTTCTTTTATTTGTAGAGTCACTATTTGTTTCTTCTTAGACCTTGGTTTCACATCTATGAGTTAGTTGCCACAGTTAGGAACCCAATGCTATTATGTCCCTTCTTTAACCCTCAGCATTTTGGTCGCCACTTCTTTGCATGCACCATGTTTTTTTGTATACTTCTGATTGCTAGTCTGCAACTTTTTCTTGAAGTTTGATTATTGTCCCCTTTTTCTTGACATAAATGGATAGTAAGAAGGTGATCACGATCCATAATACTGGGGGTAACACTATTTCTTTCTCCCCAAGAATTTTCTCTGCTCTAGAGAGCACTATAACCTTTGGTTAGTTTTAGAATCTCATCTGGATTATCCTTGGTAATCCTATGCTCACTAAGGCATCCACATTGTGCCCTCCTATAAAAAATAGGATTCATGCATGTGAGGCTACTCCCACTGTGGTGGCTCTCGTTGGTGTGCTCCTTCTGTGAAGAAGAGGTCGACACTGCAGGCGATGCCTGGCAGTGTGTTCTATTTTCCTACAACTATCGAGCATTCCCTTCATGTTCTCAAGGGTCTCCTTCCCTATGACAGGCGAGGCACCTGGCTGCCTGCGAGTTGCTAATGTTATTCTAGTTGCTATCCCCACTCATGTTGCCCTAGGTTTGTTCAAGGCTTCTCTTGCTCCCAAGATGGGCAGAACGCCCCGGTGGACTAAGAACAAGTTGTTGCTGTCCCAACAATAAGATCAAGTTCATTTTTCTACACCTATTCTAGTTTCGGCTCGAGGGCAATCCCAAATTCCTTTAGCTGAGATTTTTTTTATTCTTTCTAGCTACGAGGACCATGTCCCCACTAGGATTGTCAAGAGGCACGTCTTCCTCGAGGTGCAGGCCATCTCAAACCTGTTGTCCAGATTAACCGCACAACCATGAGCCTTCTCAAGAGAAAAATCATGTGGGCAGTTTTCTCCTTGAGAGGGAAGGATATCTTTTATAGGGAGAAGTTCCTCACACGGAGCATCGAGAGCGAGTTATGGATGCATTATTCTACTTTCCTCACTCTCAAGCTCCATGTAGGCAGAGATCGAGGTTTGTCCGTCAATCCGCTGCGAGGCCGAGGCATCTACCTTTCTTCGTACAGGTTGTCGAGCCCACTCAAGAGTCTCAAAGGGTTTTAGATGAAGTGCTTAAGACCAATGTACTGGATTTTTTTTAAATTTCTTTTACTAGTGATATTGTAGCATTGTGTGTTCACAACATCTATTGTAACCTTTTCTTTTAAAAAAAATAATACGAAGAATTTGTTGGCTTTTTACTCTTCTTCCTTAGGTAGAAGCAAGATGGATATTTCTTTTACTGATAAGAAGAAATCTGAGGCACATCCCCGCCGACAACCCCTCATCAATTAAAAAAACAAATATGTAAGAAAGGATCACCGTCCGATCTTGCTCAAGATGCAGTGAGTCTGTAAGACTCCCACCACTGCACACATTTGGCTTTAGCTCCAATTTTAGAAGGTACACACTCAATCCCAGAGGAAGTCGTCCCTACAGGCGATCTCAGCTTGGATTCAACTCAAGCTAACCTCGAGGTCGACTCCGAGTTTGATCCTAAGGAGGACTTGTTCGAGGATCTTTCTAACATTTTGGAGGATCTCCTCATGGAGAATGACCTCCTTGGTGAAGAACTATATGATTTTAAGAGGGCTACTCATCATATCTTGGCAGTGACTACCAAGTTTGGTAGATAAAATCCAGATCCCTCTTCCCCTGATTGCCATGAGACGGATCAACATGAGTCTGACAAAGCTCAAGAGGTCCTCTCAATCAATCATGGAGATAGAGCCAAGGATGACATCACCATTATCCTTCAGGACCAAATAACCCTTTTGACCGCCCAGGTGGCTTCATTACATATCGACTAAGCAAGCTCCAACATAGCCTCCCCTTCTACATAGGAGGAGGGACGTCTGTTTGTGCCCATTGCCATACCCATTTCAATGAGGCACGTTAATGCCTCATCTCTTGATATTGCTCAGCTTGAGCATACTACCTCTAATTCGCACCTACAACCCTTGGTGAACGCAAAGGTTAAGGCCACATTGATAAATCAACTGAGCGAATCTATCATGAGGAAGGGTAAACTGATCCACCTCAGCTATTATCACAATAATGTAAGTCCTGATAATGACTCACAAAAACTTGATATTCTCCCTAGCAAATTGATTGAATTCTTAAAATTTGATTTTTTACACACTGAGGTTTCTCAAGCAAGTATATGTATCATTTCAATAATATAGGGCTCTACTGAGTCCGGATTGTCGATCCCACAGAGAATGATGTAATGAATCCAATAAGAGAAGTTCTAGTCTACTACGCTAAGGTCTTAGTTTGGAGTGTCGGCTAAGGTTATTTTTCTAATAATTACTCCTAAATTACAACATTAAGTCTGAGGCTAAATCTAACTAGATCAATTGGTTTGGTGAATATCAATATATGAATGCTGCCTTTCTCTTGTGATTGTATAAGTGAATTGTAGGATTGAATACTATGAATTGCTAATGTGATTAGTGAAAAATAGCAGCATATATCTTGTTTACCCTCTTCCAGGAGCATAAAGACGTTTGGTTTAACCTTGTAAGTGTTTCTGCTTGTCACCCTAGAAACCTCCAAGTTATACCCATCAAGACCTATCTCCCAGTCTATTTGCATTACCCTATGGACTATTTTTCCTTCACCCACTCGTTCAAGGTGATCTTTCTAGTTGTTCATGTCATAACTCTCCCGAGTCTTTATGGGTTCTCAAAAAATTTAAACAAAATAATAGTAAGTAAAAGAAGCACCAAAGTAAAGACCATCACATTAAGATTTAAAGATCAATTCTGTAAGCATCCTAACATCTTACTGTCGGCATATTTTTAGGTTGTGTGTTTTATTTTAAAAAAGGGGGTCGCCTAACAGAAGTTGTCGGCGAATTTTAATTTAATTTAAATAAATACTTTTGAAAAGTAATATTTGACTTTGAAAATAATTTTAAATTTGAAGGTTTTAAGAAATGAGATTAAACCGATCTCACATCCCAAATAGTTTATATAAACGAGCACCGCACCACAAACCGTGTATCTATCCCTAAGGATAGACACACTGCTTGACGGTGGGGCTCAATTAAATAAACTAGAAGATTTGTGACATCCGTTTGGTCTGCGAACCAATTTTATAAGCCGACAAATTCCCCTGCTTAATATGAAAGTATTAAATAGGGTTTATATTACCTGGGTTCTTTTAAAATTCCCTGTAAGGGCAAGCCCCTATAGTTAATTACATCTTAAGTGATGGGAATCACCTAAGAAAACTCTCGATAATAATCAATAATTTTGCTCTCAAGGATTTCAAAGTTTATGTTTTCAAGGGATTGAATTTTAGGATTTCAACAGGGAATGGATCAAATTTGGAACATTTTGTTTTGGGAATCCAAAGGAAGAAAAGTAGGAGAAATCACAGATTCGAAGCGAACTTCGGTAATTTCCCGACTATCCTGTTGTTTGGCTTGAGTTTAGGAAAGTCCTAATATTTATTTAAATGTTTTGATCTTGCCAATTTTAATTAATTAGGGCTTATATTTGTATGATAAAATCAAACAAATAGCCTAGAAGATGTGAGGGTTTATTGTCGTATCGGACGACTACCTCGGAATCCTAAGACCAGGTTAGGGCTTAATTTGCAATGCAAGTGCCTAACGAAGAGTTGAGGATTTATATTGCACTAGGAAAACTACCTCGAAGTCCTATGGCTTTGTTATTTAATTCTAGGAAAGTTTTGCTGAAGTAGACTCAGGTTTTACTGATGACGATGACCGTGCTGCCCACCATGCTCCGAGCTCCTTGTTGTTGCAGAGGTTCAATTTTAGAAGTCATAAATTAGGGGATGAGAAAAGTGTTTTGGTTTAGAGAAAATCTTAATTTCCAAGTGTTTTCAATATTTTAATTAAAACAAATCTTAAAGTTGATTATAACGACACCGGTTAAGATCCCACGGTTCCATCCTTCCGGCATCATTATTTTTATCGGATTCACTTAGTCCAAATGAATTTGCTAAACTCAACCGAATGAGTTCCACACTTTCATTTAGACCGTGGGAAATCCAGTTAGCAACACGTATGTTACATCATCCGAGGTATTCCCTATCATCCAAGAGGACGTTTTAATTTAATTGTAATTGTAGTTTTGTGTTCCGTTTGTGATTAAATTTTGAGTTGTTTTATATTTTGAAATGTTGTGGCGGTGAATTTTATCTTGCAATGACTTTTAACTTAGTTTTGGTTTCAGTTTTAGGGACTATCCTAAAGGTGTGGGTTTTCATGCAACAGTTGTTTATCATGCAAGAAAAGTAAGTGCGATGCGATTAATGAAATTGCAATAATGTAAATTGTAATACAATAAAAGCGTACCTGGAGGGTCTTCCCGTCATCCCAAGCTGCACTTAAAACACAGTTAAAATATTTAAGCAAGTTCCTAGGTAAAGCTAAAGGAAGGGTTATGGTTTTCTACAAAATTCCTAATCCTATAGCTAGTCATTTCCTATGACGTCTAAGTTCCTTGTGTTTTGGTTCGAAGACAATTTTCTTCATCAAAGAACAATTAAATTCAATTGTTCTTATAAACATCCTATCATATTGAGAAAGTGTTTAAGAAGAATCTTAAACATCTTTTCAATATTGCTAGAATCGTTTTAAGTCCAAATGGATTCAATTACACAAATGAATTAATCGTCCAAGAATCTCAAGTTTTGTTATCTTGCTCAGATGAACTAGGACATTTGAATATCCTATAGGTGAAGTAACATTTCATTTAATATTCTGTTTAGGAGTTATGATAACTAAAGCTTTTAAGGTAAGCTCGGTGTTCAAATGGTTTGTGATTTAATTTAGTTTCCATTAATGGGTTTAAATTTGGAATAGTGTTCAAGTTATTTTAGATTTATTTTGAATTCTTTATGTCTTTGGTGATGTTATATTTAATTCAACTTAATTTAATTTAGTTTAATTTAATTGAGTTTTAATTTAATTTAATTCAATTTAATTCAATTTAGTCTGATTTAATGTTACATTAAATTAATTTGATTTGATTTAATTTTAATTTAATTTGATTTAATTTAATTTAATTTAATTTAATTTAATTTTAATTCATTTAATTTAATTTTTAATTTGGTTTAACTTAATTTAATTTGGTTTTATTTATTTAATTTAATTTAATTTAATTCATTTAATTTAATTTAATTTGTTTATTTAATTTAATTTAATTTAATTCATTTATTTTAATTTTTAATTTAATTTAATTTAATTTAATCCAATTTAATTTACTTAATTTAATTTAATTTTTAATTTAATTCTATTTTTTTTAATTTTAATTGAAATTTTCAAAAGAGTTTAATAATTTAATTTTAGTTTAATGATTAAGTCTTTTAATGTTTTGAATTTGAGTTATCATTTTAATTAAGAATTGAATATTAATGAGATAATTAATTTAGGGATTTTTAAATTAAAGAATAAATCTCTTCCTAATAATATCCCTATTTTAATAATTCCAATTTTATTATTCTTCCAAATTTAATCAACTATTTAATTAAGGTTTAATCATTTTAAATTGCTTAATGGGTTTCTACCCTTTAATTATTTAAATTTCAATCATCCAAATCAGATTAGGATAAAATATTTTACTTGTTAATTTTTTTTTATTAAACCTAAAGTTTTAATTAAGGATTAAAAATTTTAATTACCACTTTACCCTTTAAGCTTAATAATTTCATAACTCACTAAATTGAACTCAAATGAACTTGAAATTTTTATGTGACTTCACTCATATGTCAATAAAGACATGAAAGGAGAAAATGTGATTTTTCTGTATTTAATTTATTTATATAATTATTTTTGGTAGAAAATAAAGATTTCCAAGGAAAATTTAATAACATGACCAAGGGAAAGTTTATATCCTTAAGAAAATTAGGGGACATTCCTAATGATCAGAGGACCACTTGGACTAATTTTGGTAATTTTTTGAATTATATTATTTTTATTATAATTATTTTAAGTTTTGGAGTGTTAATTAATTTAAAAATAAAATAAATGTTGAAAAATAAATTTTATATTTTTCAAAAACTCTCTGATATCAAGGAAATCAGAAAATCAAATTTTACTATTTTCTGATTTTTCTATGATTTATTATAATTATTTTAGTGAAAATGCTAGAAAATACATTTTTTTAATTTTAAAATTACCCTAGAGCTTTAAAATTTAATATCTCACTAAATAGACTTAAGAAAAATATGGGGTTTGTTCCTAAATGATTAAAATTTAAAATGTGACATTTTGGTGAATTTTATTATTTTAGTGATTTTTATTATTTTTTAATTATTAAAATATTAAAATAATATTAAAAATCAACTTTTTAGAAAATTGAAATTTTAATTTTTTTAAATTCCCCTGATATCAGAGAGGCTCCAAAACCAATTTGGTGAATTTTTAAAAAGTATTTTGAAAGTTATGAATTTTTAAAGTTTAAAATGACTAAATGGCTTAATCAACCCAATTAGTAGGGCTAACCAAGTCCAATTGACCTCAAATTTTTATGGTGGGTTCCTCTGATCCTAAAGTTCAGTGGAGATTTAATTTCAAGTCAATTTTATGTATGGTTAGCTCTAATTAATTAGAGATCCATTTTGGGTGTTTAAGCCAATTAGGGTTGTTTTAAATGAACTAACTCAAAACCTATTTTTCCTAGGGTCCTCCGGTCATAAGGAACATCACCAAATTTTCCTAGAATTTATTTCACAACATGCTATTTATTGGAGTTAAAATACTCAAAACGAGTAACATGAATTTGAAAAATCAATAACTTTTCATAGGGATGGCCTCCGACTTTGGAAAATTCAGGGAATGTTCCCAAATTCGGAGGCTTCAAAAGCTCTATGGTCTCATGCCATGGTGAATTGTATACATGCATGGAGAATTAAAAATATGCAGAGAGTAAATAAATTATTAAAAATAAAATACTTGATGAAATTAAATGATTTCTTTTCCACATTATTCTCCTCTGTTCACTGAGCAAGAGGGTATTTTTATTTTATTTTTACGATTTTTCTACACAAAGTTATGAATTTTTAAAGTTTAGGGAATTAAATAAATAAAAAAAATCCCTAATTTTCTATTTATCCACGCGGCGCCGCGTCAACCTCGGCAGCTCCGAACGCACACGCGTCACGCTCCCATTCGACGCCGCCATCTGAGTCAGCAGCCCGGGCCCCGCGGTTCTCGTACCGTCTCCTGATCCGACGCCATCTGAGCCGTCCGTCCGCGCGTGTATTAAATGGACGACATCCGTTCATCGTCCCCGAGCGCCCTCACCCGAGAGCCGTCCACACTAAATCCTTAAGATCTCACTCGATACTCAATGGATTTTCATGTTCTTATGCTCTATGGATTCGTCTTGAAGAGACGAACACATCTATACGGTGATCATGCATCGAAATTAAAGCATTTGAAATGGAGAATCTCCGAAGCTTGGGATGAAGAATTAGCTCATACCTTTGCTCGGAGAAGTGTGGCTTCGATCCGAGGGTTGTTGCACCTTCGATTGGATCCCGACGAAGCTCCGGATGAAGTCTCCCGGTCCAGTGAATTGCTCAGTAGGATTTCGACCACGCCCGGTCACAAAGCTTGGAGGCTCGGAGCAATCGGGTGGCTCGGAGATGGGGCTTTTGTTGGTGGACACCTTCCTCGGTCCAGTGAAGGTGTAGAACCAATCGATTTGGGGATTGGCTCACTTGTGGAGAAGTGTCCTGGTTTTGGGCCTAGATTTCAACTACGAAATCGAGCTCGCGGAGAAGAAATGGCGGGGGATCTCGGTGGGGATCAAGTGCTCTGTGTATGGGGAGGAGTCTGGAACAATTTTGGCAGAGTTTCCTTAAGGTTTGTTTCAGCACCTGTCATGGCCGAGAGGGGTGGTGTTTAAATTGGAGAGGGTGGAGGGCTTCCCAGGGAGAGTTAGGGCTTGGGATCGACCGCTCTTGGCAAGAGAAGAAGAGCTCCAATGGCCACCTGGGGATGGGGCAGCTCGGCAGGTGAGAATTCCAAGTTGGGCTCACATGTGAGCTCTCGGCCCGGTGGTTTCCGGCGGCCGTGGTGGCTGGCCGGCCGGGTTCGAGTCACCCTCAAGGTCGGGGAGGTCGTGGTTGGAGGTTTGTGCGATCAATCGGCCATGGACATGTGTAAAGGAGTTGAATTGAAATGGAATGGGGGATGAGCTCATTTTGGGTCCAAATGGGTCAACCCACCTTTTGGGCTTGGTTCACCTCCCCATGGGCTGATTTGGGCTGAGGGAAGATCGGATGGATCGGCTAGGAAAGGGTGGAGAAGTCACCATCCATGAATATTTTGATTAAACATGGATTAAGGTGAAGCATTAAAAGGGTTAAAACCTTTTTAAGGGGGCTTAAAAGAGGCTCCTCCTTTTGCCATTAGTGGCTTGATCACATGTCAAGCCTTCCATGGCTTCATGTGGCTTGTCCATGGCTTACATGGCTCACCTTTGGCTTGGGAAAAGTGGAGTCAATTTCATGGAAATGGATGTAAGAAAAATTTTGGTATTTAGGGGTGATTTGGCATGAGGCTTGATTTGGAATTATTTGATGATGAATTTGGGACTTAGGTAATGGCTTTAATTAAGTGGATGGCAAATGGAGATGTCATGTGGGCTTTAGGGTGGATTTTGGGCTTTTTTGAAATGGTTTTAGATGGGCTTTTAAGATGGTTTAGGAAAGTGGGCTTTTGAATTTTAAAATAGATTTTGGGATAAAATTTTGGTAAAGTCTTGGGCCAAATAATTGTTGGGTTTAGCTCATAGATGTGTCATGAGTGACTTGAAGCAAATTGGGGGTGATTTGGGTTGAATTTGGGCTCTTTAGGTGAATGGGCCAATCTAGGTCAAAGTGGGCTAACTTGGGCCAATGTTGGGCTAGGGTTGAAATTGATGTAAAATTCATGTTGATAAATGTTCATGGGAGTGTTTCAAAGAGGTTTTGACTTTGGTTGGGCTTTGATTTTGGGGTTTGGGCTCATTTGGGTTAGGTTTGGGTTTAGGTCAAAATTGGGCCTTTTAGCTTTGGGTTGAATTTGAGTGGGTTTTGGGTGTAAATTTTGGGCAAATCATGTTAGTGTTTTCTTGTGGGGATGCTAAGGAAGATTTAGAAAAGATTTGGGGTTAATTGGAGTTGAATTAGGTGAGTTTGGGTTAGGTTTGGGTCATGGGTCCAAATTGGGCTTTAAGGCCAAAAGTGAAATTAGATCCAAATGTCAATCAAATTGAACTTGGATTTGGTCTAGATTGGTGTTGGGAATGTTGAATTGAAGTTTAGAATTGAATTGTACCAGAATTTGGGTCAATTGGGTAGGTTTGGTTTGACTTGGGTTCACTTTGGGTTAAAATGGGTCAAATTGGGGGTTTTGACAAAAGTAGGGTAAATTGACAAAATTGGCCCATGGTGTAGTTGGACAAAATGAAATTGGGAATATTTGGGATTTTCTGGAATTTTCTGGGAATTTTCTGAATTTTTGAATTTTTTGGGTCAAGAGGGGTATTTTGGGTATTTGGAGGGTATTGGGAGGTATTTTTGGAATTTTTGGTATTTTTGGGTATGGATGATCAATTTGAGTGATGTGGGAATGTTTGGGATTGATTTTGGGGGATTTTGCGTGATTTGAAAATTTTTGAGAAATTTGGGTAGTTTCAAGGGGTTTGGGTAGGCTAAGCGGGTGTAGGGTCCCGGGGGTCAAAAATTGAAAATTTGGAAAATTGAGGATTGGGTAAATTTGAATGGAATGAAATCATTTTGGTTGAGCCATGAAGCCACATCAAGCCCACATGAGCCATGAAGAGACTTATTTGAGGCATTCACTATGTTGTTCTTAACCTCTTAGCTGAGGGCTTAGGGGTTAAGGACCATCCATGTGAATCACCTACATGAGTCGGGAGGTCAAGTTAGGTATGGGTGTGGTTTTAGGAGGTGTGTGAAAGTGTAATGTATAAATGTAGTGTGTGTGTAAGTCGGCCCCTTCACTGGACTGGACCACTCGGCGAGTCCCAAGCGCCAAAGAGTCCTATAGGAACTCATCCTTTAAACTTCCACATTTGATTTCAACCCTCTAGGTGATTAGGGGTCTACAGTCAAGTTTGTGGAGTTTTCGGGGAGTTAAGAAGTGGTTTGAATTTCTAAAAGGTGGGTCCCAATTCTAGTCCTCTAAGATAGTCAAAGGAAAAGCCTAAGGCTAGATCCTAAGTACTAAAGAGAAGAAGAGAAGACCTCATCAAAAATGAGGTCAACACTTACACATTCAACTTACTCATCACAAGAGAAATATAAAACAAATCTACTCACAAAGCATGAAGAACACCAAAAAATCACCATCATTTAAAAAAGAAAATCTATTAAATGTGTTTACAACAAGTACAAAACAAATGGTAACATGATACTTAACTTTTCTCCTTTGAAAAGAGATGAAAAGTCTTTCCAACAATGTATCCAAATGCTCCCTAGAGTTTTGAAATGATCACCTTACAGATTTTTCTCAAAATCCTCACTAATCTCTCAAAAAAGGTAAAAAATCTACAAACTCTTTGTCCACCATGTGGTTTCCAAGGGTTCAGAGAGGCCATGAGCCCCTTCTCCAAATGTTAAAATCCGACAAATAACTCCCCTCATCCGGCTAAATAACTGTAGGAACTGTTCTACCAGGTACCGGTGCCTTGGCGCCCAGTCTGTAGCGCCTAGGTGCCACCTTCTCGGTTGCCTGGGTGGCACAGGCACCTAGGTGCCCAGAAGCTGGCGCCAAGGCACTACTGAGCAGCGCCTTGGCACCCAAAAGCCGGCATTAGGATGTTAGTCTACTAGACTCCAACTTGCTCCGTTTGCATCCAATTCACTCCGGTTCAGCTCCAATTCTTTCCATGAGTCCTACCTGTTATACCTGCAAGAAAAGCATAAAAAATACATTTTTTTAAAGTGCAACTTTATCCAAAACATGTGTTAAATAATAGGGAAATTATGCATATTAAATTGCACATTAAATTCTCTCAAACTTAAATATTACTTGTCTTCAAGTAACTTTATAGCTTTTAAAAAACAAATTTATTGATTTGAGACAGTGGGTTTAAATGAAATTTCTTACAATTTTGTATCATAAATGTCATATTGTAACTTAGGAGAAATTTTAGTAAATCAACCTAGGACTAGGTTGTAAGAATAATTTGTATTCAACTTCGGAATCCTGATTTTATATTTACTTCGAAAATCATCATAATTTGTCAAACTAAGGATTCCTAGAAAATACAAAAATAAAACCAAAGCACTCTATTTAAAAACATTTGAGTAATACTTATTTCTAATAAAAGCAAGCTTAGGATTGCATCCATTTTTTTGCTTTAAGAAGATTCAAGTGAGACCAATTTTTGATTAGGCTTTCCTGAAACTTCTCATCACTTTTTATGTCTTTTCTTTTTCTTTTTTTTTTTGAATCTTTTTCAATCCTTATATTTTTATGCGAGGAATACTATATATAGATTGGCTTTTAATATTTTTGAATTTCACTATCCTCCCCTTAAAGCCAAAAACTCATCACTCTCCTTCACTTTTAAAATAATCTGTATTAGTTTAAAATAAATTTCAATAGATGCTCAATTCTTAAAAAGTGTAAATCTAACAACCTTGATTTTTCAAAAATACATTTCTTTTCTACAATAAATAGTAAATTCATTTTCCTACACGTCTTTTACAAAATACCTTAACTCTAGAACATATCTCTTTACAAAAGATATTTTAAGAGTTTCTTAGGGCACTTTGAGCTTTATAGAAGATATATTAATGACTCCTCCAAAATCACTAAACTTCTATGTCATCTATTAGAGAAAAAAGTTCCTTTTATTTTGATGGCGAGTGCCTTGAAGCTTTCGAGCTTCTTAAGAAAAAGCTTATCACCTCGTCCATTATTATAACACATGGTTGTTTTGATTCTTTTGAAGTATTGTCGGTTTCTAATGATTCAGCTATAAGAGTTGTCCTTAGACAAAAAATAGGCAAAAAATTTCATGTTTTTTTTACTATGCTAGTTAAACTCTTAATGATGAAAAATTAATCATAATATCACTGAAAAAGATTTGTGAGCTATAGTATTTATAGTTGATAAATTTAAGCCCTATTTGATTTGTAACAAAGTTAAGGTGTATACAGGTCATTTTGTAATCAAATAAATTATAACTAAGAAGGATGTTAAGTTTCACTTGATCAGATGGATCATTCTTTTGCAGAAATTTGATTTAAAATTTTTTCATAAAAATGTACTGAGATGCAAGTAGTGGGCCATTTGTTTAAGCTTGCATAGAGAAATTCTAAGATTTGTCATGATGATATTAATGAATGTTTTCTTGACGAGCAGTTACAAGTAGTGCTTGAATAAACTATTCCTTACTATACCACTATAATTAATCACATTGTTAGTGACAATATTACTTATGACTTATCATATAGCCAATGGAAGAAGTGTCTTCACTGTTAGATTGTATTTTTTAGATGAACCATATCTCTTTAGAATATGTAAGAACCGGATTATTGAGAAATATATCTGTTCCCTCAAAAAAGGTTGACAATATAATTAGACAGTGTCACGACTCACAATTTGTAGGCTTTAGAATTGGTTTTATGATGTTGCAATAAGAATTTTATTTTCCCATCGTTTTTAAGGATGCTAATGAATATGCTAAAAAATGTGTTAAATGCCAAAGGGTGGATAATATTTTTAGTAGCAATGAAAGACCATTAAATTATATTTTGGACGAAAAAGTATTTGATATTTGAGATATATATTTCATGGGACCATTTGTACTATTATTAGGGCATTAGTATATTATGATTGTTGTGAATTGTCTCAAAATTATAGAGGCAGTGATCTACCTTGGTATGATTTACAGGGTATTCAAAAAAATTTAAATAAATTTAGGTTTAATAGATTTGGAACAACCCAGTTATTATAAATGAGGGGAGCCACTTTTGTAACAAAAAGATTGAGACATTAATTGTTAAATATAAAATTCATTATAGAACTGCTAATACATATCATCCTCAGATTAGTGGTTTAGCTGAAGTATCAAACAAAAGAAATTATGAAAATCTGAGAGAAGACAATTAACCATAGTAGGTTGGATGATGCATTGCGGGCTTATAGGTCCGTCCTTAAAATCCTCATACGAATATTTCCCTATGCGTTAATGCTTGGAAAAACCCGCCACTTACATATAGAATTAGAACATAACTATTATTGGACTGTTAAAAAAATAAACTATAATCTAAAAGATTTGATAGAGAAAATATTATCACAGTTAAATGAATTAGAATAAATTAAGATGCAAGCTTATGAAAATATAAAAAAAAATAATAAAAAACATATATATCGTTTTCAGAAAAAAAATGAAAATATATTAAATAAAAAAACGAAAAAGGCAAATTGTAATGAATCTTATTTATATATCGTTTTCAGAAAGCTCAGCTGCTTTCCATCATGAAGATATGAGGAGAACATTAATTGTAGATGATGCTTTTCATTTCTAACCGCTGCTTTCCCTTTCATTTTGCCTCTCTAGATGATGCATATACTGATAATTGATCCATATTCAAGACCTCCCCTCAAAGACGTAGATACAAATACTTCCTCTTTTGTAGATGTATATTATTGAGCATTAATGAAAGAGGTAAGGTTGCGACAGTGGAATAGACCAAAATGATAGCTTTTAATTTGTTTAGCATGCCAATATTATCTTATTTGTACATAAATAATGAATGAGGTGAAGTGGCATGATTCACGTCAACATATAGTGTTATCATGAATCAGATGGCTTATAATCCATCCATTTGCAGAAGTCTTCCCGGATGGTTTAAAGTTATAAGTTGGACAGCTAGATGCAACAACCAACATTGGGTAGGATGAACGATCGAGGCCAAGTGACTGAGACAAGGTAACAAAAGCCAGATGATTAAGGCCAGGTAATCAAGGATTGACGACTAAAGCCAGGTAACCAAGGTCGAGCAATCGAGGCTAGGTAGGGGTGTAAACGAGTTGAGTTGAGCTCAAGCCACCCTCGGCTTGAGCTTGAGCATGAATAATTTTACTAAGTTCGAGCTTGTGCTCGAGCTCGAGCTTAGGTCTACGAGTTCAAGCCGACCCACGAGCCGACTTGTTTAATATAAAAGAGAGAAAATGATGTTAATTTAAGCTAAATTTATAATAAGATGATTAATAGAATGAAAAATTAAGAAATACATAATGAGAAATCACCTAACATACAACACAAAGTATTACTTATTTAACATTTTTAATACCTTAAAGATAAAGTCTTTAAATTTTATATAATTTGAATATATTTTATATTAATATTTTTTTTTAAACTAAACGGCTCACTATCTGATGAGTCGAGTAGGGGTTGGTTTGAGCTTGGCTTGTTAGATCATCGAGTTCAGTTCACGAGCCACTTATAGAGCCAAGCTCGAGCCGGCTCATGAGTAGGCTTGACTCACAACCCGAAGGCCGGGAAACCAGGACTTACCATGGCAAGCCAGATAACCGAGGCAGAGCAATCAGAGCCGAGCATTTGCAGCTAAACACTAAAGGATGATCACTTGAGGCCAAATATTTAACCCTCACAACTCAAGGGTCCAATTAGGAGTTAACTTCTTCCTAGTTCTTGAGGGTTGAGGAGAAAAGGGTGAGATGTATTTGGGGGTCTCACACTTGGAACTTTAGGAGAAGGCAAACCCAAATATATCATTTTATGAGAGTCACTATAGATAAAGAAAATTAAATGTATGTCATGATCTATTTCAAAATAGCCTCCAACTCGAGAATCCGTTTTCCTGATATCTAATTTCTTCAATCAGGTTCTTCCATCTGTGAAAATTCCTTTTTCCTTCTCTTCATTTATGCTCTATTCATCAGGTTCTTCCATCCGTGAAAATTCTTTTTTCCTTCTCTTCATTTATGCTATATTCATTGGGTGTGATTCAAGAAAAAATCTGGGTTCAACAAACTCGAAAAGTGCAGTGAGCATGGATCACGCCACACACAAAAAGAAGAGCAACATGAAAAAAGCCAAAGCGAAATTGCAAAAAAAACATTGAATGACTAGGGTTTCTTGTAGCTGAACAGATCTGTGAGATCAAGGAACAAATGATCAAATTAATTTGTGAGATAATTGCTTGTGGGATGACTCCACCTTCTCATGAAGAAACTTTTCAACGCCAAAAGATCTAACATTGATGCCAGGTGGACCTATCACCAGCCCTAAGTGCAAGCAATAACGCGTATTATCCAGACAACACAAATCGAAGCTAGTCTGCAACAAAAAGGGGCAAATCAACCAGCCATGACCTGCTCTACGATAGAATGCTCTATCCAGATATAACTTTTTAGCCGAAGCATCCGAACGCCTTAACATCCTCATTCAAGATCCCTATCGAGGAAAATTTTACCATCTGACGACATCTCTTCTTTTGAGTCAATATTATGGCTGTTAAGGATAAATGACGCACTAAAATGTTGACTCTTATTTATGACCCTAAAGGAGTCTGCCCTCCAATGGTTCAATAGCCTACCAATCGGAGTAATCACTTCATTTGTGAAATTCAATAAGATGGCCATAATTTTGTTCTCTAGTGTGCAAAAACCTCAAGAGAATTCCCACACACTCCTATAACTATGATTGGGACATGGAGTGTCCCTGTTTGCCTTCATACCATTTAAAAAAACAAATATTATAGGTACTAAACTTGGAGCATATGGTTCCTTGTAGGCCCATGCTCAAAGGCTAAGAGAAGACCATTTATGTTAAACATTGATCTAAAACACCCAAAGAAATTTGTAGAGTTATTGTAAATAGCAAAAACTATATATGAGCAGAATAATACAACTCTTCTATGATTCACTTGAAGATTGAATGACTGTGCCAACACTCTCTTAAGAAAGGCTCTCATTGGAGCCAGTGGAAGCCAAGCCACTCTCCACTACCATCGATGTGACCTCGATACAAGAATAACCTTCTTCACTCTTATTTGGGGCCACGTGCACCAGAGAAAGTAGCATGTTCAAACATGGGAAGGACTCAGAACTAGGAATGATGGATGGATCAATGTCACTACATTCAATTTAAGAGATTCTCCAACTTATCCTGATTGGGGTCTTGATGGCAGAAGTAGTTGAAGTCATTCAGAATAAGGACTACTTTTGGAAGCTCACTCCAATAAAAGCTGGAGGATACACCCACAACCCGAAGATGAAATTTTGTCTACCACCTAGATCATGGGCATGACACAGAAGAATATCAATAGAACCTGATTGAAGAACAAATTAGAGCTGAGAAATTGAAAGTATTCATTGCACTTAGAGATTTCATTTAGTGGCAGGGAAAGGCTCCAGTAGAAGACGACCATAATGATTTTGCCCATGCAAATGTCATTCATATTGTGAAAGTTATCATAACCATTCTCAAAGGAGATGGGGACGAAGTCTCCTAGCATGCAAGATTGAAGAAGCTTCAATCAGTTGAACTCTGTATTGCCATCAACTCAATGGAAAGTCATGCATTATTTGACCATTAGCTTAACGAAGGAGGACCTACTCACTAAGGGTAATACTTGCAACGCATGATCGCTTTCATTTCCCTCATCACAAAATTTCAGATTGGAACCATCCTAATTAATATTGGGAGCTCAACATCTTTAATAAGATGAACATTTGAGTTGAGCAGTTGATGGCCACATTCAAGTTATTATACAGATTCTCAAGAGAGAGAAAAGAAGCATTGAGAGCTCTAGCGAGACAATTTCTTAGGGTGAAGTTGACAAGCGGTTCAATGCCACGACCAACTTTATCGTTGTTGACAATTTTATCTCCGATCCACTGCTACTCAATACATTCAAGGTAGTCATCTTGAATTAGCACGTGATAATGAAATTCTCAGGTGACGGGAAGATAATCACCAACAGAGAAGACTTGGAGTAATCATGCACATGTTACATGTGAGCCATTGACAGTGTACATTGAGAACCACTGGAGCTGGACACACAATTAGAAGGCTATTTGGAGACTAACAAGTCCATCAAAGAAGTCTTAACCATGATGGGTTAAGTTGGTAATTTTTTTGGACTAAGTATAACATTTGATTTAGGACACTAAGATGAGATCATTTAGACACTCCATGAGTACCATGACACGTTCGCATGCTCAGCTAATAAAATTCCAAGGGTTTTCATTGATGTAGCCTAACACCATTCTAATTTCAATCCCCTAACTCAACCCATGAAATAAAAAATGAAATCAATGACGCACACCCTAGAGAAACTGATTAAGGAAGAAGTAGATAGTCTACAAGATGAGAGGTACATGGTGATGGTTCAAAAGGTAAATAATAAGTAGAAAATTTGTGTCAATTTTATCAGCCTCAATGCAACTGACCAAAAGAACAACTACCCCTTTCTGTGGATTTAAGCACTTGTGGACGCAACGGTTGGTCACTCAGACATGAGCTTTTTAGATACTTTTTATGGATACCATTATATAAAATGCACCCAACAGATGATGAAAAGACTCATTCATCATGAGGAAGGTATTTTTTGTTATAATGTATTTTCCTTCGAGCTTGAACCTACATGCACTACTTACCATAGAACGATGGATGTAATATTTGCAAATTAAATAAAAAATAAAATATATTGAAGTTTATGTCGATGACGTGTTAGTTAAAAGCAAAACACTCAAATAATACATAGAATACCTAAGTGAAACTATTTGAAAACATAACAAGAAATTAAAATCGCTCAATGCATGCTTTGGACTGACATCAGAAAATTTCTAGGCTACTTACTGACCCCTAAAGGAATCAAGGCCAACTCTGAGAAAGTTCAAGCATTGGTAAATATGTCATCCCCCGCAATGTCAACGAACTACAAAAGCTGACATATTCAATCACAAGTCTAAACTAATTCATCTCAAAATTTGAAGATAAACTTGTAATTCTATTAAAATCCTGAGAAACAGTAAAAATTTTGTATGTCCAAGCAAGTGCAATCAAGCCTTTAAGTAACTAAAACATTTCTTGGCCTCGTCATCTTTTCTTCAAAGTCCAAGACTGGGAAAAAAAACTCTCAATCTACCTAGGTGTCCAAACTAAAGCAATCAAATTGGCCCCATTTTGGGAAAAATGAAAACAAGAAATTTTAAATCTACTATGTTAGTTGAGTGTCGAGGGGTGCAAAACTCAAATATCTTATCATGGAAAAACTAAAGTTTACTTTGACCATTTTAGTGCCAAAGTTTTGCCCATACTTTTAGACGCATTAAGTTTGAGTAATCACTGATCATCCACTCAAGTCGATCCTGGACAAGCCTGAGCACTTCGAATGACTCCTCAAATGGGCAGTCGAGCTCAACAAATTTGACTTGTTCTACATCTCAAAGACATTAATCAAGGCACGGGTTGCAACCAACTTCCTCATGACTTTCATTGAAATGGGTGATTTGAATAATGAAACACTAAAGAAGTATCCAACCTTGACCTTAGACATGGATTGAGCATCAAAATGATAAGGAATTAGATTGATACTCATTTTGAAGAGTCTAATGGGACTCCACATTCATCACTCTATTGAAGTGGAATTCAAATCAACTAATAACCATGCCAAAAACAAAGCCGTCGTCACTGGACTACGCCTCACATACGAGATCAGGGCAAGACATGTCATGGTAAAATTAAACGCCCATTTAGTAGTGAATTAGGTGAATAGACAGTTCAAAGTAAGTGAATACTAATCACGAGGAACCTCGGTAAGGCAAGATCAAAAATTGGGAAGTTTGAGTATTTTAGAATCAAGCATATTTCATAGGACAACATTCAAATAATGCACCTCTTCTTCAAATGTATTCACTTGGCCGACAAAATGCCACAGAAGCTCATCTGCTTGATAATCGAGGAGCCATAAAGAGGTGACGACCGAATAAACCAAAAAGTTGGATGGATTCATACATCCACTTCTCAAAATTAGGGAACTCACCTCAAATGTAGAGGACCGAAAATGTTTCCAGATTAAAGCAATACACTATCTTATCTTGGATGATGAGGATTTATACTAATTTACAACTTTGTTCTATTTGGGTTGCGTACGATAAAATAAGATGATTGACATCCTCAAAGAAATGCATTCTAGTGAATGTGAAAGTCAGTTTGGCGAAAAGAAACTAGCTAATCGAATACTCCGACAAGGTTATTTTTGGACAACACTTAGAAAGGATGCAAATAATTTCTAAAGGAGATGCAAACATTAACAAATTTTTTCTCCCATGCAGCTCAAACCTTCCTACAAGCTACAAATCATCATGAGCTCTTATACATTCACCATTTGGAAACTTAATCTCCTTGGTCCCATCTTACCTTCCAAAGGACAACACAAATTCATACTAGTCAATATCAACTATCTTATACAAAATGAATAGAAGTCAAAACTCTGACACATATTACCACTAAGGGAGTCTACGATTTCATTTAGACAAACCTGATTTTTCAGTATGACCTCTTGATGATAGTTATAACCAATAATGGAATATAATTCACAGCCAAAGGGTCAAAGACTTGTACCAAAACCTAAGGATCAACCTAAAATTTGCTTCAGTCCATAATGTATAGATAACAGATAATTTGAAACCACTAATAAACTAATCCTCAATCTTCTAAGGAAGAAGTCAAGGAAGCGAATGACAGATGGACTGATTTCATCTCATTCATCCTTTGGGCACTAAGGACCACTTCTTAAACTGCAACCATGCAAACAACTTTCCATCACTCACACGGGATGGAGGTCAAGCTACTGGTTGAATAAAAATTACATAGCCAAAGAATGTTAGCCTCCTTAACATTTAGGGAAGAAGACTTTGATGAGTGACAAGACATAAACATAGAAGGGATGGAACTCGCACTTGACCTACTAGAAGAAGAACGTGCCAAGTCAGATCCCAAGAAAGAAGAAATAAAAAAGAGGATGGTGTGCTACTAAGACACTCACCTTAAGGAGAAGTCTTTTAGAGAAGGGAACCTGATTTTGAAGAAAGTCGATCCAATACCGTGCGACCATGACTTAGAATAACTCAATCAGACATGGATCGAGTCATTCATCAGTAGTAAACAAATTATCATAACAACCTACAAGTTGCAAACATTCATCAACAAAGAAACCTCAGATATAGAATGGAGATGATTTAAAAAAATTTTACTCCTAAAAGCTATGTAACTTGTCCACACAAAACTCGCCTTCGCAATTGATTTGTGATACTTATTGTAAAAATGAAAAAGAACTTATTTGATAATGTGGTTTTAATATAATGAGGGTGCGAAGTATGTTAGAAAGACATATTACTACACCCCTAGAAAGCTGAAAGCGCCAGACAACAAAAGAGCTCACTTAGCCCCCAATTAAGAAATGGAGGAGAGCTGAAAATCCTCAATATGTGAAGGATAGTTCTTACCAAAAAATTTTGCGACCACCCCCTCTCACAATGCGGTTGATAAAAATGAGCAACACAAACTTTAATGATTTCAATACTCACATAACAAAATAGAAGTAATAACACCCTCACTCCCATCCAAATCTCACATCCCCTTTCCCACATTCAAAGATATCAACTATAAGGAGCAACCTGCTCGTGAAAAGTGCTCGAACTTAGGAGTAGTGATAAAGAGGATGAGAGTTTGGGTTAGTGATTCTTAATAAAGAAAAAAGAATGCATCCTAATTAGAGGGAACCCACCCCCAGAGGTAGTCAAATAATAGGAAGACTCGGGTAGAAGGCCATTCAAATGATTATGAAACTAAGTAAGAGAAATCATAGAGGTACATAGAAACATGTTACAAGTACCAAAATCACGTTTCCTTTTAATCATAAGATCTACTTGCATCCTTCAGTTGAATTGAGAGATTGCCTCTTCAGAATCAAATCCCTTGAGCTAGTGGTAGAATTTGTTTTTGTTCTTTTTATTTTTTATTTTTTGAAGGAGTATTCAGCTTTTCTATCATCTATAATTTTCTTTTTCAAGTAAATGTCTCTATCAGATCATATGAATGATCTGAAGAAGAGATGAATCAAAATAGATAGGACATATGATGATGAAGACAAACAAGAAAATGCGTGTGGAGAACTTTTGTGGAGTAAATTTCACGTGATGGTCCAAAAGTGTACATCCAAAATAATATCAGATAAAAAATGCCATGGAAACATATCTATGATGAAGACTTACGAAGACAAGCCACGACTAGTGATTCAAGTGTGCGTTCTTGTTCTTAGTTTAAGTGCAACTCCCGAAGGGATGTATCCCTTTAGTTAATTACATCTTGGGGGCTGCCTAAGAAAACTCTCATTTAAAAAAATCATGATTATGCTTAAATAACGACTAGTAAAGGGTAGCACAAAGGACAGTTATCTCATAGAAGCTTCCTGATGCCTTCAAAGCTTGTGCTGATCCGTACGAGCAGAGAGTAAATCTCTCATGATCCCATATGGATGGTAGCTTATCGGCGGCTAGGGCCTATAAAATAATTGGGTTGTTCCATAAGGTTCACACTATGCTTCCATGGCTAGACCGGGCTATAAGTCAACATATCCCAAATGGGTGATGACCTATCCACAATCAGGGCTATAAGTCAACATCAACAATGCATCAAGAGGAGTGATCGGGCTCAAAAGGGGGTAAAAAATGAAAGGGTAGAGTAATCCTAATTGGGCAGAGACAGGTATTACAAATCTGTCATCCCAAGTTATTAGGACCCAAAGTCTACCTGGTCGTGAAGGTGGTCGACCCAAAATAACTGGACACCCCCCTAATAGCAATCTGTGAATTGCATCGTCCAAGAAGACCTCGGTAACCCAATGATCAAGAGAAGGAAAGTCCAATTAAATGACCCTATGTTGGTAGGAAGAGCAGAGGTGAGACTTTTACCTACCAAAGTGGTGAGGATGTCACTGGGGTGGAAAGAGAAACAAAGATACGACTAAAGAGCTAAAAGTACTCTCAACAAAAGGCTTTCTCCCCGTTTAGGTCGAGGAAGCCTCTAACATCCTAAGCACACTAGAAAACTACGTAAGTGTAAATGTATGTTGGGCTAATCGGGTTGGATAAGCACGAAAATTTCTCATCGAGACATGTAAATGATGTAGTTATCAATTTAAGTCCTAAGTACGGAGGCCCTATTAATTATGACTGAGTGTATAACCATGCATGCGACCTGTTTGAAATCTGACTCGAAGTCCATGCAGAAAAATAAAGACATATTTTGAAAATATTGAATATTTTATGCCTAAATTTTAATTAGTCTCAAAATTTTATTGTTAAACTTTTATATAAATTTTATAAAATTTTATGTCCTGAAGAGCCTAGGTGATCCGCACGATTCCCAGACAAAATCACAAGGTAAAAAAAGAGAAATCAATTTCAAGCACACAAGCATACAATAGAAAAAAGGTAAAGGAAACTCCAAGTAGAAAAAAATAAGAAATGCCGATGTTGTTGGGTAGGCAACTTATCCCATAATAAAAAAGTACATGTTGACCTCACTTTTATTGAGGTCTAGTCTTTCTTCCTTAAAAGCTTAGGGTCTAGCCATAAAACTTTCCTGTTGACTTTCCTAGAGAATTAGTAATAGAATCTTACCCCATTAGAAATTCTAAAACACTTTTTTACTCTTCTCGGAGTTCCATATGTTTGGTTCTAACCTCTAGTACTTAGTAGAATTGAACCAAGCATAAGAGAACTCAAGAGAAGTCGTCATAGGACTATCTGGCCTTAGGATTAGCCCAGGGTGGTGTGGCCTTGGTCAGTATTGCTCACACAACTCCTCACTTTCACTCACAACCCAAAACCTTAAAAAATCACCCTTAGCCTGGTTCCCCACTCGTTTGGAAACTCATGTGGGTGGTCCCCCAAACCTTTACTCCAAGGCTAGGGTTTTGCTAGAACCAACACATGGAGGATCCAAAATGGGATTCCCTTGGTTATATGGATAAAAAAGGGTAACATTATGATTGATATCCTCAATTGATTCCAATTTTGCCAAATTATAAAATTTGACCCTTTACCCCTAAACTTTTTCAAAAATTACTGAAATGCCCCTGCTATTTTTTTTCAAAATTGTCCAAATTCTCTTCAAAAATTGCCATTCCAAACCACTCAAACTTGCCAAAATACTCCAAAATACCAAATATTCCTAAAATACTCCCAAATTTGCAAAAATTACCAAAATACCCCTTATGCCCCAAAAAATCCCAAAATCTCCAAATTCATTCCAAATGTCCCCAAATAAATTTGAATCACCCCAAACCTTCAATTTTACCCAAATTCACCAAAATTAGCCAAAATTAGCTAAAATTCCCAAATTTCCCTTAAGTGCCTAAAGTCCCCAAATCACCCATAATTTCCACCAAATTGATTTCAAACTTCCCCAATTTCAAGTATAAATTCAAATTTATCATGCACAAGCTTAATTAAAACTAAATCCAAGTCTAATCAAACCAAACTTTAAACTCAAACTCCAAGCCCAATTTATAATCCCCAACCTGACCTTATCTCTAAATTCCATTAAATTGACTCCATAGCCAATTCAATTCCCCTAAATTTGAATACTAAGCTCTTCAAAACATTCCCATAGACCAATTTGAGCCTTCAATTGGACCATACCCAAGCTTAAACTTAGCCCAAATCCAACCCAAATAAAAAACCCCAATTCCGACCCAAAATTCAAAATCTCCTAAATTGAACTCCATGACACTTCAATCTCAAACCAATTGATACCCAAACTCTTTATGAAAATATTCTAAAGAAAATTGAACCTTCAATTGACCTAAATCCAAACCCTAGCCAAGCCCAAACCCAAGTCAAAGCTTATGCCATGATTTTAAACCCAAGGCCAAAATTCAACCCAAGCCACTTGGTCTAGCCCATTCTTGGTCGCCAAAACCACCATTTGGACCCTAAGACCTAGCTTAGATCCACCTAGCCCACCCTAAGTGAGCCATGGACCAAGGGTTCCCTAATTTGGGGGATTTCCTCCCAATAATGGCTAAACCAAAGGGATCCTTGCAACTGCCTTCCCAAGCCCCAAGCCCATCACCAATAAACTCCTTTGGCTCCCCTGACCCATCTAGCCACCAGCCGGCCTAGTCGCCGGAAAACACCAAATCGAGAGAGCCTTCCCCATGGTTTGAATCTAATTTCACCCATCCAATGCCCCCCTTTGGTAACTTGCACCATTCAGCCCTCCACCTAAGCAACCATTTGCACTCACTGGCCAGCCCAATTGGCCACTCCTTCTATGGCTATTTAAACATCACCCCGTCACAGTAAAAAGAAGAGATGATCCAATTCGTTGGGGAGAATATGACAAAATCCTTCCAGAGCTTCTCCAAACCTTCCTAAGTGCAATCCCGCTATTCTCCAGCCATCTCCTCCATCGCCTGAGCCCAATTTCTCCACCTAGAAATCACCCAAAACATGACACTTTTCTGTCATACCATAAACCTTTAGCAAACTCCAAATTGAACCCCCGAGCTTCCCCAGTCCAAACGAAGAGGATCCAGACTGAAATCCCCATCCTTAGACCTCTATGCACCTAAGTTTGATCAAGGTTGTGCCACCTGTTGGAGGAGTTCTTACATAGCTACAACCTCAACTCAAATTGTCACTTGAAGGAGCTACGCAAGGTCACAACAAACGTGCAGAACTATCCCAATCAAGGCCACACCTTTTGGCTCAGGTATAGACCTCTTCCCCTCAAACCAAGTTCGGTTTGGGCCTTTGTAATAAAGAATTAATTTCATGCACGATAAACCGTATATATGTGTTCGTTTGGACTAGATGAAGGTGTAGGAGCAAACCCCATGAAATTTGGTTGAGTTTTGAGAGAAATCTTGGGGTTAGAAAACATGCGGTTTACGGGTCAGGTCAGTTGGGGAAGAAGACGGATGGCCGTTGGATCGCACTTGTATCGAATGGACGCTCTAGATCAAGCTGGACGAGGAGATGGAGCGTGAAAGGGGAGCCGCGTGGTAGCTGACTCAGATGGCGGCGTCCAGTGGCATGACGACGCATAGTGCTTAGCAGCTACCGATGTTGAGTCACGGTGAGCTGGATAAGTAGAAAATACCCTATCTTTTATTTAAATTAATTCCAAAACTTAGAAAATCATAACTTGGTGTAGAAAATTTATAAAAATAAAAAATATATATTTGTGTTTAATGAACAGAGAGGAATATTATGAGACAAAAATAAAAAATATTTGTTGTGTATGTTAATTTTAAATATTTAAATACTCAAGAACTTATTTTAATTATAAATAATTAAATATTAATAAAAAATGTCAAATTTGGATAGTTTGTTTCTATTGAGCTTTGGGATCTTCTCTGTCTTTTCCGAGGTTAAAGAATCAAAAGTCCTAATTTTTAAAATATTTGACATATTTTAACTTCAAAAAATTATGAAATTATATATAGAGGTCAGAAAATTATGAGAGTTGGTTTAGTAGGTTCACTGTGTCAAAGAAACCTAAAAAAAATAAAAGTCGAATTTTGAAAATACAGGATCTATTTTTCTAATTTAAAATTGTAAAAAATTTCAAAGAAAAGAGAAAATATAAAATAGTTCAAACAATTGTAAAATTAAGCCAAATTGAAGCTCACCACTTCATCAGGCTCTTATAAAAATCCCAAGCCCATTAAAAATGTTTTTGAAATAAAAATGAATTTTCTAAGTAAATATGAATTTTTGCTAAATATAATTATATAAATTAAATAAAAAATCAGAAAAATATAAAAATTAGTTTGGAGTGATCCTTGTGACTAGTGCACCCAAGACAAATAAATAACATTTTAAATAAATAACTCATTTTCAAGCTATTTTCTAAATTTTAAATAATTTAAAATATCAAAAAACCATGAAAATATACAAATGCACCAACATGTTACAAATTGTTTCCTAACCACTTGGGAACACTTCAACTATTTTTCCTAATTTTCTAAATATATTTATGTATTTTTAAATGCCTAAAAATGTATTTCCCTAATTTGCATTAAATAATTATAAAAAATGAAATAAAAAATCACAAAAATATAAAGTTTGTTTGTTTAAGTTCTCCGAACTCAGATGGACTAATAAAAAATATAAAAGACATTTTAAGTTTAAGATTTATTTTTCATTTAATTAACCCCTAAAATCAACAAATAATTATAATAACTAAAAATTTAATTTAAAAAATCATGAAAATTATTTCAAGAGATCCTCTGGCCTAGGTGAATGTCCTGAAATTTTTCTAAAGTTAGAAACTTTGTTTTTGGTTGATTAAATAAATTAACTTGGAAATTCATTAATTTTGGATTATAATAATTATTATAAATAAATTAAAAATCATAAAAATATAATTTCCTCTATGATATTTTATTTGACCCATGGGGTAGCATAAAAATTTCAAAGTCAGTTGAGTTAAATGTAAGGAATTATGAAGTGCAAAGGTTATTAGGAGCAAAATGGTAAGTATGAAATTTGAACCTTTAATCAATATTTAGGTTAAACTGAAGTGTAAATGGGTAATGTTAATTTTAAGTATATCTCTTTGATAATTACAATATGAGGGCTTAAGAGGTAGAAATCAACTCATCACTTTTCCATAAGAAGGGTAAAAATTTCCTAATTTATTATGACTCGTAAGTTAATTAAAATTAGATGACCTTGAGGTGAGGGGTTTGATCTTAGAAAATTATAATTCATTAATTCAAAACCCTTAGTCAATGGTTGAATAATAATAGAATCTTTTAATATGAATCATATTCACTCACCTAATAATCCCATAACTATATACTTTCCCATGGCAACTTAAGGGCTTGATAGTGAATTAGGCATAATACGAATTTACTTAATGAGATTTAGAAAAGAAAACATAATTGATTGTAAACACTTTGAAAAGCACTATCTGCCCAATTTAAATTATAAGTGTGAACAACATTTAAATAAATCCACTTGCCCTTAAGGGCATCCACACACATAATCCTTACCCACTCATAGGGATAATTAAAATATCAACCTTCATTGAGCACATGTCAAAAATATTACCACTAAACCTCAATTTAACTGTGGATGAATGATTTATCAACATAATATGTTCAGAATAACTTGACATGATTCAAATGATTTTTAAAAAGTCGTTTAGGATCACACCCTGAATACATTTAGGATTTTTTTTGATGTTTTGAAGGAAAATTAAACTTATTATGCTTTGATGAAGAGAATCATCTTTGTAACCTTCTAGGGGGTCCACCAAGTTATGGTTCGAGGTTCCTTTTGAAACTTAACTCGTTTAGGAGGCACTACTGTTTAGCTTAGCGATGTAAACTTTTTGTTCCCTGTTCTTTTTAATATATATAAATGCTACAAATGCTAACATTTCAGCGGATGCACGAGAAGATGTCATGTAAGCTTTTACATATTTATATTGCAATTTCCTTTCAGCTTATTTTACTACATTTTCTTACCTGCATTTGTTTATTTTACTTGCATAACTTAAAACAAACTCTGCATGCAAAACCAAAACCAAAACCAAAACCAAGAACAGAAAAACACACTTTAAAAATTAAAACTATGTTTTCAAAAAAAAAAAAAAAAACATAATACACCCCTTTTGGATTACTGGAATCCCTCATATGAGGCAACCTACGGCTGTTAATGAGAATTCCCGGTCTAGATGAGTTTAACAACTTATTTAGACTAAGTAGATCCAAAAAAAATAATGGTGCAGAAATGAGGGAACCGTGAGATCCTTACCAGCGTCTCTCTAATCAAATTAAAATTCCCTCTAAATAAAACATTTGTACAACAACAACAACAATAAAGCCAAACATTGAAACATACCTAGTAAAACCTTTTGAACCTTAAGCCTTATGACTGCTACTTCAACGAGGATCTTGGAGCATGTACCGTGGGCAGCATGATGAAGACCTGCAGTTGAGAGAGCAAATGAATCTACAACAACCAATACTTTTCTAGATTTAAACAATAAGGCATAGGACTTCGAGGTAGTTCATCTAGCATGACATAAATCCTCAAGTCATCTTTAGGCTTTTGTGCAACTATGTTGTACAATATAAGCCCAAACTCATCTTAGGACTCTGAGGTCGTTGTTCGGTTTGACGTAAAGCCTTCTATCTTCTAGGCTATTCGTATGACCGGTGTCATGCAAATATAAGTCCTAAATAATAAAATGGGCATGATGAAACATTAAATAATTCCCTTGAAATTGAAGCAAAACCATATGATAGTTTGGGAAGTTACCAGGGTTCTTCTTAGGATCTGTGAAGTCTCCTAGCTCTCACTCTTTTGAATTTTGAAAATAAATATTCCTATTTGTATCATTCTCATTTAAAATTCTCCATGTCCGACATTGAAAACCTTGAAACTTTGGAAATTCATGAAGACAATACCTCTGATCATTATCGAGAGTTCTCTTAAGTGTTTTCGGTTATTTAAATGGTAATTAAATATAGGGGCTTGCCTTTATAGAGAACTTTAAGAACTCAATTTAATTTAAACCCAATCTATTTTTCATATTAGATAAATGAACTTATTGGTCAACATAAATGGTTCGCAGACCAAAATGATGTCATAAATTCTATAGTTTATTTAAACGAGTCTCATCATCAAGTGATGTGTCTATTCCTCGGGATAGATGCATAGCTTGCAATATTGTGCTCTTTTATTTAAACTATCATACACATGAGGTCAGTTTGATTTCATATTTTTAAAACAAAAATATTACTTTTCCAAAGTATATATATATATTAAATTAAATTAAATACCTATTCTGGCAACCGACCCTTCCAATTTGACGACCGACAATACAGTCATGCACCGCATGAGAACATGTATGGTCCTAGTTTTTTACATTAATGATATTTAGAAATAAGGTACGAGACACAAGCAAACAGCTTTGTTCCTCATCACGTGGTTCCTCCCTTCTGGCACCTCAAAACCATGCCCGTACCTTATTTTTAATACAAGCTTCTACTAAGGAATCTAAAGAGTACACACGAAAAAAAAAGATTCAACCTGCATGAAAATAAGTTTAGTAGATCTATCTACTTGCAACAAAAATGTGTCATGCCTCGAGGGAGGAGCTTAGCAACACTCGCAGAAAAGAGTTAGTCATAATCATTATTTGTTCCTTCCTGTTACACGTGTATGTGCATTTATGCATGGTTCACTGCAAGAAGACCAACCTAATATACTATTACACACATATCAAAATTGATAAACATGCAAACACACAAAAATCACAAAAGGTGATGCCTAGCTAGGGCAACCAAACCAGCAAAGGACTATAGTAAGGACATCGAAAAGGGCTATTGATGCACCAAAAATATATATTATTTTTACTATATAATTTTACCCATTTTTTGTGATATTACACTTTAAAGAAAGATATTTTTTATGATTTGTTGCATGTATGATGATTTTAGGTGATTTGAGCGAAAGAAGCAAAAAAGAATGAATTCGGAGCAAAAATGAGTAAAAAGGAGGAAAACAGCTTCTAGCGCAGCCGACGCAAGAATGGGCGCCGCCGGCGCCATTTTCCCGAGAGCTCCAGAATTAATCGGGCGATAGAGTGTCGCGGAGCCCAATGTCGGTGCAATTCAAATTTGAAGTTTTGGTGACTTTTTGAAGGGATACTTAAGGAAACTCTTAGGAATTCGTTTCTAACTTATAAGTAACTATTTTTTGACGAAAATGGTGTGGATTTTGTGTGGTTTTCTGGTGGTCTTTAGTGTGTATTGAGTGTTAGGGTTTAGAAGAGTGTGGTAGAAGTGAGAATTTGAGAGGGATTCTTCTCTAAGGAGTGAAGGAGAAGGAGTAAAGTGAGATATTGCTTCTTCCTTTCCATTCTAAAGAGGAAATTGAGTGTTTTAAAGAAGATAGAAATGAATTCAAAGGAACTTCAAGGATTTGCATTGGGAAGAGAAAGACATAAGTTGTATTTTCTTTTGTGGTATGTATGACTTTTTTTTATATATAAAATCCATGTATTGTGTCTTCTCCCTGAATTCTGAGTAGTCTCCTTTATCTTTCTTCTTGCATAGAGATGTGATGATGTGGATTTGAAGTGCTTTTAAAGTAGTTAAAAAAAATGTGATGGTTTTTCATTTCGAACTTAATTTAATTTTCAATCTGGCCAATTGAATTGTTAAAATCCGTTGTTGAATATTAACTCTGAAAGGATTTAGTGTCCTACAACAATAATGAAGAATTCATTCAATGTCCATGGATGAATTGCGTAGTTTATGGGAATTGAGTGCAAATAAATTGGGAAATGTGTTTTGATGGAATTCAAATTGAAGGTTTCAGGGTGATAGGCTGAGATCCCTAATTTGGTTCTAAGATTAGTAACTAAAATCGAAGGTTAGCCTTCAGGTGAAGGGTGAGTGGGAGCCCCGTAGTTAGAGCCGGTATCCTCCCAGCCTGGCCTTAGATTTAGTGACTAAACTTAGGATGTGTCAATGTTCTTTTCATGTTTGGAAGAGAGGGTACTCTTTTGAGGGTAAAGAAACATTTATGCTCCTATTTGGCACAATAAAATAAAAAAATCATTCTACATCATTCACACATCATATACTCGTTGCAAGAAGAAAGACACTTTTCATATATATCAAAACCTTTCAAATACCAAGCTTTGTGTGTGTGTTAGTTAATTCTGTTTTAAAGATATTAGAAGTAATTGTTGTTTACTTAACTGTTACTGTTTTCTGCATCTTATTAGTATAAGTAAACATAAACCTTAATTGTGAATTGAGTATTGGCTTTCAGTGTTACGTTATCTATTATAAGGAATTGTGCCTTCCCTGTGGGATCGATAACCAGGACTCTATTAGAGCCATGTATTGCTTGATAAGATACATATACTTCCGTTGAAAGTTCAGATTTTATAAAATCATTATTAAATATATAAATTTGAGTTCGTAAGTTCCTGCAAAATATTAAAAAGTTCGACATCGCCATCAACTATCTAACATTTTAGTCCTTACGCTAGAACACCATCTAACATAGTGTCCTAACACAACATATAAGTGAGTGCATGGTTATGTCAAAAGGTTGGCGTATGCTTTGATGCGGTCACTGTCTCCGACCCCGTCCTAAAGATCTAATGATTTTAAGAGGTGCCACTAGATGCAAGTTTTATAAAAACTTAAATTTTAAAAGGTTGACCATAAATATAGTCTAAGGTAGGGATTACAAGTAATTTTACGATTCAAATTGACCGAGTTGGTGGCGGACGATCTTTCAAGTCAGTAGAAGTGGTCGATTGGACTGATGTGGATGACGATTGATAAAAATGAGTCGGTCATACCGATTAAACTAGCAGCAGCCGATCGATCGATCATTCAAGTCGATGTGGATGATTGATCTATAGAGGAAACACAATTTAATGTAATGAAATTAGTAATGGTCAATCGATCGATTTAACATGCAAATGTACCAATAGCATTGATTAAGTGTGTAGCCGATCAACGATGCTTGGAAAAATATGATATTTTTTTATGCAATTTTAAAAATTCATGCCAAGCAAAAAATCACGTGAATGCGAACACAAGCATGAAATGAAAATATGGGTTGTGCTTAAGGTTGAAATCGAGCTCATCCTAACAATATCACAAGAAACCTAGGGTAAGCGAGTGATGGAGAGGTGTACTAATGTCATATTACACGAAGCACCATAACACCCACCTCCATTTGCACGACATAAGGTAGTGAATCTATCGCGAAGAGGATTCTCCACCACCAAAAAGGCGAAGACCAAAGGAATGTCTTTGTCTTTTTGGTTGTTGGGTTTCAAGCGTCCATCCTGATGAAACCACCAATGCAGACGATGATTAGTAGAACCTCATGTGTTAGATTTTTTGGTTTAGAAACGAAAACAATAGGTATTTCTCTTTGAATCCTATGGGATTTCCTCTAAGCACAAAGAAATCTAACCTAAATAATCTAATATCCAGACCTAGGGACTCTAATGAAAGAAATCGTAATAGTTCATGAGATTCTCACCCCCACAAAGGTTGAGGACACACTCACTTTTCTTGTCGGAGCTCTGACAAAGTTCCGATGAACTTTTGGTGAAGCTCCGGTGAGGTTATTTTCGCTCCTTCTCCAAAGAATGAAGAAGCTCTTCTAGAGAAGGAGAGTCCGGTGAGGTTCTAGCAAAGTTCAGAGCTCCGGTGAAGGTCCGGTGAAGCTGTAACGATTCTTCCCCAAAGTATAAAGAAGCTCTTTTTTGCCATAGAAGAATCGATTCCACGTTTCTTCAATAGTGCAACTCCTCCTCAATAAAATCTCCTCACACACTCAAGGAAAGTGGTGGAGGAAGATGAAGGATTGAGGAAAACTAGAAAATTTTGTAGAAAATGAAGGAGGAGGAGGAGGAGGTTGGAGGAAGTCAAGCCTTCTTTCTACGATCTCCGAAGATCTTCACCACAAACAAGCTCCCAAGATTTTTTATCCAAAAAGAAAGGAAGAAGAGTTTCTAGGGAAGAAGAAGCTCTCTCTAGGATGCCCAAAATGCTCCAGGTCATAGTTTTTGGAGATGGGGAAGAAAAGCCAATTGCCCAAACTAGCCCTCTTTTTTTTTGCAAAAAATGGCTTGCCACCTAATCATCCCTTTATCTCCTTCCTAAGAAAATCTCCTCATGGACCAAGAAATCCCTGCAATCTCGGCTACCTAGGGGCTTGGTCTTGCTCAAAACAATGAAATTCACAAAATAAAAATAGGTCTAGGATTTGGAATGGCTCTTAGGTGTCATGACCCTAGCATCCTGGTGTCGGGACTGACTCCTTGGTGTTGGGTGTCTGGCACTTAGGTGCTAGGGCTGGCGCCTAAGCGCCTTCAGGCTAGTGTCTACTTTTTCATGTCTCATGAAATGCTACTTCATGGCATTCTGAGCACCTAGGCTCCTAGAACTTGTGCCTAGGTTCCAATAAATCGATACTCTTTTTCAAGGCTTCGTTTGGATGGTCTGGAAGATGGTTTTGGGCGCCCAAGCACTAGTTTAGCATCGAACTCCCATTTTCTACCAGAAACATCTGACATAGGGTTTCTTTCATTTCAAAAGCTATGAGGTATCAAATATGAATAAAATAAAGTCCCATAACCTTGGAGATAAGTATTTTTAAGGGTATTGTATCAAAGATTCCAGTGTTGACGGGATCCTTGAATCATCATGCGGGTACGTCCTTGGGAAGCTTCAGTGCGTTTCTTTATCAATGGGAGACTCATATGGATATGACATGGTATTTAACACTGGAATGGACACAAAACATGTCTTATGTCATGAATGAGCCCATTTAATGACAGATTCTCTCGAGCAAGGTCAAGTCATTGCAGACCTCGATTTCGTGCCACGAAAACGCACCAGAAAGTCTCAGATGGGCGTCTTGAGCTGTCAGATACTACAAATGAATAATAAATTGTACCTATTCATTCAAGTGGACATCCTACATATGTGACAATCAACAATTTCCACTAATAGAGTCCAACTTAAAGAAGGAACCACAAGCTCTAATAATCACCACCCCATTGGTGAACTACGACAAACATTTAACTTAGTGTAGGTTGAGTTTCACGAAACCTCTAGCCAAATTAATGTTGGTGAAAATCACATCATCTTCATTTGATCGTGATGACGTAACCCACTTAAAAGTCAACCACAATCAAAATTGTCAAAAAGAACGGCCACAAATTTGAAGCAAGCAGCCTCCAACATTGAAATAATGAAGAATGGATGTTTCAATATAAGTGAAATTATACATAACCATCTAACATTTGATCTACCTCATAAATCACAATCATGATACATTAGCAGGGAAAAGGCTACATGCATGTTCATGCGACTAATTTCCCTCTAATGTACCCCCTTGTGGTTATATGAGCTTCCAAACCACTAAATCATAAATATTGACTACCTTCAAAGTCAACAAAAAATAAGCTCACCCTTTCGCAAACCAATGAATAAGAACTTCAGAGGCAGGATGAAGGAAAATCTGAGTCGTCCGACTTGTCCACACCCTCATTTGAGATCTCATCACTAAATGATTATCATAATCTCCCACTAATCATATGTGGAACTATTTTAACCTTTTATCAATTTAGGCTATAAGAGGAAGCCACCCTCGATTTTTATAGGAGACAAGAAAAAAAGTTAGTGAAAAAAAATAAATGTCACATTTATGGAGACCCATTCTTACTCAACCACCTGATGATGCATTAAAATCGAATGAATGATAATAACTAAAAAGTTCTCTCAAAAAGTCAGTTGATCACATACAACTATCAATCAATACAACCTTTGATTCTTATTAAGTTTAGCCAAAGGATCTTTTGATTTGGTTATCCATTACATAGTTATTCATTTAGAAACACTTAGGCATTGTACTCCTTCCACTCATAACACAGGCCAAACCTTAGTAGCTAAATTCCCAATTTATTACAAGATATATAATGAATAGTGCATGAATCACTCTAGAGGCAAGTCTAGATGGCTTCCTTCATGGAAACAATGAAAATTTCCACTTAATAATTCTGGCATAAGGCACAACCCATCCAATGTGACACCTAACCGAGACCGCAAGTAGGTATGGGTAGTGTAAGATTTGAATCAGATATAATTATATCCATGATGTTCATCCTATTATATTATATAATTAATAGCATTGACTCTCACTCATGTGAGTAAATATATGATTGATGTCTAATCAATTCAATTTTATTCATACATTTTGGCTTACTCACACATTTTGTTATCAAAGTTTTTACTACATACAGCTCCTTCACATTCACCGAATGACTAGTTCTGTAATGTATTTTACAAGAATTGTATTCATTTACAACTATTGATAAAAGTAATCAACAAAAGGTAAATTTTTTCATTTCATTTCCTTTATTATAATAATGTTTTACAAAAAGGGGCTTCATCGTACATTTGACAAGTCCCCAACACTTCTCTCCTCTTCTCCTGACTCAAAGTCGATAACCAACTCTCTAAAGTGCTCCATGGATGTCCAACATGAAGAAACTATCCTTTGCTTAATAATGTAGTTGAGGCAGTATTTGATCGCCTCAAAGATTTAGCAAGGTAGGGTATCTATCTGTATTGTGTTCGACAAAAGCTCTCGGTTGAACTCTTCGGGCATCTTCATCATGTCCATCAACTTGAACAATAACCGATTGTCTTCCTCCATGGTTTTGCATTACACCTCTGATGATATTGATATCCAAATTATCAAGTGAGTCCTACTGCAAGTTCGTTAATGGAAAGTTACCTTCTTACGACGAGGCGACCTTCTTCATAAGGGATTAAGTAAGCTTCTCGAGTTCCCTTATTTCTTTCCTTCTCTTTCATCCTTTCAAAGTAGGCACTGAAAAGTGAAGATCAAGGTATGAGTGGCTTGTCACCTGATCACTTGAAGCTGAGGAAACTTCAACGTAAAAATGTTCAAGTGCACCCCTTCAAAGGAGTTGGAGACTAATGGGAGGAGGCAACCTCACCTAAGTAGTAGGCATACTAAGCGACGTGAGGACTCACTGAGTTCTAATAATTGGACAGAGCCACCAAGGCATAATGGCTTGCTCCACTTTCAGAAAGGCTCTCTTTCTAGTGGTGCCTTTCCTTTCCTCTTTTGCTTTGCTATTATGCAAACCAAATCTTGTGCCTTTTCAGTGACCTCCTCACATGGAAGATCACCCTCACCTTTAGGAAGAGAGAGCCTGGTTGCAAGGCTCTCTCTCTCTCTCAAGGTTGATGACAAGTGAAAAGGGAGGTAGATCTGTCATTGGTTTCCAGGTCAACAGTGAACAACAATGCCACTGGTACCTTCCATCGGCTAACTGAGCTCTACTCTATCAGTCGCCTCATCACTCTCCATCTTGCCCTCAATAGCCGTCTCTTTCCCTTCATCACCCGTAGATGGAGTATTTGAAAGCAAAACAAAAATTACTCACCAGCTTCTAAATGTGCCCCCTTTTTGATAATAATCAACTCATCAGCCCCCACTTTTTGAACAAAAATATTACAATAAGAAATCAAATGGATGTGTTGACCTCATTTTTGGTGAGTTCTTTTCTTTGTCTTAGTACTTAGGATCTAGCCATAAGACTTCTCCTTGACTATCCTAAAGGACTAGAATTGGGACCCACCCTTTAGCAATTCAGCTACTTCTTAACTCCTCTTGGGACCCCACTTGGATGGTTGAAAACCTCTAAATCACCTTGTAAGGTTAAAACCACCATATGGGCAACCAATAGCGAGTTCCTATAGGATTGTTTGGACTTAGGGTGCCCTTGGGTGACTTGGGCTTCTCTTGCACACACACACCCCCCCTAAGCCACTTAACCTAAACCTTGAACCCTTGCCTTTCTACCCTTTATGAAACTCACATGGTTGAACCCAAGCCACTAATCTTTGATTAAGATGGCTGAAGTCAATATGTGAAGGTTCATAAAGTGGTTACCATTTGGCTAGACTTGGTCCCAAAGTGGTTGGACTTAGCTAAGTCCATGGCTCATGCTTCCAAACCCTAATTCCATTCCAAATCAATTTTTTACTCAATCTTGACTCCACTAAAATGGTCTCATTCTTCCTTATTTGAAACCCCATTCATTTTGCCAAAATTTTTGGTTTTGACATTGGGTCCCCTGAACCTACCCAAAACTACCTAAATTGCCCCCACAACCACCAAATCATCCAAAAATTCCTAAAAATTGCCCAAAATTCCTAAAAATCTTAAGAATCATTTTGAAACAATTCCCACCTCTCAAATCCACCAAAATACCCCCAATACACTCTAAATAACCTTCAAATACCCTAAATAACCCCTTTTTGCCCAAAATTCCTAGAAAATTTCAGAAAATCCCAAATATTCCCAATTTCATTTTGTTCAACTACACCATAAGCTAATTTTGTCAAAATAACCCACTTTTATCAAAATCCCCAATTTGACTCATCTTTAACCCATGTGGACCCAATGCCAAACCAAGTCAACTCAATTGACCTCAATTTTGCCCAAACTCACTTCTAAACGTCAATTCAACATCTCCAATACCAATTTAAACCAAATCCAAGCCCAATTTAGTCCACATTTGAGTTCAATTTCAACTTTAAACCAAAACCCCAATTTTAACCTATGACCCAAACTTACCCAAATTCGACCCAATTTCCCCTCAAATCAACTCCAAAATCTCCCTAATACATTCCTACACCAAACACAACATCAATTGGCTCTCAATTTGAACCCAAACCCAACTCAAAATTCATTTGAAATCAAAACCCCCAAATTTGCCCTAAAGTTGTCACCTACCCCTAAATCTCCAAATTGAATCCCCTAAGCCCAAAATTTCCACTCAATTTCTATCATAAACCCTTACTAACAATCATTTGAAACATTTTGGACCATCAATTGGCCTTGAACCAGACTCTAGCCAAAACTAAACCCAACCTAACCCATGGTGACCAAAATTGACCAAGACCCCAAAATCCTCCAAATTGAAACCCCAAATGAACTCAAATCCACTTCATGTCTTCATAAAAAATCTTCCTTACAATCATCTACATAATGTTGACCAATCAATTTGATCCAATTCAAACCCAAACTCAAGTTACCCCAACTCAAACCCATGTGAACCCATGTGTACACATGAACCAAATTGAACCAAACCAAACCAAAATTGACCAAACCAACTTCTTGGCTACTGACCCTAGGCATCCTAGGGTGGGTTTGACCTGACCTAACCCATGCCCCATGAGCCATGGATCAATGGTCCACCACTTTGGACCAATGGACCAAGCCACATGGCTAAGGCTAAGTCCCATCCTCTAACTCTCCTTAAGCAAGCTCCCTGTCCAAATTAATTGAGCTAAACTCCTCCTCCACTCCACCTCAGCCTGCCCAGCCGCCTGAATGTCCTTGCTAGTCACCCAGCCACCGGAACAGTAACGCCTGAGCATCCCATGTGTCCTTAAAACCCAAAATTTGGGCTTGGCAGTGGGCAATCCCCTCTCCAGCCACCTGGCCTGCTCAGCCCTCACCCTAAGCGGCCTAAACCACTCATTGCCTGGCCCTGAACTCCCCTCTCCGGCCATGGCTATAAAATCCCCACCTTTCGGCCTCGCCAAAGGTGTTGAAAATTTCTTCATGAATCCCTCCTAAATTGCTCCCAGAGTTCCTCCTAGCCAAGAGAACTTGATCCCCACTGTCTTTATGCCCTGAAACCCACCAGCCGAGCCTAATTTCTCAGCTAAAAATCAGGCCATAAATAGGACATTTCCTGAACCTCCACCAAAAACAAATTAAACTCACTCACACCTTCACAGCATCAAGAGAATGAGTTCCCCAGTGAAAGCCCCCTCTCCTAGCCTCCCAGTTGCTCTATCGGCCAGAGCTTGGAATCGGGCCTGGCCGAAGTCACACCTAGGCAGCTCACCAGGACCAGAGACTTCATCCGGAGGCTCCTCTCACCCCAACGAACGTGCCGAGCATCATTGATTGAAGCTTCACTTCTCAGAGCCAAGGTATTGACCTCTCCTCCCTCCCGAGCTTCCAACAATTTTCCATTTTGTTCTGTGCAATTTCAATGCATGTTAGCCGTATGGATAGCTTCGTCTAGGCTAGACGCGTCAATAGAGACCAACCACACATGATTTGGTTGAGTCCTGAGCGAGATCTTAGGTCTGGAAGGTGGACGACTCTCGGGTTCAACCAGACGGAGACGATGACCAGCGACCGTCTGATCGCGCGTGTATCGGATGGACGATAAAGATGGAGTCGGACGGAGCCGCGGAACGAAAAGCATGTGTCGAGTCAGATGGCGACGCCGAATGGGAGCGCGCCGCATGTATCTTCGACCCGCCGTAGGTTGAGGTGGCGCGACGTCGAATAAGTAGAAAATTAGGGTATTTTTGATTTATTTAAATGCCTGAACCTTTGAAAATTCCTATCTTTGCATAGAAAAATCCTAAAAATAATAGAAAAATACCCACTTGCTCAGTGAACAGAGGAGAATAATGTGGAAAAAGAATTAATCTATTTTGTTGAGTATTTTATTTTTAATTAATTTAATACTATTCTGAAAGTTTTAATTCTCCATCCATGCATACAATACACCATGACATGATACCATAGGACTTTTGTAGCCTCTGATCTTGGGAACATTTCCTGAATTTTCCAAGGCCAAAGACTATCTCTGTGGCAAGTTATCTATTTTCCAATTTTATGTGCCTGTTTTAGTATTTTAATTCTAATATTTAACATGTTGATTGATAAAATCTAGAAAAATTAGGGGAAGTATCTCTGGACTAGAAGACCCGAGGAAAATTATGGTTTGACTTAATTCATTTAAATGAATCCTATTGGCCAAAATCTTAAAATTAAGATTAAATTAATTTGAAGTAACCACTCATTAAAATAGCATAAAATCAATTCTCCACTGATCCTTAGGGTCAGAGGAGTTTCACATAAAAATTTTAACCAGTTAAAAATGATTCAACCCACTAAATGGATTATTTAAATCATATGACCACTTTTAAACTTTAAAAATTCATAAAATCCAAAATATATTTCAAAAATTCACTAAACTCATTTTGAAGCATTTCTGATATCAGAGAGGTCTAAGAAAATTAAAATTAGAATTTTTCTAAAATTTTCTCTTTTATCCTATTTTTGAATATTTTAATAATTAAAAAAATAAAAAATCACAAAAATATTAAAAATCATAAGAATGTCACATTTTGCTTCCTAATTATCTAGAAACTAGCCAAATATTTTTCCTAAGTCCCTAGGTTGAAATATTAAATTTTAAAGGCATAACGCAATTTTTAATATAAAAAAATGGATTTTTAACCTTTCCCACTAAAATAATTCTAAAAATTCAAAGACAAATCAGAAAAATATAAAATTTATTTCTCTGAGTTCCTTGAAGTTAGAGAGGCTTAAGAAAAATATAAAACTTAATTTTCAACTTTAATTTTATTTTATAATTAATTAATTATCCAAAAATTAAAATAATTATTATAAATAAAATATAGTTCAAAAAATCACCAAAATTTGTCCAAGTGGTCCTCTAGTTAGTAGAAACATTCCATAATTTTCCTAAGGATAGAAACTTTACCTTAGTCATTTTGTTGAATTTTCATTTAAAATCCTTATTTTTCATTAAAATAAATAAATAAATTAAATTAAAAAAAGGAAAAATCACATTTTCTCCTCTAATGTCTTAATTGACATGTGAGTGGATTGACATAAAAATTTCAAGTTCATTTGAGCTCAACTTAATGAGTTATGAAGTGAACAAACTTAAGAGGGCATAAAGGTATTTAAGGGATTTTAACCCTAATTAACACTTTAGGCTTAATCAAAGGGAGGGTAAAATATTTGATATTAACTTTCTCTTGGATGATTGAAACTTAGGGAATTAAGGGGTAGAAACCCATTGATCGCCTACAGCATCAAAAATGAAATCCTAATTAATTCATTCATTTAAATTTTGGAAGAATAATTAAAGTTTGGATTGTTAAAATTGGGGATGTGACTTAAGAAGATACCAATTCTTTAATGTAAAGTCCCTAAATGGATCAATTAATAACATTCCACTCTTAATTGACTAAAATGATGATTGAAATTATTAATTAAAAGAAAAAAACCCTTAATTAAATATTTTAAAAATTAAAAAATTTAATAATTTAAAATAAACTTAAAACATTAAAATTAATTTGAAATCACTTACAACTTAACCCAAAACAAACTTGAAATGTTAAAAATTAATTAATCTCAAAACAATTTACAATCAAGATGTGATAATTAAAATCAATCTAAAATACTTAAAGCAAATTTTAATCACCAAAATTTAATGAAATTAAATAGTTTAAACACCTCTTTAATTTAAACAATTTTAAAACATTTAAAAAGAAAGGCAATTTGAAATTCCATAACTAAACTAAACTGTTTTGAAATAATAATTCAATCTTAGCAGTTAAATCCCTTAACAAACTGATTTGTCCCTGAAGTCTCCCACCTTATAACCCTTAGGTGGAGTATCAAATGAAATGTCACTCCACTCATCGGACAATCAAATGTCCAAGTTCACTGAGCAATAAACAAAATTTAACTAAATTCTTGGACGATTAACTCACTTGTACAATGAAATTCATTTGGACTCAAAGTAATCCCAGAAGCATTGTAAAGATGTTTAGGACTCGTCCTAAGCACTTTCTCAATATGATTGGATGTTTTAGGAGAACAATTGAACTTAATTGTTCTTTGGTGAAGAAAATCTTCATTAATAAAACACAAGAACCTAGATGTCATAGGAATTGACTAGCAATAGGATTAGGATTTTGGTAGACAACTAGAACCTTCCTTTAGCTTTACCTGGGTATTTCTTACAAATATTTAAATGCCTTAACATGTGTTTTAAGTGCAGCTTGAAATGACGAGAAGACCCTCCAGGTACGCTTTTATTTTATAGAAATTTATTTACCTGCGCTGTTCTTTTTTTCTTGCAAAATTTGCATGTTAAATAAGAATGCCACCCCGCATGAAAACTGAAACCTTTGAGGATAGCCACAAAACTGAAACTCAAACTAAATTAAAAGTTACAACAGGATAAAATTCACCGCCACAACATTGAAAAGATAAAACAACTCAAAATTTAATCACAAACAGAACAACAAAAACTACAACTGCAACTAAATCAAAACGTCTCGTTGGATGATCGGGAATCCCTCAGATGATGTAACCCACGTATTGCTAACGAGATTTTCCACGGTCTAAATGAAAGTGTGGAACTCATTCAGTTGAGTTTAGCAAATTCATTTGGACTAAGTAAATCCGATGAAAATAGCCGTGCCAGGATGGCGGAACCGTGGGATCTTAATCGGTTCTGCTTAATTAACTTTAAGATTTGTTTTAATTAAAACATTAAGACATCTGAACCTTAATACTCTTCTAAACCAGAACTCTTTTCTCATCTTTTGATTGCCACTTTCTAAAACTAAACCTCTGCAACAACAAGGAGCTTGGAGCACAGTGGGCAGCACGGCCATCTTCATCAGCAAAACTTGAGTCTACTTCAGCAAAACCATTATTTAGCTTAAATAATCAAGCCATAGGATTTTGAGGTAGTTTGCCTAGTTCATATTATGCAAATTAAGCCCTAACCAGTCTTAGGACTCCGAGGTAATCGTCTGGTACGACATAAACCCTCACATCTTCGAGGCTGTTTGTATGATTATGTCATACTAATATAAGTCCTAATTAACTAAAAATGACAGAATTGAAACATTAAATAATTCTCTCAAATTGAAACCAATTAATAGGATAGTTTGGGAAGTTGTAAAGATTCTTCTTGGATCGTCAGCTTCTCCTACTTCTCTTCCGTTGGACTCTCAAAATAACTGTTCCAAATTTGAGTTATTCCCTATTGAAATTTCCAAACCTAATTGTTTGAAAACCCTAAACTTTGAAATTCTTGAGAGCAAAATCACTGATCATTATCAAGATTTTTCTTAAATGATTCCTGTCATTTAAGATGTAATTAACTATAGGGGCTTGCCCTTATATGGAACTTTAAGAACCCAGGTAATATAAACCTTGCTTAATTCTTTTATATTAAGCAGGGGAACTTGTCGGCTTATAAAATTGGTTCGCAGACCAAACGAATGTCACAAATCTTCTAGTTTATTTAATCGAGCCCCATCATCAAGCAGTGTATCTATTCTTCGGGATAGATACACGGCTTGTGGTGTGGTGCTAGTTTATATAAACTATTCGGGATGTAAGATCAGTTTGATTTCATATCTTAAAATTTTTAAACTTAAAATTATTTTCAAAATCAAATGCTACTTTCCAAATTATATATATTTAAAATAAATTTAAAATTTAAATTTCACCTACAATTTCTGTAGGCGGCCCCCTTTTTAAAATACATAACCTAAAAATATGCCGACAGGATGTACTCATTCATTCTTATTGAAGCATTACCTGACCTCCCCTCTCGATCCTCCTTGGTCAGAGCCTCATTCAAAGCTTGTTGAGTTACAATCACAAACACCCATCAGCTTCAGTCATGACATTGTAGTTGGTTGTAGCAAACACTTTACCAATAACTTGAGTGTCAAGATACTAGAGCACATTGAGCTTCACCCCCATTACCTGATAAGCTTGATACAAGAGACTGTAAGGAAGTTTTGACTTAGCCATCACAGATGTATAGGCAAGGTTCATCTCATTCAAGCTTTTCAATTGAAGTAAAGGAAGATTTTTTTTTCAATCATTTACCTTGCTCACGAGGCATTGAAATTAGATCTTAATCTTTAAAGTAAATTGGATGAATCCCTTTAGGTACAAGTACAAAGAGAACAAATGTTGAAAGCTTGAATGATAAAGGAATATCCATCCATTGAATGAAGAAAACATGGGTCATGATGACGACAATCGAATTTGGCATTACTTATGACAAAATGATACCATAGGACCAATAAATGCTAAATAATTTCGCACAAAGGGGTAGTTTAAGGTCGATATAGAATTAGTCTTTATAAAATAATAGATCATGGGTATAAAAGGTTGTTGGTGACCCTCAACCAAACAGATGGTGAGAACCACAAGTTGTTTGGTAATGACTGACATATTTATGATCATTTTAGATGTCACAGACAGCTTCACTACTTATAAATTCATTGGATTGTGGTGAAAGATAGAAAAGGGATAGGAAGAAGGCATGATCGATTGAGATTGAATAAACACCAGAAGAAAATAATAAAGGAACAATATCAACGTAGTAAAAATCTCTTATATTAGGGGTAAATACGTCATAATTGTCAAAGAGTATGAGAGCTAAAATGAAAAAAACTCAGAATATTAGAAGCATACAAAGCAACATTGACATCAACAAATCATTTTCACACAAGAATCGAAGCAAAAATTCATATAAAACTTATTACTAAAGTTCAAACACAAATAATTACATCAATTTGAAGAAAGAAAAAAGCTCAATTGAGGTTCTAACGTAGGTTTGGACGGGAGATGACCTAGTCAAATGAGCCTGCTAAGCATGAACTCACCCTTCGAATTTGAACTGCACCAAGCAATTAGATTAAATATGCATCTGATATACTAGAAACTTCTCTCTTAGATCGATAAGCTCCCTATGAAGGAAGGCCTCCAAATTCTTTAATATAGTAATCTCCTACTTTAGGCCGACTAACCGAGCTAAAAAAACTACCACCTTAGCAATAGTAGCCATCTACCATGTGAGCTAAAGCTTCGTCAATGAGGAGAATAAATTCCTTACAACCTCCATTAGACTTTCCTCCGCCAGCTTCCCCCTCATTCATCATTCAATAATCCTCTCCACAGCTAAGCCGCTCAACTCCATCCACGTTCTTGCCATGCTCTGGGTGATCGACCACTTTAATTACTCGCTCAACACCACCTAGACCAGCATCTAGAGCCCATTCAAATTCAATGAGGCCAAGCCTTCCGCAAATTATTTAATATCAATGAACGCTAAAAAAAAGCATGAATTCAGTAAATAAAGAAAAAAAGTAATTATTCCCTACAAAATTCTTACTCATTGCCTTCAGACATTTGAGAATTTTTGAGGCTATAGACATGGATGATTCATCATCCAACCCAGTTGAATTTGTTTGGGTCCTAGGCTAAGGAGGCACAACAGCAATCAGATCATCCTTAGGCACCTCAACTTTCAAGTGAGTACCAACATTTGTCAGTTCGGGGACACTCTCCTACGCTTCCTCACGAGTTTACAGTCTTTCTTTCTTTTTTCCATGCTTGTATTCACCGAACAAAGTTATAGAGAAAAAAAAACTTTGGACGATACGTTGGTCTGTGATTCGGTAAGATCGACCATCGCAAGACAACAACAGAGGAACCAAACTAAAAGGAAGGTTAAGGGCTCAATCAAATGATATTCAATGATGTCTTGTCACACTATTTATAAAAGCTAAAAAACTCAGATTTAAAGGGGGGTTGTTGTATTATAGACATTTACTTCTAACTAAAGAGAAATTATTGAAATTTAATTCTCTCGTTCTCATCAGAAAAAATTTTTTATAAGATACAAGAGAATCAGAAACCTAAATATGTATAACCAAAACACGACTTTCAGAGTCTTCATGGATCAGACAAATAAAATTTTCTCGAATTAGATGGCCCGAAATCCATCCATCAACATAAGTCTTCTCAGACAGGTTAACGTAGTGTCAGAAAGGTTGAACGACCTAGGTTGAGTGAAGGTAAGGTTACTATGTAGGGCAATTGCGGCTGGGTAACCAAGCTCGTGTGATTGAGCCCAGGTAACTAAGACCAATTAGCCAAGCAACTGCATCCGAGCTTATGCAGCTAGAAACCGAAGGACTATCTCTCGAGGCCAAATGTTTAACTCCCACGACTCAACAATTCAAGTGGGAGTTGATTTATTCCAAGATCTTGACTCATGTTGAGAAACAGTGAAAAGAATCTGGGGTCCCACACCTGGAATTCCAACACAAGACAAACCTAAAAAGGCCATTTTGCGGCTATTCACTCGAAAATGTCATCTTCTTTCTCTTCAATTATGCTCTATACCTTGGGTAACTTATACTTACACTCACACGCAAGTATATTCCAATTAATATCTAACCAAACTATCCACGGCCTGAAATGACTTTTTCAAAATTTTGCCCCACAAAATAAAATAAAATAAAAATCCTTTGAAGTCTCTCTTATGACAGCATTCACAGTCCAACAAAATTTAATTGATTTTATTCATCTTTTCCTGAAAATTTTGTTGTTTTCTATATTGAAAATTTGCGGAGAGCATAAATTTCTCTTGCCTTAGTTTTTTTGGCTAGAGGATAATGTTATTCAGTTCTAACCACTACGTTCCCTTTCATTTACCTCCTTTGATCATAATCACACGCAAGTAATCTATCCACATGCAAGCCCTCCACACAATATTATCATGAATATTTACATACATACCACCCATTTCTTATGTATTTACATATCCAATACCTAAACTTTCATATCACTATTTTAATGTCTTTTCATGAATATATATAAGTGTAGTGGTATATATGTAAAAATTGAAATTTAGGTGTTAGATTTGCAAATATATAAGAATTGAGTGGGATGTATGCAGGGCTGTCAAGAAAGCTCGTTGTTTGCAAACAATTCGTGTTTGGCCTGACAAAGAGTTCGTGTTCGATTCGGTCGATAAGCAAATGAGACGAATACGAGTATTTTTTTTTTTTCGTTTGGTTTATAAACGAATCAAACACGAACAATCATGTGTTTTATCGTGTTTGAATCGTTATTGTTCGAAATATAAAATAATTATATAAAAAAAATTTATCACATTTTAAAAATAATTATACACTTTAAAAATTTATGACTAAAAATTTATTATCATTTTAACAATTCAAACAATTCAAACAATACAACAAATTTGAAAGATTTTAAACAATTCAAACAATTCGAATAATTCGAACAAGTCGAATAATTCAAACGTTTCAAATATTTCAAACTAATTCCAAACAAAATTAAATCGAACACGAACTGTTGCTTCACGAACAATTTCAAACACAAGTCTATTTCAAACGAACCGAACACGAACACGCGCTCTGATCGTTCGTGTTCGATCCGTATACACCCCTAGATGTATGTATGCAAATCTTAAGCGCCTTTTACAACTGCAAATAGGCTAAGTTTATACTAACTCACATTAAGTGATCAGATTTTTAGTATGGCAGGTGGCAATTAATTTGAATTAAGACAATTATCCCTATTTAGCTACTGTTCTTTGCTATTTACTAAAAAGTTTTATAGTAGAAAATATTTTTTATAGCTTAGACTATCAACTCGTGATTGCTATATGAAAGCTGCAATCCAATTTTATATTTATAATACAGAAAAAATCTTATATACGCGGAGTCCGGACGCAGAGCTTCGTTCGGACTTCAATAAAATTTTGGCACATGTATCTGATTGAGTCCACCTAAAAAATAATAAAATAACTCTTATTGTGGTGTTATTGCAAAACAACACCGCAATACTATCGGTGAACAGTGTCAATAACACCGCCTAGAGAACTACACAAATAACACCAATGTTCTGCTTCAATAACCCTGCAAAATAACTCTAATAACACCGCAATAAAACAGGTGATTAGCGTCAATAACACCGCCGAGGATCACGCAAATAACACAGCGGTAACACCACAATAACCTCTCACAAAACAACTCCAATAATACCGCAAATAACACCCGTGAATAACGCCAATAACACCACCCAGAAGACCATACAAATAACACCGCGGTGTTACTGGGGTGTTGTTCGGGTCTTCTCGTCATTTTTTAGGTGGAGTCAGTCATATACATATAAAAAGATTTTATTGGATGCAAAATTACGTCCGGACTCCGTATCTAAGATTTTATCTTATAATATATGAAATAACTTGAAAAAAAATTATTTTTCCCAAAACAATTTTATGATTTTTTGGGCTGTTTACATTCATAGCACCCGAGACTATTTACAAATCTAGCATCCACTTTTATCTATTTTTAAAATTCTCACTCAAATATTTAAATTCATAATAAAATCTCAACTATGATTATTAGATTTTGTAAAGATCCCTCAGCTGAAGTGACGTAAGTCGACTCTTAAAATGAATACTTCAGCTAAAAAAAAACATAAAAATACATTCTCCTAACACAAAATCCAGTATAGGTCATCCCCCTACGAAAAATTATTCCATACAGACAACGTAAGCAGCGCGGCGTACGGAATCCATAAATAATCACCGAATAACCAGCGAATAACCTCTGTGATCGTGTATTTTAGGATTATTAGGAGGTTATTAGTAGGTTATTGCGGTATTATTCTGAATAACCAACAAATAACCTCCTAATAACGCCCCAATACCCTCCACGGTTTCACTTTTATATTTTTTATCTGTTATTCGGGATATTGTGAGGTTATTGGGAGGTTATTGCTCAAATAACGCTGCAATAATTTCTTAATAATATGTCAATAACCCCCGCTGTTTCATTTTAATATTAGTCACGGAGTTATTATAAATTATTCGATGATTATTCGATAATTACTTATAAATCCGTACACAACGCTGAGTATATGCTGAGTATATTGTAGGTATGGAATAATTTTCCCATCCCCACATAGATGTTTGTAGCTGCAAATTGCGTCTCGTTACCATTTTGGGGTGGGTTGGACAACAGTTGAACCACGTGGAGTAGCGTCTCCATGGACCTCTTCTCCCTATATGGCCAACACTGTCCTCTTCGTAGAGCTTGAGGTTACCACCCAACTGATAAGGCTGACCCAGATACTCGGCTTGTGTGGCGCTCATGGATCCAACTCTTCCCCTCCCCCTTCCCCTCCCCCTACAGCTATTTAAATCACCAAACTTCTACCTCCATCATCTCGCTCCCCTCCATTTCCCACCAACACACCGCCGCCCGCCAGCCAACTGCCGTTAACCGCCATGAACTTCTAGGACTTTATCGTCTAAGCTCCGAGCTTTGCTGCTTTCTGCTCCATTGTGATGGTTCTGAACAATTCCCGGCCTTTTTGGAACTGAGCAATTGTGGGAGGATGTGCTCATTGACTTTCCCCGGTTTGGATCTCACCAAAAGAAGCTTTGATGCGGCAGGTTTTCTGAGGAGCTGCCGAAGGCCGGAGGTTTCATTTTCGGGGACTTATCGGCGCGCGGAAAGTGTTCGATGTAAGGTCTCATCAGCCCAAAATGGTATTTTGCTTCCGAACTTCTATTTGATGTCGCGGGAGGGTGAGATTTTGAGTTCCTGACTTCATTTTTTCTGGTTTTTGTAGTGGCCGTTGGAATCTCAGCACCTGTTGACGGTTTGGTTGCCGCGGGTGATAGAAAGAGTACCATTTCGGTGTCTGATTTACTTGAAGTAATTGCTGATGACTTGCAGAATCTCAACAAGAATTTAAAATCTGTGAGTCCGAGATTCAATCTTTCTTACTGAAAGGTCTGCTCATTTCCTTTATTTTATGTTTTTAGTTGATTTTCTTAAGCTTATATGTGTTCTGTAAAAGTGAAGTAATCGGTTATATCGGGATTGATGCGTGTTAGTGTAACTTTGCAGGACTGTGCTTTTCACTGTTACACTATCCTGTCCTGTAGGTGAAAGTTTTAAAAGGCTACTTAAAAGGCCATAGTCATTGCGATATACAAAGAAGAGAATTGCTTTGAAACTTTTACTCAAAAGTTCTGATTGGATGTTTCTGCTATATATTTTTAGATGGTGAATCCAAGGAATATTATAAACTTTCAACTTAGGTTGGAAAAACAACCAGTGGGTAGCAGAAACGTTGAATAACTTGTTTTGCTTTTGCAGAGCAGAGCGCTAAACAGATTTCTTGATTTATAGTGTACTATCACTTGAAAAAATCCATCTTTTTTCTGGTTCTTTTCACGCTTCTATAAACATTATACTTGTCTAGTTTTCAGATGCAAATTATTGGAATTATTGTCGTTTCACCTTGCCAAATGAATCTAAAGTAGACGTATTACTACTGAAAATTTTTGGGTTTTTCTCTTCAAGGATCTAACCTTCTGCAACAAAAATGCATTTCTATGGTACAATTATGTAGATGAGTGACAAACTTTCTTTTGCCTTTGGCTTCATTAAGTCAACTGAACAAATATTTGTAATTCGTCTTATCATGTGCACTGACAAAAAGAGTTTTATTTTTCGTTCAACTTCAGTAGACTTCAGCATCAATCTTCTAGGACTTAAGTTGTACTTAGTAAACCAGATGATGGACAACCATCTAGTCATAAGCTCAAGCTAATAAGTAAGATGCCCCTCCTGCTATATAATGATACCATTCTTTTGACTAACATTGGGCATGGGTCATTCTTCAACTGATAAATATCATGTTAAATTTACCGTCTCTCTCTTAAATAGGAGTCCTTCACATTTTCAAATACATAACAACAATTATTGGGCACCGATATACTCAAGTATGCGTAGGGTTGTTAACAATCTGATTTCGAGCCAGGTTGAGTCTGCTCAAAATCGGCTCGAAAAGAATTTGATCTAAAATTTTAGCTCATAGTTTGGCTCAATCATTTTGATCTGATCTCGATTCAAGCCAAAATTTAAATCAGTTTTCGAGCGATTAACGACTTCAAACTAGATTTATTAAATTCATAGCCCTAACCGACTAGGTTGTGAACGATCCGACTTCGAGCCGCGGTTCAACAAAAATTCGATCCAAAATTTTGGCTTGTAGCTCGACTCATTTATTTCGATCCAAACTCCAAAATTTGAATCGATTTTCAAACGATTAACGATCTTCGAGCTAAATTCACAATCCTAAATATGTGGAGCAGCTAGGAGCCACCTGCTCTTAAACTTTGCTCAGCCATGGGATCCAAACAACAACAACAACAACAACAACAACAACAACAAAAACAAAGCCTTAGTCCCACTAAGTGGGGTAAACTACATGAATCCTTTTTCATTGCGTCCTATTTAGTGTCATATATTCATTTAATTCTAATAAATTAAGATCATTTTTTATACAATAAGCCCAAGTCATTCTAGGTATACCTCTGCCTTTTTTAATATAATTCAAATCTAAAATATCTACTCTCCTAATCGGATCATCAGATAGTCGGCATTTAATGTGACCAAATCTCTCTAATTTTGTTTGTCACTGGAGCTACACCAACCTATTACGGATATATTCACTTCACATTTTGTCTCTAAATTTAAAGCCGCTCATCCACCTAATCGTTCTCATCTTGGCAACACTTTACTTAGTATTATGCTTCTCTTTTAAAGGCCAACATTCAGCACCACAGAGCACTGCAGGTCTCACCACCATCTTATAAAATTTTCCTTTCAGCCATGGGATCCAAACAATATGGATTAATCATTTTTTGTCAACTTACCAGCTTTTTTACAACTTAAAAGGATATAGGAGCAAGCAATGTTAGTTTTGATTGATTTCAAATTGATAGATGAAATCCAATAAACCTTTAGTATTAAGCCAATTGATAAGATCCACTTCTATTACATACTCTCTAAAATCCAAATCCTTGTTATTATTCTTCAACTGTCTCTTAATTGGTACGAAGTTATCAAGGACTTGCAAAATTTTGTTAAGTTTACTCCTACACCGAAAAAAAAAAAAGAAAGAAAGATAAAAAGGCCTTTGGAGTTCACTTCTTTAGGATGACAATGAACAAATAAAAAATGGGGGCAGGTCATATACTTTGCTTGGTGAGTATTTATATTGTTCAACCTAACCAGAAGTTGTTGTGGCTTGAGTTTAATTATATATTTTATAGGCAATATTACATTTCTATTCTATTAAACTACTTTTAAGCCTTTATGATATTCTCTTATCGATTGCACTCTACTTCATTTTGACTACCTGATTTTAACACTAAAATATATATCCTCTCTACATATTGTTTTTAGTATATTAGATCCAAAATACTTAATTCTATTACACTTATAATTCATTTTATCTTCCAATAGTAATAAACAATAATTATCAATTTAAATTCCCTAGAATTTTTAGTATATGCTAAATTTAATTTATGCTAATTCTAAGGCCATGATTTTCTATTTTTTTTTTCTATTGTTCTAGTATTTTCTTACTTAAAAAAAAAAATCGCCAATTCAAACTATATTAAAACTATTCACATGCAAATAACATATACCAATGAGCCTTATTTTAAATATTTTTCTATATATCCATAATCTCTAGGAATTTGATATGGACCTAATATTATGTTTGATGTAATCCAAGTGCAGCTAAAAACTCTTTGGTCACTCCCCATATTTTTATATAGTAATCACTTCTCTATCAGACATATCTTGAGTTTTTTCGAAATATCTTTCACTTCCTCTTTTCATAATACCAACCAAATGCCTTCTTATGTTCGTCATAAAGGAAACTTTACTTATATCCATTTATAGCATATTTTATCTTTTGATTGCTAGCCATAAATAGAAGAATTCAGATTGATTTATTCCTGATAGTTGAGAAGAAATGTCTAAATAGTCTATCCCAGTGATATTTGTGAACCCTTTGGCAGTTATCTGAATTTTATATGTATCAATTGAATCCTCAAGATGAATTGACAATGAACACCCATCGATGAAAAAAAAGTTTAATTTTAGAAGTGGGGACTACGGATTCTCATATATGATGATTTTGCATAGCTCACATCTTGGTAATCATAGTTTGCTTTCAAAGAGCTTTTTTTTTCCTACTTTTGATATGTTCTGTGGGTAAATATAATTGATGGAGATAAGGAAAATGCACTAAATAAAAAGGTAAAAGAGAACATAACATAAAAGGTTGGAAGGATGATTGATGAGCAATAAAATTTCACTTATGTTTTTTTAAGGCAAGTAATTGTAAATTAGAGAGCTCACAAGTAGGCTGATGCTTAATTAAATCTGACAATGTATAAGAGGTGTAATATGGTGCTTGAGATCATCAACGCTAAACCTTTAGTGAGGTGTAGATTGGTAGAGGAGTTTTGGAGAAAGAGGGACAAATGGTGAGGCTAACTTAGAGAGAGAGGATAGAGGGGGGGGGGGGGGGGGGGTTGTATTGGGTGACATGGATGAGAGTTATGGTCTCATGAAGAGTAAAATTGGTCATTGTGTATAAACTTTAAGTGAGAGGATCATAACATTTATCTTTTACACTCAAAAAACATATACCAATTGATACATTCTAAGAGATTTTGTCTTATCAAAAGACATGAACCAAGCATGCACAATTAAATATTTGAGGTGTGAGAAAGTTTCAGCTCACTTGGATAAGGTAGAAAGATTGTGAAAATTGTCTAGGAGAGGAGAGGGAATATGATTGATGAGATTTCAAAGAGTCAAGATTACATACTCTCATAATTGATGAAGAACATTAATATAGAGCATTGAAGTTACTAAAATATCAATCAAATGGTGATTTACCACCCCCCATATGAAACATTGAAGTCCAATCAACATCAAGCAGGCGGTGGCTTCTTGCATTCCTTGATGTCATTTTATTGAGATGCATATGGATAAGAAATTAATGAATTTTGCTATTGTTGAAACAAAATATTTGAAATTAAAATTATACCAAATTTAAAGCGTTATTATCATATTAAATTTTGATTAAGTTGGTAATCATACTTTTATTTTCTTATTAAAATATTGAAATTCATGAATGACATTTGACTGACATTTGATTAAGAATACTTAGCGAACATCGATTAATCATAAATGGATATATCAAAATATTTGAATTCTAGGTAAGTAAGAATAGAAGTAGTGATGCCCAAACTAGTAAAGATTTAGCGGAGCACAAAAGCAAATTTTTATTAATATAAAAATAGGGTTACAACACGACACAATGGTAAGGGAAAAACAACAATAGACCAATCTCCGGCTAGGGCTAGAAGAGTAGGTCTGAGAGCGGGGGTGGCGTCTGGTGAGGTCAGATAGGTAGGGGTTTCGGGTCCGATAGGTGGGCTAGACAACGAGAATGGCTGTAGTAACAGGTTGTCGGGGGCTGGTAGGTAGTTCGAAGGGCTGAGATAACCCAACTATGGGCAGTAATGGGGACAGTCTGAAATGGGGAAGGTCTGTCGGAGTGGACAACAAGTAGAAATGCAGGGACTAGGATTTGGCAAGCTGGGAAGGGGTTTGGACAATTGGGTAGGCAGTTGGAAAAGGCTGGCTGGGTGTTGAGAGGAAATTTAGGAAGTTGGATAGTAAGGTTAGGTTGTTTAGGAAGGGCGGCTGAGTGCTGGGATGAAGTATGGGGAGGCCAGCAACGGAAGAGAGGGGAGGAGAAGGGTTAGGTAAGGGTAAAAGGGAAGATACAATACCACCTTAGAGTAGGATACAGTCAGAGCACCACCACCTCCTCGGATATAACGTTAAAGTAAGGAGAACAACTCCACACGAGAATCTAAAATCTAAAAACAAACAAAGGCTGAGCCCTATGAAAACATCAATATATAGACTCTTGTTGGCGGAGAGAAGGAAAAAGGTAGCGAAGGAAACTCCCACACAAAAGGAACATGTGGGAATACTCCAGAAAATAGCCATTAAAGGCTTCCCATAAGGAGAAGAGCGTATAAGAAAGGTGGGAGAAGGGGGTTGGCAGCATTCCTCTATGGGCTACCTGGTCCATTTGGGGCATGGATCAGTGCCTTATGTCAGCCAGTTGGCTTTTGTTGCACCTACCTGCGGGATTTTCCCGCATCCATGCGGGATGGATGTTGAGAATCCTCCAAACAATTCTTAATGTCAAGCGAAATATAATAACTGGATTTGAGCAAATAAGAACAATAAATTTAAACTAGAAGCCCAATTAGAAAAAAAATCAGAAAAGAAAACTAGAATTTTACGTGGAAAAACCTGAGAATGAGAAAAAACCACGTAGCCACATCACCATAAATTTCACTATAAATTTCAGAGGGTTTTACAAAGGATTCACACAAGTTTCTTTTCCACTCTCTCATGAAGAAACTTACAGTGCACCACTTTACACTCTTCCTACTAATCCGACGCAAAAATGCACATCGAAAAACACCAGAATCCTTCTCACCAACACTTCTCACATTTGCCAGGATTTTGTAGATGAACAAAGATGAAGATTACGCTCCAAGCCCACACATACGTTGCCCAAAATCGTGACATAAATAGCAGTTCTGGTGAAAGCTGTTGGATTTGGGCGCTTGGGCGCCTAATTCTTTGGAAGCAGGCGTCTCAACACCGGAAGTAGGCGCTTAAGCGCCCAGTTTGGGTGCAAGACTTTCACCTTCTTAGTCCGGGAACACTTAATGGGCGCTTAAGCGCCCATAGCCCTACGTCTTGCCGTCAAGTGCATGACTAATTGGAAGCCAGCCAGTCTGTTACTCATGGGTGCTACAATCAGACTCCAGAACTAACAATCTCCCACTTGGAGACTGATAGCACCAAGTCCAATTCTCTACACCTGTACCTCCATCTGAATTGTCTTCATATTCTTGTATCATGCTCACGTACAGTGGTGTTGCTCACCTCCGATCTCAACATTCATGAAACTCAATTGAAGCCCACACATACGTTGCCCAAAATCGTGACATAAATAGCAGTTCTGGTGAAAACTGTTGGATTTGGGCTCTTGGGCGCCTAATTCTTTGGAAGCAGGCGTCTCAACGCCGGAAGTAGGCGCTTAAGCGCCCAGTTTGGGTGCAAGACTTTCACCTTCTCGGTCCAAGAACACTTAATGGGCGCTTAAGCGCCCATAGCCCTACGCCTTGGCGTCAAGTGCATAACTACGTGGAAGCCAGCCAGTCTGTTACTCATGGGTGCTACAATTAGATTCCACAACTAACAATCTCCCACTTGGAGACTGATAGCACCAAGTCTAATTCTCTACACCTGTACCTCCATCTGAATTGTCTTCATATTCTTGTATCATGCTCTTGTACCGTGGTGTTACTCACCTCCGGTCTCAACATTCATGAAACTCAACTGAAGCCAAGCATAGCTTCATTCTCTCACCAGTCACCACCTTCGTGAACATATTTGCGAGATTTTTAGCTGTTTGTATCTTTTCCAGAAATAATTGTCCATCTTATAGAATAGATCGAATGACATGATATATGAGCTGGATGTGTTTAGTTATGACATGAAAAACAACGTTCTTAGCAAGATGAATCACACTCATATTGTCACTGCAGAGTTTTTCAATCCTCTAATCCTTGCCCAATTATGTCATGAAACTCTGTAGCTAAATCATCTTTTTTCTAGCACCAGTAATAACAACATACTCGACCTCCCTAGAAAGAAAGTGCAATTATATTCTGCAATCTGGAAACCCGACTCATCGCTGCGCTCCCCAATGTGAAGATATACTCTGTTATACTTCTATTGCCCACATCTCCTCTCAGATCTGAATCTACGAATCCCTGTAGATTGGTCCCTATATTTTCATAACGAAATGCCTGTTAACTTTTTCTCTCAAATATCTAAGAATCCACTCTACCACCTCCCAATGACGTCTGTTTGGATTACCCATGTGGCTGTTGACTTTCACTGCATATTCAATATTTAGCTTGATACAAATCATAACATATAGCAAACTTTCAACTGCTGAAGCATACAAAGTACTCTCCATATGTGCTTACTCTGCTTCAGAGTCAGTCGATAGCTCCTTAAATCCTTTGAAGTGACTACTTAAGGGAGTGCTAACTGGTTTCGCCTCACTCATGTTGGGTCTCTATAAGATCTTTTTCAACATACTCTGCCTAAAACAACTTCTAGGTTCCTGCACTCCTGCCTCTGCTGATTCTCATCTTGATGACCTTTTTGGTTGGACCTAAATCTTTCATCTTGAACTCACTTAATAACTAATTCAAGTCCCTGATTTTTTTCATATTTGCCCCTGCAATCAACATGTCATTTACATACAAGAGAAGCAGAATATAATAGTTACCAAAGTATTTGATGAAACAACAACGATTTACCTAACACTTCAAATACTCATTTCCTGATATAAACTTGTTAAACCTCCTGTACCACTGTCCTTAATTTTCTTCATATCTGTCCCTGCAATCAACATGTCATCTACATACAAGAGAAACAAAATATAATAGTTACCAGAGTGTTTGATGAAGCAACAATGGTCTGCCTGATATTTCAAGTATCCATTTTATAGTATAAACTTGTCAAACCTCCTGTACCACCGTGTCGGGGCCTGCTTCAAGCCATAATGGCTCTTCTTCCATCTGCAGACCAAATCTTCTTTTATTGGAGCCTTGTAAACTTGAGGTTGTACTATGTATAACTTCTTCTCCAGATCTTCATGTAAGAAAGTTGTTTTTACATCCATCTGCTCTAGATGTTAGTCTTCCACTGCTGCTAGACTCGGCACAATTCTGACAGTCATCATTTTCACCACTTAGGAGAAGATCTTTGTATAATCTACTTATTTCTTATGCTGGAAACCCTTCACAACAAGTCTTGCCTTGTAGCGATTGCTACCATCTGACTCCTCTTTTAGCCTGTAGACCCACTTTTTGTGTAATGATCTTCTGCCATTTGGTAGCACCGTCAAATTCCAAGTTTGATTTGACTCCAAAGATTGCAATTATTCATCCATGGTGAGCTCTCTCTCTCGTATCTTCAACTTGAGTGACCTTCTAAAAGCACTTTGGCTCACCACTAGTAGTTAGTAACAAATAGTGTAAATAAGGAGAATACATTTGTATAGGTTGTTTCACTATGCTGGATATCCTTTACTTCTGTAGCAGGTGTCTGAAGAACTTCCAGTGCTCATTCTGGTAGAGCACTTCTTCTTTCTCCCTCCTGATCATCAGTATCATCTATCTTCACATATCTGGATTCTTTGAAAGTAGCTGACGAAATGTCCTGAGTTCTAATTCTGTTCTTGTACATCTCCAAGTCATTCAAAGTGAAATCTCTGCTTCTAATGAGTTTTTGAGTATAATATTCCTATAACTTGTACCCAAACTTATCTGAGCCATATCTAATAAAGGTGCACTTGACAGAATTCGAGTCAAGCTTGCTTCTATAACCTGCATCAACATGCACTTATGCAAAACAACCAAATACTCTTAAATGAGATAATATACTTTTTTGTCACTCCCAGCTTCTTCAGGTAACCCTTCCTTCAAAGGCACTAATGAAATTTGATTAATCAGATAAACTCCGGTGTTAACTGTTTCAATCCAAAACTGTTTCAATAAACCTGCATGCAACCACATGCTGTTAGCACGCTCCGTGATCATTTTTTTCATGCGCTCAGCTACACCATTCTGCTGCGTTGTCCTTGGGACAGTGAACTCATGCCCGATTTCCTTTGTAGCACAGAAATTCCAGAACCCCTTTGATCACGGTACTCATCTCCATTATCTTACCTGAGACACTTCAGCTTCAAGTCTATCTTATTTTCTATCATAACCTTCATTTTCTTAAGGACTTCAAATACATTGAATTTCTTCTTTAAGAATAGATTGATATGTGCTAACTCCAGTTTCTTTGACTTCACTAACCCATCATTGGAAAAATAAACTTTCTTTTACTTGCCATAAATACAATCTTCACAGAAATCCAGATCAATTGATTTCAAGCCTTGAAGCTTATATTTTGAAAGTTGGGACTTTATATCTTTTTTGCTTATATAGCCAAGCATACTGTGCCACAGACTTGCATCCATCCTGGTTCCAGCCGCATCAATGAAATCAACCATTTCATTGATCATATAAATGGTGCCCTCAATGTTTCCTCGAGCTATCACTAATGTACCTCCGATCACTTTCAACGAATCACCTGTGAAAGTTGTCACGAGTCTTGACTTTGATAGCTGGCTCATAGAGATGAGATTTTTCTTCAAACTAAGAACCTGTCTGACTTCAGTAAGCTTCTAGACTGTTCCATTCAACAACTTGATGTCAACATCTACCATTCATATTATACTACATGCCTTGTTATCTCCCAAATAAACATTCTCTAGATAACTCTGACTGTAGTTTTTGAATACCTCTTTATTGGGGCAAGCATGAAAAGAGGCACCTAAATCCATTGTCCAGGATTCACTATTGACTAGAGATAACACCAGAGAGTCATTTTGAATTTCACCTGTGGAGACATTGGTAGAGAAACTACTATCCCGTCCTCCATAACCAGCTTTCCTTGGAGCATTGCAGTCCTTTTTGAAATGCCCATTCTTACCACAGTTCCAAACGATTATCCTTTGCTTGACGTGGGCTTTCCTTTATTGGGCTTGGATCTGCCTCTGTCTATATTCTGCTCAAATTCCTTTCCTGTTACCGACATTCAATGCAGAACTTGAAGATTCACCATTCGCTATTTTATGCAAACTTCTTCATTCAGCATCAAACACACGATATCATTGAGGTTCTACTTCGAAGTCCCTGAAGAATTACTCACCGTCATCATCAAACCATCCCAGCTTTCCGGCAAATAAGATAGTATCACCAGTGCTTTGACCTCATCATCAAACTTGATCTTCACAGAACACAACTGCCTTGTAACAGTGTTGAAGTTATTGGGATGTTCTGCCACTGAACTGCCTTCCACCATCTTCATGTTGAAAAATCTTATTGGAAGCAGAATGTTTTTTATACATCATAGCTAATGCTGCCATGAGATCTACGATAGTTTTCTCATTCACGATGTTGAACGCAACAAATGAGGAAAATGTTAACTTGATCAAACCTAGTGTCGTTCGATCCAACACTTTTCATTTCTCCATACGCATAGACTCAGGTTTCTTTGTGATTCCTTGTAGTGACAAGTACAATTTTTTCTGATACAACAAATCTTCTACATGCATCTTTCAGTATGCGAAATTTGTCCCCATTAAACTTCTCCAGCTTGAACATTGCTTCTTTGGTTATTGCTCCAGCTCGAATCAAACTCTGATATCAGTATTGTTGAGAATCCTCCAAACAATTATGAATGTCACAGCGAAATAGGATCATAGGATTCGAAAAAACTGACACAATAAATTTAAGACAGAAGCACAATAAAAAAACAACCAGAAAAGTATACATAAATTTTATGTGGAAAAACTGAATGGGAAAAAACTACAGAGCCAGACCATCACAAATTTTACTATGAATTTCAAAGAGTTTTACGAAGGATTTACATAAGTTTCTTATCCACGCTTACATGAAGAAACTTATAGTGCAACACTCCACACTTTTTCTATTAATTTGACGCAGAAATGCACGTTGAGAAATATCAGAATCCTTCTCCCCAACATTTCACATTCATCAAGATTTTGTTGATGAACAAACAGGAAGAGTTATGCTGAAAGTCCGCACATATGCTACCTAAAGTTATTTCAAAAATAACAGTTCTCGTGAAAACTACTCCGGGCGCCTAGGCGCCCAATTCTCTAGAAGCAAGCTCCCCAACGCCAGAAGTGGTTGCCTAAACGCCCAGTTTGAGCACAGGGCTTCCACCTTCTCGGTCTGGGAACACTTAATGGGGGCTTAAGCTCTCATATCCTGTCTTCTTATTGTCGGGTGCACTGACTATGTGGAAGGCAACCCGCCTGCTACTCATGGGTGCTACAATCAGACTTTACAACTAACAATGGAGCCGCACCCGTGTTAGTCTCTCAAGGTGGGAGAGCTTTGACCTCATTAATCGATGCTTTTGGTTCTCATCTTCAATTCTGGTGGCACTTGGATCCCACTGTCAGACTGTCCTCTGAAATACCGGAGGAGTCTTCTCCACTTGTAAGTACATGCCCATATCAATCCGTCTCCTGAGGTTGTAAGCCTTGCTTATGCTGTTGAATTTTTGCAAACCAATGATCTGTTCAATCGGGCATGTAGCGAGAGTAATTTGAATCATCCTACAGCAGTGGCGCTAGTGGTACTTGTTAACCTGACTTTCGCTCGGTCGTATCTGTCTATTATCTGGAGTGGGTGTCTTGGTCTTCTCGTCTAGTGTCTTCACTAAAATTGGTCACACTGACACCGCTCGACTGGTAAGGGCTCTTATGTTCTTAGGCTTTGCTGAAGGAGATTGGATGATGTGTTTCTCATCCTTGATGAAGGAATATGTGTTTCTGAATTTGTCGTGCATAGTCCTCCAGTCAAACTGCCATGGTCTTCGCAATAAGAGGTGACAAGCATCCATAAGGACCATGCCACATCACACCTGGTTTTGTAGTTGACCTCCAATCGAAAACTCTATTAAGCATCTCTAATCGATGCTGACCTGATTCTTCTTTTTCAACCAAGTCAGTGAATTTGGTTGGGAATGCTTTTGAGTTGCGAGTCTCAATTTTTTTACCATCTGTGTCGATGTCACGTTCTTGTTGCTCCCACTGTCAATGATGAGACTACATGCTTTTTTGTTTACTGTGTAACGGGGGTAGAATATGTTGTGACGAAGCCACTGCTAATCCCTCATGCCTCAGTTTGTAGGATCCGTTAAATCACGAGTGCCTCTCCATGTAGGGGAAGCTGATACACTTCACAATTTTCCTCAGCTTCATCCTCATTGCTAATACCCTTCACGTCGTCATGATCTATGAGTGTGACTACGTTGCTCATGAGACAGTTGGAGATTTTGTCGCTGTAGCCGTGACATTTGTAACACTTCCTAGCCAATAGAGTGTTGGAGGTGCTATCTTTCTTTTGTTTTATCCCGCTCTTATCTGGAGTGTGCTTCTCTTGTCTGAGCTTGCTAGTGTCTCCCAAGGTACCCTTGTCGGTTGTCGTTAACGTAGGTGGCTGCTAGCCCGAAGATTGTTGCTTGAAGGATGACTGTTGCCTACTCTGCTTTGCTGCCTCTCCACCTTCAGGACTAGTGTCTGAACATCTCCAAGTGACGAGTAAGGCTGCAGCTGTACTACAATGCTAATAGCTGACTTTAGGCTCCCCGAATAACGGGGTTGGCGTGATCTTTTGGCTCAACCAGATCACAACTCATCTGCAACTGATCAAACAACTCCGTGAACTCTTCTACTGATAGATCCCGCTGCTGCAGTTCCATTACCTGCAGGCTACAGGTGATGGAGCCTTAGAAACATACCCTGATGGTAATGAGATGGTAGGTATTTTCTCTGCATCGATTTATTTATCTTTTTCCACTTAGTAATCTTATTGCTGTCTTCTCTTTTCCTCTCTCTCTGTAAGTTCTTCCACCATAAAAAATCACTTTTTCTCAATTTGATGGCTAGTAATTTGACCCTCATCTCCTTTGACACATCTTTTTACTCGAAGATTTGTTCAAAAGATTGCATCCAATCAATAATATCTTCTGGATCCATACATTCCTCAAACTCTGGCTGATCTAATTTGATGCGAAGTCTCTGTGTCCTCCAAATAACGTCTTCTCGGAGATTCTCCCTCGGGGGATTTGGATATCCCTCTGTAGGTCTCCTCTGAAATTGTATTTTGAAACGTCGTGTCCTGTCTTCTTCATCATTGAAAGTCCCCCTACATAAGGGATTCAGATCATTATTTCTTTCTCTCCTTCGACTCTACAGATCCCAGTCGAAGGTAACCTCCTCTTGTGTCAATTTTTAAATCTCCACAAGCCTTTATTGAAGACAACATAGCTCTCGCCGCATCTCTTTCCGGGCAGACTCAGGCATATTTCTCCTTGGCTGCATGGCTAGGGATTAAAGAGTAGGAAAGAAAAATTTTAGTGGGTTTAGGGTTTAGGTTGTGGAAATGATATTTGTTGGTAGGAAAGAAAATTTTTGGTTTATGGCAAATGCTAGGAAACCGTAGGATATGATTAGGGTTAGACAAGCGATGATACTGAATGATACCGGAATTAGTTAGGATTTAGTTGAACACAAAAGTAAATTTTTGTTAATATAGAAATAGAGTTACAACAGGACATAATGGAAGGGGAATAAACAACGACATACCAATCTCCAACTAAGGCCAGAAGAGTAGATTTGAGAGCGAGGCTGGTGTTAGCAGTATAGTGAGCGTATGGGGGAGGGTTAGTGGCAATGAGCTTGGTTAGGAAGGGGTTTGGGGTTTGTTAGGTGGGTTGAACAGCGAAGTGGCTGCAGTAGAAGGGTTGTTGGGGGCTGGTAAGTAGTACAGAGGGCTGAGATGGCCCTGCTGAGGGTAATAATGGGGATGACTTGAAGTGGGGAGGGTCTGGCGGAGCAAACAACAAGTAGAAATGTGGGGAAAGGGATTCAACATGTGTGAATGGTCTGGATAACAAGGTAGGCTGCTGAAAAAGGTTGGCAGGTTGCTGGGAGGAAATCTGAAAAGTTTGATAGCAAGGTTAGGTTGTTCAAGAAGGGAAACTGGGTATTGGGATGAAGTATGAGGAGGCTTACAACAGAGGAGAGGGGACTAGAAGGGTCAGGTAACGGTAAATGAGAAGATGCAACACCACCTCGGAGTAGGATACTGTCGGAGCACCACCACCTCATTGGATACAACCCTAAAGTTGACCAACTCTACATTGGAATTTGAGATATGAAAACAATAAAGACTGAGTCCCAAGTCTTTGTAGATAGCAACTTATAGACTCTCATTGGAGGAGAAAAGGAAAGATGCAGGAAAAAAAAATCCCACACAAAAGGAAGGGGTGGGAATACTCCAGAAAATAACCATTAAAGGCTTTTTATAAGGAGAATAGCACATAGGGAAGATGGCGGCTTGTTGCCCACTCTGTAGCCTACCCGTCCAGTGGGGTCTGGACTAATGCCTTTTGCCAGTTGATCCAATCGATTGGCTTTTATCGCACTCTCCTACTGGATTTTCCCATACTCGCGCGGGCTGGAGTCGCTCCTGCGTCCCCTTAATGTTTTGGAGTGTAATTGAAATTTGGTATGTTTAGAATATTTTGAAGTTGTCTGATTTTGTGTAAAATATAAATGCAGGAGTTTTTACATGACATGAGCGTCTTCCTTGCCTGGTGATGTGGGATTTTTCGAGAGCAAGTAGGCGCCTGCCTGCTCACCTAGACCGAAACAGTCCAGTCTTTTTGTGTTGTGGAATCAATCGGTTTTCGTGGGTCACTCCTATTTATCCTATTATTATTGATGCATGCTAGAAGATTCACGATGGTGGAGTAATAAATTGTTGTATTAGCATTGCACGAATATTCATTACATACTCAGATGAAAAAGAAACTAATAGAGACACATTAAAAGTTTATATGTGGAAAACTTGAAAAGAGAAAAAATCACAAAGCCTAGTGCAATTGAAAAAAATCCATTATAAAGTGGAGGTTACATGTACAATTTTTTATCTCATAGGCGGAAAAGAGTTGTACAATCTTTCAATTTACAACATTGGTGCGTGAATGATCTTATCGCAAGAAATGAGTGACAGCCGATGGTGATCGATGACGTCCGACGAGTGGTGGTTGATGGTAGTTGGCGGCGATCGACGACTGCAGGAGTGATGTTAGACTTTTGCTCTGTCCAAGTTTTAAGCTCTCTTCAGGCTTCAAGCTTTCCTCCCTTTTATGGGAGCGGTGAGACTCTTTTTATAGAGTCCCAGTTGCAGTTAATGAAAGAATATGAAACACTTTGATTGGATGGCTTGAAGAGGTCTCTTGATTAGACTGTGTTCGATAGACATTTGAGCGCCTTAATTACGTCGGAATTGAGTGATCTTGGGCGCGCTGGATTCGTCTTACCAAGATGCTCGATATGATTATAAGTTTACTAGATTCGACATTCGTTTGACCTTGCAAATATGCTCAGAAAGCTTTCAAAAATGATTTTACGTCTTGATCTGAGCTTGATTTATCTCAGATTAGACCAAATTTGATATATATGGGTCCATCTCATCAAACCGGTCAGTTTGACTATAACTTTGCTGGGATCAGATTTCTAGATGATTTTTTATCAAAGTTTGAATATTTCTTATCAAAATATTACTCTGAGATCCGCACCATGCCTCGAGATTCATGCATGATGATGTCATTTTTTAAGACATTATATATTTATTTTTCTGATTTTCTAGGGTTAGTTTTTTGGGTGCTTTGTATCGGGACCACTGCCGATGTCCTTTTTTCTCTTTAAGGGTTGTATCCAATGGTTCGGTAGTACTCTGGTGGTATCTCGCTCTTGAAGTGGTGATTAACTTCTCTATTCTCTTTATGCATCCTCCCCACATCGTTCCAGTTGCTTTTTTCCTGCAGTAGCCGCTCAGCTGCAGCTGCCCAAACAACCACATACTGTTGTTTTTCTGCAGTTTCCAACCTTTTCTTGTTGTTGCCATTTAGACAGCCATCCTTTAGCTGTCCTGGAGTACACGACATCCTCCTTTGTCGTCGCCGTCCTCGATTGCTTTCGTAGTCTAGCAGAGTACTTTCTTTGCTGTTTGGTGTCCAACCTCTCATCCTTACTGACACCACCCATGATAGCCTGCCTTCTTGTAGTTCCAGTAGTTTCTCATCTTCCCCTTATTGCCACCATCACCTCGTTGCTGCCGCCCCACCATCCGACCTTCCAACCTCCCTTTACTTCCTCTCCGGAGGTCCAAACTCCCACCGATTACTACCATTACCCCAATATCCATCCTAGTATTAGTTAGTATTGTCATTTGTCGCACTTTCAAATTTTTCATGTGCATTGTTGTTATTTTTTTTTTCAGCTAGGAATAATACTTGTTTGCTAATGTCGTTTAGGTTAATTTTAATATCATTTGGTATCAAATCTAGTCTATTCCTAGTCATGCTAGGGTTTCTAGCATCCACTAATACTTAACCTCACCTCCAGACAAAAATCATTCTCTTTGCTGAATTTTCAAATCGACCACCAAAAAATTTTCTTTTATGCTCTATATCATTCCTATAAACCCTCGTTCACTTACCCAAACTCAAACCCCAACCGTGCCACCAAAGCGAATTGTTGGAGACCTATTTGAGAGGAAATGCCACAATGTTATATATGAGAAATTCTCAAAAAGATGTCCAACAATCTTCTAGAGAGGATGTGTAGCTGTAAATCCTCCAACTGTAATAGAGGCTTATCGTGTTTAAGATGAGGCAATCTGAAAGGTCACTAGTGGCTACAACCGTGACTTGCCAGATTACCTAACAGATTCTACCTCGAAGACTTGGCATGAAATATCAAGAAATCTAGGATTTTGAAGTAAAAGTGGATTTGTCATATTCTGATGGTCATTTGGATTTGATTGAGTTCATCGAGTGGCTCTGGATAGTTGAACTTGTATTTGACTACTAGGACGTCCCACTGAATATAATAGTGAAACTGACAACCAAGCAATCAAGGAAGAGTGCATCTTTTGGTGGGAGTATTTGAAGATTATTCTACATCAAGAAGAGAAGAGTAAAGTTACTACCTGGTCCAAGCTGAAAATGGAAACGCAGCACAGTACCTACCCACATCAAGATATGTGCAAGGCCTCACCAATTAGAACAACATCATCGGATGATCTCCACAACTTACATACAGGGTTCAACGCCAGGTTTTTACAGCTAGAGTACACCCAAAAAAACATTCAAGCTGATCCCACTTGAGGAGACACTAGTTCATAGTTGAGAATATGTGGAACCAATTTGCATTTACAAATTCGTCCTAGGAAGGAAGTATTTCAAGTGTTTCTGATTTGAGCATATTAAAATAGATTGCACAATCAAGAGAATGATATATTTTACTAATCAGGGAGCAGTTGAAGAAATAATCAGTGACATGAGACAATGAAGATTTCAAAGAGGCTTCTCAGCTTTCAACTGACGAGGAAGAGACACCAACAATTCCAGCTAGTTGCATGGGATCGACTTCAGTTGAATTAACAGTAGTTCTAGAAGATAATGCGTCCGAGGAGTTAATAGCTGAAAAGGGAAAAACTCTATTGATGAAATTGTCAGACATCCTGATTGAAAGGCACCCATTGGGTGGTTGCCACTGAAAGTGGTTCAACTTGTCAAGAATGAGAAGCTTGTGAGCTACTTCTGGAAAGTTCTATGGAGTTATTCAGATATTAAATTCAATTTAACAGTGTATCAATGACAGATGACTAGACAAGAGGGATGTACTACGACGTTGGAATTTGCCTTAGGAGCTTGGTGAAAAGAATAATTCTACAATGGGATCCATGCCTTACCAAAGAAGAAAAAGAGGCCTTCCAAGTGGTTGCTATTGAAAGTTGCCTAGACTGTCACCGATTTCATGCCCAAGTTAGTTTCTCTAGACGAATTGGTTTAACAGATGCACCCTACAGAGTATGAGGAATGGAAACATCAAATTAAAGAGTCAATGGCTCTAAAGTTAATTTGTGAGAATCAATGTCAATATACAGCTCCAGTTCATGTTGTGTCAAAAGAGGATGGTTACTTATTGCATCAAGATGTGCTTTGTAATGACAACATTTACAAGATTTACTTATTAGGAAATTACAGTTGATCCATCACCTTCAAAGTTCAAATAGAAGTTTGGATGAATGAGGTCAAAGTTCCCCTAACTCTAGGAGATTGACGCAACTGTCTCTCATGCTTGGGTGGGAGACGATATTTCCCACAACCAAGCAGGCATCCTCCGGCTCACCTGGACTGAACTAGTCCAGATTTTTTTTTTTGTGTTGTAGAGTCAGGCAGACCTTGTAGGCCACTCCTATTTATCATATTATTATATATTTGTGTTTATGATGCTCTAGGGTTAGTTTTTGTGTATTTTGTATCATAATAATTGTCAGCGTCTCTTTTTTCCTTTGAGTGTTGTATCCAAGAGTTCTGGTGGTGCTCTGGTTGTATCTCGCTCCCGAGATGATGATTATCTTCTATATTCCCCTTCTGCATCCTCCCCACACGCCCTTATTGCCCTTTCATTACTACTACCACCCAAACAACCACATACTGTTATTTTTTTCCTGCTAATTCCCACTTTTCCTTGTTGTTGCAGTTCCGGACAATCATCCTTTCACTGTCTTGCAGTCCACCACATCCCCCTTTGTTGTCGTTGCTCTCCATTGCTACTGCAATCCATAATAGCACTTCCCCTCCTGTTTGGCCGCTCTCCAGCCCCTTGTACTTGCTGTCATCGCCCAGGACAGCTTGCCTTCTCGCTGTTCCGACAGTTTCTCACCTTCCCCTTGCTGTCACTATCACGCCCTTGTTGTCGTTTCACTTTTCGAATTCCTGTTTACCATCTCTTTGGAGGTTCAAAGTGATGCGGGAGCTATTCACCCTACTATAGTACCGTGAATGGACTTCCAACAGAGATGTTCTGTAGCATCTGCTACAGTACCGTGAATTCATGCAGGCAAATGCGGCTTGGACCGGTCCAAGCAGGCTGGTCGACCCTACCTTTATGTGGATTTTTCTCTATTCGGAGTGGGGTTCACTCCTATTTACGCTAAGTCTATAAATATGTTTTTTTTCATGTTTTAAGGCAGTTTTCTTTGTGATTTCTATCACAACATCTATTTGCGTCCAAGTTTTCCTATACTGGGCTGTATCTACTGACGAGGGGTGCTCTTGTTGTATCTCGTCCAAGCTGGTGATCCTGCTCCAAGGATAGAGTGGTTTTTTGTATCGCTCGATGGTATTTATCTTTTCCTTAACCTTTCGTAGCCTTCCCACATCGATTATCATCGCCCCTTCCTCGTTGCAGTTGCTGGAACAGATTCTTTTATCGTTTTTCCTACAATTCCATCATTTCCAGCCACTTCCTCCCTTCCCAGGTTTGCTGCCCTCTGCGATAGCTGCCCTCCACCATTCCCCAACCTTCCCGCACCTTTTCCGGAAGTTTTCCAGCAGTATTGAGCCTTCCCAGCCAACTTGCCATCTTCCAGACTTGTCGCGGTCCTCAGAAAGGCATCCCCCTACTACCCTTCCTAATTCCAGCCCCTCGGGACAATTGATTCATGCTGATTACTATCGGTTACAACAATTCTCTGCTTGGTGCTGCTTAGGACAGATATGTAACTATGAGCGGTCAAATTATTAAAAAGGTGTGAATGCTTTAGATATCTCGAGTCTATTGTTCAAACTGATGGTGATATTGATGGGGATATTATTAATAGAATTCAAGTTGGCTGGTTGAAGTGAAGGAATGCTTCAGGCTTATTGTGTGATAGAAAAGTACCACTTAGACTGAAAGAAAAATTTTATAAGATGGTGGTGAGACTTGCAACGCTTCATGACACTGAATGTTGGCCTTTAAAAGAGTACCATAAAACAAATAGTCTGTTTGGGGCAGCTTTAGATTATTAATAATCTGCTTATAAGTGACTGATCCAGATAAACAACTGATCAACAGCTGATTCGGATAAGCTGGCTCTCTATTTGATTTGTTCGTTTGAAAAACAGTTGATTCTTGTTATTTCTAGATAAATGACTATTTTGTCGCTGTGTTGTTTACAACTGAACTGTTATAATGAATATATTCAATACTTGAGATGCAAAACATTACTTCAGAATAGTAGAAAAAATAAGATACACACATCACTTAACAAAGAGTATCAAGTTTACTATGAAAAATAAAAAACCTATTAAAATTACAATTTAAAATATGATAATATTAATTTTAAAAGTCATACGGCGTATGTCATGAGCTACGTCGTTCTCCAGGGATACCATCCATCCTCGATACCTAATATATTTTAATATAATAGTTATACTTACTATATATATATATATATATATATATATATATATATATATATATATATATATAATTATAGTATGCAAATTATACAAAAAAATATCTTATATATAATAAAATTTAACATATATAACCTAAGAAAAAGAAAAAAACTATTAAAATTACAAGTAAAAAACCTATTAATATTACAATTAAAAACATAATAATATTAATTTTAAAAGTCGGATGACGTATGTGTCACGAGCTACGTCGTCCTCAGGGATACCATCCAACCTCGATACCTAATATATTTTAATATAATAGTTATACTTACTATATATATATAATAATAGTATGTAAATTATATAAAAAGTAATCTTATATATAGTAAAGTTTAACATATATAAATTAAAATTAATTATATAATATGCATTACGTAATATTATATAATTTAGTATTTATATTTAATAAGTTTAAACATAATAATAATTTAAATATATAACAATTATAAATTTATTTGCAAATATATTTATAAGTAATACTATGATAAGTAGTCATATTATATATGTTATATACATTATATTAAATATAATATTTACGAAATAAATATTATATACTAATAATTTTTTAATATATAAATTATATATTAAAAAAATTAATATACATTTAATATAATATATAAATAGTTTATAAAGTTATATATTATTTATTATATGATTTTATATAATTATATATGCTATACATTATATATAAGTTAATAGTCAACATATTTATAATATACAACATAATAATTTTTTTTAAATTCTTATGGATATTATTACAGTACAACTTTATTATTATACTATGATATATAATAGATAATTTAAGTTAAATATATTTATATCACTAATACTACCCAAATATAACCATAATAATATCATAATACCTCACAGTCCCTCTTAATAACACCACCCTGCGGCCTCTCCCAATAACACCATAATATCCCGCGACAAAACTCTCTAATAACATCATTATACAACCATAATACTACCATAATACATCACGAAAATCCTAATTAATCACCAATAACACCGCAAATAAACCAGATTATACGCCAATAACACCTAATAACATCCGTTGCCGCGCAAAACGGACGTAATAATACCAAGTTTTCAATTCCTCACGCCAATAACACTAATTATTTCAATTTCACGCCAATAACGCAACCATACTACTATAATAACATCGCCAATAACACCATTTTCGCGGAACCACGGTAACACCGCAATACTACCATAATAACACCACCAATAACATCACTTGTCACGGAACCGTGGTAACACCTCAATACAACTCGAATAACACCTCCAATAACACCACTTGTCGCGGAACCGCAGGAGGGTTAAGCCGTAAATAATTTTCTCCAAACACAAGACACGGGGTCGAACTTGCGGGCGGCGTGTAATAAAAAGGAAAATAGCTTATCCCGCAACGCAACGAAGACAGAGAAAACAGATGAATATGTCGGCGTTTTGAAAACGCCTTGTAACCGAACCGCGGGGCTAAACGGTCCATATGTTAAGTGTTGCCGAGATGAGAATGATTAGGTGGATGAATTGCTTTACACTTAGAGACAAAATACGAAATGAATATATTCGTGATAGGGTTGGTGTAGCTCTAGTGAAGGACAAAATTAGAGAGAGCCGTCTTAGATAGTTTTGTCACATTAAACGTCGACCATCTGATGATCCGAGGAGAAGGTTAGATGTTTTAGATTCGATTTATGTTAAGAAAGGCGGAGGTAGACTTAGGAAGACTTGGGCTTGTTGTATAAAAAATGATCTAATTTATTATAAAAAAATAAAAATATTACACTAAATAGGACGCAATGGAGAAAAGGATTCCTGTAGCCGACCCAACTTAGTGGGATAAATGTTTTGTTGTTGTTGTTGTTATCGTTGTTGTATTTGGTCACTGAGAACTCAAATCATTTTTTATTTTCAAATATTTAAAATGGATTAAACTCAAAAATAGTCTTGGAACCATTTTTATGTAATCAATCTACTTTTCGACTTTCACATTTTTCCAATTTAATCTATTTATTATATAAAATTGATCCAAAATGGTCCCTTAGGGACTAACTTGGGATCAATTTTGTACTGTTGTGGGACTAAATGAGATCAATTTTGCATCACAAGTTCTACTCTGGAGATGTTTTTGGATTACTTTTAAGCTTGCTAGCCAAATTTATTTAATGTCTTCCATAACTTAAAAAATTTCATTTGGTATTTCATATGGACAAACTTTATTTTCAATATTACCTGAAGGAAACAATTTTGTTGGATCCTTTATAATGTAGGTCAATTCCCCCCCCCCCCCCCCCCCCCCTTTTTTTATTATTTATAGTTTCTCAAAACATCACTTCCATCCTTTTTTTTTATTCTGTTTATCTCATCAAGATGTCAGCTTTAATCTAATATTTCATCGAAATCTCTAGAACTCCTTTCTTTTCTCATTATAATTTTATATTTTATTTTATTTTTCCTTATTTAATTCAAATCAGGTTTTTCCTGCTACTTTTCTTTAGAACTTCTAGCTTCTTTATAATTATTGTATTTCTACAAATTCATCAGCTTTTCTGCTATTCTTCATAAACAAATATTATTACCACCCCACCCCCGCCCTCATTTTAAATATTTTTTATTTATGTATGAATTATATTAGATTCTCCTAGAGATATAATGTTAATCTTTTTCATGCAACTAGCCATTATTTGATTTCAACTTTTTTCAATCTAGTTCAAGGCAACATTTTTCTTGTGCTTGTTCCAAACATTTAAGAACCCCATATAATGGTTTTGGAAGCTAACAAGTTTCCCTTTTAGATTCTTAGGGTTTATTTATGTATATTTGGGTGTCTAAATTGAAGAAATGTTTTAACCACTTATGAATAGTAGATGGTTTGGAGCTTAATGCTTTCTCTTATTTATAGTAATAGTAGATTTAATTACTTACAGGCATAGGGGATATAATTACTGACAACTTTGCCTCCATTTAAACTAGTATGTACGTATATTTCTATGTATTTAACTATTTATTTATCAGCCTTACCCTTCTTGGTTTTGGAGATAAAGAGTGGATTAGGAGAGAGATATTATGTCCTTCATTTGGATAAAGGGCTGCTGGCTTGATTAGGAGGATTACATTGCCAGTTAATTCTTTCTGTGGCAGCACCTCTGGTGATACAACGCTTTTGGATGCTATTACCTTCTTTCGCCTTTCTATTAATGTAATCTTTTTATAGTTTCGTTTGTCCTTGGAGCCCAAATTAATTTAATCTAGTCAGATTTGTTCATATTATGCTTAACCTGTTGGATTAGTTTACATTTGCCAATTCATTAATGCATCAGCTTATCTTTTGGCTAATTTCTTGAGCACCTCTTTACATTCACCTGAATAACCTGCCTTCTCCTTTGTGTAATTCATAGTTTTAACCAAGCTTTGGAAGTTATTCTTTATGTTGGTATGTATCTGACAATCTTTTCTCGATTAGATTATTGGTGCAGATAATCCTGTTTTGGCGTCTGCAGCAGAACAGATATTTGGTGCTGGAGGAAAGAGGCTAAGACCGGCTTTAGTTTTCTTAGCATCAAGAGCAACTGCTGAAATTGCAGGGTTGAAGTAAGCTCTTCTTATAATTTACTTCTCCATGATAGAGAGAAAACCAATTTACATGATCTAATTGTGCAAAATTTGCAAATTCAGGGAATTAACAATGCAACACCGACGTTTAGCTGAAATAATTGAAATGATTCATACAGCGAGTTTGATACATGATGATGTGCTAGATGATAGCGGGATACGAAGAGGTAGATTTCTTCTATTAGTTTACTGTTGGTATCTTTTTATGGTTGGATTCTGATTATTAACACATGTATTATGGTCAAAAGAAAGAGCTGCAATAGTTCCACACTTTCTGCTGTCAATAATTGTCAAATTAGCTGCCAATTCTAATTTTAAATTCTTTAAGTAATCAAATCTGTAATTTAATCTTTTATACTATATGAAAGTTCATGACAACAATTTTCTCAACATGTGTGAATTTTCCCATCCCGTTTCTACAAATTGATGCCCTTGCATCATCAATGACTTTTCTCAACAAGATGATGATGGAAAATATAATTGCTTTTTAGGAATAACAACATATTTAAAAGACACATTGACACAATTGAAATATGAGTTGGTGGAATCAGAGAAACACTCTGTAGAGGTACCTTGGTGATTGAAGCGAGCTATTGATAAGATGGTGCAGTTACAACCGTATTGGTCTCCCACTCGATGTACAAACCATAACTTTGTGAAGGTGGAGAAGCAACATCATCACCAGGTGATCGCCACACCTAATAGACAGAGCTCGACTTTATGATCAAACAATAAGAGCACACTCACTAGAACACTCAAGTTGATGGCCCTTGGTTGGAGAAATCAACTAAGGGTGGAGAATAGGTTGGGACCACCGGAACCTTTAAGTCTTTTCTAGCCAAAAAGTGCTTAATTGCAATGATATTGGGCATATAGCACCTGTTGTCTTAGCATGAGTGTTCTCTTTCACTAAGCAGAAAGTAATGGAATAAATACGATAGTGACACCGGTGACACGAGAAAATGAGAAGATCAGAAAATATTATTAGCTTCCAACCGACGAGGAGAGATGCTAGTGGTTTGATAGATCCTTAAAATAGCCAATGAGAGAGTCATAGTGGCTTTGCCATAATATCTTTCATGCATGTTACATCGTAAATAAAATATGTGCAATCTTATCTAAAACAGAGGTAGTTATGAGAACGTAGCGTCTAATCAAATGATAGACAAGTTGAACTCTATCACACAAAAGCATACCCAAGTCTTATTCCTTGTCTTAGTTGAAGAAAGGGAATGAGATCACAATTGATAGTAGTTTCATTGTGGAAATCTTTATTGGAGATGAGTTCTAATAGTAGGTGTGGTGTAATAGTATTTATGGATACTTGTCACATTTTATTAGGCCATCCATGAGAGTACAACTATTGCACACGTCATGACGACTACAATAACACACATTCCTTAACCAAAGATGAGAAGTGTTTCATATCCTTACCTTGTAAAGAGTCTGAGGTAATGGGTATTTATAGGGAGTTTGAGACTTTAGTTCTGCAATTTTCCTTTTTTCCAGACATTGAGAGAAACACCAGTAGTATTAGAAGATAGTGGGTTTGAGGAGTCGATACCAGACATAGATCGACTCTGCTGGAAGTGTTTTAGGATATTCTGACAGATAATCTATCTTTTGAGTTGTCACCATTGAGAGAAATCTAGCTTGCTATAGATTTCAATCTAATGTCTATTCTCCCAAATCAGTCTGCCTATTTGATGTGAGCAACTGAGTACGAGGAGTAGCAGTAGGAAACAAACTTGATAGTTAAGAGTCTTGCTCTATGAGAGTATAGTCTATGTATGATCCAAGCTTTGATTGTACCAACGAATGGTGATTTTTGTCATGTGTTTTGAGAGCAAGATTGTGAATAAAATAATCATCAGATGTTAGTTTTCTATTTCTTAGTCGGATGATTTGATTGATCAATTACATGAATTTAATAGATTTCTCAGTTCTAAGTGTGACTGAGACATGAGTGAAAGATATATTTAATGACACGAGATGGATTATAATGGTGGATGGTCATTCCATTTGGTGTGTCCAATGCGCCGATCACTTTCATATGACTGATGAACCAGGTCTTTTGATTATTCATAAATAAATAAATAAATAAATACACACACACACATACAGTTATATAATTTGATGACATTCTAGTGTACTACTGTTTAACATTTGCAACCCCTGTAGTAGGTTTTTGGAGTTCTACGGGCAAAACAGTTGTATGACCACTAGAAAAAGTATTATTTTCTGATTAAATAGATTTGCTTCCTCGGATATGTTATATCAACATCTGGCATTGAGATGGATCCAACTAAAATCTTGGCCATCATTAATCAGCCCAATCCACCATCGTTCACTAAGGTACACCAATTTCATGATTTGACTTCTTTTTATGGGAGATTTATGAGGGATTCAAACTATAGAGGTACCCTTGTTAGAGCTTCTTTAGTCAGATAGATTCATTTGGTCAAATGACACATAGATTGTCTTTTCAGTTTTGAAAAAATACGTTACTAAGGCCTTCACCCTAGTTTTTATAGATTTTAATCAGATGTTTGAGGTGGAGTGTGATGCCTCTAATATGTTGAGTGGAGCTGTGCTGAATCAGGGAGATGCTCTGTTGCTTTTTTAAGTGAATCATTAAATGATTCTAAGAGAAAATACTCTACCCACGATAACGGGTTTTATGCTATTGTGAGAACTTTTAATCATTGGAGTCATTATGTGCTAGCAAGTGAATCCATCTTTTTTACTGCTCATGAAATCTTGAGGTTCCTAAATAGTCAGACCAAGCTAAAGGATAGGCATGCCTTTTAGGTAGAGTTCTTGTCTTCATTTCATTTTGTTCTCTAATGCATTGAGCCATTGTCACTTGCTGATTACAACCAAGCAATCAAAGGTATTAAAATTTGAAATGTTAAAGAATACGTCACTAAAAAGGATTTCTAGGAGATTCGGGCTCGCCGTTAGGACAGATCATATGAGTTGTTCTACGTATCAGATGTCTACTTGGTATAGCAGAACATACTGTAGCATTTCTAGGAGTTCACTCAGGTGGTCTATTTTATGGAGTGTCAAAGTGGGGGAATTGACGGGCATTTTGGCAAAGACGAATTTTTTCTTGATGAAAGAATTTTTATTTGTCTGTGGAGAGACATGTATGATAGTGTACCCGAGGGCAGAATACTACTGTACCAAAGTCATTGGGTATTGATGTAAGGATGGACTTTGTTGTGGGCCCTTGAAACCCATCAAAATAAGAGTCAGTTGTGATGGTTGTTAATTACTTTTTCAAGATGAAATGTTTTGTATCTTATCATAAGATAATGGATGCTTCACATATTGCAGAATTATATTTTTGGGAGATAGCCCATGCTCATTGCATGCTCCACACGATCACTTCCGACAGAGACATAAAATTTATGAGTTACTTTTGAATGACCTTATGGGGTAATCTAGGTATGCAATTCCAATTTAGTTTAGCAACGCTCTCACAGATAGACGGACAAACATAAGTGGTGAATCGTAATTTGGAAAATCTACTCAGTTTTTCAGGAAAAGACATCAAATAATGGTATTTGATTTTTCCTCAAGTTGAGTTTGCCTATTATCGATCAACTAGACAATCCTAGATTACAGTCCCTTTAAGAATGTATATGAGTGGAACCTTCTCACATCATTAGCGCTAGATGCAAATGCTACATGCGACCAAGCTTAGAAATGATGTCGAGGCTGGGAAATTACCATGCGAAAAAAAAAAAGATATCAAAAGCATGCGAACAAGTTCAGGAGATTTCAAGTTATGAAGGAAGGGGATTTATTATGGATCAGATTGAAGGAGGGGTTTCCTACCTGCTCTTTTGGGAAGTTCATATTTAGACTTGATGGACCATATAGGGTGGCTAGGAAAGTCAACAACAATGTCTAAGATTGACCTGCTTGGTTGAGGATTTGAGCTCCAATTTTCTCATGTTTTTAACTTGGACAGTTACAAGTTCAAAAGAAATTGAGGTGTATTATAGACGGTTTGGTTTATTTTCTTTGCATAGGGGCACATTGTTGCATTTTATGGAGGACTCATGACTGGATAATGCTAAATATTTTATGCTTTGATTCTCCAGTCTTCATTTTGCATTAGCTGAAAATGATGTATGCTTTTTTTTATTTTTGTTTGTTTGGGATATGCCCGTAAGTTTTTCCTGCTGAACAGCAAGAATTATGCCACGACCATGTAAAGTTTTTGTTTTTGATATGAAGGTTTGATTATGAACACATCAAATAATGTTTCGCTTCAAGTTAAATAATGTGTATCATTTTTGGGCTAAGAACCAAGTTATTGAGCATTTTTCTTTTTTTAAAAGGACATGTTCGCGCTAATTTTTCACATGATTAGGCATTATATTTTTAATTAGTCCTATCCATTCTTTGTCTAATTGATAGTTTACGTACGATGCATGGTTCTTCAATGTAATCTCTTTTAAATTCAGGATTGGCTTTCTAAGGTTGAAATTATTATTATTATTAATGTATATATATATGGCTGAAATTATTGTTGTGAAAAGAATTGTAGATGAATTGTGTAGTGACGTGAGACTATAGTATCCCTCCTGTTGTGGGATAGTACCTTCTTTGGGCACTGTTATAACTTTGTTCTTATGAATAATCTAGGTTGTTTCATGTGATATTTAAATTGGGGTTTTAACTTCCTTTAGTGTAAAAAATCTTATCTTGTTACTGTTTTAAATTCCTAATTTTTGCGTATGATTATAATCTGATTTCGACAGTTTTTTGGAATCAGGATAGGCTGATATTGTTCCAAACGTCTAAAGGTGGGAAGCTTGTAGATGATGTTCTGAGGCATATATACTATTAGTTTGATTGACTAAAAAATTCTTCTTCCAAACTCTTATCTTGAGTGACAAGTTAGATTTGTAATTCCTTTGAGCACAGTACAAGTGCGACTATTTAATTTCAATAGAAGTTATCTTGTTGCAATGACAAGAAGCCTGAAATTTTTTACATCAGTTATTATTATTTTTTAATATGTTTTTTAAATATTTAGTTAATGGTTGCTCAAACAACAACAACAACAACAACAAAGCCTTAATCCCACTAAGTGGGGTCGGCTACATGAATCCTTTTTCTCCATTGTGTCCGATTTAGTGTCAAATTTTCGTTCAATTCTAATAAAATAAGATCATTTTTTATGCAATAAGCCCAAGTTTTCCTAGGTACGCATCTCGCCTTTCTTAACATAAGTTGTATTTAAAACATCTACTCTCCTAATCGGATCATCGGGTGGTCGACGTTTAATGTGACCAAACCATCTAAGGCGACTCTCTCTAATTTTATCCGTCATCGGTGCAACTCCAACCCTTTTACGGATATATTCATTTCGCATTTTGTCTCTAAGAGTAAAGCCACTCATCCACCTAATCATTCTCATCTCGGCAACACTTAACTTAACATTATGCTTCTCTTTTAAAGGCCAACATTCGACACCATAGAGCATTGAAGGTCTCACCACCATCTTGTAAAATTTTCCTTTCGGTCTAAGCGGTACTTTTCTATCACACAATAGGCCGGACGCATTCCTCCACTTCAACCAACCAACTCTGAATTCTACTATTCACATCCCCATCTATATCACCATCGCTTTGAACAATGGACCCAAGATATCTAAATCGTTCACACCTTTTAATAATTTGATCACCCAAAGTTACACTCATCGTCACTAGACCTACTATTACTAAAATTACATTCCATGTATTCGGTTTTAGTTCTACTCAAACGAAGACCTTTAGACTCCAATGTAGACCTCCATAATTCAAGTTTTTCCTGGACTTTTTCTCTTGTCTTATCCACAAGGAGGATATCATCAGCAAAAAGCATACACCAAGGTACATCCTCTTGTAAATGCCCGGTAAGACCATCCATAAATAAAGCAAAAAGATATGGGCTTAAAGCCGATCCTTGATGTAAACCAACGAAATAGTAAAATACTTGGTCAATCCTCCTTCGGTTCGAACACATGTAACGACTCTAGCATACATATCTTTAATGACTTGAATATAAGTTATATCAACACCTTTCTTCTCGAGGACTCTCCAAAGAACATCTCTAGGAACCTTATCGTAAGTTTTTTCTAAATCAATAAAAATCAAATGTAGATCCTCCTTATTATCTCTATACTTCTCCATCAAACCTCTCAATAAATGTATAGCTTCCATGGTAGACACCGCAGGCATAAATCCAAATTGATTATGAGAAATCTTCGTAATACGTCTTAACCTATGTTCAATTACCCTCTCCCATAATTTTAAAGTATGACACATCAATTTAATTCCTCTATAATTTGCACACTCTTGTGCATCTCCTTTATTCTTAAAAATGGGGACCAAAATGCTCTTTCTCCACTCCTCGAGCATCCTTTTAGTTTTTAAAATAATATTAAAAAGTTTAGTAAGCCAGAAACCCCCAAATCACCTAAACATTTCCACACTTCAATTGGGATATCATCGAGTCTCTGCGTACTTGCCCCTTAGTTTTCTTTAAAGCGCTTATCAACTTCTTTTCTACTAATGCGACGGTAAAAATGAAAAGTTTTATTATTATTAACGATATTAAGATCACTAAGGTCAATCGTACTTTCAACATCATCATTAAAAAGTTTATCAAAATAACTCACTCATCTATGTTGAATATCTTTTTCTAAGAAAATGACTTTTTGATTTTCAATCTTTAATACACTTTACTTCGAGTTAAATCTTTACTTTTCTTTTCTCTTTGTTTAGCTAGTTTATACATATATTTTTCACCTTCCTTAGTATCTAACATGTTATAAAGATCACTAAAAGCAAAATTTTTAGCGTCATCGATTATTCTTTTACACTTCATGCGAGCCGTTTTATATTTTTCCAAGTTCTCTACGCTTTTACATTTAAACCAATTTTTATAACATAACTTCTTATATTTTATCTTTTCTTGTACATTATTATTCCACCACCAATTATTTTTATTTATAAAACTTTTCTTTTCGATTCTCCAAGTACATCTTTAATTACTTGTTTAATAGTATTAGTTAATTTTTCCCACATAACATTCACGTCTTCATGAGACATCCCAAATATTTAAATCTTGAATTTTACTCATAAAAATAATTTTATTTGTGTCTTTTAGGTGCCCACATCTTATTCTACGATGTTGATTCCTAGTATTCTTTATTTTACAATTCTTCAATGCTTAAAATCTAGAACTAATAATCGATGTTAGGTACTTAATTGCTCACTTGGAATAACCTTACAATCCTTACTAATCTCGACGATCTCTTCTTCTCATAAGAAAATAATCGATTTGTGTTTTATTAGATCCAATTCTTATAAGTAATAAGATGTTCATCTCTTTCTTGAATAAAGTATTAGTAATAATCAAATCATACTGCTAAAGCAAAAATCTAAAATGGTTCTACCTTCTTCATTAATCGCTCCATAACCGTAATACACTATGAATATTTCGAAATCTTCTACCACTCTATCGACATGTCCATTTAAATCTCCTCCAATAAAAATTTTTTCTTCGAGGAGTATCGAGTGTATTAAGTCTTCTAAATCATTCAGAATTTATCTTTAGAGCCTATATCTAAACCAACTTGAGAAGCATAAGACTTATAATATTAAAAATCTTAGTATCGATAATAATCTTAAGTCGTTATAATTACTATCTCCAACTCTATTAATTTTGACAACATTATCTTTCAAACTCTTATCTATAATTACACCTACACCATTTCTAAGTACGACTCTTACTAGAATACTGTAGTTTAAAACCCAAGTTATCAATCTCCTTAGCTTTTCTCCAACCCATTTAGTTTCTTGAATACATAGGATATTTATCTTTCTATGGATCATAATATCAACCAATTCCATTAGTTTACCATTGAGAGTACCTATATTCCGGGATCCTATCACTAATACTAAGTATCGTAGACTAACTTCTTTACCCGCATCCATCCGTAATGTGGGAACCTTGCTTACTTGACACTACACCGGGCGCCGGTGTAGCGGCCACTGCACACTTTCCACTGTATTCGAGCCATACAGGCGCGTCGCTTCCGGGGACGCCTGAAGCACTACACAATGATCAAAAGGATTCATGTCATGATTTTTTTCGACAAGTTTTACGCTGGTTGTCGACTACCTAACGCAACCCTCCACTTTTCACATCCGGGCTTGGGACCGGCAACGGCAGTGTTAAAATTAATGGTTGCTCGTGTTTTAAATTTTATTTACAATCCAACATAATTCAGAATTTATCTGTGACCATTGAATTAAAAAAATTACTAATGAAATTTATGTAGCTTAAATTTCTTGAATTTATTCGATCAGCTTATTATTGTTCAGGTTGTAATTTTTTTCTTCGCCTCTTTGTTAAAGCTTAAGCTATCAACGAACAGCAAAGGTGACTTGCATCTAATTCCCAGTAGTTGCTTTTTAAATTTATAGAAAACATGTTTTTGACTTATCTAATGGTTGCAAGATATGAATCCTAATTTTCCTTGCATTATTTATATTCATCACACCATTCTAGTTGCATTAAGAGAACGCTAAATTATATTACATTAAATTGGAATTTGAGACCATTATAAGCTAATAGATGTACTAATCAGGCATTAAGAGATTAAAAAAATGAGACAACTTAAATATGATAGTATCTAGTGTGATCTGGAAGGACAACAACAACAACAACAAAGCCATAATCCCACTAAGTGGGGTCGGCTACATGAATCCTTTTTCTCCATTGCGTCTTATTTCGAGTCAAATTTTCATTTAATTCTAAAAAATTTAGATCATTTTTTATACAATAAGCCCAAGTCTTCCTAGGTCTACCTCTGTCTTTCTTAACATAAGTTGAATCTAAAATATATACTCTCCTAATCGGATCATCAGGTGGTTGACGTTTAATGTGACCAAACCATCTAAGGCAACTCTCTAATTTTGTCTGTCACTGGTGCAACACCAACCCTATTAGGGATATATTCATTTCGCATTTTGTCTTTAAGTGCAAAGTCACTCATCCACCTAATCATTCTCATCCCGACAACACTTAACTTAGTATTATGCTTCTCTTTTAAAGGCCAACATTCAACACTATAGAGCATTGCAGGTCTCACCACCATCTTATAAAATTTTCCTTTCAGTCTAAGTAGTACTTTTCTATCACACAATAGGTCGGACGCATTCCTCCACTTCAACCAACCAACCTAAATTCTACTATTAACATCCCCATCTTTTATATCACCATCACTTTGAACAAAGGATCCGCGATTTCTAAGTCTTTCACACCTTTTAATAATTTAATTACCTAAAGTTACACTTCTGTCACTGGAGCTACTATTACTAAAATTATATTCCATGTATTCAGTTTTAGTTCTACTCAAACGAAGACCTTTAGACTCCAATGTAGACCTCCATAATTCAATTTTTTCCAGGGCTTTTTCTCTCGTCTTATCCCTGAGGAGGATATCATCAACAAAAATTATACACCAAGGTATATCCTCTTGTAAATGTCCAGTAAGACCATCCATAAATAAAGCAAAAAGATATGGGCTTAAAGCCGATCCCTGATGTAAATCAACAGAAATAGTAAAATATTTGGTCAATCCTCCTTTAGTTTGAACACATGTAACAGCTTTAGTATACATATCTTTAATGGCTTGAATATAAGTAATATCAACACCTTTCTTCTCAAGGATTGTCCAAAGAACATCTCTAGGAACCTTATCGTAAGCTTTTTCTAAATCAATAGAAATTAAATGTAGATCCTCCTCATAATCTTTGTACTTCTCCATCAAACCTCTCAATAAATGTATAGCTTCCATAGTAGACATGCCCGACATAAATCCAAATTGATTATGAGAAATCTTGGTAATACGTCTTAACCTATTGTCGGCCGCTTTAGGGAAGGTTGCTTTGAGCTTTGGGATTTAATTTAATTTATATATATGTATTGATTTTTGAAAATAACATTTTAAGTTTTAAAATATGAGAGTGAGAAAGGACGGATCCCATTCGTTAAGTAGTTCGAATGAACGAGCGAAATATTGCGAGTAACACATCTATCCCGAAGAATAGACGTCCTACTTGACAATATCGCTCAATCGAATAAACCACGAAATTCATGATATCCGTTACGTGCTGCGAACGCTTTTATGTGGATCGACAAATTCCCTATTTAATATAAGAGAATTAAACGGGGTTTATATTATCCGGAGTCTTTAAAACTCCCTATAGATGAGCCCCTATAGTTAATTACTCCTCGGATGACCGAAATCACCCGAGAGAACTCTCGATTTAGATCTCGGGTTTCTATCTTCACGAAGTCGAAAGGTAGGGTTTTCGACGAAGTTTGAGAGTAGGAAATCCGATAGGTGAAGGGCGCGAGGAAGAACGGTTATTTACGGAGTCGAAGGAAAGAAGGGTAGGGGATGTCGCGGATGCTCGAGGAGGACCTCGAGGACGTCCTGCGACTATCCTAAGGTTGGGTTTTAAATTTTGGAAAGAGATTTATTTTTAATTTCGATCACGTGAGTTAATTATAGGGATTACGTTTGCATAATGCCTGCTTATGCAAGCTACCCGAAGGACGGGAGGGTTTACGTCGTATGAGGCGACAACCTCGAAACCTAAGCGGATTAGGGCTTATATTGCACGAAGGGGTGTGCAGAGGCTACAAGAGAAGGTGAGGGTTTATGTCGCACGGGGCGGACTACCTCGAAACTCAAGGCTCATTATTTAAAGCTAGGGAGGGGTTTCTGTGAAGGAGATACGAGGTTTCTTGAAGAAGATGGCCGTGCTTTGCCATCGTGCTCACGCTTCACGCCATAGCAAGATCGCGATTTAGGTTTAAGTTTTGAATTAAAGTCGACATGCAAATTATTTTTATTTTTCAAGTGAGTGTGTGTGATCGTGACGAGGAGTAGTAAAAGTAAACAATAACACGAGCATGCTCGTAATGGGTTATACGAGTAAGCATACTAAACGAGAGTACATGCTGAAAGTAAACATGCTTGGCAGTGTGTACTTAAAAGTAAGCGAGTTATACTAACGAGGAAAGAGTGCAAAGAAAGTAAAAGCATGCTTAAGCGAGTAAAGATCTGGGAATGTAAAACATGCTACGACGGTATAAGCGAAAGTAACGAACTAAGCTAGCATGAATGCATATTAAAAGTAGAGCGAGTACAACGATAAAGAAGATGAAAAAGCGTATCACGGGAATACCGTATGTCCAGCTTATCCTCGATGCTTATGTCTTCTTTGTTTATTATTATTTTATATGTTTTCTCTTTTTTATTTATTTATTTCTACGAGAAGATTTATTAGCACGAGAAAAAGAAGCGAGGAGTAGTAGTAGGTGAAAACAACACTAGCTAAACGAGAGTCTACGAGTGCGAGAAAGAAGACAAAGTACGTAAACACGATAGTAAAAGTGAAAGAAAGACGGCGGGAAAACGTCGAGAAAACGAAGAAAAATCGTAAAAGAAAAGCTAGGAAATCGAGAAAACGAGGAAAGAACGTCCGTAGAAAACTACGAGAAAAGTAACGAACGAAAACAAAGCAAACCGTAAGAAAACACGGAAAACGCTAGAAAAACCTACTAAGTGACCCGTAAGCACGGTGGTGTTTCGGACTCGGAGTCGTCTTAATATCCGGACTTGAGTGCTGACTACTATCCCAACTTTCTGCAGAAGGCAGTCCTGATCCGACTCGAATAGCCAACCGTGGACTTTTACAAGTTTTCACACATTTCATTTTTTCGGGTTTTCATGCAGCCAAAACTATAGGTAAGTAGGCTATGTAGTAGTGGAGGTAATTTTGTATTTTTCAAACACATGTATTTTTTTGCTTTAAAACATTTCCGTCCACAGGTTGACTACCTAGTAGGACTAGGACAACGAACTTTAGATCGTCGGCGGTAGAAACCCGAGGACGGTCGAACGGTTCGTGATTCTCGCTCTACTCTCTGCGAGTCTGCGAGACAGCGGCCCATTACTATGGCTCTCGTAATTTTTCTCGTTTTGCGGTCTCATCACTTGTCCCCACCGCACTTACGACATTGCTTGATGGCTATATATAACCCGAGGAGGTTATATATGCACACCTACATGTCCACTCGTATGTGTGTGGGTTAAGCAAAGCAAGTGAAAGCTAGGGACGAGGGGTCGAGGAAAAGGAGAGAGAAGACAAGTAAATCACCCTGGACTCCGACCGAGCCTCACATGTCCTATGAAAAGGACTAAAGCGCACCTCGACACTCTCGGAGAGAGTGAGGACTAGACCACTAAGAACACACTCACCTGTTTTCCCAAACAACGGTAAAATCATAAATGAAGATAAAATGAAATAAAATAAATAAAAGAAGCGGCTGTCTGCCGGATCTTGGATCCGGGTCACTAAACTAGGAGTACTACCACAAATCTCCAAAACTTAACCCTTTCACTTTTCTTTCTTTTTCCTTTTTTTTCTTTCTTTCCAATTTTCATTTCATATTACAAATTTCGGAGCTCGAACAATGCTGAAACAAAGGCTCATCAATTCTGACATCAATTTATCACGTAATTGCCATAACTCATGCTCATACATCAAACTTTGATATCAACCTTCAAAAATCTTAATTGAAGCAAATGGAGGGCAATCTCACACCCATTAAGGCTCTCGGCGAGACAAAAGCAAAGAGAGGCCCACGGCCACACTCACAACAAAGGGAGCAACAAGAGATGAAGTCCTCACCCTACTCCGAACTTCCATAAAGAGGCTCGCGCCAAGCTTCAATAGTAAAAAAAAAAAAAAAAAAAAATAAAATAAAATAAAATAAAATAAAATAAAATAAAATAAATGAGGCTCACGGCCAAGCTTCCTCAAACGAACCACTCACATAACCCCGACTCGACATCGAAGCCAAACCCGAGGCCTCAAGGAGCTCCAAACAAGGTGCGGCCGAGCCACTACAAAGCCCCTTTCAAACTGCCGAGAAAACCCCCACAATCCGACTCGAACCTACGGTCCGGCGAGCTTCAAATCCGAGCTACGAGCAAGCCACAAGCCGACCAAAAACCGAGGACGACAGAAGCCGAAACAACCCAAAATCGAGAAAACCGTGGGGCTAACAGAGAAAGTCTGGCCGTATAAGGCTGAAACCAAATCTTAAACCAAGTTTAAAATCGAGATTATAACGGGGTTTGACCATAACCGAGCCAAAGTAGGCTCAAAGCAAATTTAAGATCCGAGAAAATCGCAAGATAAAGCAAATCAGCCCTTCCATATAGGGGGTAAGATCAAGAAATTGCGGGAGCAAAAGCGAGAAACAAAAATCCCCAAAACGACCCCTCAAAGCTCCCTTTAGCATGAAATAAAAAGATGCTCTTAACCGAGCTCACCATGAGCCAAACTAGGGCTCACATCATTCAAAATCGAGGAAAATCGCAAACAGGGAAAACAGTCCAGCCACAGGGGCAAAATCGAGAGACAACAGTGGGGGAAAGGTTAAAACCGAGAAAACAAAACCAGCAAGAACGACCTCAAGCTTCTCCCAAAATGAAAATAAAACACAGCTTTCAACCAAGCTTCCAATGAGCCAAAATGAGACTTAGAACATAGCCGAACATGAAGCCTACAAAAGCGTTTTATATCTCCAACATATCCAATGTAGAACTTCAGCATATTTCGAATGAAAATAAATATAAAACTTGCTTGAATCGAGCACAAGTTTTCCCCCAACATGCTTTTGATAAAGAAGGATTAAAAGGAGCAAAAGACAAGCTCCACATGCATATAAATTTAAATAAACCATTCCATATTTTCACATCGAGCCCGCATGAATAAAGAAGAGAAAAGAGCGAGAGTATGTCATTTTTACCACGAAAACCATGTCCACCCTAAGGAGAGCGAGCACATAGGTAATCTCGAATATAAAAGCTAGAATCGAAGGAGCCCATACCTCGGTGAGAAATTAAGCAAACCCCACTACAGCTCAACAACGGGAACCCAACGGCACAGCCCAAACTCTAAGCCGAGCAACCAACTCAGGGAGAACCGCAAGTAGCAGAGAAAAAGAAGAGGGAGGGGGAGAAGCAAGGCGATGGCGACACACAATACCAGCTAACCAAAACAAGAGCCAACCACTAAACCCTAATCCAAGAGAGGCTTTTATAGCCGGCCTCCGGAAGAAGAGCAAGAAGAAGCGCGTCCCACTTACACTAGGCGTCTCGGCGGAGAGAAGAGGAGAGGGAGAGAGTGGCGACAAAGCCGCTGAAAAGGGCGACAATGGAGGCAGGGAAGGCCGAAAGGGGCCTACTGTGAGCAGGTCGCCAGGGGAAGTGGCGAGAAGGTACAGGGACCAAGGTCGGAGCTCGCGCAGGAGCCAGAGAAACGGGATCGGGACCGGGAGAAAAGGAAAAAGGCGAGGTCCACGCGGGTAAGGGAAGAGGGGAGAAAATTAGGGTTTAAAATAGGATTTTTAAATAGGAAAAATAAGGATTTATTTAATAAAAATCGGTAAATTTCGCGTCGGCGGGTCCGCGCTCCAAACACGACAAGTTATATGCGCTCTTCCTAACGAAGTTCGACGTCCCGGACGCAATGGCGCGATCCGTTTCGCGATCCGAGGTCGTTCGGAGAACCTCGTCACCGGTCGAGTCGAAAGTGCGTCAAATTCGATTTCGTCGAAATTCGACCTCGATGGCGCTCGTTCCGGCATTCGACTCCGATCTCGATCCGTCGCGGAGAATTTGAAGACGTCGAGGCCGGGGCTCGAGGAATTTGTGCTCGGTGGTGCGGAAAGTGTGCACGAGGCTACCCTAAGGTCCAGGTGGTCCCATAGGAACTCGATTTGGAGTCCTAACGCTAATTCCAACCTACCGACTCGTGAGCAAGAGGTCGGGAATTCCGTCCGGGATTCCAAAAGAGTGTCGAAGTGGTTTCGAGCATTCTAAGACGAGGTGGGTCCAGGTCTAGGAATCTAAGATCGTCGGGGAAGCTCCTAAAGCTAGAACCCTAGATCCTAGGAGGAAAACTAAACCTCGACAAAAGTGAGGTCAACAAATGGACCCCCAATAGGTGTGGTGCGCCGGACAGGCACACCGCGCGTATTGGCGTTGACCGAAGAAGATCAACAAACTAACACGGAGCCGTCTAAGTAAAGCACTTAGGACAGGACGCGAGAACGAGAAAGAGAGTGAGTAGTTTCCGCTGGGGAGAAAGAGGGGGAACTCTCAATTAAGAGAGCCGCGACTTTAATTTTCGATTTCAATTTCAAACATAGATTTGATCTCGATTCCAGAGTAAAACTCGAGTTTTTACAAAAGTAAAGAGACTGGATTGAGATGGAAAGCGCAAGGACTCACATCCAACTCAAAGACCGAACAACAAAAACATGACTAGAATTATTATGACGGGAAAGGATCCCAAAGTAATGCGGAATCAGTCGCCTTGATTCAATCGAAGGGCTTACCCCTCAACCTCTAAAACAGATAGGAGAACATTGCAGAGCAATGCGGTATCGGATGCTGGGATCCTCAACCTCTAAAATTGACGGAGACCATTGTCGACAGCAATGCGGTATCGGATGCTCGGGATCCTCAACCTCTAAAATTTCAAGGAGACCATTCGTTGAGCGATGCGGTATCGGATCGTTGTGATCCTCCACCTCTAAAATTGACGGAGACCATTCTTTGAGCTGATGCGGTATCGGATGTTGGGATCCTCAACCTCTAAAATTTCAAAGGAGACTATTCATTGAAGCAATGTGGTATCGGATGCTGGGATCCTCAACCTCTAAAATTTCAAAGGAGACCATTGCTGAGCAATGCGGTATCGGATGCTGGGATCCTCAACCTCTAAAATTTCGAAGGAGATCATTGCAAAGCAATGTGGTATCGGATGCTGGGATCCTCAACCTCTAAAATTGACGGAGACCATTCGTTGGACGATGCGGTATCGGATCTTGGGATCCTCAACCTCTAAAATTGACGGAGACCATTCATTGAGCAATGCGGTATCGGATGTTGGGATCCTCAACCTCTAAAATTGACGGAGACCATTGCTGAGCAATGCGGTATCGGATGCTGGGATCCTCAACCTCTAAAATTTCAAAGGAGACCATTGCTGAGCAATGTGGTATCGGATGCTGGGATCCTCAACCTCTAAAATTTCAAAGGAGACCATTGCTGAGCAATGCGGTATCGGATGTTGTGATCCTCCACTCTCTAAAATTTCGAGGAGATCATTGCAGAAGCAACGCCAGTATCGGATGCTTGGGATCCTCCACCTCTAAAATTGACGGAGGCCATTCTTGAGCAATGCGGTATCGGATGCTTGGGATCCTCAGCCTCTAAAATTTCAAAGAGGCAATTATCTTGAAGCAATGCGGTATCGGATGTTGTGATCCTCAACCTCTAAAATTTCGAAGGAGATCATTGCAATGCAATGCGGTATCGGATGTTGGGATCCTCAACCTCTAAAATTTCGAAGGAGATCATTCATTGCAAAGCAATGCGGTATCGGATGCTGTGATCCTCCACCTCTAAAATTTATCAGGAGACCATTGCCGAGCAATGCGGTATCGGATGCTGTGATCCTCCACCTCTAAAATTTCGAGGGAGATCATTGCAAAGCAATGCGGTATCGGATGCTGTGATCCTCCACCTCTAAAATTTCGAAGGAGATCATTGCTGAGCAATGCGGTATCGGATGCTGGGATCCTCAACCTCTAAAATTTCGAAGGAGACCATTGCTGAGCAATGCGGTATCGGATGCTGTGATCCTCAACCTCTAAAATTTCGAAGGAGATCATTGCAATGCAATGCGGTATCGGATGCTGGGATCCTCAACCTCTAAAATTTCGAAGGAGACCATTGCTGAGCAATGCGGTATCGGATGCTGTGATCCTCCACCTCTAAAATTTATCAGGAGACCATTGCCGAGCAATGCGGTATCGGATGCTGTGATCCTCAACCTCTAAAATTGACGGGAGATCATTGCAAAGCAATGCGGTATCGGATGCTGGGATCCTCAACCTCTAAAACAGACTAAGAGGGAATATGAGGGTGTTTCATATCCCACACGAAGAGTCGATCGAAAAGGATCTTGTTTGGGAAAGGATGTGATTCCACACCAACAGAACCAATCGAAACTCGCGGCTGTGTGTCAATAGAATCAGCTGATCCTTTCTCAAACAAGTGAGAGAATTGAAGGGATAACAATCACAGTCTCAGACTGAAGAAAATCAGATTCGGGATTTGACATTTAAATTTGGGAGGAATTCGTGCAACCTGTGCAGTGCAGAAGTTTGCTGAAAAGCCTGTGAAGAGATTTCTGAAAATTCACAAGGTGCAGAGTTTTATTTGGCGTTGACTTTTATTCTGGGATTTGGACCCAGTCACAGACAAGTGCAGCATCGGTGCTTCGTAGAACAAGACGGCCTTTGAAACATCACAATGCGCAGCATTTCTTGAGGTATCGTCCACCGACTGAAGGTGCGTGTAGAGAATAACTCCCTTTAAGGTGCTATCGAATCACATTCTTTCAAGTACCTATAAAGGTGTTTTATCTCTACGGATGTCATCGCTGAAGAGGACAAAACTCTGTAGCTTCGTTTGTAGCAGTCACCATTTGATCTGTTGCAGATTCTGTAAAGGTTGTTGAAGTTGACTCTGAGAAGTATTTCTGGCGTTTTTCGAGTTGAAGTTGAAGTTGTATTTGCTGGGCGCTGAAAGACACGACTTCAGGGTCGAATTTCCATTAATTGCTAATATCGTCATCATTCCTTTAATTCTTTCTTTCTGGGCCTAAGCAAATCCCAAAATTTCTGTTCATGTGATCAAAAATATTTTTCACTGTCCAAAGATATTTCTAAGCCAATTAATGACCGACCAAAAGCGCATACAATCACTGACTCTCTTCAAAGATAATATCTGGAGGAAACTTCTTAGGTTGCCTTCCAAGTTTCATTAATCGGGGGAGGATTAAGACACCAATTTTTGATTATATGCTTGCCTCAAGCTTCTTCTCAGGGAGCATTCTTTTTTTTTTTTATTGAGCTTTTCGCTCTCTTTTTTTTATTGAGGATTACTATATCTAGTGAAGCACAAATTAAAGATTTTGAATGTCTGGATTGTGACACCAATTTTTTATTGTGTGCTCATCTCAAGCTTCTCCTCAAGAACATTTTTTTTTCTCTTTTTTTTTTTTTTTTTTTTGCTCCTTTTGTTTTCTGAGAATTACTGTATCTGGCAAGACATATTTCTGTTAATGATTTTGAATGTCAAAAACTCCCCCCAACTAATAATTCTGAAATGTCCCTTAACGTGAATCCTGGAATATTATAACTTATTTGAAAGTCTGGACCCAGCCACATGGCGGGAAATTAAAAGGCTCGTGATATCCCGAGTCAATTACTCGTATTTCAAGCACACTGCTTCATTTTGAGATCCACTTAGGACCCAATCTGAATTCCTTAAAGGAAACAACTCAGTTATTAGGGCATTAATTTCATTCTTCCCTGAAGTCGGAGTCTTAGCGAAATATCCAATTTTGAGCTTTCCAAATATCGAGCAATTCTTGACAAAAACAAACTCCTTTTCTTCATTGCGTTAGGAAAAACGGTACAGACCATCACTGATCATACTAAGCAACAAAAGTAGTACCATAGTAACCAAAAAGTGTCCCGTCCGTTGTCAGTGCGTAGAAATCAATTGAAGCAAACACATCGCCCGAAATCATATTGATGGAACTTATTTCAAGTTCCTTTCAAATATTCATCGGGGATCGTTACGCTTCCATTTCTGAAGTTCTCCTCGAGCCAGTCTTTGAAGCTGCAGCATTCATCTATGGTATGTCCAACGAACCTGTGGTATGGACAATATCTCGGATGTCCTTTCCTGTTGACCTCCTCTGGTCTCTTTGCTACGGGCAACCTGAATTCGGGATTCTTAATCAGACTGCGGAACATCTTCCTTGTTGCTTCATCTTTAAAAGAGTATATCATGCTTGATCGATCAACTGCGGTTGGAACTTGCCTGTAAGATGTCTGCTGAACTGATCGTTGTGCATTCTGACGAGGACGTTGGAAGGTCTGCTGAGGTTGTTCGGCTCGTATTTGCAACTCGTCGCTTTCTCCGTTAACCACCGCAATCGTTCCAGCATTTCCTTTCATATGTCTTAGTCGTCCCGAACTTCTCGGCATTCTCATATGAATCCATATGCTCGATTTCTTCCTGCAGATTGCTAGCCTTGCTGAGTAACTTCTCGAAAGACCTGATGGTGAGTCCCTTAAGCATGAAAGCTATTGGCCCATGGATGCTTTTGAGTAGGATCTCAATCGCATGATGTTCCTGTAGCTGAGGTTCACATTTCATGCTAAGGTTTCTCCACCGTAGGATGTACTCCACCAAAGTTTCATCTGGCTTCTGTTTCTCTTCCACAAGACTGCCTATAGTGACATGGTGTTGAACCCCGACAAAACGCTTGACAAAAAGATTCTCCATTTCGCGAAAGTCTTCACCGAACCGTTCGATAAGTCGCGTACCGGTCGAAGGCGATTCCTGAAAGACTGCTCACAAACTGTCGGAGCAGTAGCGCATCACTACCCCCGCGTTGCAGCAACTTGCTCGAAAGTGTGCAACGTGCTGTCGAGGGTTTCCAGTCCCGTCGAAAGTCCTGAACAAAGGTGGTACGAAACCCTTGGGGTATGGGACGGCATCGAACTCCTCCGGGTAAGGTCTACCCTTTGAAATTGACGTGTCCGCTTTCAATTGGGCCAAGGCTTCTTTTACCTGCTGTTCGACCAACTGCCTAATGTCCTTTTCTGGCATCATATTCTGAGTTGAATCTTTCTTTGGCTGCACATCTCGGCTTGCAGAAGCGACTTCTCTTCTTTCGTCGGTAACATGACCAATCTCTGGCTGGTTCATCTCTGGAGATGCCACTTGCTGTGAGTGTGACTGTCTCTGCGCTGCCCTCATGGCGACCGTCATTTCTTCGATCTGCTTCTCGAGGCGGTTAATAATTTCATCTTTTTGCTGGGAGGCCCTTTGCCACTCATCCGCTGCGTCCTCCTCACGAAGAGGAGTGTCGCTTGCGGCTAACATGTCTCGGGTCTCGATGACGTTGATTTCTGTGAATTCGTCCTCCCTGTAGCTCGTTAGGTTGTAATCTTCATCTTCAAAGTCCTTTTTCTGATCTTCAGACAGTCGTGCAATGTCAGCTCGAAGCTTTTCCATAGCGGACTCAATTGACTTTCCTTTGATAGCTTTAAGATCGACTGGAAGTCTTTGAGAAACATCATTTATTTTCTCGAGCTTCGCGTCGTGCGTGGGCTAATCGAATCACACAAAATCATATTTATAGAACCCTTTTCGAGTTCTTTTAAATACTCATTCGGGATCGTTAAGTTTCCGCTTCGAAATTCTTCTCAAGCCAATCCTAGCTCGAGCAGCTTTTACATGGTGTGGCCGAGCAACCGGTGGTATGGACAAGATGCGAGGATGATCTTTCTTACCGGCCTCCTCCGGCTTCTTTGGCTCCGGTAGTCCGAATTCGGCCTCTTTATCAAGTAACGAACATCCGCGACACCGACTCCTCTTCGAATGAGTACACCTCGCTTAATCGTTGATTCATTGTTGGACCCCGTCTCCCATCTATCCGGTATGGTCTCAATCGGAACGATCGCTCATCGACCGTTGCGGCTTGCTCGTCGCGGCCGATTGATCTTCGAATTCCTCGGTTGCGTTTCCATTCCCGCGTCTTTGTCATCCGCACGGACTTTGAATCGACTCAGTCCCGAACTTAGGAGACGGTAGAACACAAGCCTCGACCGACTCTTCCTCATGTAGAATACCCTTTCCTTTGGTTAGCGGAGCGACCGGTGCAACGGTAGCGAATCCGACAAGAGGAGCGAGAACGAGCCTCGGGAGTAGTCCCAACGAAGCATTCGAGTTCTTTTCAATCCATTCCTTCTTTGGCATGGGGAGTTTCTCAACAGTCTTCAGGTTGAACATTACAATAGGTTTAACAGACTTGCTCATTTCAGGCTTCGTCATCTCAACAGCCACATCTCCGAACTTAGCTTCAACATCGTCGAACCCTTGCCCAAACTTGATGACTGACGGATCGGGCAGCTTATCTCTATCGACGGCGAACTCTACTCCGGAGGCAAAAGAAAAGATCAACTTCGGCGAAGACATCGCTCCCGGCATTTAAAGAATTTCCGGAAGTCGGTAACGTCCCGTGTCTTGCAGCTTCAACGGAAGTACTTGCCTACCGCACTTAGTACCGCAAACCGGCAATTCCTCATTCCGTTTGGTGTTTCCACCTTATTTTATCTTTATTGTTCATTTAATTTCGGGATTTAAACGGAAGGTACAAGAGCAGAGATTTGGTTTAATTTGCGATAAGAAATCAAACCCGGAAACACGGAGCGAAAGAGAAATTCGGGACCCGGTCCCGAGCCGAATTCGCAGCGCACTTCGAGCACAACACACCTATTGGGGGTCCGACCCCACAAAATCAAAAGAAAACCCTAAGGATTCCCGAACCACGCTGTTTAAAGGTGATTAAACAGACGGTTCTGAAATCCGAGAGAGTTGACTGTGTTTGCCCAAGAAAGAAATGAGCAAAACAAGCCAACGGAAGAATGACAATCTGGACCATAAGGGACATGGACACATTGCCGATGTGCGAAGATAGAAACCTTTGATTTAATGGAGAGTAGAGTTAATCCCCAGCGGAGTCGCCAGAAGTTGTCGGCCGCTTTAGGGAAGGCTGCTTTGAGCTTTGGGATTTAATTTAATTTATATATATGTATTGATTTTTGAAAATAACATTTTAAGTTTTAAAATATGAGAGTGAGAAAGGACGGATCACATTCGTTAAGTAGTTCGAATGAACGAGCGAAATATTGCGAGTAACACATCTATCCCGAAGAATAGACGTCCTACTTGACAATATCGCTCAATCGAATAAACCACGAAATTCATGATATCCGTTCATGCTCAGTGAACCTTTTATGTGGATCGACAAATTCCCTATTTAATATAAGAGAATTAAACGAGGTTTATATTATCTCGGGTCTTTAAAACTCCCTATAGGCAATGCCCCTATAGTTAATTACCCCTCGGATGACCGAAATCACCCAGAGAACTCTCGATTTAGATCTCGTGCTTCTATCTTCACGAAGTCAGAGGTAGGGTTTCCAACGAAGTTTGAGAGTAGAAATCCAATAGGTGAAGCGGCGCGGAAGAACGATTATTTCTGAGTCAAAGGAAAGAAGGGTAGGGGATGTCACAGATCTCGAGGAGGACCTCGAGGACGTCCCAGACTATCCTAAGGTTGGGTTTTAAATTTTGGAAAGAGATTTATTTTTAATTTCAATCCTGCAAGTTAATTATAGGGATTACGTTTGCATAATGCTCGCTACGCAAACTACCCGAAGGACAGGGAGGGTTTACGTCGTATGAGGCGACAACCTCGAAACCTAAGCGGATTAGGGCTTATATTGCACGAAGGGGTGTGCAGCGCCTGAAGAGAAGGTGAGGGTTTATGTCGCACGGGGCGGACTACCTCGAAACCTAAGGCGTCATTATTTAAACTAAGGGAGGGTTTCTTGAAGGAGATACGGTGTTTCTTTAAGAAGATGGCCGTCGTCGCCCACCGTGCTCCACGCTTCACGCCATAGCAAGATCGCGATTTAGGCTTAAGTTTTGAATTAAAGTCGACATGCAAATTATTTTTATTTTCAAGCTGAGTGTGTGTGATCGTGACGAGAGTAGTAAAAGTAAACAATAACACGAGCATGCTCTGTAACAGAGTTATACGAGTAAACATACTAAACGAGAGTACATGCCGAAAGTAAACACGCTAGGCGAGTGTGTACTTAAAAGTAAGCAAGTTATACTAAGCAGGAAAGAGTGCAAAGAAAGAAAGCATGCTAAGCAGGTAAGAAGACTGGAATGTAAAACATGCCAGCGATGATAAACCGAAAGTAAGAAACTAAGTCAGCATGAATGCATATTAAAAGTAGAGCAGGTACAACAAGATAAGAAGATGAAAAAGCGTGTCACGGGAATACCGTATGTCCCGCTTATCCTCGATGCGACTCGTCTTGTTTATTATTATTTTATATGTTTTCTCTTTTTTTATTTATTTATTTCATACGTAAGATTTATTAACACGTAAAAAGTTAGAGAGTAGTAGTAGGTGAAAACAACCTAACTAAACGAGAGTGCTACAGAGTGCAGAAAGAAGACAAAGTACGTAAACCCGATAAGTAAAAGTGAAAGAAAGACGGCGGAAAACGTCGAGAAAACGAAGAAAAATCGTAAAAGAAAACTAGGAAATCGAGAAAACAAGGAAAGAACGTCCGTAGAAAACTCTGAGAAAAGTAACGAACGAAAACAAAGCAAAACCGTAAGAAAACACGGAAAACGCTAGAAGAAACCTACAAGTGACCCGTAAGCACGGTGGTGTTTCGGACTCAGAGCTGTGCTAATATCCGGACTTGAGTGCTGACTACTATCCCAACTTTCTGCAGAAGGCAGTCCTGATCCGACTCGAATAGCCGAACCGTGGACTTTTATAAGTTTTCACACATTTCATTTTTGGGTTTTCATGCAAGCCAAAACTATAGGTAAGTAGGCTGTGTAGTAGTGGAGGTAATTTTGTATTTTTCAAACACATGTATTTTTTGTTTTAAAACATTTCAGTCCACAGGTTGACTACCTGTAGAGACTGTGACCACGAACTTTAGACTGTCTGGCAGTAGAAACCCCGAGGACGGCCGAACGGTTCCGTGATTCTCGCTCTACTCTCTACGTAGTCTCCGAGACAGGCGGCCCCATTCTATGGCTCTCGTAATTTTTCTCGTTTTGCAGCCTCATCACTGTCCCCACCGCACTTACTGCACATTGTTGATGGCCATATATAACCCAAGGAGGTTATATATGCACACCTACGTCCCCCGTATGTGTGTGGGTTAAGCAAAACAAGGTGAAAACTAGGGACGAGGGGTCGAGAAAAGGAGAGAGAAGACAAGTAAATCACCCTGGACTCCCGACCGACCTCACATGTCCTATGAAAAGGACTAAAGGCACCTCGACACTCTCGGAGAGGGTGAGGACTAGACCCCTAAGAACACACTCCCTGTTTTCCCAAACAACGGTAAAATCATAAATGAAGATAAAATGAAATAAAATAAATAAAAGAAGGCACTGCGCTCGGATGCTTGGATCCCGGTCACTAAACTAGGGAGTACTACCACAAATCTCCAAAACTTAACCCTTTCACTTTTCTTTCTTTTTCCCTTTTTTTTCTTTCTTTCCAATTTTCATTTCATATTACAAATTTCGAGCTCGAACAACTCGTCGAAACAAGCGCCCATCAATTCCGACATCAATTTATCACGTAATTGCCATAACTCATGCTCATACATCAAACTTTGATATCAACCTTCAAAAATCTTAATCGAAGCAAATGGAGGGCAATCTCACACCCATTAAGGCTCTCGCCGAGACAAAAGCAAAGAGAGGCCCACTGCCACACTCACAACAAAGGGAGCAACAAGAGATGAAGTCCTCACCCTACTCCAAACTTCCATAAAGAGGCTCACGGCCAAGCTTCAATAGTAAAAAAAAAAAATAAAAAATAAAATAAAATAAAATAAAATAAAATAAAATAAATGAGGCTCACGGCCAAGCTTCCTCAAACGAACCACTCACATAACCCCAGCTCAACATCAAGCCAAACCCGAGGCCTCAAGGAGCTCCAAACAAGGTGCAGCCGAGCCACTACAAAGCCCCTTTCAAACCTGCCAGAAAACCCCACAATCCAACTCCGAACCTACGGTCCGCGAGCTTCAAATCCGAGCTACAAGAAGCCACAAGCCGCCAAAAACCGAGGATGCAGTAAGCCAAAACAACCCAAAATCGAGAAAACCGTGGGGCTAACAGAGAAAGTCAGGCCGTATAAGGCCGAAACCAAATCTTAAACCAAGTTTAAAATCAAGATTATAACAGGGTTCGACCATAACCGAGCCAAAGTAGGCTCAAAGCAAATTTAAGATCCGTAAAATCGCAAGATAAAGCAAATCACCTCTTCCATATGGGGGGTAAGATCAAGAAATTGCAGGAGCAAAAACTGAGAAACAAAAATCCCCAAAAACAGCCCCTCAAAGCTCCCTTTAGCATGAAATAAAAAGATGCTCTTAACCGAGCTCACCATGAGCCAAACTAGGGCTCACATCATTCAAAATCGAGGAAAATCGCAAACAGGAAAACAATCCAATCACAGAGGCAAAATCGAGAGACAAGAAGTGGGGAAAGGTTAAAACCGAGAAAACAAAACCAAGCAAGAACAGATTTCAAGCTTCTCCCAAAATGAAAATAAAACCCGCTTTCAACCAAGCTTCCAATGAGCCAAAATGAGACTTAGAACATAGCCGAACATGAAGCCTACAAAAGCGTTTTTATATCTCCAACATATCCCAATGTAGAACTTCAAGCATATTTCGAATGAAAATAAATATAAAACTTGCTTGAATCAAGACAAGTTTTCCCCCAACATGCTTTTGATAAAGAAGGATTAAAAGGAGCAAAAGACAAGCTCCACATGCATATAAATTTAAATAAACCATTCCATATTTTCACATCAAGCCCGCATGAATAAAGAAGAGAAAAGAGCAAGAGTATGTCATTTTTACCACGAAAACCATGTCCACCCTAAGGAGAGCGACGACATAGGTAATCTCAAATATAAAAGCTAGAATCAAAGGAGCCCATACCTCAGCTGAGAAATTAAGCAAACCCCACTACGACTCAACAACAGGAACCCAACTACGATGACCCCAAACTCGAAGCCGAGCAACCAACTCGAGGAGAACCGCAAGTAGCAGAGAAAAAGAAGAGGGAGGGGGAGAAGCAAGGCGATGGCAGCACACAATACCAGCTAACCAAAACAAGAGCCAACCCTAAACCCTAATCCAAGAGAGGCTTTTATAGCCGGCCTCCAGAAGAAGAGCAAGAAGAAGCCGTCCCACTTACCTGGGCGTCTCGGCAGGAGAAGAGGAGAGGGAGAGAGTGGCGACAAAGCCGCCGAAGAGGGCGACAATGGAGGCAGTGGAAGGCCGAAAGGGCTCGTCATGAGCAGGTCGCCAGGGGAAGTGGCGAGAAGGTACAGGGACCAAGGCCTGAGCTCGCGCGAGGAGCCGGAGAAACGGGATCGGGACCGGGAGAAAAGGAAAAAGGCGAGGTCCACGCGGGTAAGGGAAGAGAGGGAGAAAATTAGGGTTTAAAATAGGATTTTTAAATAGGAAAAATAAGGATTTATTTAATAAAAATCGAGTAAAATTTCGCGTCGCGGTCCGCGCTCCAAACACGACAAGTTATATGCCTCTTCCTAGCAAATTCGACGTCCCGGACGCAATGGCGCGATCCGTTTCGCGATCCGAGGTCGTTCGGAGAACCTCGTCACCGGCCGAGTCGAAAGTGCGTCAACTCGATTTCGTCGAATTCGACCTCGATGGCGCTCGTTCCCGCATTCCGACTTCGATCTCGATCCGTCGCGGAGAATTTGAAGACGTCGAGGCCGAGGCTCGAGGAATTTGTGCTCCGGTGGTGCAGAAGTGCATGCACAGCGCTACCCTGAGGTCCAGTGGTCTCATAGAACTCAATTTGGAGTCCTAACGCTAATTCCAACCTACTCAGCTTGTGAAGCAAGAGATCGGAATTCCGTCCGGATTCCAAAAGAGTGTCGAAGTGGTTTCAAGCATTCTAAGACGAGGTGGGTCCAATGCTGTGGAATCTAAGATCGTCGGGAAGCTCCTAAAGCTAGAACCCTAGATCCTAGGAGGAAAACTAAACCTCGACAAAAGTGAGGTCAACACCTATGTTCAATTACCCTCTCCCATAATTTTAAAGTATGACACGTCAATTTAATTCTTTTATAATTTGCACTCTTATGTATCCCCTTTATTCTTAAAAATGGGGACCGAAATACTCTTCCTCCACTCTTCAAGCATCTTTTTAGTTTTTAAAATAATATTAAAAACTTTAGTAAGCCAAGAAACCCCCAAATCACTTAAACATTTACACACTTAAATTGGGATATCATCAGGTCCTACAGACTTTCCACCCTTGATTTTCTTTAAAGTCTCCTCAGCTTCTTTTCTACTTATGCGGCGATAAAAATGAAATGTTTTATTATTATTAATGATATTAAGATCACTAAGATCAATCGTATTTTCAAAATCTTCATTAAAAGTTTATCAAAATAACTCACCCACTTATCTTGAATATCTTTTTCTAAGAAAAACATTTTTTTGATTTTTATCATTAATACACTTTACTCGAGTTAAATCTATACTTTTTTTTCTCTTTGTTTGGCTAGTTTATACATATATTTTTCACATTTCTTAATATCTAACATATTATAAAGATCACTAAAAGTAGAATTTTTAGAGTCAGATTATTCTTTTAGACTCCCTGTGGGCCATTTTATATTTTTCTTAGTTCTCTCTTTTTTTACATTTAAACCAATTTTTATAACATAACTTCTTATGTTTTATCTTTTCTTGCACATTATCATTCCACCAACAACTATTTTTATTTATATAAACTTTTTCTTTTGATTCTCCAAGTACATCTTTTGTCACTTGTTTTATAGTATTAGTTATTTTTTCCCATACAGCGTTTGCATCTTCATGAACATCCCAAATGTTTAAATTTTGAATTTTACTCATAAAAATAATTTTATTTATATCTTTTAGGTACCTCAATCTAATTCTACGATATTGAATCATAGTATTTTTTATTTTACAACTCTTATTCTTAAAATCTAAAATTAATAATCGATGTTGGATACTTAATTCCTCACTTAGAATGACCTTACAATCCTTACAATCTCGATGATCTCTTCTTCTAATAAGAAAGTAATCAATTTGTGTTTTATTAGATCAATTTTTATAAGTAATAAGATGCTTATCTCTTTTTTTGAATAAAGTATTAGTAATAATCAGATTATACGCTAAAACAAAATCCAAAATAACTGTACTTTCTTCATTAATCGCTCAATAACCGTAGTCACCATAAATATTTCTGAAATCTTCTACCACTCTGCTAACATGTCCATTCAAATCTCCTCCAATAAAATTTTTTTCTTCAAGAGATATCAAGTGTATTAAGTCTTCTAAATTATTTCAGAATTTATCTTTAGAGTTTATATCTAAACCTCCTTGAGGAGTATAAGTACTTACTTAGTATCAATAATAATCTTAAGTGCTATAATTCTATTCCAACTCTATTAATTTTTACAACATTATATTTCAAACTCTTATCTATAATTATACCTACACCATTTCTAGTACGACTCTTACCAGAATATCATAGTTTAAAACCTAATTTATTAATCTCCTTTGCTTTTTCTCCAACTCATTTAGTTTCTTGAATACATAAGATATCTTTCTATGAATCATAATATTAACCAATTCCATTAATTTACCGTTGAGAGTACCTATATTCCAAGATCATATCCTAATGCTAGTATCATGGGCTAACTTTTTTACCCGCGTCCGTCCGTAATGTGGGAACTCTTGTTTATTTGACACTACACCTGGGTGCCGGTGTAGCGACCCTTGTACACTTTCCACTGTATTCAGGCCATACAGCGTGTTGCTTCTAAGGGACGCCCTAGTATTTACACAATGATGACAAGTTTCACGCTGGTTGTCGACTACCCAACGCAACCCTCCACTTTCACATCCGGGCTTGGGACCGGCAACGACTGTGTTAATATCATGAGATTTAAAAATAAATTCTTATCTTTAACGGGAGGTATAATCTTAGAATGTTTTTAGAGTTGAGCAATGATTTAGAAGATTTTCTTGAAAAAAACAGTCCATCCAATTCTTAAAAAGTTGATTTTGCCAAATCAAAACTAGCAGGACATGCTTAATCATTTTGGCAAAATGTTATCATTAAGTCATAATGAGTTGATATGAATATAAGTTTAATTAGTAATACTTATAATTTGGTGATCTAGGGATTGATTGTATGATAAATATTTTATGATTACAAGTAACTCTAATATTGCGTGTTTGAGTTTTATGCTTAGATAAGCTAGATAGTAGCAAAACTATCAAATAATTTATTGACATTATGCATAGTTTTGATATAATGGAATTATACAACTACTCTGATCTATAAAAATTGTTACACCTATGCTTATTCTTAAGGAGTGCCCTAATATATTTCATCTAAAGCCTATGCCAATGTAAGAATTGTGGATGGTTGATTATGATTTTATTATAGATGTTGTAGTTCATGTTTATTCTTTTGAGGATATTTTAGATGTAGAAAATGATTTGCAGTTACATTATGAAATTAAATTTGATGAGTTTGAATTTGACTGTGCATATATTTTAGAACATGTTCGTGGACCTGAATCCATGCTTGAGCAAAATCTAAAATTCAAGTCTGAAAATGAAATTGTGCATGGGATCATTTTTAAGCTTCAATTTCTACTGGCGATTGAACATATGAGTGGATTTGAAATTGAAAAAATCATCTTCTATAGTTGATTCACCATTTGAGCAATTTAAAAAAATATAGTTCTTGGTGAATTATGTTAGTATTATTCCTACTAGGAATTAGCATATTAGCATACTGATGATGATTTTATCTGTGATATATAATTTAGGGACATGCACATTCATAAAAGGGGATATTATGGATATATTTAAGCTTTAGAAAAAATATTTGAAAATTCTTAATGATGAACTTCTTAAAACAAATTTAAAATTTTGAAATTTCTTAAGTTTGGTTAATTTTGAAATGTGCATAATTCACTACAACTATTTTAAATTCTTTTTTTTTTTGTTTTTTTACAGTTTTTCTTTCCATAGATACTTATCATAATTGTATGGTTTGTTTATTTGAAATTGTGTTAACATTTCATTTTATATGACTTGTTATAGACTACGTTTAATATTTCTACTAATATTTTAGCATTTAGGGATATTCATAGAAAACTCACCAGCAACTATGATAATTATAATTTTTGTGTGGATATGAACAAGGGATATGTGGAGTTTAAACCTGGTGATGAAGCAATGACACGTTTAAAATCCATAAAAACTTCTATTAGGGGTTATATTTACTTATATATATGGTCGTTTAAAATTTTTGCAATGTATTAGAACTAATGTGTACTAATTGAAAATTCTAAAAAATTTCAATGTCTCTCTTGACCATCTTTCATGTGTCTTTTGTCAATTCTTTGGATTCTTCTTTCTTCGACGTCTTTCTTGCAAGTTCATAGAAAATCCTCTATCATATGCGTTTATTGAAGTTGTTCTTGAGACTATTTTGGATGATACTATTGTATGCACATTGTTGATTGCCAATTTCGAAGATATTTTACGCATTGATAAGATAAATTTACTTATGACGCCTCAGATTATTTTGTAGGAAGCATAAAATTTATAGTTCACATGTTTTTATGCTAAATTTGATCTCAAATTTGTCCAAGTTGGACAAATTTAATGGAAATTTGCATGTTTATATTCATTTGAATTATCCCATGTAATGATCCGTCTTCTGAGCAGAGTTTCTTTCTTAGTTTATTTTATAAGTTCAATATATTGAGACATGTTTGTGATTGCAGACTGGGGAGAGGGTGTATTTGTTTATTAATATTGCATTAATTTATATGATTTGATATGAAAGTAAGTTATTTGGTTCTTAGATGCCTTTCAAGTTCAACATGCTACCTATGATTTTTATTGAATTGCTATTATATTAAACGTTCAATTAGTTCGAGTCAATTATTTTCTTAGTAACCTGAAGCTAGATTATCATTGTGTAAAAAATCTCTCATCTATCAATTTTCACTACATAATACTAAGGCCATAATTTATTTTAGTAATTCTTTTTTGGATCTATGCCGGCAGGTCTACTATGGAAGTTATACATTTATTGAGAGGTTTGATGGAGAAGTACAAAGAAAATAAGGAGGATATGCATGTGATTTTTATTGATTTAGACAAAGCTTACGATAAGGTTTCAAGAGAAGTCCTTTGAAGAGTTCTAGAGAAGAAAGGGGTTGATATGTCTTATATTCAAGTCATTAAAGATATTTATACTACAACTGTTACTTGTGTGAGAACAGAAGGAGGATTGACTAAGTATTTTCCTATTTCAGTTAGGTTAAATCAGGGATCGGTTTTAAGCCCATACCTTTTTGCTTTAGTTATAGGAGGATGTACCTTGGTGTATGCTTCTTCTGATGATATCTTTCTTGTAGATAAGACTAAAGCAAGAGTTCAGGAAAAACTTGAATTATGGAGGTCTGCATTGGAGTCTAAAGGTCTTCGTATTAGTAGATCTAAAACTAAATACATGGAATACAATTTTAGTAGTAGTAGCTCTAGTGGCAGAGTTGTAACTATGGGCAATCAAATCATTAAAAGGTGTGATCGTTTTAGATATCTCAGGTCTATTGTTCAAATTGATGGTGATATTGATGGGGATGTTTTTAATAGAACTCAAGTTGGTTGGTTGAAGTGGAGAAATGTATCGAGCCTATTTTGTGATAGAAAATACTGTTTAAACTGAAAGCAAAATTTATAAGATGGTGGTAAGACTTGCAATGTTTTATGGCGCAGAATGTTGGTCTTTAAAAGAGAAGCATAAAACAAAGTTAAGCGTTGATGAGATGAGAGTGCTTAGGTGGATGAGTTGCTTGACACTTAGGCAAAATGCGAAATGAATATATCTGTGATAGGGTTGGTGTAGCTCTAGTGGCAGACAAGATTAGAGAGAGTCCGTCTTAGAGGGTTTGGCCACATTAAATGCGACCATTTGCTGATCCTTCTAGGAGAATAGATCTTTTAGATTCTAGTTTTGTTATAAAATGTAGAGGTAGACCTAAAAAGATTCGGTTATATTGTATAAGAAGTGATCTTAATCTGTTAGAATTAAATGTAAATATGACACTCAATTGGTCTAAATGGAGAAAAAAGATTCATGTAGCCAACCCCATTTAGTGGGATAAAGGCTTGTTGTTGTTGTATTCTTTTTTAGATAAATCTATTATTATTTAGTTTTCACTTTGGTGTGGCACTTACACGTAGCCTCGTACCCCACCCCTTATTTTCTCCGTAAGTAGGTTAAGCTGCGACCAATCATTTAAGGGCAATCAGGTTAGATTTTGGCTTGCACTTTCAAGGAATGCCTATCACAAGGCCAATTCAAATTCGTATTCATATCTATAGTTTTGACGCTAGTTTTATGACCAGATGTCCATCATATATAAATCCTCGATCTTTCTCATTTCAGTTAGGAATTGGTATCAACAAAATCTAAAAGTAAAAATGCCACAAAACACACCGATAATCTTTGTATTACTTCTAAAATCAGTGTTAGTTATAATAATTATAGTGATAATAATGGCAATACTATAATAGTAATAAATGATACTTTTACTTATTAAATTTTGATGGTGACTCTAAAAAACATATTAGTCAATGAATGAAAAATTGCAACAATATTGATTTGTCACATCAAGGGACCTACCAATAAACAAAACCAATGTCCAAGGAAGCTTGAGTACTTCAAAAGGTTTTTAGCTTAACCACATTATCATGTCCAGTGACATCTATAGTTGGAGGATCTGTAGACTACAACAATAACAAGCCACAAGGTCAAGGATGAGAGTGGTGAGTTCCCATACAGAATATTTCTATTTTACTTTATTTGAATTACTGAACCATGCTGATCTAGTATGCTCCCTTACCATGTCTACATATTTTTAACCTCTTTCTTGTAGCACAATTATGTTTTTGATGCTTTAGTTAACCGAAATATGCATGCTATATATTTCTTTATAGTAACGAATTGAAATCAGCAAATGTGTTAAAATAATTAGTAATTCAATGGTGAGCCTGAAAAGGATCTCAACAAGAAGATTGTGAGGATTAGAGGATGTGCACTAATGCTGACAAATTATTATGTTAAGAATTTATATTACTCATTTCTTCCATCGAAGTACTAATTATCTTGTATTATATTATATAAGAATCATTGTTTTCATTGAAATGCACAGGTAGCTACCACTAGAGATGCTTTTGAAAGCCCATGCTTCTACCGAAAATTGGAAGTCTAAATTTAAGTTGAATTTGTTGGAAACTAATGATTTTACATTAATTTCTATCATGATTCATTCTAGATTCTTAGAAACATGTGCATTCTCATTTCAAGTGGGCTTAAATCTCAAGAGTAGTCCCTTCTATTCATACGCAGTCAATTAAGTCTCAAGAGTATCACATTTTTCCAAATTTATCCCCCAATTAAATAAAATTGATCCAAAATGATCCCTCGAGATTAAATTGGGTTCAATTTTCAAAATCAATTTTATATCACAATTTTCTGTGCGATGGATCAATTTTAATCATTTTTTTTTGGGTCAAGAGACTAAATTTTAGAAATGCAATGCTCTCGGAGGACTAAAATGGCCATGTTCCGAAACTTCATCATGCTTGAAAATTAATATAATTCAGAGAACTCACAACGCCACGGCATTTATCACATTCGTACTCTTTTTTAAGCCATCTCTTAACATCGTACCATCTACCAAAATTCTTACTGCTGAGAAACTCTTTGCATCTCAGAATAACCTCTCTCTATTAGTTAGTCCTTGCAATGGTGTGAGAGTTGAGTAATTAACCATTACTTGCAGGAAAGAAGACAATTCACCAAATCTATGGGAGCCGTGTGGCTGTTCTAGCAGGTGACTTCATGTTTGCTCATTCTTCTTGGTACCTTGCCAACCTCGAGAACCTTGATGTCATCAAACTCATTAGTCAAGTATGTTTTCCTAATCCTAATTTCTTGGAAGATTACATACTGTCAACATTGAGAATAGAATCATTTAATTTTATTGATACAAGGGTTATAAATACATATTATAAAATATAAATAAAAGGAAGGAAATAAAATCAGAATTACATGAATATGAAAATGGAGAAATAAGGAAAGCATAAAAAATCTAATAAATAGAGTCTCATAATAACAAAGTTAATAATTAGCCTAATAGTTAAGCTAATAATTAATTCTAATACTTCCCCTCAAGTTGAAGCATAGATGTCCATTATGTTCATAGTCGTCAAACAATGACCGAGGAAGATTCTTGATAAATATATCTTTTAATTGACCATTCCATGGTACAAATGAAATGCAAATCTCCCCTAAATCGAGCTTCTCTTTAATGAAGTGCCTATCGATCTTTGCACGTTTGGTTCGATCATGCCAAACCAGATTATAGGCAATGCTAATGGCGGTTTATTATCACAGAATAACTGGAGAGGAGCAAAGAACGTCATACGCAATTCATGGGGCATAATGCATAACCATAGAACTTCACAGATACTCAAGGACATGGAACAAAACTCGGCAACAACACTGCTTCGGGTTATAACTGACTGCTTTTTGCTTTTCCATGTGATGAGATTTCCCCATATGACTGAGCAATATCCTAAGGTGGATGGTCGGTCGTGGACTCGACCCAATCTGCGTCTTTATAAACAATAAAATGAGAGGCATGGTGCAGCTCGGTGTGTCTTTTAAATAGTGAAGGATCTGATGGACAACTTAGAGATGGTGCTCATTTTACAATACCTACTGTGTGGCAAATGTCGGTGCGAGTACGGACAAGGTAAATGAGTTTTTCCGTAAGTCATTGGCAGTGAGTCTTATTCATTGGAACTGCATTGGGAACATCAACTAATTTCTCATTCGGAACTATAGGGACAACCACATTTGCATAGGAGAAGATTTTTCTTAGTTAACAGATCAAGTACATATTTGCACTGAGACAGACAAATGCCCGAGATGACCTAGCAACTTCCATGCCTAAGAAGTACCGGAGCGATTCCAAGTCCATTTTAAAAGAAGCAGCAAGAACTCCTTTCAGAGATTCCAATGTTGGTAGATCATCACCTGTGAGTGCAATACCATCTACATAGACGATAAGGATAGCAATTTGGCCACTAGAGGACTGCCAAAAGAAGAGGGTGAAATAAGATTGAGCCTGAAAAAAATCATGACCCACTGTCGAAACAAGCCCCTGCGGATTGCTTAAGTTCATAAAGAGACTTCTGCAGTCGACACACTTGTCCTCGTGGGAAAGTAGAATCAAAGCTTGGAGGGATGCACATGTACAACTCCCCTGTGAGATCCCCATTCAAGAAAGCATTTCTTACATCCAGCTGGAGCAAGGGTCAATCCAAATTCACACCAAGAGAAAGTAGGACCTAAATGATATTAAATTTAGCAATTAGAGCAAATGTCTCATCATAATCAACTTTGTATGTTTGTGAGTAGCCTTTGGCGCCTAACCGTGCCTTGTTGCATTTCAATGATCCATCAGAGTTAAACTTGGTGCTAAAAATCTAACGGCACCCCCACAACCTTCTTACCTGAAGGAAGATCTACAACATTCTATGTATAATTCCTCTAATGGGCATTCATCTTATTCAATACTGCAGCTTTCCAGGAGAGATCAGCTAATGTTGCTTCAATAGTGGATGAGAGGTGACAATCTGTCAGGATAGTAGCAAATACTATCTATGTCGACACTGTGGAAAGATATGTTTTTCCATAGAATAAAGGGACTTTACCTGATTACATACTTCAATTGGAGTACTTCCTCATTCGATGTGATGCTAGTTTTGGGTATGTCTCTCGGGGTGGGTTCCAAATCCTATAAAGAGGGAGCGGGCTACAAAGCAGGAACATGAGCACGCCGAGTATAGACACGGTGAATGGGAGGAGTTTCAGGTTGTCTTGTTGGTGGTGGATCCTTAGGGATGAGGGCCTCCTCGAAAATAGTGGTTGGAGAAATATCCACAGGAGTTGGACAAGGAACATTATCTATAAAATCAAGCCCCCCCTCACTTGAGGTAGTGACAGGAAAATAGGAAACACTTTCAAAAAAAGAGATCGACACTTACATGGAGCTTATTTGTAGCAGGATCATAGCGCTTTTGAGTGGCAGAATATCTTAGGACGATACATTTCATAGACATTGGATCAAGCTTACTGCGATTAGGGATAGTGTTCCGAACAAAGGTCGTCGCCCAAAAATTTTTTGTTCTAGAGTGGTGAAGAAACTATTGGTAGGGAAACAAGATCTCAAGATAGCTAATGGAGTTCTGAAGTTTTGAATTTTGTGAGGATTCTATTTATACGGTAGGTGGTGGTAAGCACAACTTCATTCTAAAAACATTTCAGAAACATTAGATTGAAATATAATAGAGGTGTCGGGTCTTTCCTTAGCTATTCCATTTTGTTGAGAAGTGTACATACATGAGCTATGATGGAGAATACTCTTACTTAACAAGAACTCACCTAAAATAGAGTTAAAAAATTCACGGCTCATTGTCGGTTCGAAGTACTTGAACTAAAGTTTTGAATTGGGTCAAAGTGAAGGAGTGAAAGTTTTTTACGGTGACCACAACTTTAGATGTATCTTTTAAGATATAGACCCACGTCATTCGAGTGTGGTTATCCATTAAGACATGAAACCACTGTTTATTGGTGTAACTGAGAGTGCGAGAGGGTCCTCACAAATCACTGTGCATAAAAAAAAAGGAGCGGAAGGTGTGTAGGGATGGGATAGATAAAGAACACAATTATATTTGGCTAATTGGCAAATTTCACATTTGAAGTTAGCAAAATTTTTATTAGTAAACATCAACGATACAATTGTTTTAAATATTGAAAGTTGAGATAACCCAGACGATAATGCAGCAACATAACAATATGATAACTAGAGGGACATGTAACACAGATTAGAGTCATGCTGGTTATCAACACAATCGATCCTTTAGCAGCAATGGATTTATAAAAGTCAGCAATAATTTTAACTTTATCATTTCCAGAGCATGGATAATATGTTGAGAAAGCTTGAAAGCACCCAATCATGTGGTCTGTAGCACCTGAATCAATGATCCATGGACTAGAAAAAGAAGTGAGCACCATAGGAGTGATACCTTGACGAATGTGGGAGGTTGACGGGCTGGAAGTGAACTGACTAGATCCGAGTAGTTTGATTAAATGCTCCATCTGACTCTTAAAAGAGTTGGATAACTCTGAAACGTTCTAAGTCGAGTTGGATGTACTGTAGTATATTCAAATGATTTAGTGAGACCTTTGGCAGTGGAGGATTTGGCTAAAGGTTTGTGTGCCGGTTTCCATGGAGTTTCCAATATTATCTCGAGTGTGGTTAGGTTTGTGACAGTGATCACAAGTGGAGGAAGGTTCGACGAGTGTTGAGTACTGTTAGTAGCTAAGGCTGATGATTCAACTAAAGAGGACAATCCAAGCATGACGGTTCTCCGGCTTTCTTTGCGTCGAATTTCTGTGAATGCAGCATGAATGGATGAAAGGGGATCGCGACCAAGGATACGGCCCGGACTTCATCAAGGGCTTTGTTAAGGCGTGTCAGAAATTGAAACATGCAATCTTTTCCTATAATTTTTTGAAAAAGGTAAAGATCTGCTGGAGATTCCCACGTGTAGTCATAATAGAAATTGCATTCCATCCATAAGGCCACTAAATCATTTTAGTACTAGGTCACTGTCCTTGATCCTTGTTTCACCTTCCGAATCTTTTTGGAAATCTTATAGAGTTGGCTGTAGTTCCCTACATCTAAGTAGGTATCTCGAACTGTAGTCCTTAGGGCAATGCAATATACATATACGAACGTCTTATCGCCGTCTCCATGGAGTTAATCAGCCATGACATAAACATGGAATTCTCTACTTCCTAGGCTTCATACGTCGGGTTTGTTTTAGGAGGTTCACGAATCATTCCCGTGAGATAGCCGAATTTTTAGCGTCCATTGAGGAACAAAGATACGATTTGAGACTATTGGAGAAAATTAATTCTGTTCAGTTTATGCGTGGTGATTAAGAAGTTCATGTGATTTTCCGGTCATCCGGTCTGTGGATGAATTGAGATCGTTGTCGATCCTCCAGTGGACTCGAGTACATCGTCGGGAGAAGTTTCTGTGGTGGAAGAGTCTGTCATGGTTCAAACTAAGTCAAATGTGATGTTGGGTTGCCGAGAAATAGGATATCTTGCTCGCTGGACAGAGGCAAACCTGGATGCTGGAAACTGCCCTCAAAACAGTGGTTTGGAAAGATAGTGTCGACTAGAGACAAATCGCAGTGGCAAGGGTTCCCAGTGGCTAGAACCTACCACTAGCAGGTCAAGCGGATGCTCCGGAGACAGGTCTGGCCGGCGGCAAGGGTTATGGCTAGTAGAACCTACCTCTAGCAGATCAAGCTGATAGCTCTGGAGATAGATTTGGATGGCGACAAGGAATTTTGGTGACTGGAGCATATCGCCACTTAGTCAAGCGGCGGGTCTGACTCCTGGAGGCCTAGGCTAGCGGCAGGGAGTGATATATCATACAGACAGAATCTAGCTGCAGGAACAAGAAGACCGTCAGTTAGGGTTTCGAACCATGTCTCTGATACCATGTCAACTTTGAGAATAGAATCACTTAATTTTATTGATAGGAAAAGGTTTATAAATACATATTACAAGATATAAATAAAAGAAAAGAAATAAAATAAAAAATACATAAATATGAAAATGGAGAAGTAAGGAAAACAAATAAATTCTAATAAATATAATCTCATATAATTGAATTAATAATTAGCCTAATAAATAGGCTATTAAACTTCTCTATGCATAAAAAGGTGTAGTTCACTTTGTAAAAGTTAAAATGGTGGTATTTTTATGTGATATTAAAGTTTAGGTGTTAGATATTTAAAGAGTAAAGTGTCAAATAGTCCGTGTATATAAAAATGTCAAATTAATCCTCACAATCTTTTGATATGGGTTGAAATAATCTCCAAGGATGATTAATTTAGCCCTCATTAAAACAGTTTGGGGACTAAATTGATATCTTTATAGACATTGAGACTAAAATGACTCATTGCAAAGAGTTACTTAGGGGACAATTTGATACTTTTCTCGATACATGACATATGTATGAATTGATTGGTGTGTATGTAAACACCGCTAATTTCTACTTCAATTTTCGTAAACCACAACCTTATTCTAAAATAACAAACATTCCTACCAGGTCATCAAAGACTTCGCCAGCGGCGAAATAAAACAGGCCTCGAGTCTCTTCGACTGTGACCTCACTCTTGAAGACTACCTGCTCAAAAGCTACTATAAAACCGCATCTCTAGTTGCGGCAAGCACGAAATCCGCAGCCATATTCAGTGGAGTCAGCAGCAGCATCTGTGAGCAGATGTATGAATATGGCAAGAACCTGGGCTTATCCTTCCAGGTCGTGGACGACATTCTAGACTTCACTCAATCGTCGGAGCAGCTCGGCAAGCCAGCGGCCAGCGACCTTGCGAAGGGTAACCTTACTGCTCCAGTAATATTTGCTCTAGAAAAGGAGCCCAAACTTAGAGAGATTATTGATTCTGAGTTCAGTGAGGAAGGCTCTTTGGAGACTGCTATAGATATGGTTCTGAAATCAGGAGGGGTAGATAGAGCTCAGGCACTTGCCAAGGAGAAAGCTGAATTGGCTTTTCAGAACCTTAGTTGTCTTCCACAGAGCCATTACAGATCTTCCTTAGAAGGAATTGTCAAATACAACCTTGAAAGGATAGATTAGCAATATGTCATTTGTTGAAATGAGTAGAAGTGGTAGTAGTTGATTAATAAAGTGTAAAATTGATATTCTCTTGGTATAGAAAATAATGAATGGGACATGCAAAGTAATACAAAGAGAGTTTAATATTTCTCTGCAGCTTCAGTCTTTGTTCAGGTGGATCTAAAGACTCAGACTAGTACTAAAATTATCAAAGAGAAAAAGTAGTATTTAAATTGTCAATTTCAATTCTTTATAGAGGTATTTACATATATAACTAAATTTTGTTCATTATATAAGTAGATAACAAAATTTTGTTATCTACTTATATAATGAACAAAATTTTGATTTACATAAATTACTATTAAATTTTGTAATATAAAATTTATGTTTTCACATATTTGTTTTGATGTAATGTGATATCAAATATTAAATTTTAAGTGCTAGATATATAAATGTATAAAGCTTATGTGGCATAAAAATTGAGGATTTAAAGTTCTATTTTTACTGTTTGATATTCACATTTTAGTGTCATAAACATGTACATGAAAGGTGTATTTCACTTCAAATAAAAGAAAAGATAATGGACGTAATATTTTTGATGCGATGTTATGAATTTGAGTGGAATACATATAAATATGAATGAATGTTTAGATGTTAAATATATAAATATGAATGAATGTTATATATATTAAAAGAATAGGTCGGGACGCGAGGTTCTCAACCCGCTCTATTGGCTCAATCCCTATTAGGTCAAGGGGTGACCCGGTGTGTAAATAATTCGAGTACTACTTAGCTTATGACAACATTGCGTCACCAGGAGATTTGAATCCAGTACCAGAGGGAACTTACGACCTTAATAGAGGTTGCTCTACCAACAGGTCACTGAACTTGCACTTAGATGTTAAATGTAAAAATACATAAGAATTATGCAGCATGTAGGTAAATGCCCATAAACTTTAACAGTTTTGATGTCACTGAAATACTTGCAACGAAGAATTGTAAGAATTCACACATACTAATTTAATGATTACAATACATCTAAAAACAATAATATAAATTTAGCTTTATAACTTTTCTCTGCGCTTATTCACTAGCTTTATTATCTTTTTATTACCATTTCAAGGTGATTAAGACATCATTAATTGTGGGATTCTTCAAATAATGGACGCAAGCGGATTTGGCAGACAGCCAAATGCAGCGCGGCCTGAGCTTGAAGGCACCTATTGGAGGATCAGTCGCTGTAAATTTTGTTTGTATTGTTTTAACTTTAGAGCGTATTGATTGCAAAATTTTATATTTATTTTTTTTGCGTAATTTGAAAGATTATGACTTGATAGAAAATTCTTTTAGTAATATAAGAAATCAATTTTCAATTTTTGGTTGTCTGTAAAAGAAGAAAATATATTGCAAATGGAAATGTCACACAAGTCGCTTACTTTCTCTTAGAAATTTGCTCCGCTCAATTGTCATAAATTATCTTTGAACTGTGTTCAAGTCAACCAAAGTGCAATATGATTGACCCATCTTGGCCTAGTTTGATTGAAGTCAAACTAGTCTTACTTGATTAGATTGGGTTTGGGTAGGCTGAGTCAAATTCTGGGGTAGGCTGAGTCAATTTCTGGGTTAGGTTAACTTAAGACTGAATCAGGTTAAGCTGACCTAATCCGAGTTAAACCTCCTGGGTTGATCAAGTTTAAGTTAATTTCGACTTTAATTATGTCTAAATTAATTTAGAGTTAAATTATCTTTTAAGTCTAAGGTTGATTAGACTTAAATCGATCCTTGATTGAACTTGGCTTGAGACTTAAGTTATGCTTAAAATTAAGGGTTTGTTTGGCGTAGCTGCAGATTATCCAGATTATCAGGATAAGCAAATTATCCTGATAATCCATCGATCAACAATGATCCGGATAATCCGTTCGTCCGTTTGGTTGGAGCGTATTGAAAACGAACTTATTTACAGTTGATCGTGGATAAACGACTATTACGCCCGAAACGAATAATCTGTTGGATCGTTTGGTTTCTACGTTTTAAGAACGACTTATTTACGTGTAGTTGTAGTAAAAAACCGTTTCTACTCTTCCTTATCGTTAAAATTATTTTAAAATATAAAATCTTATTTTAAAATATAAAATCTTATTTCAAAATATAATTATAACGACTAATAGCTCATTTGCAATAAGCACATCTCAACTTGAACACATTACAACAACTAACGACTCAAAAGCACAACAAGTTCGGAAGAACGAACAGAGTTTGGATGCATGGAGCCGATAGATTCTATATCGACTCACCGCATCAATTGTAATATTTAACTACTAATGAGCTAAGGAATGGATAAATTCGGGACGACCGAATCATGAAGAACCATAAAGAACTTTCTCGGTACTTCCCAAAAAAATGCAATTAGAAGGAATTGGAACCGAGTGGAAGAGGGAAGCAGACTCGAGCAATTATCATCTCAGCTCACATTCGAGAAGTTTAGCAGTACATGATTAACTCGCTTGTATATCTCGACTCGGACACCGAGCAATTATTCACATTTTGACCGATCACACAGCCTTCGACGGATGTAAAAGTCACATAAGAAAGAACTAAACATCCATATTATGATAATAAGCATCGGATCAATGCGCAAGTTGTTCAAACGCAGGCCTATATATTCCTTCATCTTTGCATTACGAGGCTAAAAAGGAGACTCGCCGATATGAGATATAAGCCTGGGCATTTGAGAAATAAGCCAAGCAATTCCAACCACCAACTCTCACTCAGTGACAATTGAAGTAGCGGTTACCCACGGACTTTGATTAACCCATCCAACCGTAATCAAGCTAAGCAACCAACAAAATGATTGAAAAAATGGTCCGCTAGCGATGCAATAGATGTCGTTGACAATGAAATCCTTAAATGATGAACAAAATATAACATTTGGACACTCTATTCAAATCCAATTGAGTTTGATAAAAAAATTTGACTAACAAATTGTCCGAACAATTCCGAGTAAATTTTATTGACTTCGAGTATAGTCTGGCAAAAAAAAATTAAGTTGGTAGTCTAAAATCTTAAAATCAAAATGTTTGTTGTCAGGAGCAACCAAACACTACTAGCAATTCACAAATTAGTATTGCTAGATCCACAACAATGTCAAGTTCTACAAATCAAAATGTTTGCTACTGAGAGCAACCAAACGCTGCTAGAAATCACAAAATAGTCCTGCGGGATCCACAACAAGTTTAAGATGTCAAGATCAAATACAACAAAACAATAGTCGCTCTAGGTTGTCAATATATTAAAATCTCACTTAGCAAAACAAATTCAACATCACATATTTCTTAAGAATCTCACACATACACACACACATACACAGAGGGAGGTTCTGAAAACAATGCAAAATGTAAAATATTGCAATGCAATCCGTGGCTATGCACACCAAGCTTGCAACTAGAGATTTACTGGTAAGCCAATGAAAGAGCTGCCATAAGAACCGAAACTATGAAGAGATAGCAGATGGCAGAGAGAAAAGATGAAGAGATAGTAGGAGGCGGAGATGACAAACCGAAACTATGAATTCAAGGCTTCGGGCATCGTTGAAGTGAGAAATTTACCTGAGAAGCAGAAGGAAACAGAGTGATGCGGGATCGGGGAAGGAAGCCAGGTGCCGCAGGATCGGCGAGGGATTTGGATCGCGACGCTTCTCTGGAGAGCGAGGAAGCCGGGTGCTTCGCAGGATCGGCGAGAGATTTGGATCGGCGAGGGATTTCGATCGCGCCGCGGTAGATGCGAGGGAGGAGAAGGATCGCGGCGGCCTCTGGATATCGAGGAAAGGAGACAGATCGCGCTCTCGCGAGGGGAAAATAGCGGAAGTGAAGAAATGAATTGCGGATCGGGGGTAGGACCCCGCGATCTGCGACTAATGGAAATTTAGATAATCTGGGGAATCACGATTTTGGATAATCTGGTGAAACTTGCTTTCCAAACAGATTTATGACGTTTTGAAAATGCCACCGCAGCAGATAATTTGTACCAGACGCAGCCTAAGTCTACAGTCGAGCTGATCCGAGTTAAGCCTGATTGACCCGAGGAAAGATTGTCTTCGGTTACATTGAGTTAGGTCGGGTTGTCACATCGAGTTGAGTTGATTTTGGGTTAACCCGAGTTAGGTCGGGCTAAACCGAAGATTCAATTGAATTGTGTTAACTCGAGTTAGGTCAGGTTGACCTAAAGGTTTAAATGAGTTGGGTTAACCTAAACTAGGTCGGATTGACCTGGAGGTTCAATTGAATTGGGTTAATCTGAGTTAGGGCAACCTAGAGTTTAAATTGAATTAGGTTAACCCGAGTTAGGTCAGGTTGACCCGGAGATTCAATTAATTTGGGTTAACCCAAGTTAGGTTGGGTTGACCCTGTGATTCAATTGAATTAGGTTAACATGAGTTAGGTCAGGATAACCCGATGGTTCAAGTGAATTAGGTTAAACCGCCTTAGGTTGGGTTGACCCGGAGATTCAATTAAATTGGGTTAACCCGAGTTAGGTCAAACTGACCTAGAGATTCAACTGAATTGCATTAACCCGAGTTAAACCGAGCTGACTCGTTGGTTCATTTGAATTGGGTTAACTCAAGTTAGGTCGGGCTGACCCGGTGGTTCTGTTGAATTGGGCTAACTCGAGTTAAGCCAAGTTGACCTAGTGATTTTAGTTGATTTGGGTTAACACGGGTTAGACCAGGTTGACCCGGTGATTTTAGTTGATTTGAGTTAACCTGAGTTAGGTCGGGTTGACCTGGTGATGTCAGTTGGTTTGGTTCTAACCTAGGTTAGACCCAAGAAAACTTATGTTTGACTAAGTTTGGGTTGGGTTGGACTTAGGTTAGGTCATGGTTTGGCTAGTTCTAGAGAAAGTTCAAGTTGAACTAAGTCTAAGTTAGTTTAGACTTAGAATGATTCATGTTTAGATCTAGTGTGGGTTAGACTTAAGAATGATCCAAGGTGAATTTAGGTCTAAGTTAAGTTAGACCTAAAGGTTGAAGTTAGATCTACTTTTAGTTAAACCTAAAGAGCTGGACTAGTTATAAGCTTGGTTAAACCTAAGGAGATGGTTAATATTTAGGTCTGATGTGGTTCAAACCCAAAAGGGTTAGTTGATGTTTGGGTCTAATGTTACTTAAACCTAAAGGGATGGAGGTTAGGTCTAAGTTGGGTTAGATCTAGGGTTTAGGTTAGGTCTAATGTGGGTTAAACCTAAAAGGGTTAGACTAGGTCTAGGTTGGGTTAAACATGAGGTTTAGGTTAGTTCTAACGTGGATTAGACCTAAAAGGTTGGTTGGGTCTAATGCGGATTAGACACAAAAGGTTGGTTAGGTCTAATGTGGGTTCGACCTAAGGGTTTTAGTTTTATTTAGGCCTAAGTGAGGTTAGATATAGAGGATTGGACTAGGTCTAAGTTAGGTTAGACTTAGAGTTTACGTTTAGGTCTAATGTTCTTTAGACCTAAAGTTTTCGACTAAGTCTAAATTGGGTTGGACTTAGAGTTTAGGTTTAGGTCTGATGTGGGTTAGACCTAAAGGAGCTTAGCGTGTGTTTAGGTATAAATCGGTTTAGACCCAAGAGGGTTTAGGTTGAACAAGGTCTAAGTTAAGTTAGATATAGGTTTGGTCTAGGTTAAGCCAGACCTAAAGGGAGTTCAATTTGAACTAAGTCTAAGTTAGGTTAGACTTAGGCTAGGTCTAAGTTGAGCTAAATCTAAGCTAGGTTCATACTTAGGTCTAATGTAGATTAGGCCTAAAAGATTGATTGAAGTTTAGGTCTAATATGGTTTGGAGCCTAAAGGTGGGTTAGGTCTAATGTGGATTAGACCTAAGGGATTGGGTTTGACCTAAAGGATTGGGTTGAGTCTAAGTTGGGTTAGAATTAGGGTTTATGTCTAATATGGGTTAGACCTAAGGGAATGGGTTAAGTCTAAGTTGGGTTAGAATTAGGGTTTAGGTCTAATATGGGTTAGACTTAAGGGTTTGGGATAGGTTAAATGTGGGTTTGACTTAAGGGATTTGGTTTAAGTTAGACCTGATTAGGACTTAAACTTAATGAGTTTGAGTCTAATTTAGAACCTATTGGGCTAGGCTTAAGTTAAGTTAAGCCTAGATCAAGTTTAGGCTCAAATTGGGATAACCATAGGTCATTAAGGGTAGCATCATAGTTAAAGGGGTAACTATGTTGTTGATCCCCTAAAACCAAGGTCTTCGGGTTGGTTCAGTGATTTAAATTAGTTTTTTAGGACAATTTGGATTAAAGTTTAAATTTTAAATTTTTACATTTTACCTCTAAATTCTAAATTTTCATTTTTAAATTTTCAAAAGAGAAATTAATATTTTAAGGGTCAATTTTATCATCCTAAATTTTGCTATTAATCTCCATTTTTTTCCACTTTCTAATTTTTTATAACTATTTTTCAAAATAATTATAAATTTGCTAGGAAATTGGTCATTTCAATATTAGGGAAGGCCCTTAACCTTGAAAATATCAGGAGATGATTCCAAGGGTAGGAGGAACAATCCTTAAAATGTTCATTTTTTGGGGTTTATATTTAATTTTTAATAACTAAAATACTCTATGGAGTATTTAACTAATTAAAAATTAAACATAATTTAATTATTTCCAATTGTATTTTCATTATTTTGCCTTCTATTCACTGAGTTCAGAGGTATTTTTATTTTACTTTTGTGATTTTTCTAAACCAAGTTGTGAATTTTTTTAGTTTTACTTAATTTTCTGGATTTAATTAAATAAGAAAGTTGGATTTTCCCACATAACCCGGCCAACGATTCGTCTTCCTCGGCATCGTCGAAAGCCCACACATCCCGTGCTGATTCATTTTGCTTTCCACATCAATTTCGCGTTGTCTCGTGGTTTGGTGCTCTCCCTCCACGATTTAGTGGTTCAACCGTCCATTTCTAATACACTGAAATGTAGGATATCAGTTCATCATCTCCACAAGACAAGGAACTGAGAACTGTCCACAATAAAACCCTAAGGTCTCTCTCGATTCTCAACCAAATCACTCGGTGTTTGTTCCTATAGCTTCATCTAAGTTAGACGAACCTATCTATACAATTCAATGGAAATGCATTGTCCATTTATTTCATAAAAGACCAAACTAAAGGCTAAATTTTGGGATTTCGATCCACACCTTGTCTCAAGAGGTGTGACCTCAATTGAGCTTCTTCTTGCCTCAATTTGACCCAAAATTGACTCTGACTATAAGCTAGGCCAAAAGGTGTCTCGGGTTGGTTGAGATGGGTTAGGGGGCTCGGAAAGCCTCAAAATTTTATTGGGGAAATTGTATTTTGGCTTAAGGATGCTTTTGGTTAATTTTGAGTTTTGAATAAGTTAATGTCAAGGCTGAAAAATTGTTTTGATTTCAAGAGGAGAAATTAGGGTTTTACAGTGGTGGTTATGACTGGAAGACAGGGGGATCAAATGCCTGGGTTCAATGGGAGTGTTTTCTCTATTGAGAGCCAAAGGTATGGGAGGCTAAGTAGGTGGCTTGGTGTATACTTAGGGTTCTTGGTTTTACTCCTTTTATAGCCATGGAAGCTTAGTGTGGAGCTTGACATGGCATGGAGACACTTAGGCAGCTCCTCAGGGGATTTCTAGAGGGTTTTTAGAAGCTTTTGGGCAGTGAGGAGAAGCTTTTGCAATTTCCCACACCTTGACTATGGTGGTGTGATGCACCAAAAATATATATTATTTTTGCTATATAATTTTACCCATTTTTTGTGATATTGCACTTTAAAGAAATGTATTTTTCATGATTTGTTTCAGGTATGATGATTTTAGGTGATTTGAGCAAAATGGAACGAATTCGGAGCGAAAAGGAGCAAAATGGGAGAAAACAGCTTATGGCACCGCCGGTGCCAACTTCCAGAGACTCCAGAATTAAATGGACGATAGAGCGCCGCCGGCGCCCTATGTCGGTGCAATTCAAAATGAAGAATTTTGGCGTCGTTTTAATGGGATGCTTAAGGAAACTCTTGGGGATTCGTTTCTAACATATATGTAACTTTTTTTAGACGAAATTTGAGAGGGGGAGAAGAGTGTAGAAGTAGAGAGAGTGTGAGTTTAGAGTTAGAGTTTGGAAGAATGAGTGTAGAGGTGAAGATTTGAGAGGGATTCTTCTTTAAGGAGTGAAGGAGAAGGAGTAAAGTGAGAGATTGCTTCTTCCTTTTCATTCTAAAGAGGGAATTGAGTGTTGCAAAGAAGAGAGAAAAGGATACAAAGGAACTTCAAGAGATTATGCTTGGGGAAAAAAAGAGAAAAGTTGTATTTGCTATTGTGGTTTGTATGAATTTTTTTTTATATATAAAATCCATGTTTTATTGCGTCTCCTCTATGAAATCTGATTAGTCTCCTTTGTCTTTCTTCTTGCATAGAGATGTGATGATGTGATGATGTGGATTTGAAGTGCTTTTAAAGTATTGAAGAAATTGTGATGGTTTTTCATTTCAAACTTAATTTACTTTTTGATCTGGCCAATTGAATTGTTAAAACCTGTTGTTGTACATTAACTCCGAAAGGATTGAGTGTCATACAACAATAATGAAGAATCCATCAATGTCCATGAATGAATTGCGTAGTTCATGGGAATTGAGTGCAAATAAATAAAGAAATGTGTTTTGATGGGCTTCAAATTGGAGATTTCAGGGTGATAGGCTAAGATCCCCAATTTGGTCCTAAAATTGGTAACTAAAGTCGAAGGTTAGCCTTCAGGTGAAGGGTGAGTGGGAGCTCCGTAGTAACGTACCGGTATCCTCCCAGCCTTGCCTTAGATTTAGTGACTGAACTTATGATATGCCAATGTACTTTACATGCTTGGAAGAGGGGGTACTCTTTTGAGGGTGAAGAAACATTTATGCTCCTATTTGGCACAATAAAATAAATAATCATTCTATATCATTCACACATCATATACTCATTACAAGAGGAAAGACACTTTTTATATATATCAAAACCTTTCAAGTACAAAGCTTAGTGTGTGTATTAGTTAATTCTATTTAAAGATATTATAAGTAATTGAGGTTTACTTAACTGTTACTGTTTTTTTGCATCTTGTTAGTAGAAGTAAACTTAAACTTTAATTGCGATTTGAGTATTGGATTTCAGTATTACGTTATATATTGTAAGGAACGTGCCTTCTCTGTGGGATCGATAACCAGGACTCCATTAGAGCCCTGTATTACTTGATACGATATGTTTACTTGCGTTGAAGTTTAGACTTTATTAAATCATTATAAATATATAATTAGGTTTATAAGTTCTTGCATAACAAAAAGTTCGCATCAAGTTTTTGGCGCCGTTGCCGGAGAAGGTATAAACGGTATTTATTGATAATATAGTAACTGAAAACTTTTACTTTGTAGTGTGTAATTGTGTGTTTGTTTACTTTTTAGAGTGTTTGTGTGATTTTATATGCGTAGTAGTGGATCGTAAGGTTTAATACCTTACGATTCGGAGTTAGAGCGTACTGTTAGAAAAATTAGAAAACAACAAAAACAAACTGAGAATCCTTGCGAAATGGCGAATAACCAAGATAATCAGAGAAATGATATTGAAAATTTACCGAGACCTTTAAGAGATTATGCTATGAAATTCATGTGACTATTCAAAATCCTGATGTTGCTGCTAATTCATTTGAGCTTAAATCTGTTATTATCCAAATAGTACAAAATAATCAATTTGGAGGAACACCTAATGAGGATCCAAATTTACATCTTGCTAGTTTTCTAGAACTATGTGCTACTTTTAAATATGACGGAGTGTCGAGTGATGCTGTCAGACTTAGACTTTTCTTTTTTTATTAAGGGATAAAGCTAGGGCGTGGTTAAATTTGTTAGCACCTGGATCTATTAGAACTTGGGGAGAACTTTCTCAAAAGTCTCTATCAAAATATTTCCCTCCAACAAAGACTGTTAAGCTAAGAAATGATATCACATCTTTTGGTCAGTTTGAAGGGGAATCAATATATGAAGCTTGGGAAAGATTTAAAGATCTTCTTAGGAAGTGCCCACATCATGCTTTACCAGACTGGTTAATAATTCAAATATTTTACAATGGATTAGTGGGTTATTGAGATCGATTATAGATGTTGTTGCTGGTGAATCGTTAATGTCAAAACCTTTTGATGAAGCATACTCATTAATAGAAGAAATGACTATTAATAATTTTCAATGGCCCTCTGAACGGGTAAATCCTAAGAGAGTAGCAAGTGTTCATGATTCATATATGATGACTATGATAGTTTCTCAAACTGTAGCCCTTTCTAAGAAAATAGATCAGTACAGAATGAATTATTCTTAACCACCCCAAGTTTTTGAGGAAAATTCATTTGGACAGATAATAGAATCTCAAACACCTTACGAGACTTTGAATGCTATTAATAGACCTAATAATCCTTATTCGAATTATTATAATCTTGGTTGGAAGAATCACTCAAATTTCAACTGGAATAATAACAATGTCAATGTTAACCCACAATGGGGGAACAGTTCTATAAATCCTTTTGGAAATTAGAATAATCAAGGAAATACCAATTTTAGACCTTCTTATCCTTCTGAATTCAATAGTAACCTGCAATTTAAGGATAAGAAGTTGTCTACTGAAGAAATGATTCTGAATATAAGAAATCAATTACAAGCTCAAGGTGTTGCGATGAAAAATATTGAAAATCAATTGGGGCATGTTTTCACTGCACTTAATAATAGACCTTCTCGAACGCTTTCAAGTAATGTTGAGATCAATCCAAAAGATCAAAACAAGGAACAACTTAAGGCTATTCAATTAAGGAGTGGAAATGAATTAGAGACAAGAGTATAAAAAGAATGATTTTGTAGATTCTTTAATTCAAGTTCAGGGGGTTTTACAATAGATTAAATTAAAATTTCGTTCTTTGGTGATGTTGAATCGAGTGTTTCAAATTGTTTCTGAATATAATCAGCTTCTTTGTTATCAATTTCATCATATTTATCGTTTTCCATATCTTCATTTTCTTCATATTTTTCTTTGAAAGATTCTTTTCTCAAATAATCGCATGTATCCATTCTAAAACATTCATCATCTCTTTCTATTGAAGGATATTTCATTGACTTTGAAATGTTAAAGGTCATTTCATGATCATTTACTCTCATAGTTAACTCTCCTTTTTGAACATATATCATGGCTCTTCCTGTAGCTAGAAATAGTCTTCCTAAAATGATAGTTATTTCCTTATCTTCTTCTATATCTAAAATGATAAAGTTTACAGGAAAGATAAATTTATCAACCTTAACCAGAACACCCTCTACAACGCCTTTAAGATGTGTAATAGATTGATCAGCTAACGGTAGATTTATAGAAGTTGGTGCAATCTCTCTTATTCCTAACCTTTTAAAAGTTGATAGAGGCGTCAGATTTATGCTAGCTCCTAAATCACATAATGCTCGTCCATAAAATTTTTCACCAATAGCACGCGGGATAGTAAAACTATCAGGATCTTTAAGTTTTTCAGGAAGCTTTTTTTGAATTATAGCACTACACTCTTCACTGAGTGCAAAAATCTCATGATCTAATAACTTCCTCTTTTTTATTGAGTATATCCTTCATAAATTTAACATAATCAGGCATTTGTTCCAAAGCTTCAACAAAAGGAATATTCATTGACAATTTTTTAAAAATGTCTAAGAATTTAGCAAACATTTTTCCCTTGTCTTGTTGCTTTAGTCTTTGAGGAAATGGTGGTGGTAGTCTTTCAACAGTAATTTTCATAGGTTTAAGAGGGAAATCAAGTTATAAACTTTCATTTTCTCCTTCAGTTTCCACTTTTTCCTTTTCAACTACAGTTTCTTTTTGGACACTTGTTTTCAACTCTTTTCCACTTCTTAATTGAATAGCTTTGATCTGTTCTTTTCCTTGATCTTTAGGATTTACTTCAACATTGCTAGGTAAAATTCCAACAGATCTATTGCTCAGTGCAGTAGCAATATACCCCAATTGGTTTTCTATGTTTTTAATTGCAGCTCCTTGATTTTGTAATTGATTTCCCATATTCAAAACTAGTTCTTCCATAGATAACTTCTTCTCCTTGAATTGTGAATTATTATAAAAACCTGGTGGATTAGAAGGTCTATAATTGGAATTACCTTGATTGTTTACATTTTCTAATGGGTTTACAGGATTGTTCCCCCACTGAGAATTAACAGGATTTGTATTACCTTGGTTATTTCAATTAAAGTTTGGATGATTCTCCCAACCTGGATTATAATAGTTTGAATAAGGGTTATTTTGTCTATTATTAATCAAATTTAAAGTTTCATATGAAGATTGAGCATCTACAATTTGTCCCAATGAATTTTCTTCTAACACTGGAGGTGTTTAAGAACGATTCATTTCGTATTGATCTATTTTCTTTGAAAGAGAAGCAATTTGAGAAACTATCATAGTTAAAGCATCTGAATCATGAATACTGGCTACTCTCTTAGGATTTACCCTTTCAGCAGGCCATTGAAAATTATTGGTGGTCATTTCTTCGATTAAATCATAAGCTTCTTCAAAAGGTTTAGACAATAGTGATCCACCAGCAACAGCGTCAATGATGGATCTAAGAGATCCTACTAATCCATTATGAAAAGTTTGATTAATTAACCAATCTGGTAAAGCATGATGTGGGCATCTCCTAAGACGTTTTTTAAATCTTTCCCAAGATTCATATATCGATTCTCCCTCATACTGACTAAAAGATGTGATATCGTTTCTAAGTTTAGCAGTCTTAGATGGTGGAAAATATTTTGATAAGAATTTTTGTGAAAGTTCCCCCCAAGTTCTAATAGATCCAAGTGCTAATGAATTTAACCAAGCCTTAGCCTTGTCCCTTAGTGAAAAAGGAAAAAGTCTAAGTCTGACAACATCATCCGACACTCTGTCATATTTAAAAGTAGCACAAAGTTCTAGAATACTCGCAAGATGTAAATTAGGATCTTCGTTAGAAGTTCAGCCGAATTGATTGTTTTGTACCATTTGGATAATTGCAGGTTTAAGCTCAAATGAATTAGCAACTACATCTGGATTTTGGATAGTTAAGTGAATTTCATCAAATGTAGGGTTAGCATAATCTCTTAGTGGTCTAGATTGATGTTCATTTTATATTCTTTGGTTGTTGTTTTCCATTGTGTTAGGATTGTCAGGATTTCTAGGTTCTTTTCTCAGTTTTCTAATTCTCCTAACATTGCATTCTAATTCTGAATCGTAGGGTATAAGATTTTAAAGTCCAAATTTACGCATACAATCGAAATTAGTACACAGAAAAACAGTTGACTAAATATAAAAAAAAAGTTGCAATTCTATTAAAAAGTTTTCTAATTATCCTAAATTGTCCGTTACTCTAATTATGTTATATATCCCCGGCAACGGCGCCAAAAACTTGAACCGCTCCGTGCACTTTGCGTAAACTTAATATGACTAGAATTTGATATAAAAATGTATAAAGATATTCAATAATCGCATAGTTGCTTTTATCAACGCAAGTATACGTATCGCTCAAGTAATACAGGGCTCTAATAGAGTCCTGGATATCGATCCCACAAGGATATTTCAGAGGCTACAGACTAGGATTATAGAAACCAATTCAGAATCACAACTTTATAAATCAAATTGCTTATCTGTCACTAATATGCAATTGTAAATAAGTTGGAATTTTAAATGAACTAATTTCTACTAACAATTAACTACTTTTACTAATAAAGTAAGGTTCAATAGATAAGCATGCATCCTTCTCCTTGTTAAAAAATTTAAATGAATGGATAATTAAAATTAGTTTAAAACTGTGTTGTGCCACATAGGAGCTTACATATTCTTTACTCTTTAGTCCAGGCATAAAGAACATTGACTAATCCTATGCTTGGTTACTAAATCTGTGGCTAGGCTGGGAGGATACCGGCTCTCACTTCGGAGCTCCCACTTTCCCCTTGCCTGAGGGCTAACATCTACACTTCAACACCCAAACAATAGGACCGAATTGAGGATTTTAGTCTGTCACTCTAAAATCTCCAATTCTACTCCCGATAAATAATATTTCTCTATTTATTTGCACCCTACTTTCAAGGACTTTGACCTCCCTGAATCTTGGATCTAATCTTCACTTTAGTTTTTAAACTCAACATATTTCAACAAATCAATTGGCCAGATTGAAAGTAAATTAAGATTTAAGTGAAAATATTATCACAACTTCTTTAATATTCTCTTGGCACACTAATTCAAATCATCATTTCACAAAAATCTCAAAACAAGGAAAAAGACTGAGAAACTACTCAGATTTCATGGAGAAGATACGACAAAACTTAGATTTCATATATAAAAGCAAAGTTATATAAACTAAAATAAGTAAATACAACTTATCTTGAATTTCTTCCCAAGCAAACTCTTTGAAGTTCTTCTGAATCTCTTCCTTTCTTTTCAACACAAGAATTCTTCTTCGAAGCGGCAAGGAGGAAGAAATCTCTCACTTTCCTTCCACTCTTACAATGTCTCGAAGGATCCCTCGCAATAAACACTAATTAAACTAACTCTCTAATACTCTAATGGCACTAAAAACACTAACTAACACATGTGGACACAGTGGAATCCCTAGACACACATGATTTCTGGCCCCAAATTGTTTCTTTTAAAGTAGTTGAAGAGTTTTCAAGAGTTACCCAAACATCCCTTCAAAAATCGTCCACATTCAATGTACCTCGTGAGAGAACCAAATTTCGTGCTGTCGGCAGCCTCGATCGCGCCGTCAGCGGGCTTCTAGAATATTTGGCTTTGGACCCTCTCTCATAAGGCCCGCTGTCAGCAGCCTCGAACTCGCCGTCGGCGACCTTTCTTGTAATATATTTACTGAACATTCAGGAAAAATCCACCGTCGGCGCCGTCGATCTCGCCGTCGGCGCCCTAGATCAAATCTTCATATTTTAGTCCTTTTCTCTTCAAATTCGCTTCTTGTTGCATCTTTTTGCTCCAATGTCCATAAATCAACATACTTGCAACAAAACATCAAAAATACATTTCTTTAAAGTGCAATATCATCAAAATCAATATAAAATAGGTATGAAAATCTCAACATATTTTTAATGGGTCAGTGAACCTGCAGATCTGGGAAGCGCAACCAAATAGGGATGATGGGAGGTTCAGTACGATGATCAAAATCCACCGTCTATTTTAGCACATTCATCACCCGATTATCTATTCGAATGATTCTTCTAGCAAATACTTGGGTGTAATCTCCATCATCTGTTAATTGGATGAGGACGTGCCACCCATCCAGTCTACCAATCTTCTAACTTCCCATGGCGAACCCTAGCGACTCATACTCGCATCTGTCTCCCGCGTCGTCTCCCGGCGTCATCAATCTTTCCTACTCTTCTCGATGCTTCACTGCTCTTCGTCTTCATCACTGTCGCGGTCTGCTTCAACTCGTTTACTGCGGCATGGAAGAGCTTGCGGCCTGCGGTGCTTCGCCTCTGCGACGCCTTTGCGTCTGTAGAGCAATCCAGCCGCTCGACTGCTCCGGCTGCAAGAGGGACGCAGACGCTCCGCCCTGCCTGAGCTTAGCTTCTTTTGCCCGATGACCAATCTGCCCGCAGGGCTTAGTTCGCCCCGCATCCTGACAACGGGTCTGCGCACCTACAGTCCCTTCAGTCGGATTTGTGCAGCGGCACAATGGTTTCGGGCCGTTCTTACGCCGACGCCCTCGCCGGTGATAACCCCGCCCGCGCCCCCTCACGTTCCAACATGTTCCCGCAGAGATACCACGACGCATTCGCGCAAGGCATTGAAACTGGGTTTCTCAAAAAGGCATCCCGTAAAGATGGAAAACCCGCAATCTTTCTCACCGAGGCAGAGATTTCCACCCTAGCTGCACCCTGCCGACTGTTTCTAGTAGGTAAGTTCCTCTACGGTAATCCTAAACTTGAACCGATTCAAAGGGAATTTGAGCAAATGAAGTTGAATATATATATATATATATATATATATATATATATATATATATATATATATATATATATATATATATTACTTTACTCTTCCTTGTTTTAGCACCCCCATATTGAGTTTAAGTGGACAATTCGACCCCTCTCAAAAAAAGATAAAAAAAAGGCTGATTATATATACATAACTACTTTTGGAAAGAAGTTGGGCAAGATTTTAATTGACATAGCCGGCAACACAATTGGAAAAATAAAGCTGAATAATTCCTAATTATGCTCGGGAAGGCACCGAGCAGCTCTCTTTCTAGTGCGTGGCAGGCAACATATCTTACGGGCCTGCCACCATAAAAATCAGCTTTCCACCTTATAATTAATTAAATGGAATTTAAATTCTCCTTTCTAATCTTAAAGAAGAGATTAAGGATTATGGTTAACAGATCATCCCACTGAAAATGACATCAAATTAATTTTATATTTACATGCATAGCGGTCTAATTTTTAATATTATATAGAAATAATATTATTATTTAATTTTAAAATATAAAATACAAATTTTCATATAGGTTTATAACGCCAAAAATGGTATTGAAAGTTTAGGTGTGAGATTTGTAAATACATAAATTATGTGGAATGTATGTAATCTTTTCTATATATTTTTAGCATTATTTTAAATTTTTTTTAAGGGGATTTCACAGGAATCCGATGGTCCAGAGGAAGGGAGTGCGATAAAGGAATGCCTTTGCAAGGTGCTCGCAAGATAATTGAGATGACTGAGCCAAAAGGCGACAAACTGACCCATCCAATGATTCATCAGAAGGATGTTCGAACCTTCAACATCTAATACTTATTTATGTTAGTTAATAGCAAAGAAACTTACTTGAAAATTTATTTATTATTTTATTTACTTGGTAATAACTAGTTATATGCTAATTTAAATCCATTCAACTTCTTATTTATCTAGATTCATAAACTTTTTTAATAAATTTATATATAAAAAATCAAGTACTCATTTAAATTTTTAACTTGTTCACTGGTTTTTATATAAAAATCAAGCTCAATCAAATTTTTAATTTTGTATAAAAAAGCAAGTATTCATTTGAATTTTTTACTTTTTAATTAATATAATCAAGGCAAGTACAAATCAAGAATGAACATTAAAGATTTTAAACAAGTCGATATAAACATATATGTGAAAGCTAGTCTCAAACTCAAACAGAATATGAGCAACTTATGATTCGACCAAGCCAAGTCCAAAACATGGCATACTCAACTCAATTCATCTCAATTACAGCCCTAACAGCAGAGCTTGTGGGGTTTACAGGTACTACGACAAGCAAACAACTGTGTGCGCAATAGGGTAATAAGGAAAACGAGTGGTGATGGGCTCCTGTAACTGAGTGGGTGTGCACACATGCGAGGTTGGGGTGCAATGGGGCAAGTAAGTGCAAGTAGGAACATATGTGTGCACACGTGATGGAGTCATTAGGCATGTGTATACTGGCTGACGTTAGTAATTGTTCTCCTGCACATGCATCATGAGAGTAGGCATGCCCATAGGGTTGTTATCTAGTTGAGCCGAGTCGGTATGTCATGATTTGAACTTGGCATGGTCTAATCACAAGATGTTCATGTTTAATTCGAGCTTGCCTCGAGCTTGTTAGTTTTTTTTTTAATGCAATTTCATAAACACATAATGAACAAGATATTTGAATTCATGATTTTTACATGTTCAGAAATAAGAAAAACATATTTGTATTCATGATTGTAGAATTAGATCCGATAAGATGGAGTTTATCTCTCTAATCCACTAAAACATTCTTTATTTTCTGATGAAAAAAAAGATACGGTGTGTTATAAAGAGATATTATAAAGAGAGATGACACTTCTCTTGATTCATACGCTATTTAAGCACTATCCATCAAGGGGGTTACTGACCAATGAGATTTATGATAATTTAATTAATTAATTGAAATTTATTATTAAAATAAATGACACATGTTAGTAACCATCATCCATAAGTTGTTACTTATCAAAAAAAGATTTAATTTAATTTAATTAATTAATTAAAATAAATGACACACATTAGTAACCACCATCCATAAAGGGATTACTAATCAAAAAAGATTTTAAGAGAATTTTATTAATTAATTAAAATAAATGACACATATTAGTAACCACCATCCATAAAGGGTTACTTATTAAAAAAGATTTAAGATAATTTAATTAATTAATTAAAATAAATGACACATATTAGTAACCACCATCCATAAGGGGTTACTTATCAAAAAGATTTTAAGATAATTTAATTAATTAATTTTCATTTATTATTAAAGTAAATGACTCACGTTAGTGGATTTATGGGCAACGTGAGCCACAATTAAAAATTAACATTCTTCCACTTGGCCCACATAATTTTTTTATTATTATTAGCGTATATCATACTGCACAAAATATAAGTTAAAATCCTTCTTTGTATTGGTCAAATCATAAATCATCAATAAGTAAGAAATCAATATGAATCATGGTGGTTGTGTATCAATTTATCAACACAGTCCCTTCCATGTATCACAAAATCAATTACATATTTAGCATAATGAGAAATAACATCATGGTCTCATAACATCTATTAAAAAGACAAATGTTTTTAAACATCACACAACGTAAAGTGTACACTAATGAAAAACAAGATATGTAAATATAAAAAATAACAATAAACCGAGCTCAAAAGGTCAAACATAAAGAGCACTAAACACAAACTGATAAAGAGTTTTGGTAATACCCATTCTCACGACATGTTTGTTAAATGTCTTGGTGGCAACCCTTTCGTCAATGTTATGCTCAATTGACACCCTATGTTTCTAAAATTCTTCCTTAACGACAAAGTATTTTAATTCCATGTGTTTAGCACATTTGGAATACTTGTCGTTTTTAGAAAGAAGACAGCTGCAAAGTTATCTCAGTAAATTTTCAACAGCTTGACAACACTGCAATTCCAAGTTCTGAAATAAAATTCTGCAGCCATAAGCCCTGAATTTATAGCTTTGAACCATACCATAAATTCAGCTTACATAGTAGATGCAGCAATGATAGTCTGCTTCAGACTTTTCCATGAGATTTCTTCTTCAGCCAAAATGAACAAATATCTAAATATTGATTTTTTGGTATCAACACTTCAGCAAATCTGAATCTGAATATCCTATCACTTCAAGATCATTAGATCTTCTATAAGTGAGCATGTGATTCTTTGTTCTTTGCAGGTATCTCAAAACTTTCTTTACAGCTTTTCAATAATCTATTCCTGTATTACTTTAATACCTGCCTAGCATTCTGACAACAAAGCTAATGTCTGGTCAGGTAAAAGTCTGAGCATAAATTAAGTTTCCAACAATAGATACATAAGAAATTTCTTCCATTTGTTTACGTTCCAAATCTTTTTTTGGACACTACATAAGGCTGAATTGTTTCCTTTCTGAATTGGAGCAACATTTGCAGAGCACCCTTCCATATTGAATCTCTTAAGAACTCTACCAATATATGCTTTTTGAGACAGCCCTAACAAACCTTGTGATCTATCAAGAAATATTTCAATTCCAATCACGAATGATGCCTCACTCATATCTTTCATTTCAAAGTTATTTGAGAGAAAATTCTTGGTTTCTTACAATAAGTCAAGATCATTAGTAGCTGGCAAGATGTCATCAACATACAGAATGAGAAATATGATCTTGCTCCCATCGACATTCTGATATATACACCAATCAACTGTGTTTTCTTTAAATCCAATGGACGTGATTGTATCATTAAACTTATGATACTATTGTCGAGAAGCTTTCTTAAGTCCGTATATTTATTTTTAATTTTACACACCACATGTTCATTTCCTTTAACTGAAAATCCTTCAAGTTAACTCATTTAGACCTCTTCATCTAAATTGTCATTCTTAAAGGCAGTTTTCACATCTATTTAGTATAACTCCAAATCATAATGAGCTACTAATGTCATGATAATTCTAAATGAATCCTTCTTAGAAACCAGAGAAAATGTTTCTTTATAATTGATGTCGACTTTCTGGATGAAATATTTGGTAACAAGTTTGGCTTTATATAGTTCAATATTGTTATTTTAGTCGCTCTTAGTCTTAAAGACTCATTTACACCCGACTCTTTTAAAACCTTCAAGCAATTCAACGACATCCCAGACTTTGTTGTGATCTATCAATTTCAACTCATCTTGCATTGAATCTAACCATTTAGAAGAATTTACACTTTTTATGGCTTGTGAAAATGAAACTGGATCTTCATTGAGTCCCAAGTCAAATTCAGATTCGTGAAAATAAATCACATAATCATCAGAAATAACAGACCATTTTTGTCGTTAAGATTTTCTAGGTACTACTTCATGTAGTTCATCTAATGTTGGTTCGTTAGTGACTATTTCATTGTGGGGTATTTGATCATATTTGTTGTTCTTGTAAGTTGTCAATTTGTTCAACAACTGTAGGAATAATAGCTTGAGAAGAAATTTTGGGTAAAGGAATTTGATCCCTAATTTCTTGGTTCTCCACTTTACATGGTTCCAAACTCCCACTAACTTCACCATTTTCAATGAACTTAGCATTTCCAGGTTCAATAATTCTTGTATTGTAGTTAGGATAATTAAATGTATAACCTTTAGATTTTTCTAGATAACCAATGAACAAACCACTAATTGTTCTTGAGTCTAGTTTCTCTTCATGTGAATTATAAATCCTTATTTTCGCTGGGCAACCCCAAGCATGCAGGTGCCTTAAACTAAGTTTATTTCCTGTCTACAGTTCAAAAGAAGTATTTGAAACTGTCGTATTAGGAATCTTGTTTAAAAAATATGCAGCAGCGTTTCAAGCAAGAATCCACAATGATGAAGGTAAATAAGAATCACTCATCATACTCCTAACCATTTCCATTAGAGTACGGTTTCACCTTTCTGAAACACCATTTTGTTGTAGTGTTCCTGTCATAGTGTATTGAGCACATATGTCATTAGTTTTAAGGAATTTAGCAAATGGACTTGTACATTGTCCAGATTCATTGTACTTCCATAAAATTCATCACTTCTATCAGACCTGATAATTTTCACTTTTATGTCTAATTGTCTCTCAATTTTAGTTATAAACACCTTTAATGCATCTAATGATTGAGATTTTTCATGTAATAAGTAGACATATCCATAACACCAAAAGTCATGGACAAAAGTGCTAAAATACTTTTCTCCATCAAAAGATGGAATTTCAAATGATCCACAAATATCAGTGTATATAATTTTAAGGAGCTATGTGCTTCTTGTGGCAGCTTTCTTAAGTGTTTGTTTTGTGTGCTTTCTCTTAATACAGTCCACACAGATGTCAAGATCAGTAAAATCTAAATCATTAAGGATTTCATTCTTTACCAATCTTTTAATTCTTTTTTTTGAATATATGACTCAAATGTTTATGCCACAAAGAAGCTGAATTTTCATTCATAAAACCACGTTTAGTACCAACATTATGATGCAAGATCATCAGAGTCTCAGTGAAAAGGTTATTAAATTTAATCTTATATAGACCGTCACAAAAAATAACAAAACCAACGAGATGATTGTTTTTAAACAAACTAAAACATTCATTCTCAAATTTAAAAGAGTATCCAACATAATCAAGTTTAGACAATGAAATCAAATTATAGGAAACATAAGGGACATAAAGTGTTTAAAAGGGTCTAAATGATGTCCAATATCTAAAATCAATTAATAGGTTCCAATGGCTTCAACTAGAGCTTTGACTCAGTTTCCCATGAAGACAAACTTTTCATTTGGGTTTATGGTTTGAGTAATGAATCTCTGCATCATATTAGAAACATGAGTGGTATAACCAGAATCAATCCACCAATTATTATAAGGAACTTCGGTCAAATTTGATTTGAAACATACAGAAACACAAGGTTTATCTTTCTTTTCAAACCATTCTTTGCGTTCCTGACACTTATTTTTCATAGTGCCCAGACTTTCTGCAAAAATGACACTTAATTTTTGTATGTTCATCTTTGTGAATTACGGCAGATGACACATTAATCTTTAATGGTTGTTGCTTGCCCTTTTCATTCTTTTTTATAGGTTTCTTTACATCTCTTATATGACGACCATTGAAATTAATGAAGTGATTTTCTCCTTTCTTAAGTCTTGCTTCCTCTTGAATGACCATACATTGCAGTTCATTCACATCCACTTATATTTCATAGTGTTGTGGTTCATGTGAAATTGACAACACTGACTATGCAAGGAGTTAACGATAAACTGTATAAGGAAATTTTCATTCACTTATATTCCCAGGGTCTTAAGTCTTGCTGTTATGTTTGTCATTTCAACGACATGTTCATGTATAGTACGAGAACCATCAAATTTCATGTTGGTTAACGTACTCAATAGTGTCCTAATAAGAGACTTATCAGCAGAGTCAAACTAAGAACATCCCTCAGCAAATTTCATGAATTTCTTAGCACTTTCAGTGTTATAAAATGCACACTTTATGTTGTTTTCTACAGTCATTTGCATAAACATTAAGTTCAATCTGTTCGATTTTCCCATGTTTTATAGAAAAAGCTCTATTCAGCACTGCTAGAATCAATAAGAGCAGGAGGTTTCTCAGTCATAAGTGTTAAATCAAGATCCAAAACACCAAGGTGAAACTAGACTTGCTTACGCCATTCAAAGAAATTAAGCCCATTAGATTTCTGAACAGATGTTGCTTGCGGATGAAGAGAAACAGGAGTAGATACTACGAATATTTGAAATGTTCATACATTAATGCTTCGAATATTAAACTTAAACAGATATTCATATTCAATCATATTAAATGAAAACATTAATAGTGTATTTAAAATCTCTTTTGAGTGATATAACAATACACAATAATAAACAAAATTGATACTTGATTTTAATTTAATATAATTGGCAATTGTTTATATTCAGATTAGACATGTCTATTATCTTTTCATATATATAAACATATCTAATCAAGTATATAAATAGGCCACAATGATATTCAAAGATTAAAAAGTAAATAATTAACATTTGGGTGATCCACAAATATTTTATAATCAATGAATTTCAATATACTCATAATGAAATTTTAAAAAAAATGTTTCATAATAAGCATCACATACTTATGAGTAATTGAATTTATTTAATTTGACATCTATTAAACATACTAATTTGGTCACTTTGGTGACTAACAAATTAAACATAATATAGACATCAAATAAACAATAATTTCAATCACAACAATATACATTTCATAACATAAATTATAGGGTTAAGTCCCGATCCAAAACCCAAATTTAATAATGCCGAAAATAATCTCTCACTTTACGGATTAACTTTAGTAATCTAATTCTAAAATCTAATTCACAGCGGAAATATAATAAAATTAACATACATAAAATATAAATGAAAAATCAGAAATTCAACAACTATGACTCTAATACCACATGTCAGTTTTTTTTTTAAATGCAAATTCATAAACACACAATGACCAAGATATTTGAATTCATGATTTTTATATATTCAGAAATAAGAAGAACATACTTGTATTCATGATTGTAGAATTAGATCTAAGGAAATGGAGCTTCTCTCTAATCTACTAAAACGTTTTGTACTTTTTGATGAAGAGAAAGATACGGTGTGTTTTAGGAAGAGAGATGACTCTTCTTTGGATTCATGCGCTATTTAACCACCATCCATCAGGAGGGTTACTGAATAATAAGATTTATGATAATTTAATTAATTAATTAAAATATATTATTAAAATAAATGAGACGTGTTAGTAACCACCATTTATAAGGGGTTACTTATCAAGAAGGTTTTAATTTAATTTAATTAATTAATCAAAATAATGACACGCATTAGTAACCACCATTCATAAGGGGTTACTTATCAAAAAGAATTTTAAGATAATTTATTAATTAGTTAAGATAAAAGACACATATTAGTAACCACCATCCATAAGGGGTTACTTACTAAAAATGATTTAAGATAATTTAATTAATTAATTAAAAGAAATGACACATATTAATAAGTAGTAACCACCATTCATAAAGGGGTTACTTATCAAAAATGAGTTTAAGATAATTTATTTAATTAATTTTGATTAATTATTAAAGTAAATGACTCACGTTAGTGGGTTTATAGGCAATGTGGGCCACAATTAAAAAGTAACAGAGCTCTCATATATGGATTCATACTTTGCTTAATTTTTTGTGAAGCTTGGTGGTTGGGAGTTCTTTGCTATCAAGAAAAGGATTGTATCCTTTAGTTGTAAGAAGTTTAGAGACTTGTACCTTCTATACAAGGTAATGGCTTTGGGTTAGGGATGTAGTAACCACGTTCTTGATATGAGACATCAGAAATCTGAGGGAGCTAGGAATGCTGACTCCTATAATTATGTTGAAGGTGGCTATGAACTGTTGTTCTTGTGTGGCTATGGAGCCAAGAGAATCCATCCTTGTTGAAGGTGATTCAGCTCTGATAATAAATGAGAAAATGAGAAGAGAACTATAATAGAATACAGAGAGGCTAAAGAACAGATAAGAAGATTTTTGTTAATTCATTCATGCTTAATTATAAATAGAAGATTCGTGACTTATTATGAGCTTCGTCCATGGCTTACTTGTAGTTAAGTCAAGGGGGGTTATGTTGGTCACTATACAATAAGCTTTAATAACCTAAAATAAAAGCTTAACTGCTGAGAATCCCTAGCAGAGGAAGAAAGGAGCGGCTTGAGCACAAGAGAAACGAGAGCTGAGCATGAATCTTCTGGAATGCACCAATCTTGGACAAAACGAGGTAAGTATACTTTTAGTCCACACGAGGAAGCAGAGATGCTTTTCCGTACCAACAATGGTTATACCTAGCACAATTTTTCAAAAAATAATACCCACAAAAAATCAGTGCATACACTAATGACCTGTGGCAAGACCAAACACGAAAAAAGAGAAGCCACAGTCATGTGAGAGAAGTTTACTTACACCATTAGAGATCATTAAATACAATAAATTCTTCTTTTGAGTGCTAGCCTTGTGGCCATCCTCGCTTGAGAGTTATAGTTGTTGAGCTCCAATTCAATCTGAACTTATATTTAAGTCGAACATGAATTTAATTCGAACAAACGAGTTTGAATCGAGCTGAACACAAATAAACTTTTCACGAGCTATTTTGACCACGTGTCAAACATGAATAAAAAGATCGAACGAGACAGACACAAACAAGGTCGGGCTTGCCCAAACTCAACTCATTTACACTCCTATCTATGCCTATCAATTGTCCCTCCTTTAGATGAAGATGCATTCAAAATAGGATAAAATAAGGTCCAGTTTGAGGCAGTTTATAAGTGCATGGGCGTTCTTGAAAATGCCACGGTACCATTTAGATAACACTTTTTGCGCGTTTATCCTAAAGTGTGTTTGGGTTTTTACACTAAAAGTAGACTGTTGGTCGAACCCTGTGGGCCACGTTTCAAAATAAACTGTTTATCCCAAAACACATAAGCCGCCTCAAACACACCGTAAACTTCTAATTACACAAATTTTATTTCCTTATAGTACCCCGCCGGGTACGTGTTTTTACCAATTCATTTGTATTTATATATATATAAATTCTTTAGCTAATTCAAAATTGATAATAAAAAAAATGTTTCGCAATATTCTGTCCATGAGACGCGCCGTATTTATCTTAAATGAGTTGGTTTTATTTTAATTATTATTATTCTTAAACAGTCAAAATCGAGTTTTGTAATAATATCTCAAATTGTCACGTCAAAATACAATAATTCAATTCAAATGGCCTCATTTGATCTAAAAGGGCCAAAAATTGCTTTAAAAAAATCTTATGCGAATACATTTTAAATTATCGCCAAAAAAAAAAAAATCAAGATTTTAATTATAAAAATCAAATGCATCTTTCATACAAAAATAAGCTTTTATATAAATATATATATATATATATATATTTATTTATATATATATATATATATTAAAATATAGGTGTTAGATATATCAACATATAAGAATTGATTGGTATGAAAGATGATTATAAAAATCTCCTTTGAATTTATGAGAACGTAGAAATCTCATTTGAAATTACGGGAGTAGGGGTGTAAACGAGCTGGACAGGAGCGAGTCCGGACTCGGAACATATTCGACTCGTTTATATTTCGAAAATACAACAAATATATTCGTGTTCGACTAGTTTATTTAGCGAGTCGAACATGAGTTGTTCACGAACAAAGAATCATTTTGACAATTCTAATCACGCAGTCATCATTAAATATATAATAATTTTATTCTTTTTTATTCACAATTTTAATTGATTATAAATGTGTGTGTGTGTCGCATACCTTAGCTTATTGGTGGCGGGCTAACTGTAAGTCCCCTCAGGTATGTGGTTCAATCTCATCATGACACAGGGACTCTCAAATTATAGGCACATAGAGCGGCTCTCATCATGGGGTTAGAATGTGCATAAGAAATATATATATATATATATATATATATATATATATATATATATATTCATATATATATTCATATATTAACACAAAAAAATTATTCTTGTTCGACAAATTAACTTAGGGAATGAATTGAACACGAAGTTCTTAATGAAATGAGGACGAATTATTCACGAACAATGAACGGTTTTGATAGCGCTAATGAGAAGGCATTAATTACACGTTTTGTGTCAAATTTTTTATATGATAAGATAATATAACCATTTCAACCTGCATGAATTAAAATTGACGTTGATCAAATCTTACGCCAATTAATGCACAGTTGCCATTTGCGGGAACCTCATGCTCAGGTCATCCTTGCCCAATTTACCTGCTAAAGCAGAACAACCGTAAAAGGGCTTCGCTTTTAAAAATATTACTAAATGTGCCACTGCCGTATTCCTAGGCCGACCGACAACCGGGTGCCGGAGGCCTTTACAGTATAAAATGTAAGCCCAAGCTAATGGCCACGTTCTCTCTCTCTCTCTCTCTCTCTCTCTCTCTCTCTCTCTCTCTCTCTCTCTCTGGAGATGTGCTGAGCTGACAGGGTCTGTGAGTGGAAGATGATTCTGCTCAATCTTTATGATCTTTTGAGTTATTGAGGAGGCAAATGCGGATGATGTTCTTGTAGATTGTTCTGGTTTAATGTGAAGTTGATGTCAATTTGGTGAGCTTAGGCTTTAGGTTGGCGTTTTAGGGTTTGGGAAGTAGAAGAGCGTTTGGAACATTGCGGTTTTTAGGCCTTCAACGAGAGCGGAGATGCAGCAGGATCAGCGCAAGACGGTATGATTTTAATCAGTATCTTATTTTTTTATCTTTGTTTTTCCGTCTTTATATAATTTTATTTTTGGTTGCGAATTAAGATCTGCTCCTGCAGCAAGATTTTTTTTAGATATTGAAATTGAAATAGTTAAGATTTTGAATGGTGCTATTAACTTACTTTTTCCCCCTGGGTTTTATGGTGAGTTCTTTTGAATCGCAAACATTCTTGGAGGCTACTCGTTGTTCTTGCTTGCAGTTCTTTGTGCGGTTCCTTATGTTAACTTAAATTTTCTCAATCGTTTTATTGCGATGAAAGTTTGCAGATTTTATCCTCGGTTTTTCTACTGATGGAATTGCCCAGATGCATAGTAGTATTATTATTGTTATTAGAATTTGCATGAATCCAGTATGACATAAATGGCCGGTTTCTATACGTCTTCATATATATGTTTCCCTCAATTTGGCAAAAAAATTGAATTTTCATTGAACTTCGTTGTGGGCGTTGATCTTTTAGATTTTTTTGGTCTTTTGCTTTTCTTTTGTATTCATCATAATTTGATAATTATTCCTTCTTTCATTTCAAATTCTCTGATTGTTATGCGTCTTGTTGCCTCTCAATCACTCGCAAGAATGTGATATAACCTCATAGCAACTTTTTCGGTTCTTTTTTTTCTTAATTTTATTTCCGTTAGATATGTTCCTGACAAATTATGGCTGTTGTTGGTGATATCTGAATGAGATTTTATGCCGTCTGATTTTTGCTTTTATCGGGGATTGGGAAGATCAAGTTGCTTTCTTTATTTAGACGCTAGATTTTTGTACGCATGAGCTTAAGATGTTTTGGATTCATCATGAAAAAAAGTTCCACTCTTTCCCACATCAAATTGAGAAATTGCAGAGTTACCTTGTGATTGTATTTCTTTGTTGAATTAGATTATAGATTAATAGACCTTTGGAGTTTGAAAGGAAGTTCACTACCGCATTATAATTATCTCCCTAGTTAATGTTGCTCTTTTCTGTCAACCATCTATAACTTAGGGATAGATACATACATAGCACTTGAAACATTGTTGTTTATAAAATCTAGCACCCAAGTAATTTTTTTGAATTATCGAACCGATGTATGAAAGACGGTGCTAGATTTATTAACAGCAATATTTCAGGTTTTATGTACGTAATTGCCCCTAATTTTATTACATTTCTTTTCTTTAGACATTTGATTCATTTAGTTTAAAGACTTTTTTGTGACAAAGTGTGATATTTTATATTTTACAGGATACTCCGGAGGTGGACTTCTTCACTGAATATGGGGATGCCAGCAAATACAAAATTCAGGAGGTCATAGGGAAAGGAAGTTATGGAGTTGTGTGCTCTGCTATAGACATTCAAACCGGAGAAAAGGTGGCTATCAAGAAGATACATGATATTTTTGAGCACATCTCAGACGCTGCCCGTATTCTTCGTGAGATCAAGCTTCTTAGACTTCTTAGACATCCTGACATTGTAGAAATAAAGCACATCATGCTACCCCCATCAAAGAGGGATTTTAAAGATATTTATGTTGTTTTTGAGCTTATGGAGTCAGATCTTCATCAAGTTATCAAAGCCAATGATGACTTGACCAAAGAGCATTACCAGTTTTTTCTTTATCAGCTCTTACGCGCATTAAAGTATATCCACACAGGTTGAATTCGTTTATTTTCTTATGATTAGTCTGTTAAATTTGAACAATGTTATTGGATGTTGATGTCATTTCATTTTTGCTGGAAATTAATATCACAGTGCTGTTACTATATGACCTGACACTCTTGTTTTCTACTTATTTTTTCCATATTCTTTTTTCAATAACATTCTGTAAGAATTTAAATATTTATGTACGCATGTACCTTTGAGCAAAAGAAAACACTTTGGAGTTGTTTTCTATTTCTTTTTGGCAGTTCATTATGTTTTGATGCTCCACTGTTGTGTAATTAGATAGTTTTTGCTCGTTGCTCAGCATGCCTATCTTAAATTTATACTGAAGATAATCAATCTAATGCAGCTAATGTTTATCATCGAGATTTAAAGCCAAAGAATATATTAGCAAATGCCAACTGCAAGCTCAAAATTTGTGATTTCGGTTTAGCAAGAGTTGCATTCAGTGATACCCCATCAACAGTGTTTTGGACGGTATATCAATAATAATTTGGTTAGATCGCTTTTACCCTAATTTACTTTGGGAGATCAGAATTAGTTTCATTTGAACTTTTTATTGAAAATATTTAGGATTATGTCGCAACAAGGTGGTATCGAGCACCTGAGCTATGTGGTTCATTCTTCTCCAAGGTAATTATTATGTTTTTGAAACATACAATGCGATTTTGAAATACTTCCACTTTTCATCATCTTCTGCAAAGCGGTCCCTTTTTGTTGTTTTATCATTGGTGCATTGGATCATCTCTCTCTGTTTCACTACGCAACTTTTCATGAATTTCTTATGTCGTTGCACAAAGTTCTCTTATTGGTCTTACTAGAAGGACTTGCCCCATAACAGACTTTAAGATCATTCTAACTACAGCTATGTGGTGATTTTAACCATTATGATTATGAAACTTGATTAAATTTAGAATTTTTCTTGAATCTGGAATATTTTGTAATCGAACTGTTTTATGGCATGTTTGCAATTAATTAAAATGAGGGGCATTTACATACGTAGCACACAATTCTTATGTATTTACATCTCAAACCTAAACTTTCATATTTACACACATAGCACTTATATCTTTAATATCACATAAATAATAGCTCTATTACCACTTTTTTTATAAATTCAAATACATATGTTCATGCATAGGTTTAAAGCACCAAAGTGCTATGTATGTAATTATAAAAGTTTAGGTGTGAGATCTGTAAATACATAAAGAGTTTTAGATAGGTAAATCCTTCAAAATAAAATGCTTGTTCAAGAATTATTTTGGACTAGGCTACTTGCAAGATTTTATTATCTATCTGATGTATTTTTTATTAAATTTTTGTTAGTATATATTTTAACTCATGCATTTTGTACATTTTCCTAATTGAACGATGTTTCTGCATTTGCAGTACACACCAGCCATAGACATTTGGAGCATAGGTTGCATTTTTGCTGAGGTATTAACTGGGAAGCCTTTATTTCCTGGAAAAAATGTGGTACACCAATTGGACTTGATGACTGATCTTCTTGGCACACCTTCCATGGATTCTATATCTCGGGTATGGTGGTTTCTCTCGAAATGTTATATTGAATGAGAATTTCTTCCAAGCTTTTTGCCCGTTCTCATATCTTCTCTCATTTGACAAAAAGGTTCGAAATGATAAAGCGAGAAGGTTTTTGAGTAGTATGAGGAAAAAGCAACCGATTCCATTCTCACAAAAGTTTCCAGATGCAGATCCTTTGGCCCTCAAACTTTTGCAAAGGCTACTAGCATTTGACCCAAAGGACCGCCCATCAGCTGTAGAGGTGTGTGCTTATTTGTTTGAGTAACTTGTTAATATAATCCTCTGACAATATACATGTGGTCATTTTAGTCCCAAAGTCTATGAAAGTGTCAAATTAGTTCCAAAAACTTTTAATATGTGTTGAAATAGTCGCCAAATAGAACTATTTTAGCTCCTATTAAAAGAATATGGGAACTATATTGACTTTGGGACTATGATCACCAACAAAGAATCGGGGACCATTTTCACACTTTTCTCTTATTTCTTGTTGATCATGTAACTTTTCTTCTTGTTTATTCATGCAATCATAGTTGTAGCCCTATGTTGTAAAGAAGAAGAATGTGCATTTTAATTCTCGTCATTATTTGTTGGGATGCTTTATCATCTTAAAATGTCTGTTGTTTTAGGCGTTGGCGGATCCTTATTTTAATGGTTTGGCCAAAGTGGAGAGGGAGCCCTCTTGCCAACCAATCACAAAAATGGAGTTTGAATTTGAGCGGCGAAGGGTGACAAAAGAGGACATTAGAGAACTTATTTTTCGTGAAATTTTGGAATATCACCCTCAACTTCTTCAGGACTATTTAAATGGCACCGAGAGAACAAGTTTCATGTATCCTAGGTTATTTATTTATTTTTTTTACGATATCTTTCAACAATATATTTATTGTTTGCTTATCATTGATGTTGTATCTCTATCATTTTAGTGCGGTTGATCAATTCAAAAAACAGTTTGCTCACCTGGAGGAGAACGGTGAAACAAATTCTCCCACGGTTCCGTTATCGAGGAAACACATTTCTCTTCCCAGGTAATTATTTCTTTGCCCTTATAACTATGTTCCATTTCTCATTCAAAATAATTGTTTAAAGAACATGTTGAGAATTGGACCTTATTTAGGGTCCTATTGGTAAAAAGAGAATATTGAAGAAGTCTAGGGTTTATTTGTAAAACATTGTAATACCCTATTTAAGCCCATGTTATGAATGTACATATTAGGTTTTGAGCAATCCTTTCTTTTTGGTATCAGAGCCTAACCTAGCGGACTCATGTCTTCGCCTTCATAGGAAGCTCCGATCGCGACTGTATCACAAGGTTTGGTCACGTTGTCGCCACAAAGGTGTGGGAACCTAGCTGCCTCACATCTTCGCCTTCCCAACAAGCTCTGATTGCGATTATATTTTAGGGATCGACCACGTCGTCGCATTCTCAGCAAGCTTTGATTGCAACTGTATCGCAGTTGTACGCTGTGTTCCCGGAGTTACTTTCCTGGCTGTATCGCGAAGGATTCGGGCAGGAGAGGGTTTCCACGGTTTGCTGCAAGAGGAAGGAGTGGAGCGACATTATGCAAGGACAGGGGGTGACATGGAGGAACGAATAGGGAGAGATGCGTGACTTCTGCGTACGGATGTGCAACAGAAGGAGAAAAAGAAAGGTTTATAAGGAGGATCTCGATTTTGATGCTAAAGAAGATCAAGATTAGGTCGAGAAGAGGAAGTCATGTGTGATCTAGACTTGGATCCTTTTTCAGGAGAAGGAGATGGTGCAGGAGTTAAAGGATTGGAGCATCTGGGAAAGATAGATTTTGAGGTTTTAAAGGTCTTGATGAGACTCAAACAGGGAGTTAGTATCTCGGCACATGCTTTGATGCAGGTGAAGTTAGATCTCCCTCATGTGGTTTGAAGATTGATGGACTGGCCACGTATTTGAGTTAATCGCGTTGGATTGAAGCTACTCTAATAGGAAAGACTCTAAAGGGATATTCAACAGAAGTCAAGGCTGAGTGGGATGAGTGGACCAGACACGTTTTACGATATATCTGGCTTCTCAACTTGATGGCTTCATTGATTGCCTCATTAGTAGATAACATTTAAAAAATGAGGGACATCTGAGCAAAGTTGAAGTGGATTTATGCTGAGACGGAGAATCACATGAGGGTGTTACAGATCTAACGTGAGATAGAAGCAATGGTACTAGTAATAGATCGATTTAGGAACACATCATAGATTTGGAGCAATTGTGCGTAGATGTTGATCTTTTCTCACTGATGTCGAGTTGTGGCAATTTGAATTGCAACGAAGGGGGATTTTTACACAGATGAGGAATATGTAGTTTATGGCTCATCTGAACCCCTCCATTGATCAGAGGAGATCAATCCTCTTTGCCTAGGTGATTATCTCTTCACTAGATGAGGTCATTTGCTGCAATGATACAGGAGGAGTCGCATGAAGCTATACTCTGAGCCGAGTGGACTTTCGAGTGCACAATCAGCATTGGTTGTCTCAAGCTCAGGTATGATAAGTGTCCAGGAGGAGCTCGCAAGTGCTACAACTATGGTGAAGTCAGAGATCTGAGCAAGATCTGTCAGATGCCACTTAAGGAAAAAGAAGCAGGTGAACGTGAACAGGGTGGCGACCGTAGTCATGGTCGTGGTGGTCGAAAAGGTGGAAAGGGGGACTACTAGGTAAATCTGATGGTAGTAGAGAGGGGGGAGAGACGGGTGTGATTTTTACGAAGGAGTATCATCAGAGTATGTTGTTGTTGAAGAGGAAACAGAAAGCGACAGAAGTTGAGGTTAAGGATGCTTCCAACCAGTCATCAAAGGATAACATTGTCACTTATGATCACTCTGACAAAGGTACTTGTGATACACATGTTCTCTTGCCTCTATTTCTACCACAAGATCATCAAAATGGATAGTAGATTTCGTTATTTCTCTACATGTGATAGATACTTCTAAAGAGTTCTCTTTCTATACTCTCCCAACAGTACCAAAGAGCATCCAAACTGTTGATGGTACAACATAACCTGTAGTTGGTCAGGGTACATTTAGGAATACCAATTATATAACTTTGTATAATGTTTTGCATACTCATTCTTTTCCAGTGAACCTTTCACTCATAAGTGATTATTCTTCGACTAAAATGTGTTGTTTCTTTTGATATTTCTAAGGTGATCTTTCAAGAGAAAAAGACGGGTCAGATACTTGCGACCAGAATGTGGCATAGTGAGCTCTGATTCTTGGATCGGGAGAGGATGGACTCAACTTTGACATCCGTGGTAGAGAGTGATGGAGTAGGATAATCTGAAAGGAGTGTGGATGATCTGTTGTTGCTACATCATAGACGCATAGTGTACACACTTGTTTCAGTTTATTCGGTCAGTTGTATTCTTTTTTGTATGAGAAGGTAAATAAACAAAAACTCGTTTGTGTTGCTTATGAGTTTGACGAGCTTACTAGGAGCTCTTAAACAAAAATTTATTTGTGTTCTTTTGACAACATGAATGTCACATCACTATATTTGTTGTGTGTGTTGATGACATTATTATCATCGGTGATGATGTGACAGAGATTGCCCAACTAAAGGTAAGATTGGCCAATGAATTTGAGGTGAAGGATCTTGGACAACTTAGATTCTTTCTTGGGATTGAAGTGACTCGTGAAACCAAGAGGATGGTCTTGTCCTAGAGAAAGTATGCACTAGATCTCACGGAAACAGGCATGCTGAGGTGTAAACCTGTAGTCTCTCCAATTGGTCAGAAGGCCAAGCTGAGTGCAGAGGCAGGAGAATCGGTTGATCGTGAGAGTTACCAGAGATCGGTGCGCTATCTAATTTATTTGTCACACTTGACCCGACATCTCTTTTGCAATGAGCGTGGTGAGCCAATACATGCATGATCCAAGGAAGGGTCATATGGATGCAGTGTATCAGATTATACCTGACGAGTGTGCCAGGAAGAGATTGATCTTTAGAAAGAATGTACATGTTGACATTGAGACCCTTTGTGACGCTTACAGGGCGAGTTATGCATATGATAGAAGATCCACCTCAGGATGTTGCATGTTCATAGGGGGAAACTTGGTCTCTTGGTAGAGCAAGAAACAGTCTGTAGTAGCCAGGTCAACAAAGAGGCAGAGTATAGGGCCACGGACTTGGGAGTTGCCAAGATGATGTGGCTGGGAGCCTTGCTAGTCGAGCTTAAGTGGACCAAGGAACTCAAATGAAGTTGTGATGCAACAGCAAGCAAGCAATCAGCATTGCCAACAACCTAGTGCGACATGATAAAACCAAACATGTGGAGATTGATAGATTCTTCATCAAGGAAAAGCTAAATAACGGGCTACTAGAGCTAAGTCACATAGCCACTAGAGAACAAGTGGCTGGCTGCCTCACTAAATGACTTAGTATATTAGATTTTTCTAGGTTATGTGATAAGATGGGCTTAGTGGATATTTTTTGCCCATCTTGAGGGAGAGTGTTGAGAATTGAACCTTATTTAGGGTCTTATTGGTAAAAAGAGAACATTGAAGAAGTCTAAGGGTTTATTTGTAAAATGTTAAAATACCCTATTTAAGCCCATGTCATGAATGTACATATTAGGGTTTGAGCAATTCTTTCTTTTGAACATTATATCAGCATTCATACATCATGCATGCTTTTTGTTTGCCTATAATTTTATCCGTTGCTTGGGGTTTGATTCAAAATAATAGTAGCTGTGGTCAAATTATAAACATTTTTTATACTAAGCTCTTTCATTCGTTCCATGCGCCAGTAGCAGTGATTTTGACCCTTTCTATGGTGTTCATTGTATCCTATAAAAAAAATGAGGATGTTATTATGACAGACGACATTAGTTGGCCAGAAGGTTAACTTGATTATCTTCTTCTTGTGGACAAATCATTCATATTTCTCCTCCATTCCTCTCCTTTTTCCCCTTGTCTAAAAGGCGGTTGTTTCATCGTTCTTCCTCATTTTCCTTGCTCTTTGCTTTTCCCTCCTCCATTAAGAGTTTTTTTTTAAAACGCATAGTCAGCCGCTTGATTGCTTCATGCATTCTACATTTATCCTTTTTTTTCTCAGAGGCTATCTTTGAAACCAAAACTTACATTTTCCATCTTCCATCTAATAAATTCTCAACCTTTTCTTCCATTTTGATTCCTGTTGGAGCTACAGTTTTCCTCTCAAATTCTTGCTTAGTTGTACTTAAGAATAAAGAAGCAATTTGGGGGAAGGATATACTGTCGAAGTGAGAATGCTGATGGCCAGCGGACTTTTAGCATGTCAATTTGTCCTTCATTTAAAATGATTCTTTTCAAATTTAAGATATTCAATGGTCCTGCAGTTTTTTATTCTTATTTTTGAAAAAAAATGAGAGCTTAAGGGTCTGTTTGGGGCAATTGAATAGTAGTCGTACTTATTCATATAAATTGCTTGATATAGCAGTGATTCGAATAGTTTGTCTGTTCGTTTGGTTTGAGCGTTTTGAAAACATATTGATTAACGATTGTTTATGGATAAATGGCTACTTATGCACTTGAAATGAATAAGTTGTTTAATGCGTTTGGTTTTCATGGTTTGAACAATCGCTTATATGTAGTTGTTTGTAGAAAAATAACAATTTAGTGCAACCTTTTTCTTTAATAAAAACTTATTAACTATAAAATCTTAATTAAAGTTTAACGACAAATTTTTTAAATAAAAAAATTTTCATTTAAATATTTAGTTATATACGATACGATGCTTAGAAAGCTTCATTTACATCACCTCATTAACCAATCAGCTGTGAAATGTACAGATATGGTTCTAATCTACTATCAAATTTGATTCTATCTGTATGCCATTGAGCTTCTTAAGTTTCGCTTTAAATTTCGATCACAATCATTAATTCATATTCCTCGAAATATATATTATTATAAATACTTTATATTAATTTTTTTACTTTATTCAAAAAAATATTCAAATTTATAATTTTGTAAATCATTCAAATTAAATATAAAGTCGAGCAGTAACTTTAAAATGAATAAAAATATTTGATTTGCGCTAAATATGAAGCTTTAATTCACATGACACATTGGATTATGAGTCATTTTCTTACTTAATAAATATTCGAACAAGTCGAAAATACAAGCGATTAGTACGCTTAAGAATTATTCACATATACATGCACTCAAACATTTTTCATTATAAAACCGAATCAAACATATTAATAAAAGGTTTTGAAAAGCAATGAATGCATTTACATGAATGAGCACACCTAATAATTGAGTTTCACTAAACACTAAATAAAAGAAGTAGCGAGTTAAAATTACGATGAGAAAAATGACAACATTCATTTTATGATGTAAAAGCATATCGCGATGGTTGTTATTTGGTTCGACACAACAAATCTGTGAGTAAACTTGTATGCATGTGGGAAGCGATCGAACTAGAAGAATGTCTCGAACTTGTGATAGCATGGATCCCGAGTAACGGTGTTCGGCTAGGATAATGTAGTTACGGACGTATTATCAAACCACCTGCAAGAACTTGCAATCTTCTAATCCTTGTCCCCACCGAGGACATCCGTAGAACTGTCGACCGTAAGCTATGTTCTCGACGTGACATTAGTATTATGCTCGCAAACCGCAACGACATAAGATCTTCGCTCGGACTTTCTTTGACAGCACTTGTAACTCATCGTCCCGCAAATATTTAAGACGAGTGTAAGAAAATTAAATAAGGCATTTACATATATAACGAGACAATTATTATGTATTTGTCGAGATTGGAGTATGATCATTATTAAAAACATATATATTGATTAGATGTGCATAAATGAAACACCAAACTATTTCATATCAATTTAATAAATCTCATATCATGAAATTGAAAGGATCAAACTTTAAAATAGTTTTGCAACATTAACAAACACTTGCATATTTTACATACAAAAATTTTCAAAGTTTTGCTTATATTTTACATACGAAAGTTTTTCAAAAATTTTCAAAGTTTTGCTTATACTACCATCTGCATGCAGCTTCCGACCATCTCAACTTCCACAAACAAAATTGAAAAAAATGAAACTCAATGAAAAAAAATGAAACTCAAGGTGTTAGATATGTAAATACATTAAGAATTGGGTGATATGTATGTATATGTTGGGTGATATGTATACATTAAAAATAAGAAAGCATACTGCAGAATTGTTATGGTTTAGAGATCCTTGAAGTCCATGGTTTAGAGATAACTCGTGAAGTAGATCTAAAAATATTGGGACAGACATTCTAAATATGTTCCTGAAACGAATTGGATGTCTCAGTAAGATCTCACTCACCCATTTTGTCCCGACATAGTGGGAGGTCATACTGAGGTAAACGCAGTACGCTCGATCGATAATACTCAAAGAATATTATGACAATAGCTGCAGTTAATGCCATTCTCTTACGACGTTCGTCTTTGCGTATTCATGCTAGAACAAGGAAGATATTAGATGAGATCAAACCGGATACACTTAAAATATAACAGCACATGCGTAAAATGTTACACAGATAGCGTTTGAGTTTAGTCATGAAGAAATACAATTAACAATAAAACATAAGTCTAAATAACAACTGCGCACACAAAATAAAAGAGTGCAATACAGAAGACAGTAAAAACATAAATAAGCTCAGTCATCCATAATAACACGCAGGTATTCGACGCGCATATCTGGTTCCATCGCCATGAATATTTGTCTGCGCCTGGATCCTCCAGTTTTTTCAGAGACATTGCATAGAACCTGTTCGTCCGCAACCACTTCGGGGATAGAGGACAAAATCCGAATACTTTACGAGATAACGAGTCGAGAGCCAGGCAGCGGTGGTGCTCCAAAAGCATCGATGAGACGATCGAGCTTTTCCGATAGAACACCTGTCCTTTTCTTTCTTATTTCTCCCATGCCAGGCCTCTTCGATCGCGAGCTTGACTCACCCATCTCCTCTCGGTTGACACTCGTGTATTTCATCGTCGACATACTGATGGATCCGAGTGAAGAATTATCCGGAATTCCGATGAAACCCCGTCTCACTGAGGCCGATCGTGCATCTTGTCCGTTGCTACCACACCTCTAAACATTATGTCCAATTTTTCTTCCAAATCCGGTTCAATTCCGCTATGTTTGAATTTTTTCAATGCCGGCTTTACTCATAATGACGACGTTGAAATTGGGGTTTAGGGACATAGTAGCTTAAATAAAAAAAATTATAATAAATGAGGAATGGAAGTAAAATTTTGCGAATAATAAAATCATACGACAATTTTCTCGACTCACCAACCATCTCAAGCAATCGATTGTCCGTTTAATGGGCTCCCAGCTCGACTCGTATATCCAAGCTTCAGACCTCTTCCACAAATTCCACTCTTTCTTCAATCGATCCCATTTATTTTTGAACTGCACTTTTTCATAATCTCTTCCTGTTTGGTGCTTTGAACTTTTGAACGAATGTTTAGCTAACCTTCATTACTAAAATGGGTGTTAGGCACATTACATGGCTTCAATCTCACCGATGCGGATGTTGCGAAAAATATTCGTAGTCTCCTTATCCCATATCATTTGAGGTACGAGCACATTTGTCTAGCAATTCGCTAATAAAACAATGCGACGATAAAAACATGAATTATATTTCGTATACATAACATCCAATACATGAATTCTAAAGTAGTACCAATTTTGCAATAGTAACATAAATACCAAAAAATCAGTTTTATCCCGTTCACAATAAAACAAAGTTGCGAAAGAACAATCATTCACTTATCGCCACAAATACCATCTTGCCATTTCGACTTAAAAACATATAGAAGAACAGTATGACTTGGAGTTAAAATACCAAAGGAATTGTCCTCATCCATTACTATATTAATCTTTACTACTATATGTTATTGTCTACATTTAAACACTCATATAAATATCTTATTAATTCAGTAAAAGAAAGTTAAATATCAAAATACTTCTCTGACTATCAAAATGTTAACTAATTCGACTATCACATTTGTCTAATTCCATTATAGTATTGATTATTCCCCGTATAGACCTACCAAAATATAAATTTTGATTCAACGAGTAGTCGTCATGATGCAATTCAACTTCAACTAAACATACATTGAAATAAAGTAAGACGAGAACTAATTAGATAGCATATTAATCTCGAAAATAGATATCTAAAATTAAACAAAACAAAAGAAAAATAACTTTTGTGAGCTATTCAATCATAGATTCAAATTCAAATTCTTCCAGGAAAATTTTCTTATCAAAGCGTCATCAAATTTTAAAAGAAAATCACACTTGGTCTGAATTGAAACAAGCGAGAACTACTTAAATTACATTAACAAATTGATATATATCTATAGATATATGTAGTCAAAGCTACTTTTACTGAAAACTCATGACAATAAGATCAAACCAGATTTGCTTGAAAGCCTTAACGATTAGATCGTGATACTCGTCCGAATTCAAATAAAGATAGCAAGAGAGAAGCTCCTCCAAATCCTTTGAAGCCCAAAGATTGTTCCGAAAGATCATCCGTAGCATGGACTCTCCGAAGTCACTTTGCGGTTCGACGAAAACTTAAATTTAGGGGGATATAAGTTGTAATTGGAAATGTACATCTTTAACAACAGTGTCAAAGAACTTAAATCAACCAATGTAGACTCAAATAGCTTCCACCAAAACAAATATACATCAACAATGAGGACAATGACAATCCATAGTTTTGATAGCTGCATGCACTTATATTTCTTCTTTTAAAGATTCGATTTTTTATTCTAAATATTTTTATTATGAACTTCACTAGCAGGATTGTTTTTTTTATTGGTTTGTTAGGAATGCAGCTATCAAAGATAAAAGAACACAAAGATAAAAGAACACAAAGTAAAAGAATACACAAATGAGCCATCAACATCCAACGGAAACCAGATAGAAGCAACAGATCTACATTACAAAAATGGAAACCAGATAGAAGCGAAACAGAAACCAGCTAGAAGCAAACGATCTAGCCTCTCATCGATAGCAGGCCAAAAAAAAGCAATGATCTACACGAAGCGAGAGGGGATCGAGGATGGAGAAGGAATGGATTTGAGATCTACCTCTCATTAGGAAACGTACCTAAACTGTCGGATAAGGAGCAGTGAGAGACGAGAACTCGCGGAACCAGCCGATCTAGCCAAACGAGAGGGGATCGGGGATGGTGCTCGACCGGAAGGAGCCAACGATCTACACGATCTGCGAAGCTCGAAGCTGCTCGACAGGAAGATGCTCGCGGAAGGAGCCAACGATGCGAAAACAGGAAGGTGCTCGACAGACGGTGCGAAAACTCGCGGAAGGAGCCGATGATCTCCGGGTTCGGGTGGAGCGGGGAAGAGCAGGCGGAGAGGGTATAGAAGGGCAGCGTGGAAAAAAAAGACTCCTAACGCGAGATAAGCAGCTATTCGGCGCTTCCGACCTTCGGGAAAAATACACGAAGCGCGGTATGCACGGTATCAAAACGTCGCGCCCGACGTTATTTTCAAACAGTGCTGCGATGGTATCAAAACGCCACCGCACTCATTAAGCGCCCCCAAACGCCACCTAAATGAGCGAGGCTGACACAATCCGGGGTGTTTAAATACTTGAGGCCTCAAATGAAACATCTCAAGAGGTAATAGATCTTACAATAATAATCAATCTTCCTATTTGTGTAAGGCGATAACTTCCCCTAGAAATCTTAAATCTCCACTTGCACCACAGAATGCTAGAAAAAATTACCTCCAACTAGAAATTTATTAAATTTATTGATTCAAAGAATAAATGGATTAAAATAATTTGTATATACCTCATAATCCATTATAATATTTATAATCACAAGGCCTTCTTGAAATTACAATGAAAAAAAATTATAAGTTAACAATATGAATTGAAACTCACCTAATCTTGTAGCAATCTTATTCCACAATCATAGGAATCATAATCAAAGGAGTTGTAAGTGCCGTAATTGAAGATCTTGTACTAGTTGCATCTTGAAAAACCTACAATCACGAAGGTTGCTACGGCATCTAAAGTTCTGTAATATAAAGGATCTTGTAACAAAAATATCAAGGGAGGTCCATATCAATTTTCTGAGCTTGAGATATTTGGTTCTTACTAAATGTATAGTTGATATTCATGAAGTAGAATTGGACGTAATTGTTTGTGGAGTGGTCCCATGGATTATCACCTATAGACCCTCCTTTGCATTTTATAAAACATCTTTGATATTTACCATCAATAATGGAAATGATTTCCTCTTCAATAATAGCTTCATAAGTAAACATCAATATTAAAGTTTGAGAGTCATATTAGTGATATGTCGGATGTGAATCCCAATGGAGATGACAAGAAGAAGAATTCTACATATTATTTGAGGATTCATGATCATCATCATCATTAGATTTGTTCCAACTATTTTGGGTCTACATTTTGAATATTCAATTTTTATTTGTTTTTGTTGGGTGTTATTTGAGAAGTTAAATCTTTTTTTTTTTCAAATCCTGATATATAATTTCTATCCATTTAAGTTATACCCCGTTTTCTTCCTATTCATTTAACAATAATTTTAGCAATTAGTTTTGTGGGCATATTATTTATGTCTTTTTGCAATATACAGACCATCTTAGTCTATGTCTAGTCATCTTATCTTCGATGTATGTGATTCCAATGTTTTTTCCCTAGTATATTCATTTTTTTTTTAATTTATTCTTCATAGTTTTTCATTGCATCCATCTTTATGTTCCTTTTTCATATATACTCAATTTAGATATCAATGTTTTTTTACATCCCAACATTTGAATCAATTTCACCAATATAATTATAGGTTTGTTAAATTTATTTTTAAATCTTAATTATATTATATTATTACACAAAACTCTAGAGGCACTTTTTTTTTGTTTTAATCTTGCATCTTGAACTCTAAAAGTTATATTCTCATTTATATATTTATTCTTTTTTGCGATTTTTAAACCTATTACATTTAAGCACTATATTATCATTTAATATTTTTAAATGATAATTATTAATATTATACCCATTTAAATTACATATTATATATTTATTATTTGTTCTACTAAATTTTAATGTTTTTATCTTTAAAATATTTTCTCCTTTTTTAAATTTTTATTGGTTTCAAAATAATTATAAATGCAAAAGCCTTGCATAAGGAAGTTCAACTTAAATGTCATTTGTAAGCATATTCATATCTCTACAACTATTTCTAATGTTGCTCAATGTTTCATCATACATACATTTACCAAATCTAATTATCATGGAATGCGACCATATCTCTTTTAAAGTACAATAAAAATTTTGGGAAAATCATTTCATGTTCTCTATATTTCTACATTTAAGTATTTTAAAGTAAAAATTATTTTTAATATTTAACTAAATTGGTGATTCAAAATTAATGTCATTTTTGTAAGCCTACTTTCCTCATTGTGTTTCGGAGCTTCATTGTATGACTTATAAGTTTGATTCTTTTATAGTTTACAATCTTGAATATCAATTCATATTTTTTTTCAATTTTTATTTATTTTTACTATTATTATTTTTTAACCAGATAGCATCTTTTTTAATCTCACAGGTAGGCATAGAGCTTCTTGCATTAAAACATATTGATTCCCACCACCATGCTTGGTAAAGGAAAAAGGAAACATTACTTTTGATCGGGATTTCAACATTGGCAGCATAACACTAAGATAAACCTTCTAAAGGGAATTAATAACTAATTGTTAAATTTGTATGTCATATGCACTTAACCAAACAACTGGAACAGTTGAGCACAAGAAATGAAGTAGAAAATGAGAAATCTTCTATGTGTAGTACATGTATTTAAAGAACCCGGTCGAGCTTATAATTATGTCCCAAAAGCAACAAATAATTTTAATTTTTTATTAATAATACTAATTATGATGCGGACCTCCCTCTCGCTCCCGCTCTTTGGAGGGCCCAGTCTAGGAGGGGGATCCATTGAAGCTACTCCAGCCCCCATGGGTCTGCTGGTCCTCCCTTAGGAGTTCCTATTTATGTTATTTAGATTATTGTTAGGGTTAATTTTGCTTTGGGACATATAAATGTGTTGTTTATTCCTATTTTTAAGACTTTTGGTGTTTCTTATATTTTTTAGATTGTTTCGCTATGATATAACTATAATGAGTGCTAAATCATTTTTCTTGTGCAAGTGGTGTGTTTGTATCTTGTTTGAGTTAGGTGATAGATCTTCCTTGACATTCGTGCTCGCCGATCGCATCATTGCACTATGTTTTTTACTATCTTTCTCTGGGACAATAGTCGCAACTATTATTTCTTTTTTCAATCTTTATGAACTTCACATTCACTTCTTCTCCCCATTATCCAACATTTCACCTGTAGATCTGATCCTCAAATATCTTCTAAAAACTCTAGAACGGTGTCAAACCATGTTTACTTGAAGGAAACTTGCCTCTATTATCAAACAAATGGCCACTTTTGAATCCAATTTGTCCATGGACACTTGATTATACTAACAAAACTGATTAAGAACCGATAAAATAAAAAAAATTGACAAAAAGAGAATCTAGAGAGAAGAAACGTGATTCCTCATTGCTAGTATGAGTGTAAATCAGATAAGCTCGAGTGAAATTATTGTATGTTCATGATTGGTTCATTTCAATTTGCTATTATTTGAAATGGGCTCATATTTTAAATTATTTGTTAACATTGTTTTTGTGCTAAACTCATTTGAATTTGAGTCGATTTTAAGCAGGTGAAAATAAATAAATAACTTATCAAACACGATAAACTTTTTTTACTTGTCTATTTACTAATTAATAAATAAGAAAAAAAATAATATATATACATAAATATTGATCGAATAACAAGCCGAGCATGATAATAACAAGTCGAGCACGATCGAATTGTTCGACTCATTAAAGAAATGAGCTCAAAAAAATTGTTGAATTTTAACTTGTTTACTAAGCAAATAAATTGAAAATGAGCTTTTTGGGATGTTGAACACAGTAAACAAATGATGAGTCTATTTTATAGCCCTAATTGCCAAAGAAAATGCAGGACCCGAGACAATAATTTCATGTGTCCTAGACTTACCCATGGACTTATTATTTGTAAGTAGGAATTGAGGTGTAGCTTTATATAGAAAATTATATTTAAGAAAAATAAATAAATTATATGACAAAGTCTAATAAAGGCTTGCCATAAATCAAAGTTTTTACTAGACATGGTTTTAATTGCATTCAACATGCATTATTGATTTTCAATTAGAAGTGGATCAGCATGAAGCTGTTGGCTGACTTCACCCAAGGTTGATCAAGTTCTGACCAGAAGATTTGAATGTTTAGGTGACTCCAATCCTTGGTGAGTGAATACATTGAACTGTCTATTAGATAACTTCAATTTTTGGTGAATTTAATAGACACTTGGACTCTCCCTTGGACACTTTCAATTCTTGATGAATCCAAAGGATGAGTTGAACTCTCCTTTGGGCGACTTCATCTTTTATTGTTCAATAGATGAGTTGAACTCTATTTTAGATGACTTCAGTCTTTGGTGAGTGCGGTGGCCAACCCCGACTCAAACTCATTAGCACGTGAGTCGGCTCATTTTTAAAACATTAATATAAAATATACTCAAAATATATTAAATTTCAAAACTTTATCTTTAAATTATCAAAAACTATTTTAAAAATGATATTTAATAACGAGTGATTTATTACTATCAACTTCTATTTACTCTTTTTTTTTTTTTTTTGCATTTTATTTTAACTCTATCTTAAATTCATATTATTTTCTCTGTTTTATAAATAAGCTGGCTCGAGCTCGTAGACTTATGCTATGCTCGTGCTCACTCGATTGATTAAACAAGCTCAAGTTGAGGATAGCTCTAGCTGAACTCAACTCTTTTGTAGCAAAGTAGTAGTTGGCGGAGCAGAGGGTAACTTGGAGAGGTGGACATAGTGGGGTTGTTCTGTGTTACTGAGGGAGATAGAGCAAGGGCACAATGAGAATGAGATGGGGAAAGTGTTGAGAGTGTGGGTCGTTTGGTCTGGAGGTCTTAAGCGTGCGAAACAGGAAGAACGGATGATTTTTGCATGAGCTTGAGTGGGGGAACATTAAGAAGAGGGATTTTTGTGTAGAAAGTTGTTCTTTGTTGCATGTGTAGGAGACTTAGCCGTGGAGTTGGTGGGATAAAAAATGGGGAGCAAGATTCGGGCGTTGAGTCAGCAGGGATGAGGGATGACTGAAGCATTAAAATAGAGTTTAATAGGAAATTTTAAATTAAAACTAACATGAATATTTAATTAGTGGATAATATTAACATTAATATTATAAACTTAAAATAAAGTGAAATAAAGATTTTTGTGTTATCCTCTGCTTGCATGTTCTCGTTTGTCGTACATTTTAATGTGTTGCCTCAAACTATGTATCACCTCAATTTACATGTGAACAATGTACGAGCAATAATTTAAATAATATAGGTGTCCTTTATAGATAATTTTGACGTTTTGGACATGCTCACAGGATTCATATATGAACAGGTGTCAATTAAGCCACCTTTGTCATTGTTTAGTCGCTTGAAACAATTTTACCGCATATGTGCGGAGTTGCATCTAATTCCTGACATTTTCATCATGTTTTGTTGAGTCGATTGAGTTAGATCCTCCTGATAGATTTTGATGCTCTTTATACAATAGAGTTGCCCATTTTACAATCTTGCATTGTTTCGGGTGACTTCTGAGTGTGATTGAGATATTTCATAATAGATCATGTGATGTCCCATTCATCATTCTCTGGTTTCTCCACATATGGTCGGCTCATATTGTGAAGTAGATGTGACAGTCAACAAACCTGTCTAAAGAAAATTAATTCATGCGGCTTAAATATTTGTCATGACGAGTTATGCCCCCCTTTGTATTTAACTACATTAGATGGAGATTTGAATTTTGAATTTTCTTTGAACTAGTTATTATGACTAACTTTTTTTAATATATGTACACAATTTCACTTTCTTTATTAAATTTTTTTTTATAAACTTGTAAAGCAAGAAACTAAGAGTAAAATTAAAATAAACTTAATATCAGTATGACTCTACGCTAGGAGTTATTTATTTCTTTTCGGTTGAAATTTTTAGATCTAAATTTTGACGTTGCTCAATTTTATGTTCATGATTAGCTTTATGAGATTATGTGCAAGTTCAAACTCCACAAAATCAGATTAGGACCATTTTTGTTATTGTAAATATGTTTCTACATTTTATTTTTTAAAGAATATTCATGAAATTTTCCGCTTAAAAGAAAAAGAATATTCATGAAATATAGTTTCAATTGGACCAGTCTAGCCATGTGTTAATGTGGATTTGACAGAGTGAAGAGATAATGGATTTGTAGGCATAGAAATCAGTAGCATAATAGTTATAATAAAACAATAATTGTAATATGTCTTAATCTTTAGAGCTTTATATAAGGCCTGAGCTAATATCTTTGAAAAATTATAGTTTAATTCGTGTTTAGTTTTTTGTCCAAGGCGTTTAATAAAACTCATGTCAATAACAAAGCTATATATATGTAAATCATATTTGGCTAGAAAACTTCCAATCGGACAACCATCCAAATAAAGCTTACTCCTCTTATTTAGACTGTTTAAATTCATCTTATCGTTGATCTTTATATTCACTCGGTGGAAAATATTATTTTTGAAGCTTATGTTTCATATAGTTCTTGTAAATTTTATTTTGCTTGTAATATTCCATCAAAATAATCAAGCTTGTATACTAGTTTTAATTCAGCAAATTCTTTTCTTTATGAATCTAATATTATGACTTCTAAGAAAACTTACAAATTATCTAATCCAATTTGAAAATTCAATCTTTGTAGACCGGCTGTGCTCCATTCAACCACAATCCCTCCAAAGGAACAAGTTATCAATCCCCGAAAGGCCGAGGGGTTCTCTGAACATTTCGCCAGGCTTCCACAGGCACCTCAAAGAATCCCACTTGGTCTGCTCCTTCAAACTGTTCCTGATAAGTTCTGCATAGCCATTCCTTCAACTGTTTTGAAATGCTGAAGCTGCTGCTAATTTGAATTTCAGCCAAGCCAGGCAGAATCGTGAGTCCAATATTATTTCCATTCGAAAATGGAGGCGTAAAGGAACCCTCTGATCCTCGAAGATTGATTCGAAATCCTATGCTTCCACCACACCCAGATCTTCATCCCCTGAAGAGTGTTGGTAAGACTGAAAGCACGAAGGTTGAAGCGACAGAAGGGAGGGACGATAGTCGCCGGCATAAACCGCCGCAGCCATTTATGCCAAGCAACATCACTCCGGAACTCTCAGTCGACACGAGGGGTTCGCCATTCTTTGTTGGAGGTTCGCAGAGGAAAAATGGTGCTGGCCAGTTTGGGATTCCAGGGATATACTAGGGGAGAAGAAGAAGCGCTGTGGCAGCTTATGATGGCGTCGATTTGTATGCTGGCTAGCTCGAGCTGGTATGGATGGTGAGACTGGAATGTGTGGGGTGTAAGTACAAGTTTTGAGAGAAATCATTTGGAAAGAGGAAAGAGGAAAGAGGAAAAGAGGTGGGATAAGATTGATACTTTTATGTTACAGGGAGAGGTTCATCTGCATGCATGGTTTGTTTGATATGCTGATTTGGAGACTAATGTTTAAAATATGTAAAGTTGTAGCTAAGGATGTGTATACTCTTTTTAGGGAGAGTATAGACTCTTAAGTAATATGACTGATCTAAAAAAGTTTTTTTTTTTTTTTTTTTTTTTGGCCCCCTTTTGTTGTTGCTGAATAATAAGTTCTTCTCAGGATGATTAGAAAAGAGCAAATCTACTGTTATAATGGGAGATTGGTGTACATTAGTTGTATCCACTTGGTGTCATTTGTAAAGCATTTGAGCCTTTTTTTCTACATTTTACTAAAATTCTACTTTATATTTATTTGGCTTACATATGTTTCAAAATTCAGCTACTTAAAAAACGTGGGTGAAAATGTAAAATCCATGAGAATGATAGTTTACATACTTTTTAAAATGATGGTATTGCCCTTTTTTTTTCTTGTTTGGATGATTAACCAAGTATGATCAAAATAAGTTGCCTGAGAGAATATAATTTCCCTGAAAATTTTTATTATATTTATTCTTTTTTTTTTTTTAAGATTGATCGACAATCACAGACTCTCTCAACTCCTATAAGTTGAACTGATTGAGTGGCAGATCCCTCTTCTAGTCCTATGTGTTATTCAAATCTTCTCGAAAGAGGTAGGATTCAAACTCCTGAACTAAGAGCCTTTACCCAAGGCTTGATCGACAGTAAGAGACCGTCAATCAACTCATAAGTTGAATTTATCGAGGGGCTGAGCCATCTTCTAATCCTGTGTTATTCAAATCTTCTCGAAAGGGGTGGGACTCAAACTCCTGACCTAAGGGTCTTACGCCATGGCCGCTACTAATGAGCCAAGGCTCTTGTTTCATTAACTGATGCATAAAAATGCCCCAATTTATAAAAAAATAAAAAAAAAACAGTAGCATACAAACAACCATTATTCATTAAGACCATTTAGATAAAAACAACATAAGTTCAAAAATTCATCAAAAAAACTAACAATATTCATTTACGAATCACCAGGTTCAGTCATAATAGAACTCAGCAGACAATAAATCAGTTTAAAGTGCATATTATTTTATTGCGAAAAAAATCAGAGTGCTATACAAACCAGATCAATAACATGAAACAGAGAATATGTACAACAATTGAAAACTAAGCTCTAAAACTTTATTGTCTGTAAACAATGAGTTGATTCCTACTGTGTAAACACAAGAAACAAAATAGCTGTTTTCCAATGAGGATAGTATTCAAATTGATTAAAACAAAAACAAAAAAAAAAAACAAAGGCTTTAATATTATGACCAAAATTTCAATGAGGACCCCGGCAATCAATTGGATTGCAAGAAATATTATTTATATTTTGCAAATCCAAAAAATAACTACTTTGAAAGAGAAGATATTATCTCCATAGTAACCGAGGCCTCTTCGAAAATTGAATTGGGATATCATAAGTACTTTTTCTTGGCATTTACATATATAGCACACAATTCTATGTTATTACGTATCTTATGGCTAAATTTTCATATTTACACATAGCACTCAAATCTTTCATTATGCAAAAGAAATAAAGAACGATATTATCACTTTTTAAGTGAAATATACTTTTTCATGCATAGTTTTAATGCCCGAATGTGCTATGTTTGTAAATATGAAAATTTAGGGGTGAGATGTGTAAAATACATGAGAATTGTGTGCCATGTATGTAAATTGCCATTTTATTGGGGGTTCAAATCAACTATATCAAGGCGACTTTTTGATCTTCTCTGGAGCCAAATATGTGGGCAATATGGGGACGAACATCATCCACATAAGACAGACTTTCAAGAAGGGGAAGTAATGAATTTAACGCCTGATCTGTAGGGTCATCAAACCAACTCTTGATCGGAATACCGTTGTCCACTTGCAGCCTGAAAACCTGGGTAAATAGAACTTATGAGTTACCCTTTAATCGCAATCAACAGAAATGATGAGATGAAAACAATAAAATTATGGGCTTTGAATGAAATCTGCATGAAGAAAATAGAACCCAAAGGCAGAAATTTGGAGAAATAAAAATTCAAGAGGCGGCTAGTATTCAAAATTTTAAAATTTTGCATCTCAAATCTATAATAAAGATGATTATGAAACAAACAACTGAAATTATTATTAAGTAATTAGGTTTAAGGGGGGGAAATTTTAGGAAGATATACACATACACACCACTCAATTCTTATGTATTTACATATCTAACAACTAAACTTCAATTTTTGCATACATGTCAATAAAACAATGCATGAAAGGGTATGTTTCACTTTTTAAAAGTTAAAATAGTGATATTTTTCATGTGATACGAAATATTTCGGTAAATACATAGGAACTGGGTGGTATGTTTGTGAATGACCCAAATTTTTAATGTCTTCTCACTAGGAATGCATTAGTTTACCATGCTGCTTTAACTTAATAAATTTGATGTGCTGAAATATAAAAGCTTTAGACTACAACGGCAAAGCGCATACCTGTGGAGAATTGTCAATGATAATGACTTTTGCAAGATCAACCCCTAAAATGGACAAGTCTTTTGTGCAGCTACCATCCGAAAATATACATGACTCGCGATAAAAGCACTGAGAGATCAACTTTTTTTCAGGATCCAAAACATTCAGAAGCTTTTCAGCATAGATGCTCTGACTCGCTGTAAATATCACGACGCGAAATAATTGAGCGACTCTTTCGAGGAACATTTGCAAGTACGGCCTCCGTCGAACGTACACTGTGTGCTGCTTCATGTTAAAGAAAACAGGGAAGGAGAAATCGGCATCATCGCAATGCCCCAGTGTTGAATGTACAAGGGTTTCTGCATAAATTTACACATTGTTGTAATCAAAAGTCACCTAAAAAATTTTCAGTTATTCATTTCACATAGATTTAAATTTCATGCGGTGCAACTCCAGCCAATTCTCAGGCTAGTGAGTAATTATTTAATGCTAACAAACTGGATTATAACATAATGGAAATGCTAGTTAGGCTCAAATTATTGGTCAATTTAGGTAATCAATCATATCACATTAGAAATGAGATGATGAAACAAGCTGTCACAACATTCACATAGGTACGACTCAATTCCTATTTATTTAAATATTTAAAACCAAAATTCTACTTTTTACATTTATACCACCCAAATCTTTCATATCACATCAAGATTACCATTTTCTTAACTTTTAAAAACTGAAATACACCTTTTCAAGCTTAGGAAAAGTGATATATATGTAAAAATTGTAGTTTCGGGGTTAGATATGTATATACATAGGAAATGAATGGTATGTATGTATAGTCAGACAAAAGTAACTATGACCTCTTCCAAAGAGATGCCATCTATAAAATTTTAAAGTCCACACTGAATCTTGTCTTCTAGTGAAATTTTCATACATACCGAACAAATCTTATGTGTTCACATATCTAACACTCAAAATTTGATATTTATATTTATAACATCTTGGTGTTATAAACATATGCATGAAAATGTGTATTTCATTTTTAAAAAGATAGTTATGAAGGTATTTTTTATGTGATACTAAAGATTTACTGGTATGCCTCCTGTAAATATGAATGCTAATAATATTTGGCTAAAATACAGAAGGCAAAGCATATTTAACGGTACTAAAGAGCAACTCCATGAGTCAAGTCCGAGAAATAATTATATGACACAAGTGAGGCAACAGATGAAAAAAAAAAAATTTTCCATACATACACTTAATTCCAATGTATTTGCATATCTAACAAGTAAACTTCAACTTTTATATGCACACCACCTTTTACCTATGCACGAAAAAGTGCACCTTACTTTTAATGGTGGTATCTTTTATGTGCCATGAAAGATATTTAAATACATAAGAATTGGTGGTATACATGTATGTAAATACCCAAAAAAAAGAAAATGTGATGCCATATTGTTTATCAGCTACGTTGAAGTTCATGAGCATACTGATTTTATTGCACATTACCTGAAAATATAATAAGTAACACAAATACACTATAAACAAAATCTAGACAAAGAAAAAAGGAGGAATTCTCATACATACAACATTAATTCTTATGTATATACATATCAAACATCTAAACTTTCATATCTACATACACACTTAAAATTTTAACATCACATAAAAAATACCACTATTATTAACTTTTTAAAAGTGAAAGGCATTTTCATGCATGGGATCAAGGTGACATAAATATAAATATAAAACTTTAGGAGTTTGATATGTAAATACATAAGAATTGTGGGGAATGTAGGTAAATTTCCGAAATAAAAAGGATGTCTTATGCTTACCGTCCAAATCAAGCACAAGTGTGATAGGCTTTCTTTTCACCGCTTCGGTTCTTGAAACTGGTAAATTTGATAATCTGTTGGCAGTTAATTGTAAATTAAAGCATGCAGTCTCCTCAAAATCACTGGTGAAACATCTCATCTGTGCATCCTGATCAGGAGATTTCAACTGATGGATAGCCATATACAAGCATGAATCATCACCATCCATATGTTTTCCTACAGATTCATCATCACTAAACCCAATAGTTTCTGGACTTTCATCCAAAAATGGAAAATATATGGGCCGCTCTTCGAGATCAAGCAGCACATCAGAATACAGAAGTTCGTGATCACGAGTGGTGATATTTAAAATATCGTGAAATCCAATGCCTCCATCGTCTGGTAATGACGTAAAATTATCGGAGAAGTCGAAATCAAATCCATTGCAAGTTTGGAATTCGCTAAAAGTACAACTAGCTTCGTCAACCTCATCAGTAATCAGATGAGGTAGTGGAGGTTGTTGATCTTCAACTGCAAAAGAAAGAAAGAAAGAAACACACACACAAAGGTATGAAACCATACTGAAATACTTGAAAAATGTAAAATCATCTGGAATTGCAATGCTATGAACTGAAGTAGATGAATAAACTCGAATTGTATAACTTCCAAACTAGTTAAATAAAGATAAAAGTTATATGCAATAATTTGCATCAAAAATATTTTTATTGATAAATTAATAAAAATAGAAGTATTTAATTTAGTTTGATTTTGATTGTTTAAATTTTTGACAAACACCCAACCACTAGACAAAGTGAGCCGCACATTATAGATATGTTAAATTTGTCAGTTACCAAAAGTTTGTAATCATATATTCGAAATAATTAAGTTTTGATTTTATCTATACTACTATTAATAAGGAGATTGATAAATAGTGTGACTTATGTCAAAATGCATATTAAAGTTAATAGCTAAAATCCTTTTTTCAAACTAATTTAATATCTACAAAAGATAACCACAGCTTCATTGATGTTGAAAAAATAAACGGCCCTCTTTATTTTCTCCCTCTTTGTACTCCATTACTCTTAGAACATAATAAGAAGAGGGCAAACTCATTCCAAAACGACAGGCTTCCCTAAGTGTTTAGGAAAAGTATTTGAACATAATGATGCTACAAAAACGTTTTATAATGCAAATTCACATGGGTAATGTATACATGATGATTAGGTAGATACACACAACTTAATACCAATGTTTAGGTGCTAGAGGTGTAAATATATAAAAAATATGCAATATGTAAGTATATCTCCCAAAATATTTTGGAAGCTTAACTTAATTACATCAGACGTCATTCTTTATTATTCCTTTATTATAACAGCATTTACATTTTAAACATTTAATTACTAACAAATACTGACATTTAATAATCAATGGGTGAGGTACAATTTTAATTTACAAATTTGTGTTTACATCTATTAATGATTTAACAGTTAAAAATGATTTAAACTTTTGATTTACAAATGTGTATGTACATCTAAAAATGATTTAACAGTTAATAACCTAGTAAAGTTCATTTAATGTTTAAATCATTTTTAACCTAATATTAATAACATAGAAAAAAAATTTAATTTACAAATGTCTATTGCTTCTAAAAATGATTTAGCAGTCACCTGAGTCATTAGGACTTAATGCTTCGAAATTTTCATCGTTCAGCTCAAAACCAGGTGAAAAGATCGTCTCTAGGTTACCAGGGCATGATGCCAACATAGATTCCTGAAAATCATTAAGCCTCATAAATAGTATGAAATAAGATTGATCCGGTGTATTAACAACATGAAAAAAATTCCTTGGTGAATCAGCTAAGTGCAACCCATTTTCACATTAAGTGGAAAAACATGCAAGAAAGATTCATGTTTCATTAGATTAAACATATTTTCTATGCTATTTAGCGCCCAATTGAGTGCTAATCCGACAGAGAAAGAAATAAGAGCAAAGTTGTTGACATTGATATTTAAGATAAAAAAAAAAAATTTAAACATTATAAACCATTAGTAAATGATGCAGTGAAATTCTCATTCATTAGCTTGTCATTAAAATGACAGGAAGATTGTTAAGGGAATAAACCATAATGGGTAGAGAAATTTATAGAAAGGGTCCTTAGACTAGTAATAGAGGGATGATTTAGTCCAAGACCATCATAACCCTTTGACTCCCCTATTTTGATCCAAAATAGTCCATTGACTCTTCAAATCTAAAAGAAAATAATCCAACGAAAGGGGCTATTGAGTGAACCGACTATATTGAATACATTTTTAATCTAAGACTAAAAGCTTCATACAAATTGTCCAATGATCATTTTGACATTTTTCTCTATCCGCAATAAGGCGTCAAGCTAAAAGTTGGTCAAATAAATACATTGATGGTTTGGCAAGATGGTCATCCTGGAAGAACGCAAGAATATACTTGAGCAAGTAGCACATATGACAAATTATAGAGACCATCTTGCATCTCGAACAAAGAAAAATCTAAAACTTTAAAGCAACACTAGCAGACTTAATTTTAAAGTTGATTTGTAAACTGACTTCAAACTGTAACGCTTCAAACATTAATTACACACATATACACAAAATACAGCAAAACATATTGTTTTAAGTCCCTGGATTGCAGCAGAAGAAAGAATCAATGAATTGGCCATCCTTAAGATAGTTGAAGTACTTTTCATAGCATTCGAGTTCCAATTGAACATGTTCTAACAATTATATCAAAACCCAATAGCTTTGGATAAACAGGAAAGCAAAATGTGAGCAGAAAGTCACTTTGTTGTCAAAATATGGGTGATTCCCAACTAATCTCCCTCCATTCCTCACTCCGTCAATGGTCAATAACATACAACATAACAACCACAAGTCAAAGGCAATGATGAAGAATCTAAAAACAAAGAGTATGTGTGGGGAGAAAAGCAAATCTTACCATTCCTCCGAATGAAGGAGAGTCAGATAATGAGAATAGCAATTTCAGCATTTGATTGGATTCTGCAGTGTCCTGGTAGTCATTGGCTTCAGTGATTTCAACATTCTGAGCAGATACTTCAACATTGCTAGAAACTGCAATAAGCAGATTTATAATGCTTTTTAGAATTAAAATATAAAACAAAAATGATCAGCAGGAAAAGCCATAGTTTTCTTTTTCAAGCATTCAAAGATTGAAAATAAAAAAAGATTGACTAAGTAGACTAAAAAGACCCCGCTTTTGTCTCTCAAAATTCTCATCTTATCCTTATGCTTACTCAGAATAAAAAAGAGAGAGACAACTTAGAAGAGATCCAAGAAGTTAGGATTGGCGGACGTGTCCTCGGTGAGTAGAGAATGAAACTCAAGAGGCTCCGGAAGCACAGGTGATCGTAATATTAAATCAGTGATATTACGGTTGATTGGTATTCTACCTTCATGGGTAATTTGACACTGCTAAAGCTAACTACTGTCAGCATTAAAAATTACGGTATCTACTAACATCTCCTATAATTGTGTAAACTATCTAGTGTCATCTGCTGGGATTATGATATCTAAATCATCTCCTATAATATCTTTTCATAATGGTTTTTAAAGTTTTGTATGACGTCTCTATGTTGTTTCTGTGTCATGAGTACTTCTTATTTTGATTTTTCTACCAATACAATCTGAATTCATGATGAGCCGACGTGCAATAACTTCTAAAATTGGATTAAGTGGATGTCGAAGTTTGGAAAAAAAAAAAAAGGTGTTATGATTAAATGCAATGTCTGCAGAAAAAAGATATAGACACAATAATAGGAGCATAGAAGAAACACAAAATGTTTACAATAAATAAAGTCTTCGCCCTTATAATAAAAAAATAAATGTGAATTAATGAATGGAAGAGAGCTAACTACCCTTAATTAGAATTTGAAATTTTCAAATGCAGCATCGAATCCAAGTTGATAGGAAGCCGACACTGATTTCAAGTCGAGTGAGTGAGATCAAGTTATTCCGATTACCAAACACCTCAAAATTGATTCCCAGTCGAAATTAGTTTTAAAAGAGGGGATTGGACATGAGATTTATTGCATATAATAAGAATCTCTGATGGTTTGAGTAGAATTCTCTTTGTTTATAAAATATCAAGCTAATATAAATTATAATCATTATCAGTAGCCTCGTCCTAATTACTAGGGATTGGCATTATAAATCCTCATTTTCCAAACATTGGGGTTAAGGGTTGCATAATATTTTAAACATACCCTTCACAAATCATTTTGAAAAGCTTTTACTCAATGTAATCTTATGTCTATACTAAACTGTAAATCAAACTTATATAAACATATGCAATCAATAGAGACAACTTTTAACCAAATTTTAAGCAATGCTAAATCAAACTAGAAATAAATAGGTTCAATCTTGGTGATGGATAAAATAAAAATACAAAATAAATAAATAAAATAAATCTAGGAGATAGACAAAAACTCAGCGATTAAGTTCAAGCAAATTTCCATATAATTGGTCATCGAATTATCCTTATCAGCCCCAATCAAGACAACATGCAGCATAAAAGGCCTCATTAAAACAAAAATTAAAATGTTCAAGGCATTCAGCATGATTATAAATGGTTTTCTCTATTTATTAACTAAAATTTAAAAATGCTTACCATTACATGGACTTTGATTTGAAGAGTCCACCGTTGTTTGGCTTTCAAACGACTTACTCTGAGGACGTGAGCCTTTTGATATTTTGGTTGATTTGTGATTATGTGCCCTTAGATAGTTTGTCTTTGACTTGATCCTCATCTTAAATGCTGGCATTTGTGCTAATTGACAAGTAGGTAGGATTTACTAATGCTAGCTGTTACAGTAAAATCTTCATCATTTAGGTTAATGGACCAGAAAAATGGGGATACAACTGTAGTGAGAGCAAGTAATAGCAATATAAATTTTAACAGTGCTAGAGAAATAAACCATATAAATGGAAAACTTCACCACCAATAGTTCTCTACAGACTGTTCAGAGAAAACAAAAGCTGTAATTTATTTTTCTTTTCAGTGATTTTTATTATATAAAGACAATTTTCTCAAGAAAGTTTAATATACATGCTAGTCAGCAACGCATTCTGAAGTATTGATAAACCGAAAGAATAATAAATCCATTTCAGATGAAGGACAGAGTGGAAAAGTTGAAAATAATTACTGTTTTCAGTTTTAGAGCAATTTTGTTTACTTTAGGTTATGGATTGAGTTCATCATAGTTGGATAAAAATGCATAAGTTTTTTAAGTGGCATATCAATCAGAAAATTTGTATTTAATCTCAATATTTATGCTTGATATAACTCAGATAGAAAGCTTAATGAAGGTCAAGGAGGTGCTTAAGGTGAAAATAATGTTAATTTGTAAGTGCATTCAGGGAAAACCAAATTTATGCTTTAATAGACAGCCCGTGTTTACTCTATTTATTACAATTTAACACAAATACTCCAAAAGTGTATTGCAATCAGTAAGAGTAAATGACAATGCTCCGATGAATCTTGCTAAATCCAAACTCATAATACATCATGACTTGCAAGAAGTTGCATAACAAGCATCGTAAGAAAAGAACGATAAAAAAAGGTCAAATGGCATTAAGAAAAGAAAGATATGCTCTAGATAGAGAATAAGAGAGTAAGAAAATTGATGCTGAGATTATATGGCTAACTAATGTTGCCTAAATACATGGCTCATGCATAATGTAAAATAAATTTGCCAAAAACCTTCTAAGGAAAATCTTTTCTGTTTAATATTCAACACAGAAATTTAACTGGAAATGAAATAAATTCCTCAAATCACAATTAAGTTACCTTTTTCTCAACAACTCTCCCAATTAATTCTACTTGAGAATATTCACAAAAAAAAGACACTTCTACATTCTTTTCAAACATTGGATTAATTATCATATGGGTATTTATTATGTAATACAACCAGATGAACATTCTCTTCACTCATTCAAAATTTGTCCACCTTCAATCTTAACTTCATTCTATAAACAATTCATAAAAAAATTACAGCTTAAAACTTGAATCACCATCAATTAGATAAGTTAAGACCAAAAACATATTTCAATGGAACAATTTAACTCTTATCATTAGGCTTCATCAAGTTAAAGTGAATAACCAGAAGCTTTCTTACATTGAAAATTATCTAATAATTGAAATTTTCATAGCTGCGTGCAGTTCAGCACGTGCAAACTGACTACTTATTTTTAAAAATCTCTCAAAAGGTCACTAAATAAAATTTAACCACTTTTCCCCATTTAGATCGGGAAGTAGAGTGACAGAATCAAACAAAAGTCGAAATAAAAACCCTAACCGGGATCCAGCGAGGAAAATAACGGCTTTCCGTTCAAAAAACGCGTAACAGTCATAAGAACGATACAAGAAAAAAAAAACAAGCCAAATAACCATAGGTAAACGGATTATACGGTCCCTGGCTAATAGAACACAACGATTCAATAACATTCAGAAACATTAAAAATCAGAACAACGAAACACATAGAAAGCAAATTTAATGATCAATTGACATAAAGACGGTAAATTCCCGCACAAGCATCACTTCAGCCCGAGCAAAAACTGTAAAACCCGTCTCATTCGTGACAAAACAGCAAAAACACAACCATCCACTCACCCAAATTCATCCTGATCAGCCAAAAACAGAGTAGCACCAAAAAAAAAAAAGAAGAAAACACGAAATCGCGTGATAAGAAAGAGAATTCTCGCGACCCAAAATGGCAAGCCTTCCTAAGAAAAAACAGATTCCGTGAGCAGAAGCATCAATCCACCAAAATCAAAACACGAAATCAAATAACTCCATCAAAAGGACTCACAGTAATACGGAAACAAACGAGAAACAGCTAAATCAAGAGAATTCGACATAAACCACGAAGAACAACGACAGCAAAATATGAAGAAAGAATTGGGAGGGACGATACCTATCAGAAGTCCACTTACACGCGAGATGTATTAGATGAGAAGAATCTCTCTCTCTCTCTCTCTCTGTCTCCCTCTCTGTCTCCCTCTCTGTCTCTCTCGCTCGCTCGTAGGAGGAGAAAAGTGAGAGATGGGATAAATCCGGGGAAAGTTTGTAGAAGACACGGTAGAAAAAGCCCTCTTTTGGTCCCTGAGACTAAATGAACGGTCAGGATCTGCTATTTTTCCCATCATGCCGGCCGTTATCATTGGCTGCAGGCGCAGCTCGCTGCGATCCGATTCAGCAGTTATGCTGCGCACGTGCCAGTCAGGGCTATACCGAGCAGCGCACACAGGAAGCTTTCCCCGAGTCGACACGTGTGAGGTTTTCCTTTTTTTTGTTTTTCCTATTTTAGGAAAGTGGTACGTGTTAAGAGAGGTGAACAGAGATTTTAGAGATTTATTGCCTTAATGTGCGGTTTGCACTTTTAATGGCATCAGCACTTACCTTAATTTGATCAATTACTATAATTATCATTTCCTTAATTGCTATTAAGTATAACAATTTTGTTTTGCCTCTTTTTAAAAAAATATATATATTATTCAAATATTAAATATTATGATAAAATCCCAACTCAGAAATTTTCATTTTTATCGGCTTCCAAATGATTTATTTGTGGCAAGTGTAAATTCATTGATTTAGAGTCCGTTTGGGACAGTTTCTTTGATGCGATAATGTTTTAAAAATGCACCTGATCTATTTGAGTAAAGTGTGTTTAGGCATCTTATGCATTTTCAAAACGCTGAAAACAACATTTTCACACAGCACCTACCTAGGTGCGGTGGGAGCTTTCTGGCTGTGGTATGATTTTTCCAAAAAAAATAAAAATTTGTAATAGCAACCGCATCTAGCTTATCAACAGATTATTTTTAATCAGCTTATCAGCAGATTATTCAATAAGCTGCAGCTGCCCCAAACAGATCCTTAATTGTTAAAAAAGAAAGCGACTTAGGTGTAGTTTCATAAATAGTAACTTTTTGCGAGATAATAAATAGGATGGTGGAGTAAAAGGTGTGTCGGCAGAAGAAACAGAGTTATGAGGTTGAACCATTTATGTTATGAGAGAAAAGATATACTAAACGAAAAATAAAAAGAAGTAAACAAATGAAACTACGACTAACAATGTCATCATTTTGAAAGTCATTCAATTTAAAATATAATTTTTTTTCAAATAAAAATATGAATGATAATTTTCTTCAAGGAGAATGAACAAATATCATAGAAGAGGAATGATAACTAGAGTGAATGTTGTCTCAACATATTCTTCGTTGGCTTCAAGGGAACATATTCATAAGTAAGACATGCTACAAGGGATTTCTTAGATAGCTATAATGGGAGGACGGTGGCCAAGGCTTGCTAGTTTGTTTAGCCTAATAGTGAGTGGTGAAGCCCGCTAAGATGATAAAAGAGAAATAAATTATTGGAGAAGAGATTTATATTTTAGACGAATCATACGAAGAAGATGACATTCCTACGAGATATATCGGCTAGATATGTAGTCAAGCCAAACGACTATGTGTATGAATGAAAGTGGAAGCAGATTCATAAGTAATAGCATTTAGAACTCTCTAATAAAAGATGAAAGATTTTAAATTGGATGATGTATCCCAAATTATTTATGCATGCAAGTTAATGTCATGAGTGGCTGGCTCTCTGGATTGGGCCGAAGTTAGTGTTGGGATATAAACAATCAGAGGTCGAAGAAGAAGAGAAGGCAGGATGTGGTGACAAGAGAACTTATAAGAGTGTCGTTGAGCGCAATACAACCAGTGATTGAGATGGATAAGTACTTTGCATATTGAAGGAGTGTCCTCACAAATGGCTTAGAAGAATTGAAATGGGGAAATCTCCTTAGCTATGGGGAAGATATAGCAAGTTATCTAGATTAATAAAAGGAGATCTGAAATTCAAAATGATTTAGATAATATTGACATTTTGAATCTCATGAACAAGAAGAAGAAAGACTCCCTCTATAGCAACTTTATTGCAGCTCAAGCACACATGATAGAAATATTCTTGGGGTCTTTACATACATACCACTGAATTATTATGTATTTACATATTAAGACAAAAAACTTTTCTTTTAACATTTATATCACTTAAATATTTCTTACACGTAAAAAAAATAGCACTATTTTTACTTTTTAAGTGTAAAATACAGTTTTCTATGTATAGGTAAAGGGTTATATATGTAAAAATTGAAGTTTAGGTGTTAGATATGTAAATATATAAGAATTTAGTAGTGACCATGTATATCTTCCTATTTTGTTAACATAAAATACATTTAAGATTTATCACTAGTTCGCTACATTAAATAAAACTTCCTACAAGAATATAAATATATAAAAAAAATGTCTAACTTATATCTTGTATTTGATAAAGATTTGGGCATGCAAAGATATGTTATACCTAATCTTCAAATTAGGATTTGTTTGGGCAGCTGCAACTTATTAAAAATTAGATGTTTAAAAATCTATAGTGGCAATTAATTTTTTTTTAATAAGTCAGACATCAGCTAAAAAACTGCCGCCGCATCTAGCCAAGACTAATGAGAAATGCAGATTTCAGTGGCAGTTTTTAAAAAAAATTATCAAAACATATTTTACGCAAACAGACAAAACTGCAGTGCGGTGCCGCATCGCCACCGCACCGCCACTCCAAACGGACCCTTGGTTTATTTCATAATATCCATAATCTACAAAACATATATATGTTAGATATTATAGTTTTTATATTTCTATTATTTTACCTTACTTAATGATAGTTTAATCTTCTTACTTATTGTATATATATTCATCTTTACTCTTGTAATGGGATGATGGATGCAATTGAAACCCTAGCCACTTTTTATATCTTCTCTTTCCCTTCTCCTTCTCTATCTCAATGGCAATTATTCACATGGTATCAGAGCAGGTTCTGATCCATTTGTAGCTTTCGCAAATCCAACTCCGTGATGAGTTGGCAGGGGGTTGCAGGGGGCAGCGCCCCCCTCCTCAGGGTTCAAGGATCTATTTGTAGTTTTTGAGTTATTTTGCAGTTTTTCAGTGATAGATCCAATTTTCGGCATCATTTGCAGTCTCCAGCGATAAACACAATTGCAATTTTTTGGGTGATCTATTGTTATTGGTATTTGATCTTCCTTTTCTTTGTATTCATTTTTGTATTGATAATCATAGCAATGACTGGTGAAAAAGATGATTCTATTCAGTTTATTAGCGTGCAATAAAATGGACAAAATTACTCTTATTAGAGTTACGTATTAAAGAATTTTTTTGAAATGCGATAGAATGTGGGGTTATGTTTCTGGAAACTCGGTTAAGCCCATAAATGAAAAAGATGAAAAATATGAAAAATGTTTGGAAATATGGGAAGCAAACAATTCAAAAATAATCAATAACTCGGTTTCACGATTAATCAGTGTCCAATTAGCAAAATATGAAACCGCCAAAGAAGTTTGGAATCATTTGAAAAAATCATATATATGCAGTCAAATTTTGCAAACAATATCAATTAGAGATAGATATTCATGCTCTTCAATAAAACAACATGAGCATCCAAGAATTTTAGTCTGCCATGATTAACGTTTGGGATCAGTTATATCTTACTTAAATTGCAAAATTATGAGTTTTTAAACCATACACTAATCGTAGAGAAGAACAGCGTTTGGTTCAGTTTTTTATGGCTCTTCGAGATGATTTTGAAGGGCTTCGTGGAACAATTTTACATCGCAGTCCTCTTCTAACAGTTGACTCAGTTGTTAATGAATTATTAGCTGAAGAGATTCGTCTTAAATCTCAATCTGAGAAAGGGAACGTTAAGAAAGGGATCCTCCCCACTCATAATCCATTTATTTTTGCAGCTACTCATAATAAAAGCAAATATTATGGAAATGTTGGTTTTGATGAATGTAGTCTTTGTAAGAAAAATGGTCATTGGAAAGCTTAATGTCCAAAGTTATTAAACAAATCACAGCAAACACAACAACTCAATCAGTTGCACCCACGAAACTTCAGGACTCCAACATCAATTGTTGCAGTTGTTATTCCTCTGATAGACTCTCTTGGTGTTGGACATGCATATTCTTCAAGCCCTACAGTAAATGTGCTTTCTAAGCAGTTTCAAATGTTTATTGCTACACAACCACATGTCATGTCTACCTCCTTAAAAATAGGTTTTCCTTCCTTTAGCTCATCAGGTATATCTTCTTCCATTTGGATTCTTGACTCTTGAGCCTCTCATCACATGTCATCTGATTTTACATCATTTGTATCTTTACATCCTGCATCATCTGTATCAGTCATGACAGCTGATGACACTCTTATGTTATGAGCAGACACTGGGTTTGTATGCACACCACATTTATCTCTTTAAAATGTTTATTATATCCCCAATCTTACTTTGAATCTTGTTTATGTTGGTCAATTGTGTGATTATGGTTTCTCAGATTTACTTTCTTCCACCTCTGGTTATGTGTAGGATCCACAATCCAGGAGGCTGATTGGGATAGGTAGTAGCAAGGGGGACTTTTAAATTTTGGATGAGCTAAGAGTTCCAGTTGTTGCAGCTTCCAGTATTGACCTGTCATGACTTCGTTTGAGTTCATCATCTTCTAAATTTTATCTATGACACTTTGGTCTTGGACATTTCTCTTCTTCTCATCTAAAATACTTAGTTTCTAAAGGAGTTTTGGGTGAGTTACAAACTCATAATATTTTCTAAATGTTGTGGTTGTAAACTTGCTAAATTTTTTGCTTTACCCTTCTCCAAAAGTGTATCACTTTCTGTTGCACCTTTTAACTTAGTTCATTCTGATGGATGAGGTCCATCACCTGTTCTTACCAAAGGTGGATCTAGATATTATGTCTCGTTCATTGACGACTGTACTCATTATTGTTGGGTTTATCTTATGAAAAATCATTCTGAACTTTTTAGTGTTTATCATATGTTTCGTGCATTTGTCAAAACTCAACAAAATGTTATTATTAAGTGTTTCGATGTGATATGGGAGGTGAATATACCTTTATTAAATTCTCTGATGAGATTTTTCTTCAAACTTCTAGTACTGACACTCCTGAATAAAATGGAGTTGCTGAAAGGAAACATCATCACATTGTTCAAACTGCTCACTCCCTTCTTTTGTTTGGCTCTGTTCCAAGTGAATTTTGGGGGAAGCTATTCCTACTGCAGTTTCTATTATTAACATATTTTCATCTTTTATTACTTCATGTTTGTCTCCATTTGAAAAACTATATGGTCATACTCCTGATTATTTCAGTTTGAGAGTTTTTGGTTCCACTTGTTTTGTTCTTCTTCCTCATATACAACGTAATAAATTGTCTTCGAGTTCAACAATCTGTGTTTTTTTTGTTATGGTGATGGTCAGAAAGAATATTATTGTTATGATCTAGCACTCAACAACTTTTTGTCTCACGTCGTGTTGTATTTCTTGAGCATATACCATTTTACTCAATTCTTTCTTCTTCTTCTCATAGCCTTACAAAGTCTGATCTTATACCAATTGACCCTTTTCACTCATATAAAGATATTGCACCTTATCAAGTGATTCATCATCCAAAAAAATGTTGATATTGAGCTTTGCAGGGTTGCCATGAGTATTTTTGCAGATCCTGATGCTCTCCCTATCCCTACTGCTCCCTAAGAACCTTCTGTGACTGTTGATCCTCCTCTTCCTTGTTACACTCAATGTGATCGTAAGTCTACTAAATTGCCAGATTTTGTTTACTCCACTTATTCTACTTCTTTTGCTTCCTTTTTAACGCTCATTCACAATTTATCTGAGCATTTTTCCTATCAAGAGGCTGTCCTTGATCCTCTTTAGCAGCAAGTTATGACAGAAGAACTTTATGCTTTGCACAAGATAAATACTTTGGACCTTATCTCTCTTCCTCCATGAAAACCTACAATTGGTTTTCGTTGGGTGTATAAGATCAAAACCAAGTCTGATGGGTCAGTTGAGAGATATAAAGCTCGTTTTGTTGCTAAGGGACATTCTCAATTGTATGGTTTGGATTATGAAGAAACATTTGCTCATGTTGCGAAAATGACTACTATTCGTGCTCTTATTGCAGCCACATCTATTCATCAGTGGCATATCTCCCAAATGGATGTTAAAAATGCATTATTAAATAATGATCTTCAAGAGAAAGTTTACATAGTGTCTCAATCAGGTCTCTCTCATAATCCTGGTGAAGTTTGTAAATTAAAGAAAACTCTCTACGACCTTAAGCATGCTCCTCGAGTTTGGTTTGAAAAGTTCTCTATTGTGATTGCATTTCTTGGTTTTCATTCTAGCTCACACGACACTACCTTGTTTCTTAAGAGCACCTCCCATGGTCATATCATACTCTTTATACTTTGATGACATGATTATTACTTGGGATAATGATAATAGGATTGCAGAGTTGAAATTACAATTAGCTCAAAAGTTTGAGATGAAATATTTGGATACTTTTAATTAAGCCTAATTAGTCATATTTTTTAAGTTAATCATTTGGATATATAGCATAGACAATAGAAATAAATGATTTTATAAGTTTTGATAAAAATTGACATAACTATTTAAATTTGCCCTCTTAATATTTAAGTGATTTGGTGAAGTTTAAATAATAATTAGAGAATACTTATAACTACCTACCTTACTCTTTATATGATATTTTCATTATATAAAATACATTAAATTTTTAATGCACGTACATTATAAAATAATATTTATATATATATGCAAGAACATAAACCAAGTCATTAATTAAAAATTATGCTACAAGTACATGCGAGCAGATAACTTAACAAATTAACAAATGAGCATGCTCACTAATATAGATGAAAAGGGTTGTCATTGTTCAAATTTATTCTTTCATATAACTTAAACGAATATTATCGGGCTCTACATGAATGCGTACAAAGTTGTTCATTAAGTGCACCTTTTTTTTTGCATACAACCTGTTTGATTGGCCTGTCGAAAATGCGCGTTGTTCACGAATAACTCATGTTAGACTCATTGAATAGCTCGTGTTCAATTTATTCCTTAAGCAAGTGAGCCAATCACGTACAATTATTTTGAGATATATACAAGTCAAACACGAACACAATTTTGTTCCATTCATGTTCAGTTCGCTTTGGCTCGAAAGAAAGTGTGTGTGTGTGTCAATATATATTGTTGAATCTAGATTTGTCGATCATGCTCAAAGGATAGGGTCTAACGACTGAGGGAAAGAAAGAAAGAATAGAGAGAGAAAAATAAGAGAGGAAAACTTGACCCGCCGGGGCGAATGGGTTGTTCTGAAGGCCAATAACCCATTTTATTTCATTAAAAATACTGGTTGCAAGTGAGGGAACAAAGTCTGAGATAAATGTCATAACCCTTCTATTTTATAGAAGATAGGAGGGATAAATATAAAATCATATTATCAATCTTACTTTAACGAGAGGAACAAAGTGCATTCTAATTCCCTTATCTTAGGTCATCAAATGGCGTCAGGATCCGTGCTGACCTTTCTTAAGCATACATATTAAGGTCTCTGTTTTCTTGCTCCTCGATAGCGATAACTGCGATAAAGATAAGGAAATTTTTAAATCAAACAAATCATTTGCACATGAATTGCCAATGATACTCCCTATTAGTCACATTTCGCGCTCTATTTCGCTATCTTTGGTGCCATTCGTTGTAATCGATTAGTCATTGAATGATCCTAGGTTGATTAGCCCATCACCTCTCGTGGAGTTGTTGCTGATGAGTGGGAAACATCTCAAGGGCCGAAGAAGATTGTCGTATACCTCTCGTAGAGTTTGTGCTGCTCGGTGGCAAGTCATCTCATTGGCCGAAGACGATCGTTGTATACCCCTTGTGGAGTTTATCACTATGGTGAATCGTCTCTAGGGCATAAGAGCTATGTTCTAACCTTTACTTGCATGGGTCCTTGGCCGCCCCGTCGAACCTCCACCATAGGTTGGGTCCCATTTCTATGAGAGGAGACCGCTTAGACTCCTCTCCAGAATGATTATCAACGTACCCTTTGCGGAGCTTGTCGTTATTGAGCAAGGAACCATCATCGAATGTTCGTTCGATCCAAGCCACTGGACTTGAGCTCGTTGTAAGGAAAGTCCTGTGACTAGCCCTTGGAAGTGTTTCACTGATTAGACGTCTATGACGTCGTTGTTAGTTATATTTTTTTTATGTTTTTAACTGGTTAGAAGCTATTGACATCGTTGTCGGTTTTACTACCCAGATTCAGGTTCCCCAAACGTCGAGTGGTCGCTAACATACACGAACTTCTTGATCTCGTCAAGCCTTGAGGTGATCTATCGAAATACAAAATGTTATTATGTGCATGTATCATAGAGTAAATTTAAAGAAAATAACATGTTCATACATAAAATAATAATAAAAAAAAGAACAACTTATAAGGGTCTGCCAGAGCAGAGGTGGCCTGTCGTAAAGCAGCCAATGAGCAAATAAAACTATATTTTAGATGTTAGATATAAAAACATAAAAGGATTGGGTGATATGTGTGTAAAGCTTGGTTTGAAATGACACAAGGCAAATGCTGTCGGAAACTGGTGGTCGGCCGAGGTGATTGCAGCAGCGTCCGTCAGATGGCAGGTTGTCGGGCAAATGATGATTTACTGGAAACACAAATGAAATGAGCAGTATGCAAGTAAATATATAAATGTATAAGAATTGAGTTCCATGGTCTCTTGGTACTGCTAAATTCATTTGAATCCCCTAGTGGCGCAGTGTAGATGTTTAAGTCAGGTGGCACTCGAATTATTTGCACATCGAGTTACCCTCAAACCTAGCAAAGGTTGAGCCAATAAAGTTGTTTGGGTATCTCACGGCCCGTCTCATTCTTTATATACATATATACAATTTCTTTTTTTTTTTAAGTTGGTCGGACAACCAGGCCGGCGATAGGCGAGGCGGTCAGACAGCAATGCCCATGGATGTTGAAGTGGTTGGACATCAAAGGATTTACCCTAATTTTTGTCAGACAGTTCGTCTCGACAAATAAATTCACAGAGAAGTTACCTACCTCCATGGTCTCGGGTCGAAGCAGAGTGGCTGACCAGAGTTTAGGTGTTAGATATATATATATACACACCTAAAATTTAGGTGTTAGATATGTAAATACATAGGCATAGATTAGCTGGTATGATCTCAATTAAAAAAAAAGGTAAAGCCCGACGTTTATATATGTTACAACGTTAGAAATATAAAAAGCAAATAAAAAGGTCACAGTTCAAAGAGTTTAACAACAGAAATTTTTTTTAGTCCCACACGGCTTATGTGAAAATCTGACTTGAGAGAGAGTGCTACTTTTAATTTTTGCTAAGTCAGAAATTCAATACTTTAGTTAAATGATTATATTATTGAATGATTTATGCGTAATTCATTTGAATGTTGAAGCAGTAAGATAAGATGAAGTAAACATTTCACTGATACTTAACAAGAAGAATATTTTCGCCAGACTTTTTGATTTTATGGAGAATCCGACCGTACATCTACCATGATCTATTATAGTTAGGGATAAAGTATAATATTGGGGAAAATTAGTCCATACGGACAACGTACGCAGCGCTGCGTACAGACCCAGATAATCATCGAATAACCACTTAATAATCTCAGCGAACGTGTATTTTAGGATTATCAGGAGATTATTAGCAGGTTATTGCGGTATTATTCTGAATAATCAGCAAATAACCTCCTAATAACGATTAACGTGGAGGTTTCATTTTATATTTTTATCTGTTAATTGGGGTATTGTGAGGTTATTAGAAGGTTATTGCTCAAATAACGCTCAATAAACCTGTCAATAACCACCGCAGTTTCATTTTAATGTTATTCACGGGTTATTCGCTGATTATTTGATGATTATTCAGAGAATCTGTACGCAACGCTGCATACGTTGTATGTATGAAATAATTTTCATAATACTGGGGGATATATCCATTTAAGAGGCAGTGACATGTAATGTTTAATTTATTTGGAATTAATTTTATAAACTTTTGAATAAATTTAATAGAACCTGGATAAATAAAGTGACTAGTAAATTTAAGTTATGCTTGGCATCGCCCCACTGGCACGTGCGCCGCAAACTGCTGACTCGGATCGCAGCGAGCTGCGCCTGAAGCAAGTGAGATGGCCGGCATAATGGGAAAATATCAAATCCTGACCGTTCATTCTAGTCTCTGGGACCAAAGGAGGGCTTCTTTCTACGGTGTCTTCTACAAACTTTCCCCGCATTTATCCCATCTCTCACTTTTCTCCTCCTACGAGCGAGCGAGAGAGACAGAGAGGGAGACAGAGAGAGAGGGAGATTCTTCTCATATCATACATCTCGCGTGTAAGTGGACTTCTGATAGGTATCGCCCCTCCCAATTCTTTCTTCATATTTTGCTGTCGTTGTTCTTCGTGGTTTATGTCGAATTCTCTCTTGATTTAGTTGTTTCTAGTTTGTTTCCGTATTCCTGTGAGTCCTTTTGTTGGAGTTCTTTGATTTCGTGTTTTGTTTTTGGTGGATTGATGCTTCTGTCACGGAATCTGTATTTCTTAGGAAGGCTTGCCATTTTGGGTCGCGAGAATTCTCTTTCTTATCACGCGATTTCGTGTTTTCTTCTTCTTTTTTTTTTTTTTTTGTGCTACTCTGTTTTGGCTGATCAGGATGAATTTGGGTGAGTGGATGGTTGTGTTTTTGCTTTTTTGTCACGATTGAGACGGGTTTTACAGTTTTCACTCCAGCTGAAGTGATGCTTGTGCGGGAATTTACCGTCTTTATGTCAATTAATCAGTGAATTTGCCTTCTATGAGTTTTGTTGTTCTGATTTTTAATGTTTCTGAATGTTATTGAATCGTTGTGTTCTATTAGCCAGGGACCGTATAATCCGTTTACCTATGGATATTTGGCTTGTTTTTTTTCCTTTTATCGTTCTTATCACTGTTACACATTTTTATTTCAACTTTTGTTTGATTCTGTCACTCTACTTCCCGATCTAAATGGGAAAAGGTGATTAAATTTTACTTAGTACCTTTTGAGAGATTTTTAAAAACAAGTAGTCAGTTTGCACGAGCTGAACTGCACGTAGCTATGAAAAATTTCAGTTATTAGATAATTTTCAATGTAAGAAAGCTTCTGGTAATTCACTTTAACTTGATGAATCCTAATGATAAGAGTTAAATTGTTCCATTGAATTATGTTTTCAGTCTTAACTTATCTAACTGATGGTGATTCAAAATTTAAGCTGTAATTTTATTATGAATTGGTTACAAAATGAAGTTAAGATTGAAGGTGGACAAATTTTGAATGAGTGAAAAGAATATTCATCTGGTTGAATAAGATTATAAATACCCATATGATAACTAGTCCAATGTTTGAAAAGAGTATAGAAGTGTCTTTTTTGTGAATATTTATATAGAGCATATCTTTCCTTTTTTTAATGCCATTTGACATTTTTTTATGACTGTTTTCTTACAATGCTTGTTATGCAACTTATTGCAACCCATTTAGATCGGATAGTAGAATGACAGAATCAAACAAAAGTAGAAATAAAAACCCGATCAAGCATTCAGCAAGGAAAATAGCAGCTTTCTGCCCAAAAAAGGCTTAATAGTGGTGAAAACGATAAAAAACAAGCCAAACATGCATAAGTAAAATGATTATACGGTCCCTGACTAATAGAACACAACCATTCAATAACATTCAGAAAATAAAAAATCATAGAAAACACTGAGTAATTGACATAAAGACAGTAAATTCCCGCACAAGCATCACTTCAGCTCGAGCGAAAACTGTAAAACCCGTCTTTATCCTGACAAAACAGCAAAACCACAAATATCAACTCAACCAAATTCAACATGATCAACCAAAACAGATGAATATATAAAAAAAAATAGAAATCACAAAATTACGGAAAAAGAAAGAGAATTACCGCAACCCAAAATGGCAAGACTTCCTAAGTAAAACAGATTCCATTAGCAGAAACATCAATCCACCAAAATAAGAACACAAAATCATATAACTTCAACAAAAGGACTCACAGGGATTTGGAAACAAACGAGAAACAGCTAAATCAAGAGAATTTGAAATAAATCACGAAGAACTACGACAACAAAATATGAAGAAAGAATTGGGAGCCGAGAGACCAGCTCGAGGATCCAAAAACTGAAACAAAGGGCCATTGTGGCTGAGGAGAGGTTAAAGTTATCGTTGAATGAGAGGAAATCGGAGGCTCAAGAGCACAAGGCTCAAATGGCTGCTCTCCTTGAGGAGTACCAAGAGCTGAAGGTGAAAAATGCTCACCTGAGAGGAACACGTAGTTTACTTTCTTCCATTCATTCCTTCACATTTATTTTTTATTATAAGGGCGAAGTTTATCTTCATTGTATACATCTTATGGTTCTTCTATGCACCTTTTATTGTGTCTATTTCTTTTTCTACAGATATTATATTTAATCATAACACTTATTTTTCCGAACTTTGATATCCACTTAATCCAATTTTAAAAGTTATCGGATGGCGGGACATCATGAATTCAGATTGTCTTGGTAGAAAAATCAAAATAAATAGTACTCATGACACAGAAACAGCATAGAGGCATCAAATAAAAGTTTAAAGAACATTATGTAAAGATATTTTAGGAGATGATTTAGATATCATTATCCCAGTAGATGACACTAGATAGTTTACACAATTATAGGAGATGTTAGTAAATACCGTATTCCTTGAAGCTGACAGTAGATAGCTTTAGCAGTGCCAAATTACCCATGAAGGTAGAACACTAATTAACCTTAATATCATTGATTTAATATTACGATTACCTGTGCTTCTGGAGCCTCTTGAGTTTCCTTTTCTACTCGCTGAACACTCGTCCCACTAATCCTACCTTTTTGGATCTCATCTAAGTTTGCCTCTCTCCTTTTAATTGTGAATAGGCACAAGGATAAGATTAGAATTTTGATAGACACAAAAGTGGGAATTTTGTTGTCAACTTTGTCAATCTTTTTTTTTTCAATGTTCATGATAATTAAAAAAAAAATTATGGAATTTTCCTGCTGATCAATTTTGTTTTATATTTCAATTCTAAAAAGCATTACAAACCTGCTTAGTGCAGTTTCTAGCAGTATTGAAGTATCTGCTCAGAATATTGAAATCACTGAACCCATGACTGCCAGGACACATATGCTGAAGAATCCAATCAAATGCTGAATTTGCTGTTCTCATCTCCCGACTCTCCTCCATTCGGAGGAATGGTAAGATTTGCTTTTCTCCCGACACATAATCTTTGTTTCTACATTCTTCATTATTGTCTGACATGTGATTGTTTTGCTGTATGTTATTGACCTTTGAGGGAAGGAGGGATGGAGAGAGATCAGCTGGGAATCACCCATATTTTGACTACAAAGTGACTTTCTGCTCACATTTGCTTTCCGGTTTATCCAAAGTTTTTGGGTTTTAATATAATTGTTAGAATATGTGCAATGGGAACCCGAATGCTATGAAAAGTAGTTCAACTATCTTAAGGATTGTTAATAGCTGGGTTCGCCAATTCATTGATTCTTTCTTCTGCTTAAATCCAGTGACTTAAAACAATGTGTTTTGCTATATTTTGTGTATATGTTCGTAATTAATGTTTGAAGCGTTACAGTTCAAAGTCACAATTTACAAATCAACCTTAAAAATTAAGTCTGCTAGTGTTGCTTTTAAGTTTTGGATTTTTCTTTGTTCGAGATGCAAGATGGTCCCTATAATTTCTCATATTTGCTACTTGCTCAAGTTATATTCTTGCGTTTTTCAAGGATGGCCATTTTGCCAAGCAATCAATATATTTATTTGTCCAACTCTGAGCTTGTGTCTGATTTGAACATTTTAAAGATGTCTCATTGCCGATAGAGAAAAATGTTACAATGATCCTTAGACTATTTGTCTGAGGCTTTTAATCTTATATTAAAAATGTATTCGATATAGTCAGTGGACTCCTCCAGTATGATCCACAATAGTCCTTTTGTAGATTATTTTTTATCAGTTTTGAAAGGTCATTAGACTTTTTTGGATCAAAATAGAGGAGTCGAAGGGCTACATTTTATTGATAAGATAGTCTAGGAATAAATCGTTCCTCTAATACTAGTCTAAGGCCCCTCTCAATTATTTTCTCTATCCATTATGGTTTATTCCCTTGACAATTTACTTGTCCTTTTAAATGGACAAGCTATTGGATGAGAATTTCAGTGCATCAGTCACTAATGGTTTATGATGTTTTACATTCTTTTTAATCTGGAATATCAATTTCAACAAATTTGTTTTAATTTCTATGTCTGATTAACACTGAATTGGGCGCTAAATAGCGGAGAAAATATGTTTAATTTGATGAAAGCATGAAGCTTTCATTCATTTTTTCTCAATTAATGTAAAAAATGGGTTGCACTTAGCTCATTCATCAAGGAATTTGTCATGTAGTTAACACACTGGATCAATCTTATGTCATACTATTTATGAGTCCTAATGATTTTCAGGTATACATGTCGGCATCATGCCCTGGTAACATAGAGACGATCTTTTCACCTGGTTCTGAGTTGAACGATGAAAAACTTCAAAGCAACAAGTCCTAATGACTCAGGTAACTGTTAAACTCATTTTTAGATGTAACACACATTTGTAAACTAAACTTTGTTTTCTATGTTATTACTAATATTATGTTAACAATGATTTAAACAATAAATGAACAATACAAGGTTTTTAACTGTTAAATCATTTTGTTAACTGTTAAATCATCTTTAGATGTACATACACATTTGTAAATCAAAAGTTTAAATCATTTTTAGATGTAATACACATTTGTTTATTAAATTTGTACTTCACCCATTGCTTATTAAATGTCATTCTAATTTATCAATGAATAAAACTATGTAAATCATTCACCGCTTATATTTTCATGCTTAATAAAATACAAATTTATTTAAGTCTTAAATACATCTTGAAATGTAATTGTAAATCAACAATGTCAAAATTTGAAACAATCAAAATCATTCTAAGTTCAATACTTAACTTTTTATTAATTTATCAATAAAAATATTATTGATGCACATTATTGCATATAACTTGTAGCTTTATTTAGCCAGTTCAGAAGCTATACAATTCAAATTTATTCACCTGCTTCTGTCCTTAGTGATGCAATTCCAGATTATTTAACCTTATTAATTAAGTTGTTAAGTTATTTAATAAATTAATAAAATAACTTGTAGGTTTATTAATATAATTAATTCACATGTAATTTTCGGCTGAGTTAATTAAAAAAGATTAAATGAATTAAAGGGGTTAATTAATTTATAATTTTGGTTAGGGGTATTTTAAGAGAGATTACCTAATAATTAAGCAATATAACCTTAGGCCAAGGGGTTCTAAGGCAACAAAGCAATGTTATTGTTTCGGTCAATGTAATTAGAATAACTAAAGGGTAATTAAGGTTCAATTAAGGTGATTAGAAGTAGCAAATTTAACGACATGTAAATTTCAGCCAAGGAAAGTAAATATACCAAGGTTCTCGGTTTAGCGGATGTGGAGAAGAAACATGTTGGTTTAATTTATTTAAACATTAAACACATCATTCATCACATATATAGAACTTAAACCCTATGGATTACTCATGTAACATGCATACAACATACGGTTTGAACTAAATGTACATGTAGACCTTCAATCTTATGTTACCACATTAAATTAATACACTTAACATGATATTTAATAGGGAATATGTACATGTTTTTGGTTTTCACTATAAAAGGATGAACATGGGTTAGTTTTACAAAATAAAACCTTAATAACATTAAACAATATGATTATAAGCAAAGGTTTAAACAAATGTTCCAAAACATGCATGATTTTTTTTGGTTTTGACATGTAGAGATTAACATGAACAAAATGAAAGAAAATAATATCTTATGAACATTAAATATCTTTCGGCGATGTTTCGCTGTAGACAAAACTTATGTTAAAAAGGATTTGTTAATCTTGTAAATTCCAACGAATTCTAGAGCAATGATAGCAATAAAATCTTAAATTCGTCTCACAGACATCCTAAAACATACAAAACGCGGAAAGAAACGTCGGAATGCGAAAATTTTTAATTTTGTTATCAATTTTGTCATTTTATAAAAGTTATCAATTGATTTAGATTGTAAGGATGTTTCACTTGGCATTGTTTTTCAATTTGCAAGGCTGCATGAAGAAATATTTTTTCTTATATGTAAGAAATTTTTAGAGAGTATTTTGATAACATTAAAGAAAAGAGGTGGATACAAACATTTTAATTGCATTAACTAGGGGAGTAACTCATCCTTCAATTGGCTGAAGAAGTTAAATAACTTTGATTGCATTTAAGGGTGTAATTGAGGACATGATGTGGCCAAGGCGGGGAAATGGAGGACTATAGCCTACGTATCCTCTAACAATAACCTAGCTAAGATTCTCTATCACAAAACCTAAGGTTTTTCCTATGAAACATAAGCTTGCAAAGGAGAGAAGAATCGAATCTACTTTAAGTTTGACAATGGCCCAAAAGCTCTAAGGATGACTCCTTGAACTCCTACAGTCGCTAGAAGCAATACCACTGACCAAGAAAACTCAGTTAGAACTAAAAGGGCTTGAGGACAAGGTATGGATGGAATCTCACACTGAAAATCCAATGAGAGGAGAAGAAAGCTCACCAATCTTTAGAAATCAACATAGAGGTCAAGCCCACAACCTTCCAACCTCTACAAGTTGATCTCGACAAGGCCCAAAGCCAAAAGAGTCCAATCCTGGGGGAAGCCAAGAGTTGCCCCAGATATAGGGTAAAACAACAATGCGGCACCGTGGCACTCAGTGCAACTCCACGATGCTACTGATGTGTTGGGCACCTTGTGGACGAAAAGGCGCGACATGACTCGAGGCCTAATAATTTTGGTGGGGCGCCACCGATGGAATGTCAACACTTATCACCTTGGAAGCCGGTGGGCTCCTGCTAGTAACAAGGTGCCACAATGGTGCATCCAAATCCGGGGCGTGCACTCGATATCGTGGTGCCACACCCAATGCTGCGATGCTATCATGGTACTCACCGCCCTTTGTTCCTCAAAGTCCACATGAATCATGTAAAAGTGATCGAACTGTCATAGAGGTATTCCAAAAAGACTCGAGTGCTCCCGAAGTAGGGACAATGTATCAATGATATATACAAGTTACAAATGACACATCAAATAAATATATGCCACAAGTCTGCGTTGTAAGGACTCCTTTCCCTTCTTAGGTAGAGGGAATAGAAATGATCGTAATCCATCCTATAAGTCCCCGATTCGGAGTAGGAAACCATACATATTTATTTTCCTCTGACTCGGAGGAAATCACCATGAAATACGTACCCTCACAGGGGGAGGACTAAGCAATCATACATATAACCCAACACAAATTAGTAAACAAACAAGTATGAACATTTTCTTAATACTTGAAGGTAAATGAATCAAATCCGAACATAATCCAACTCATTTATTAATGTTCATGAACAAACTCATTTGTTATACACTAAATAACTTGTTAAATATCTTATACTTAAATACTATATTATATAAATAATATTTAATTAACTAAAATTTATTTAACTATATATTTAATAAAAACATATTATATTTAATTCAATATGTTTATAAAATGAATGTACTTTCTTCTTTTTTTTTTCTATTTCAATGAACTCGTTTGTGGATGCTTATTAACATTATTTGATTAAAAAAATAGTTTACTTATAATATATATATATATATATATATATATATATATTATTTTAATATTTCTTATAAACTTGTTAGTTATTAATTTAAAATTTATCAATTGTTTATTTATTTAAAATTAAAAAATTATTTATTAATAATTTTATATAAAAAATCAAATACTCATTTAAATTTTTAACTTGTTTTATAAACTTATAAAAAAAAAATCAAGTACTCAACTTGGCTCATCTCGACTATAGCCCTAGTAAAAATGATAAACAAAAGTAGTAAAGATAAGAAAATACAAAAAGTAAATGCAGAAAGTACAACAAAAATAAATATAATAATACAATAAGTTAAAGTATTAATAAAAACCTAAATCTTTAAAAAATAGCATAGGTAAATGAAAGTGAGTAAAAATTATGTACACGTCTCATTTTATTTCAGCGGGCGAGTAATTAGATGTTGAACTTAAAGTTTTTTCATATAAACTGTAACCAAACTCATTCGTAGCATGACTAATTTCTTTATATGGACCACTAACATTATCAAATTTAACATATTTTATATCCATTTTAACTTCGATAATATTATATATCTTGTGTACTCTTTTTGAACAATGAACATGATCAAACTAATCACAGCTAAGCAAAAATACAGTTCAATCAATTTATCTAGGATATTGCAATTAGACTATTTTAACTTTGATAATATTATATTGCTTGTGTACTATTGTTCCACGAGGAACATAATCAAACTAGTCGGAGTTGAACAGAATTTCACTTCGATCAATATGTTTAGGGCATTACAACTAGACTATTTCTTAGAGAATTAGATTGAGGTTAATTCTTCAAACCAAGAGCTTGCGTGAAATATATAATCATTCACATAAGAAATTGTTTGCGTATCCACGATGTGCATAAGCTCCCAAGCAAGATCTAGCAAGTCATGTTTTATAAATTCATTATTCCGATTAAGAAGATATTAATAAGTACTACTAAATAATATGACTTACTCAAAGAAACGTCGAAGTTCATCATAATTGAGAAGATCATAAATTGCCGCTGCTCTTTTTCGTTAAGATAATGAAAAATGCATCCCTTTAATGTTTATCTGATTGCCGGAAAAAAAAGAGATCATAGACAACCAATGCACCACACCTACAACATGCTCCATGGGCCATTATTGCTTGAAGTTGTAGGAATAGAAACTAGCAGTATGTTCTAATAAGTATGCCTTTATTCTTCACGGTTCTGATAACATTATTAAGTATTTGACTTAGCAAAAATTATCTGTGGCAGCTCGTCAAAAATTTTCAAGTCAGCCTTCTGAACTTTCTTGTTTTTAAACTATTCAAAGGCTGTAAGAAAAACTTCCTAACAGGTTTGGGACTAAACAATTTTTTTTCTGTTTTTAAACCTTATGGGTTATTGGTTGTCCCACGTGACTCTCTTTCCTTTTTTGTTTGGGTATTTCCTTGCATACCAGCATGTATTTACATTTATAACACCTGAACAAAGGTAAAGGTGGGCCAGAGTGTGGGGTGCATTCATTTTTTTTCTCTTTTTGGCATTTAGATACATATTAGCCAATCAATGGCTATATATTTACATATCTAACACCTAAATTTTACATTTTTTTCATTTATACCACCTAAATCACACACACACACAGAGAGAGAGAGAGTGTGTGTGTTATAAATATATATATATATATATATATATATATATATATATATATATATATATATATATATATATATATATAACACTAACCGGACACTAACGAAATAACTTTTATTCGTGTTTGGCTCGGTTATAAATTGAGCTTAAAGAATTGTTCGTGCTCAGTTCTCACTTGCTTAACGAACGAATCGAACATGAGCTATTTAACGAGACGAACACAAGTTCGAGAACGACAAGCTTCTTTGATAGGCCTAATAATAATACATACCACAAATAACAAATAACACATCAAATAAATATACGACGCAATTCTGCATTGTCTTCTAAGTTCTACTTTCTCATCTCAGGGAGAGGGAATCGAAATGATCGTACTCCGTCATGTATGCCCCGATCCGGAGTAGGAAGCCATACACATTCATAGGAGAACTAATCAATCATACATATAACGCCACACAAATTAGTAAACAAACAAGTATGAACATTTTCGTAGTAACCGAAGATTAATGAACAAAATTTTAACATAGTCCAACTCATTTATTAATATTCAGGAGCAAACTTACTTCTTATACAATAAGTAACTTGTTAAATATCTCATACTTAAATATTATATTTTTTAAATAATATTTAATTAACTAAAACCTATTTAATTATATATATATATATAACAATAATATATTATACTTAATTCAAATAGTCTTATAACAATGAATTTTTTTTAATACTTATTAATATTATCTGATTACAAAATAAACTTACTTATAATTTATATATTATATTATTTATTTGTTATAAACTAGTTAGTTGTTAATTTAAAATTTATCAATTATCTATTTATTTAGAATTGAAAAATTATTTATTAATAATTTTATATAAAAAATCAAATACCCATCTAAATTTTTAGCTTATTTACTTTGTAAAAAAAAATCAATTATAAATTGAATCTTTTAATTTATATAAAAAAACTATGTAACTTAATTTTTTAGCTTATTCAATTAATATAAATAAGTGAAGTACAAATTAAGTATAAACATAAAAAAAAAATTAAGCAAGCCAAGTATGAGCACATAAAAGCTCGGCTCAAGCTTTAACTTAGCATGAATAACATATGATTCGATCAAGTCAAGTTTAGCAGTAGTATAAATGGTAAGTACAAGTAGTAAAAATATAAAGTACAAAAAGCAAATGCAGAACGTACAGAAAAATAAATACAATAAGTAAAATTATGAAAAAAAACCTAAATAATAAAAAAATATAGAATTAAGTGAACGAAAGTAAGTAAAAATTATGCACACATTGTTGGAATTCTTTGTTGTTTTCAAGGAACTAAATTTCACCATTTGTATTTTCAGGAAAAATAAATTTCACCCTTTGTGTTTTCAAGGGAAAATAAATTTCACCCTTTGTGTTTTCAAGGGAAATAAATTTCAGTATGTGGTCCATATTGTGTCTAAGTTCAACACTATGCCTTGTTCACATCTGTTGAGCTCTGTGATGGGCAGAACACTATAAATATACGTGATGTTTACTGTTTTGGTCTTTAAGCTTGTTCTTCCTAATTTTGTTTTCTGCACCATCGGGTTGTGAGTGAGAAAAGTTTAGAAGATCTATAAAAGAAAATTTACTGTGTAAATTGTGAGTGTCGACTCTGCTCGTGTAAGTTATGACTGGAGGTATGTATAATCCTAACTCGTTTCGTTTATATATTCAAATATGTTTGTTTATGTTTGTGAATATGTTTAGATCGAATATGATAATTTTACATTTTGTATCAGAGCCTTGTTGATTAACCTTTGCCTTGCTTACTCTGTTTTACTCTGTTCATATGCCCGTATACATGATTTTCGATTATGAGCAATTGATTGATTGAGTATCGATTAGAAATAATCATATATAATGATTTCGAACATTTTTATGCGTAAAATCTTGGTTGAGACATTAAGGTTAATGTTTGTTCTTATTGCTCGGTTTTGGAGAAAACATTTTGATTTTGAGCGTTAGAATTTTGACACATAAATGATTTTTGAAATTATAAGTTATTTTTTTATTTTAATATGCCTAAATTATTTAGTTATTTTGTTAAATTGTATGGTTAAATTTTGTGATATATTAAGCATACAATATTAAGTTAAGTAATTTATGCACATTAAAATTATAATTAAGAACTTGTTTGGTTTAAAAGTTGAATAACTGTTATGCATATATTACTTATTTATTTCTTGAAATTTTTTTATATAAATTTATGGTTATTATACATGCAAAAATTATGTTAAATAATATTTAGGCATTGTTATTCATTTTATTTGCATTATATATGATTGTATGCAAATGTTTAGCTCTTAATAAAGAATTAATTAATGTTAGTTGATTCATATAATTTTAATTAGTTAAAGAATAACCACAGCATCTTTAATTAATTAAAATTATATATTAAGTTCTTGAATCACATTATAACATTAGTTGTAACTCATCATAGAAGATATAATGAAATCTACCAACATGAATTTTGTTATATTTGTATGATTAACTAAGATGAAATATCAACTTATATTTATTAATCTACCCACAATAATTAATAAAAGGGAACATAATTTGATAGTTTTATCATAAAGTTGTTATATGAATCTATTTGAGTAGGATTTTAGGCCACAAATAAATTATATGTCACTAGATTCATCGATTTAAGCATGATTTACATTAGTAAAATATGACTTTTTTTGTCTAAAAAATTTTGGTTAATGAGCATGTATGTTTGAAAAATTTTGCAGTTATTCAACCTGGGAACTTTTCTGATTTTATGTGTGACATTCCCAAATTAAAGGGTGATAACTATAATATGTGGAAAGAGATAGTTCTTCTCCATTTAGGATGGATGAATATTGATTATGCTATAAGAAAAGATGATCCACCTGCCATTACTAAAACCAACATTCCGGATGATGTTGATCTTTTATGAAAAGTGGGAGCGATCCAATCGCCTCTCTGTGATGTTCATAAAGACCAAGATATCTGCTGGTATCCATGGTTCTGTCGAGCAACATAATAAGGTCAAGGACCTTCTGAAAGCCATCAATGAGCAGTTTGCAACATCTGACAAGGCTCTGGCCAACACCTTAATTATGCAGTTTTCATCCATGAAGCTCACTAGAATTAAAGGCGTGTGTGATCATATCATGCACATGAGGGACATAGCGGCTCAGCTTGAAGCTTTGGAAGTTAAAATGTAAGAATCTTTCCTGGTTCATTTCATTTTGAACACTACCCCAACAATATGGATCATTCAAAATCTCTTATAACACACATAAAGACAAATGGTTAATTAATGAGCTGTTGACCATGTGTGTCCAAGAGGAAGGTAGGTTGACAATGGAAGAGGGTGAAAAGGTGAATTTCACTGCTCAAGGAAAGAGGAAGATGGATCAAGCCAAAAATAATGCAAATGGCAAGATTCCTCATCAGCCAGACATAAAGAAAGAGTCAAAGTGTTTCTTATGTAAGAAAAAAGGGCACATGAAGAAAGAGTGCATCAAGTTTAAGAACTGGCTCGACAAGAAAGGTTCTCAACTTTCATTTGTTTGTTATGAGTCTAATATGGTTAGTGTTAATCATAACACATGATGGATTGATTCTGGTTCTACAATCCATGTTTCTAATACCTTGCAGGGTATGCAAAACCTAAGGAAGCCAGTGGGAAGTGAATAATGCATCTATTTAGGAAGCAAGTTGAGTTCACATGTATAAGTCATTGCCACGTGCAGTTTGGTTTTAATTAGCAGTTTTGTTTTACGTTTGGAAAAGACTTTTTATGTTCCAAGTTTCTCTAGGAATTTGATTTTTATTTCAAGACTTGTACCTTTGGGTTTTTCTTTTAACTTCTTGGATTCTGGTTTTAGTTTATCTTTTGAATCTAAGGTTATTGGTTATGTTACTTTGTCTGATAGTCTTTACTCTATTGAATTGCAAAATGATATTGCGTATAATTATATACATGTTACTGCTGGGTTAAAATGATGTGTTGTGAATGAGTAATCCTCTATGTTGTGGCACCGGAGATTAGGACATATCTCCCTTAAGAGAATTAAAAGTTTGGTAAATGAAAGTGTACTTAGTACTTTGGATTTTGCTGACTTTGAAACTTATATAGATTGCATAAAGGGTAAGCAAACTAATAAGTCTAAAAAGAGTGCCAAGAGGAGCGTAAACCTATTGGAGATCATACATACATATATTTGTTTGGTCATACATGGATGTAGTTGGTCCAAGATACTTTGTCACCTTCATAGACGATTATTCATGGTATATGTTTCTCTACATCTTTGTTCTAAGGATAAAGCTTTGGATGCCTTTAAAGTCTTTAAGGCTAAATTGGAGAATCAATGTGGAGAGCAAATTAAAATCGTGAGATCAGATAGAGGTGGGGAGTACTATGGAAGATACACAGAGAGTGGGCAAGCACCTGATCCATTTGCGAAGTTTCTTCAAGAACATGGGATTGTTGCCCAACACACTATGCCTGGTTCTCCGGATCAGAATGGTGTGGCAGAAAGAAGAAACTGAACTTTAATGAACATGGTGAGAAGTATGCGGAGTAACATGAAACTCCCTGAATTCTTGAGGACTGAAGCTCTAAAGATGGTACGCGTATATATTAAACAGAGTTCCAACCAAGGCTGTACCAAAGGCGCCTTTTGAGTTGTTCAAAGGTTGGAAACCAAGTTTGTGACATATACGCGTTTAGGGATGCCCGTATAAGTAAGAATATACAACCTACAAGAAAAGAAGTTAGACCCAAGGACCATTAGTGGGTATTTTATTAGATATGCTGAAAGGTCTAAAGGGTCGAAATTCTATTGTCCGTCTCATAACACTAGGATTGTGGAATCAAGAAATGCAAAATTTCTTGAGTATGACTTGATCAGTGGGAGTGATCAATTTCGCGATATTGTTTCTGAAAAGGATCACTGTGAAGCTCAACCCTCTAGGTCAAGTGACTGATTGATTGTCGTTCACACCCTTCAAGGAAAAACAGGTGTTAGACAACCAATTACTGAAGTTCCACAAGCTATTAATAAAGATCAAGTATATCAAGTTGTAAATGATGAACAACAAGGTATTGTTGTACAACCAGTTGAACAACATGCTCTTGAGGAGAATGTTGAAACAACGTTAAGAAGGTCTAGTAGAGAAAAAAAATCAGTTATACCTGGTGATTATGTTGTGTATCTTCAAGAACCGGGCTACAACATTAGAGTAAAAAATGATCCTGAAACGTTTTCACAAGCTATGAGTTCTAAGGAATCGGACATGTGGCATAATGCCATGAAAGATGAGTTGGATTTTATGGCATCTAAGCGAGTCTGGGATCTCATTGAGTTGCCTAATAGTGTAAAAGCCATTGGATGTAAATGAGTTTTTAAAACAAAGAAAGACTCGTAAGGTAACATTAAGAGACATAAGGCAAGAGTTGTTACCAAAGGATTGTAAGTAAATGAGTTATTAAACCCTGATTAGGTTTAACCCATATTAAACCTAATTAATCAACTTAAACCTTACTTACATTAGGTTTAAGTAATCATTAAATCCTAATTAATTTTAACACATATTAAACCTAATTGATCAGCTCAAACCATACTCACATTAGGTTTAAGTAATTAATTAAACCCTAATTAGGTTTAACCCATATTAAACCTAATTAATCAACTTAAACCTTATTTACGTTAGGTTTAAGTAAATAATAAATCCTAATTAGGTTTAACCCATATTAAACATAATTAATCAACTTAAATCTTACTTACATTACATTTAAGTAACTATTTAATACTAACTAGGTTTAACCCATATTAAACTTAAGTTCAACCCATATTGAACTTAAGTCAACATTCCTAACTTAGGTTCAACCTAAATCGAACCCAAATTAACTCAAACTTAAAGTTCAACCCATATTGAACTTAAGTCAATATTTTTAACTCAGGTTCAACCTAAATTGATCCCAAATTAACACAAATTTAAGTTCAACCCATGTTAAACTTAAGTCAACATTTTTAACTTAGGTTCAACCTAAATTGAATCCAAGTTAACCCAAATTTAATCTCAACCCATACTAAACTTAAATTAATGCTTCTAACTCCAATTTAAGTTCAATCTATATTAGACTTACTATCTTTTAGATTTAAATGACATCGAATCTAGATTTTATTCAAGTTAAGACTTAACAACTTTTAAGATCCAAATGACATTAAAACTGAAGTTTTAAAGTCTAACTTATGTTAGATTTTATTAAAAACGACATTGAATCTAAAAATTTTTAAGTTTAATTAGATCTTATAAACATTATATCTAAATAAACTTAGCCCCTTCCCTTAAGTCTAAATTACAATAAACAAATCAAAACCGACACATGAAAATCAATCAAAATAACATTTGAAAATTTTTAAATTGGTCAATAAATCGTAAACAACTAAGAAAATCTTCCAAACCTAAAATCCAAAAAGACATTAAGACTTGAATGAAACTTTAATGAATAAAGATCACCGAACGTAACTTGAACTCCAGTGTTCTTAATCTACGAAGATTTCTTGGACGACATAATCCTGGTTGTTGACAGGAGTCTTTCGGTCCTGGTTTAAATACCTTTCGGACTAAGTAGATTAAGGCCCCTCATAACCCTAGATCGACAGAGCGTTTGACATCTTGACCTGATTATCTAAAATTTAATCAACTAAAATAAAAGATTTAAAAAATAAAATTAACATTATTTCTTTTAAATTTGGCATTGTTTTCCTTGCAAGGTAAACACGAATTTCATTTTAGATTTTCTTTGCATGTTATAGAGCGTGCTAACTCTGTTTTGCAAGTCGATCAAGACGAAACGACAACATTAGTTTCGTTTTAGATTTTCTTTGCATGTTATAGGATGTGATAACTCTGTTTTGCAGGGCGACATTCTGAAGACAGGACAAACGACAATAAAACAAAATCAAAACGATATTAAAACAACAACATTAACAAAACAGAATAAAACAAAATATAAAAGACATATGAACAACAAAACCTAAACTTTTAGGATAGTCACTAAATAAATGACAAACTACAAGACAAAACAATAACAACATGCCAAACAATAAAACAAAAATAAAATCGACATAACAAATGACATTGATAAAATCAAACTCTTAGGATAGTATGACATATTACCCCAAAGATTGAACGTTGACATTTCTTTCCTTGTTCTTGAAACTTCTTAGAAAATGAGTGATTAACATTAATCAGAAGTTTTATTAGATAATTTTAAGTATCTAAGATGTAATTAACTATAGGAGCTTGCTCCTATAGGAGATTTAAGAACTCAAGATAGGTATTGTACCTATAAATCTCTGGTTATCAAAATTTCATATGAGATTTTTCTTATATAAAATTTCTAGAATAAGGCATTATAGAATCTCTCTTTATAAGAAATATCATCTACATTCTACTATTTTCTATTTTATCAGCTCTTATTTTCTTCAAGTTTCTTATTATCCGAAGATCTTTTATATGATCTGAAGAATTAATATTTCTTGAAGATTAGAGCAATACGATAGATAAATAAATTGGAGACTCCAAAACATGACATCGAGAAAATCTCTTGCACGGCTCCGAATGCCGGCAATTACATGCTCCCCTCTTCAAAAGTAGTTGTGTGTGTGCATATAGAGGCATGACTCCCTGCAGAAAAACGACCTAACACACTACTATGTATATCAAACATGCATTCACACCAAAAGCATAAAGAAAAAAAAAGTCTGACTAGGGCAACCAACCAGCAAAGAACAATAGTCAAGCATAAAAAAGACTACCTAACAGCCTAGATCCTAGCTTAGCGCGCTATCTAACGAAAAAGTATCATAACCTAGTACCTAAGTGCACAGGGTAAAGTCTCCGGCTATCGTATAACTTTAATAGGGTCGCCACCTCGGCCCCGTCCTAAGGGTCAAAGGGATCTAAAACATGTCACATATGGGGTGACAATTTAAAAAAGGATGGCCTCACATATGGCCTAGCATATATAATTTTAAAAGTAGGGAGAATACTATTATAATAGAAAAATATCAATTTTATACTTTTTAAATAGTGGATGGATCCTTAACGCATAGCACGTTAGATTCCTTATACTTTTAACTCGGTCATACTTGTTTGTTGCTCTTGGTACAAAAACTTGCACAACTCAACGCTCGTTTGAGTATCACAACCAACGCTCGTTTGAGTATCACGACCAACAAACATGTCACTCTTCCAATGAGTAGAACAAACCATCGAGGCAAATGGGTAAGCATACATACATGTAATAAGCCCACATTATGATTGTTTTACCGAAGTACGAAACAATAACGATCGCCAAAAGGTCTAACACACATCATGCAAACGAGTGCAAGGATGCTACATGCAACATGACACAAACGAACGGGATGTACCGGTAAAATAAGCTACCTATAAAGAGGAATTACGTCTGCTCGGGGACCCGGGGCGCCATGCGACAGGCATACACCCACTACAAATGAGTTTGCATCGAGTAAAAAGATACATATAAAAAGATTCGCACTCTACCCGAAGGGCACTCACTGAACACATGCAAAAATGCGAGATATGCAACATGCAAAGGGAAAGTGTACCGAAAGTGGTGAGGGTGAGTATGTCGTGAAGACAGTGACTCAGAAATAACAGGCATGTTGTGAAGGCAGTGGCCCAAAAGAAGGGTAAGCCAAGGAGGCATCGATTGAGAGATGGGCATACTGTGGCAGCAGCGGCCTAAAAGATGTGTATGTCGAGGAGGCAATGACCCGGAAATGGGCAAGCATATTGTGGCGGCAACAGCCCAAAAAAAAGGGTTGCCGAGGAGGCAGTGACCTAGAGGTGTGCATGTCGTGGCGGCAGCAACCCAAACAAAAGGGTATGCTAAGGAGGAAGTGACCTAGAGATGGGCATGTTGTGGCAGGAGGCAGTGACCTAGAAAAAGTGCAGCTCAAGCAAGTGATAATGCTCGTGTAATGAAACACATACAGGGTATGATGCAACATGCCAGCAGGACAGCATACACATGCACATGCACAACATGCAATGGTGCAAGTGATTTGTCGATCTGGTTGTGGTGGCCGATCAGACCGAGTGAGCGAGTGGAACAATTCGGGGTAATTGATCCGACCCAAAAGGATGGGTGATCGGTCTGGGACGGCCGATCAAACCCAAAACAGGTGATCAACAAATAGGAGTCGATCAAATCCAAAGAATAGAGTGATCGACCTGGGATGAGCATCATCACTTTATTAACAGTGATTATCCAAATTTTATCTGCATGACGTGTGCATTAGCATATATTGGCGGGTGTTTAACACATTTTAGAATAAACTCCTATGCTCAAATTATTTTAGATCATTTGTTTAATAACAAAATAATTTTTCATATATACTTTATCTTTCCATTTAGTTGGCTAATAAAATTGAAATACATTGCCATATGATATGAGTGGTTTGATAATTATGATGATAAGAACGATGGTGGGTTGGGTAGATACATTGTATTTGAAATACACCCAATTCATTTGGATGAATTAAAATGGTTAAAAATGAAATACAATTACTATTCATTTGGATGAACGAGCCAGCAGGAGCCCAACCCGAGCTCGCTCAAGCTCGACTCGTTTTTACAACCTTAGTAGTGGAGAAATTATTCCATACAGAGAACGTACGCAACTCCAATAATCCTGCAATACCATAATAACAATCTCTGAATCACACCTAAATAGAACTCTGAGAAGTTATTAGAGGGTTATTGGGTTATTTGAATTAATACCCAATAACCTCTCAATGAAGGTTATTGGAGGATTATTACACACGCAGAATAATTTCTCCTGGTAGCGATGCTCTTTTATCATTTATATATCATTATGTCAAAATAGTTTATATAGATAAGAATAATATTAAAAAATAAATTTACTTCAAAATTAACATAATACAAACTTTATATATTTAAAATTAATATACAAGCGGATCCAGTTATTTTAAAACTTATCTTAATATAATAATGGGACAAATTACATAAAAAATTTGCTATTTACAAATCAACCCCTCCCTTTCATCCATTTTTCAAATTCTCACTCAAATATTGGCTTGTTTGTAAATATAAAAATTTTGGATGATCTGTATGTTAATTTCCCTATAATTTAAGCGAAACATTCGTCTGAATCCTCTCTCCTCGTTCTAATCAAGAATACAGAGGGAGAACCCATCGCTGAAAGATGAATGTCTTCTCTCAGCTCCATAGCGCTCCATTTTACTCTTCCCGGCTCCTCTCCTTCTCCCTTAACACCACTCCGAACCCTAGATCGAATGTCTCCTTTCGCCTCACCTTCCCCACTGCTGCAACCCCCGCCGCCACCTTCTCCACTTCCGATTTCTCGACTGACTTCATCAAACCTGTCGTCGTCGTCGGCTCCGCAAACGCCGACATATACGTTGAGATAGACCGCCTTCCCAAAGAAGGAGAGACTGTCGCCGCCCGCGATGGCCAGACCCTCGCCGGCGGGAAGGGTGCTAATCAGGCATGTTGCGGTGGCCGCCTTGAGCACCCGACCTACTTTGTCGGACAGATCGGCGATGATGCGCATGGACGGCTTATTGAGGATGCGCTCCGTGGTGGTGGTGTTCGGCTTGACAGCGTCGCGCGGGTCTTCGCAGTTCCTACTGGCTTTGCTGTAGTCATGCTGAAGCCTGATGGTCAGAACTCTATTATCATCGTTGGAGGTGCGAACATGAAGGGATGGCCGGAGAAGGTGCGTCGGGAGGATCTGGAGATGGTGGTCAGTGCCGGTGTGGTGCTGCTCCAGCGAGAGATCCCTGATCGAATCAACATACAATTTGCTGAGGTAAGTAGTTCAGTGTTATCTAAGGATTTTTTTTTTTTGTTTTTTATCATTAATGTTTCAAATTTCAATCTCATTTGAAATTGAATTTCCTGAGATGAATGATTCAAGGGAAATCAGTGTTTTATTTTATATCGCAATCCTTCTTTGATTAGGAATTTCAAGGTGCTTCTCTTGGCCATGATTCTGACCAGCAGGCTCTTGTAATGAAGCCTACTGGAATTTGGTGTGCTACATTTAACTAGATTTGTAAAAGTGCTCGTGGAGTTGGTACATGTGGTTTGGGTAGTATTTACTATTTTTTTTACCGGCATTCTATAATTTGCAGGGACTAAAATATCGAAAGATAAAGTTTCTTCAAACTCTTGTTACTTGGAAGTTGAAATGATGGATTTTGCATAATTTCATGAAAATTTAGGGTTGCTGATATGCAGATGTGATGGAGAATAGGCCATAGAGCAGAGTAAAGGAGCTATGAACTAACCTAAAACAAAGAAAATTCAAGCAAAACTATCAATGAGCTAATGATAGAGAGCAAAAATTGGTTGAGAATGGGAACAGTCTCCTGATATTTCAGAAATAAGATTATTTTCTGAAGCCAATATCCAACTAATTGAACACAATCATTCACAAAATTTTTATAAGATAATGATAGGCATATGAAAGCATTGATTCTAAGTTGTCCAGAACTTTAAAATTTGTTTCAAACTTTTACCATGATTGTGAAATTATTCCGTATAGGGTTAAAATAATTGAAGGAGAGTACCAAATACATGAGCTAGCTTGAGCACGTCTTTGTTGTGCAAAAGGAATTATTAAAATATTGCAAATTGTGGATCCAAACTTTTTGTGGAGAGTAGCCTAGACCTTGAGAATTAAATCGTGCCTAGGTGCACACATGTGGGCAAGCGAGAGCGGTGGAGAGAGAGAGAGAGAGTAATCCTCCTAACTGAATCTCTTTGAGAATTAGTTTAAAAAAATAGTTGAGCGCCTTTGACTAGATAGGGCAATTTAGATTGAATTTAAGGAATATAATTCAAAGAAAGAGAGATTTCATAGAAATTCTATTTCAGACTTATGATTTCACATGCTCATGCCTGACCTCGAATCCCATATTATAGTCAAACACCAAAGTCCATGCAGCATACTGACAATTTAGTACAATTATATAGAAAATAATTGGATGATTTTGTTGTAGCTAATCTTGTAGCAAGCAAGTCCGCATATGAGTCGGAGGAACAGTAGGCGGATACTCTTTACGAGTACCTCATGTTAGTGTTATAAACAAATACTATTAGAGTATTTCTCTTGTTGGTAATAGGTACTTTATGTGATTACACTCAATTGGTTGATGACTACTCTGGCAAGTACTCTCAACAATTGGCGACTTTATACATCTTTCTTTTTTATCCATGTTACCATGTATGTATTTCCTCATGAAAATACTTAAAAGGTATGAATTTGGATTGATCATTCATAAACTTGACTTAGTTGAGATAATATCAATGATGAGTCGATGATAATGATGATTGCATAATGAGACCTTTTTTTATTTTTCTTGATGCAACAACTGCTATTTGAAAGATGTAAGAATTGCATTCATTTTACTGAAATGTCATGTACATCTCTTAATATATAACATCTGTTTTCTTCTATGGTCCTCATCCGTATTTCCATGTTGTTTTTTGGAGCTTTTTTTTTTCTTGCATATGCTGATGATATTCTGAAAATTCATTCATATTAGGCTGCCAAAAATGCCGGAGTTCCAGTTATTTTGGATGCGGGTGGGGTGGAAGGTCCAATTCCTGTTGAGCTCCTAAAAGCTGTTGACATTTTTAGCCCTAATGAATCAGAATTGGGACGCTTGACCGGGATGCCAACTGAGAGTTTTGAAGAAGTTACTCGAGCTGTAATGAGATGCCATGAAATGGTAAGAGGACAAATAAAATATTGCACTTGTTCATAAAACCTATGAATTACTGCAAAAAACCTATGAACCTGTTTTTTTCTTACTTTGAATTATCTACAACACCTGAACGAATTAGTGAAGCTGTAAATAAATGCCATGAAATTGTTGGAGGGAAACCAAAATTGCACTTATCTCCTGTAGATGAATATATTGATAAAAATTTGAGGAACTGGTTTTTTCTTAATATGCGATGGCCATTTATGTAGCATTTAATAGCTGTATTGTGTTTATTATTATTATCATTATTATTACTATATTATTATTATTATTATTATTATTATTATTATTATTATTATTATTTTGCTTTCTATGAAGAGCTGATTTGTCAAACATTTTGAAGTGTTCCTGATGACTTCTTTCTTTTGGATGCCTTTCAATTATATACTTCACAGTGTTTTGGGATAACTTATCATATTCTCTTTTTATTTTTATGCGTAAAATGGTCTAACATTGTAAGCTGAGAAACAACGTGAAGAAAAATGTATATAAAAAACATTTAGTGCTAATTGCAAGTCCCTTAATTTTATGTCTTGCCATAAACTCTTACAGCAATTGTTTTAGAGAAAAATTAGCAATGCTGACATAACTACGTTAGAGAAAGGCACAATACGAAGAAGATGTACATGTAAATGTATTCCGTCTGAACCTTCGCTGTTCAAGAATTTTTTGCTGGGCAGGACTCTATTGATCCAGATATATACCTTTATTTGTTGAAAATTTTCTTTTTGAGATATTTGTTTGTATATTATTTGCTTATAAATGGACAACTGTTGTATGAAATGATTGAGCATGTATTAGTGCCACTGGAAAGTAATATCATTTATTTGATGCTAAATGGAAATAAAATTAAATAACAAGTAACATGCTTCATAAGGAATCTATTCTCTCCTCTCCCTGCAACCGCCATCAGTCATGTCTGTCTATTTTGGGTTGTGTATTTTGCCTTAGCTTGAAGTTGATGATGCCAACACTCCCTTAATTTCTCATTGACGAAGAAGAAGGCTCATAACTTTACTTCTACATGGGAAAATAACACTAATTTCTGTAGCAGAAAAAAGTATTAACTGATTTTGTAGAGTTTAGTGTTGATTTTGTTAATGTTTTGATGCCTACAGTTTTATGGAGAGAACATCAGCACCGAGTGAAGCAACAATGCTTATATTCTTTCTGTTGCTTTTTCTTCCAAAATTACATTTCATTGATGCCATATCTAATAAACAATTTCATTAACCTTTTTTATAATGTTTATTGATAACATTGCCAAAGATTTCCCAACAAGTTATTTTTTGAAGTTAATTCTTGCGTTATATCTTTGATGCCAGCAGGATCGCCCTTCTTGTTCTCATTTTTCATACAAAGAACATCCACTTAATTGTTAAAACTATTTCAGGGTGTGAAGAAAGTCCTCTTAAAACTTGGATCAAAAGGATCAGCTCTATTTATACAAGGGGAAAAAGCAATAAGACAAGCTGCCATCCCGGCATCAGAAGTTGTAGACACAACCGGCGCTGGTGATACGTTCACTGCTGCTTTTGCAGTTGCTCTCGTCCAGGGCAGGAACTTGAAAGGCTGCTTGGAATTTGCTGGTGAGATTAGATCTGAATCTGCATCTATAAATCCATTCTTTCCCTTCATATTCTTATGAGAAAAAAAAATATGTAAAGATATCCTGACCCAAGTTTGATCAAGATGGGATGTAGATATTTTTCTGAAGCATATGATAAAATAGTAAAATATTAAATATTGAGCAGTGTCAAAATAGTCCCTTGACTATTTACACGAGGGTTATTTTAGTCTTGTAGTCTACAAAAATGCCAAATTAGTCTCCATATTTTTTTAATATGTGCTCAAATAGTCCCCAAGGTGGACTATTTTAGCCCCCCCTTAAAAGAGTCGGGCACTGCTTTGGCATTTTATTTACTCCGAGTCTAAAATGACTCCCTGCAAAGGGTCGGAGGTCTATTTTTACATTTTTTTTCTATACAAATATTTAATGAGAAATGTGTCAAATGCTAATAAGTCATTTTCGTCCCAGAGTCTACGAAAGTGTCATTTTAGTCCCCAACTCTTTTTATGGGGGGTTAAAATAGTCCTCCTTGAGAACCATTTCAGCCCATATTAAAAAATTATATGGATTAATTAAGTTTTTACAAACTATGCGACTAAAATAACCCCATGTAAATAGTCAAGAAACTATATTGACACTTCATTATTTTTTATACATAATCAACAGAATAAATATCATAAAAAATTGACACATTCTGTCCATCTTCTGCAGCTGCAGCTGCTTCACTTTGTGTTGAAGTGAAGGGAGCCATTGCAAGCATGCCCAGTAGGACGGCCGTTTTGGAACGACTTCAATCTGTTAATGCAAAAGGTCATCATGCAAACTATTGATAAATGTTGGAAGAATAATTTGTTCTTATCTGCAGATTAAAAGTTTGAGGTGCTGTAGGGATTGTGCATAAGAATAGCTGTAAGTTTATTCTTACCAAATAATTCTAAGACCAATCTTAGGGTGTTTGGCTACACCCATGATTTAACTTTGGATTTAATAAATCCCGTGTCAATCCGGATTTATCAAATCCAAATAGGTTAAATCCATAATAAAAGTGTTTGGTTCGATTAAGATTAAATCCAACTAAACTTTCAAGTGTTTGGCAGTGAGAGCAGCTATAACCCACAGATGCGATTTCTTCCTCGAAAAAATATTTACATACGGAGTACGCACGCTGTTCATTGTGCGTACTCCGGTTATTCGGAGAGTATTTGGCAGTTATGTGAGTGTTATTGGAGTTAATACCCCCTGAATAACCTCACAATAAACCCCCCCCCCCCCCAACATGGGCTCGGAACGGCAGAAGGTATTGGGGAAGGTATTGGTAGGTTATTGGGGGGTTATTGAACTCCAATAACCTCTGAATAACCCCCCAATAACTGAGTTATTGGAGGTTATTCAGAGGGGTACCCACGCAGAACTGCGTGCGTACTCCGTACGTAAATAGCGCATTTCCTCACTTGATGTTTGGTGTATTTACTCCCCCACACATTTCTGAAACTTTAAGTTTCATTTTTACACTTATTTCTTATGTATTTACATATCTGGAAATTTAAGTTTCTTATTTACACCTATAACACTTCGGTGTCATAAACTTATGAATGAAAGGGTATATTTCACTTTTATAAAGTTAGTAGGGTGGTATTATTGGTGTTTTGTTGGTAAATATGACAATTTAGGTGTTAGATTTGTAAATACTTAAGAATTGTGCTGTTTGTATGTAAATAAAAAAAAAAATTCAAAATTTCTGTTGCATTTCTGTGTATTAATCTACCCTGGAAGTGGAAAATTTTCAGATAGCACCAAAAATAAATGATAAATAATGATTACAGACAGCCTTGGCTAGGTACTGATCACCCACGAAAGAAAAATAATAAAATAAAATAAAATAAAATAATGGAAACAATCTTATAAATATCTTTTGGGGGTATATACATCCATAACATTCAATTCCAATGCATTTACATATCTAACACCTAAATTTTGCTTTTTTAACAATTATATTGCCCAAATTTTTAAAATCATTATTAAAAATATATTTATTTTAAATTTGAAAAGTGAAATAAAAATTTTATATATACAGATGAGGCATTTACATGCATGCTACACAATTCCTATGAAATTACATATCTAACATTTATTTATTTATTTATTTACATTTATATCACATAAATTTATTAACACACAAAAATACCACTTTTAACTTTCGAAATATGAAAGACAATTTTTATATGGTGTTATTTTATGTACACGAGAATTAATGTTTAGGTCTTACATATCTAAATACGCCGGAAGTGAGTGGCATTCCTTTTACAGATGTTTAGAAAATTCAGACCTTTGGTCTGAATAATACTAAATGTAGTGTAAAATTATAATGTATTTGGGATTCATTCATTTGTATTGAACTTAAAATTTCTTGGATTTGGGCAATTCAAAATACGCAGTTTTAGTAGAATGTTGTCGACCACCTTCTCCCACCACCGACTACTAGTTACCTACTGTCGGCCATCATCCATCATAAGCCTTCCACTCGCCGCCGCCATCGGCGGTCACTGCCCCGTTAGTCTTCAATGTCTTTGAAAATTCGTATGCCCTTAAATTTTGTGTAGTAATGACTAGTGTTTTTAAAAACTTTTCCCATAAGACATTAAATCCTTAAGATGTCTTTGAGATTGTATCAAATCTTTAAGCTTTGCTAAAGCAATAATAGTTTTATGTATTTGTAATAAGAACTTTTAAACTTAAAAGCAAATGGCATTTCATACCAATTAAGATGAAGTGGATTTCTATTTCATATATTATGAGGGCATATTTTTTAGACATGTAGGAATCATGTGGTTTAAAGCATATTATGCCTTCTATATAGGTTTTGTTATTAAATTTCTCATTAATATAATAAGTATTGTATATGCTAAAATGGTTGCTATGAATATATAAACATATGATAAAATGAAAAGGATGCCCCACTACACTATGCCTTTGGATGTTAACAAGAATGTTCTTTAGAGTTTTAATTGGGGTTTCACCTCAATCTTAACTTGCTTTCATGAAACTAATGCATCAACATATATTTAATTATTGTCATATTCCCCTATTGAGCCTTAGAAGAAATTCACACATCAACATATTGTCGTATATATACATACTATGACACTCTGAAATTGGGAAAGATAGGCAGCAATCCCGATAAAATTGAATGATTTTTATGGAGTCATCGTTCTGTTGACCCGTTAATCAGGCTAGCCATCATCCAAAAGTGTTTAAAACCAATATATATGTTATTATAACAATTATGCCCATTTCACACATTCTTTGCTAAGCATTTTGAAGAAAACTATTAACAATGAATCATTATTGTGCATAGATAAACATAAATTGCAGAAATGAAATGCTTTGCATTTAACAGAAGTAATGCAAAGTTAAATATTGTAAATACTCTAAAGAATTGAATGTATAGAAATTAATGTGGTAAAAAACTAAGGTGCATCTAACAATCACATCATTTCGACATAATCATATGAAATATGTTAGCTGAATAAACATATTTCATATACAATCATAAATAGTAAAAACGCAGCGAGAAGTATCAGGGAAGACACCCCTAACTATTAATGATATGTTTATCTCTTAGAAAGAAGCCACCTACCAACATGATCACAAAAGCCAAGTATTCAAATGTTAACACAAATTTTCTCGCTTTGAGGTGCAATTCTCCATAAATCATGTATAGCAGAAGAAGCTAAATGAATCATCCATTAAAGACATTATACATCAAAACATTAAATCATCAGAAGAATCAACTGAATAAAATTTTATAATTAATGATATCTATGATATCATTTAATTTTTTTAATAGAAAAAGCAACTAACGGCTCATTACACATTTCATCAAAAAATCAAGAATACAAAAGAGAATGGGAAAGAATTCCCACTACACACCACATACAATTCATTCACACAAAAAATAAGAATCTAAGGGAACTCTAACCCAAAGGAAAATAGAGTCCAAACTAAACACCACATACAACTCACACAACAAAAAACGGAATCTAAGAGGACTCAAATCTTTCAAAAAAAAAAAAATAACAAAAAAGAAGAAAGACAGAAAAGAAAACAAAGACGTCAAAGATCAAGAGAAGCAATCGCCCACAAATCCAACGAGATAAAGAAGTAAAGCCGAGCATCACTAATCTCCAAACGCCACTTGGTCGTCTAATGCGCAGCACAATTACCATCTCTTCTAATATGTGATCATCTAATAATTAGATTACGAGATAAAAGAAAATTTTTCTTCATTTGGAGACGAATACTCCAATGAAACTCCTCCTGCAAAAGACACCATCTCCAAAGAATTAAAGAATCAGTCTCAAATTCAATAAATTTCCATCCCATCATATGGGCACTAATAAGCCTAAGCACAAGAGCATCGGCCTCAGCTACAAGGGGGAAACCGGAAAAGTCCTAGCCGAGAACCAACACAGAATAAGACCCACGGCATCTCTGCAAATGCCACCAATACTAGCAGAATTATTAGTCTAACAACCATCAATATTGATTTTAACATAGGCAGGTTTACTCCATTTAACCAAAGCAACATTAGGCAAAAGTCGCTCAAAATCCAAACCTAAATCCTGAAGCAAACTCAGTACAGCCGAAGATTTAAACTTCTTAATAGGACTTAAAAATCGTAAGCAGTTAAAGAAATAAGCCCTCATGAGGTAGAATGTGGATCCCACAGAAGGAGTAAGATTGTTAAATTTAGCATTATTACGAGTAATCCATATGAACCAACATACAATCGCAGGAGCAGCAGCAAAAAAACCTCCATCAATCTTCTTCCAAGCATCAAAAAGTTCAGTAAGAGAGGAAATATTGGAAAAGTTGTGATTGATTTTAAGGAGCTAAATACACAGTCGCCAAACATCCAAAGTAAATGAACATTGAAGAAAAAGATGGGTAATAGTCTCCGTATTGCAATTGCATAAAAGGCACATAGAAGGTAATCTTAACCCTTTCATCTTAAGAATATCATTCGTAGGTATGATATTATTAAGAACACGCTAAATAAAAAAAAGAAATAGAAGGTTTTAAACAAGGATTCCAAATCCAATTACCATAATAACCGTGCAAACAGGGTAAAGATTTAGCAAAACATTTAGCTAAAGACTCCCCCATATTACAGTTAATCAAAGGCTTATCAGGATTTTCATTCATAATAGGAATACTGCTAATAGAGAGGGCATCATTGAAATTAACCACTTTCAAAAGCTTACTTAAACACCACTTATTATCATGCCAAAAATCATTTACCTTCACATCAATCTCAGCAGGACCTCCATAAGAGTTTGCTAAAGTTCCAAGATCTGACCAATTGTCAAACCAAAAGGAGCAATTACCTTTGCCAATGTCCAAAAAAATAAAGTCCTCAGTAGCTTTAGCTACAGTAAGCATATTGTGCCAAATATAGGAATCGGTTCCTTTAGAAGTGATAGCCATAGGATGAAAATTACCACAATATTTAGAATACATAAAAGAAGCCCATAAAGAATTATTTATGATATCATTTAATAATCTATCTTAAATCATTATGAATTACTCATTGATTTCAATATATATAAAAAATAGTTTGATGTAGCTTAATGAAATCTCTATCATCCACCCTAAGATTTAGTTTTTATAAAATTTATTTAAATATTATATTAATGAACGCTACTATATTCAAATACCTTTCAGCCATCAAGAAATTTATATTATAAGTTGTAGGATGAATAATTTTAATTTGACTTCTTTTGAAAGATCTCTCAAACACTCAATTGTTAATTAATATAAGTCGGTCTATAGTCACATAACACACACATATATAGATAACATAAATCTTAGGGAAAGGATTCAACTATCCTAATTATGCTAACATAAAAGCGATGATGATACAAGTAGAAGAAGAAGAATGAATTAATGAATAAACCTTCTTCCTACTTCTCTATTCTCGACAACCCCAAATAAACTTGCCAATTAGCCATCAACCACCCAAGCTGTCGATCATGACCGATTATTATCCATCTCGCACTGACAAGGCTTTGATGAACCCCAAAGGCATGCGAATAGGAGATTTATTCATGTGTGTGCATGTCACTCTCCCCACTTTCAACCTTTGACACTTGCTTGTCTTTCGCGGCTCTCTCTCTCACTCACCCCTCTCTTTCTTTGAGATACCCTTAAATCCTAATTTGGAAAATAGTCGTGAAGGGCATTGGGGAAAGGATCAGATTGAGGTTGTTAAATTTGGATTGATTCTGTCTAGAGGAAAAAGAAAAAGATATTACATTCTTCCCGCCTTAAGAACATTTTGTCCTCGAAATTCAATTTAATCACATAAATTTTCTATACAAATCTAAATTCTAAAGTGTATACCTCACCACAACACCAATACTAAGATTCAAATATAATTTGACCATTACACAAGTCATTCAACTGCAAGAATCTACTATCACCAAACTGTCACGAAGGGCAAACAAATAATGTTTAGAATTCATTGCATGCCAATTTTAAATCTCAAACGCCACATGTAAGCATAAAATCAAAATTATCACCCAGCAAGAATGAAGTAAAGCTTACTGAAAGTAATGTCTCACTTTATACGATCACTTATTGAAACAAACAAACAATGCCAAAATTATATAACGAACAATCTTTTAAATGACCAATTATATTTAACATCAATATCACATGGTACAAGTACAACGCTACTTAGCAAACAAGCTAGATGTCAGAGCAATCAATATGTTCATTTCTACTACTAATTACACAAGCAAAACATCAGAACCCAAAAAAGGCATACCTATTTAACATTATTACAAGAAACAAAATAAGCCATCAAATAAACTAAGATTTGACAAATAGTCACCACAATCATCATAGACTAGGGCTTTTTAGTCCAAGCCAACTTATTGCACAACTTAAAAGGTTAAAATATCGGAAGGAACAAGCTCACTTCAAATCAAATCAAATCAAATAATACATCACAATTTTATATATTTGCATGGGTAATAAAATCCTATAGTCCCTAACAATTAATGAGTTTGATGTTCATTTTAGAATAAAAAGAAATGAAAATGTTTGGCACTAAACTACATTGTGATAATAGTAGATATAAAATAGTATACTTAAGAATAATTATAAAAGTCACACTGTTTGAAGCGATCACATGACAATGTCAAAAAATTATAAGTTCACCACATAATTATTCACACTTGATTCAAAATCAATTAGGACAATTTAAACTAGCACTTCTCTAGTTAAAACTCACAGGTTTCAAAAAATATAAAGCAAGGAAAACACTCACATCCTAATTAGCTTGATTTTAAGATCAATCAAATAATAATAATAATATATTAAACTATAACAAAGACATCTTGCTTATATCATAAAATTTTTATAGTATGTTACATTTAACAATCATTCCACTTATAACTAAACTCTTTTCATCATTCCTAATAAATAAAGACGAGCATATAAATATCACCATCAAGGCAATTTTATGAGAAAAATAATTTTAAGTTGTGCATTGAAAAGATGAATAAATAATTATATAATGGAGTTATTTATAAAAATGTAAGATATATTTATTATTCTAAATAAAATAATTCTCCAAATAGTATTAGCAAGTGTCATGCAATTACCAACAAATTACATGAATGCAACTCTCAAGAAGAAGCATATTCATTACTCTTACATAGGGACAAATGTACATAATCTTATATTATATAAACACCAAATTATATAAGTCTTTTGTAATCACTACTCATAGAATAATCTATACTATTTAATCTCATAATAATAGTTTACTTATATCATTTCTTACTATCTTTCTCTTCTAATGATCATTAAGTCTTCCAAAAGAAAACCAAGATATTATATGATTATCTATACGATCGAAGAATATCAACGCATCATAAGATTTCAAATAGAAATCCACGATTCTCAATGTAAATCCTCCAAAATTATTATTCCCATAGTTATAGAAATCTTCATCATCTAATCCAAAATTAATAAACAAGTCATTTTTAACATCTCAATTTTTTTCATTAAAAGTATGCATATTTACAATCCTCAATTTTGATTGATGGTATCTATACCATAATAATAAAACTAATATTGCTAAATCCAAAAGTCTACACATAAATAATCTCTACTAAGACTAAGCCTAGACGATCAAACATAAGCTCTGATATCACTTTGTTATATCCAACCAACTACGTCTTGGAAGGAATTCACAAAACCAAAGGAGTGTGAATTGAAGATCAAAAAATAATTTCCAATTGATATACATGTGATTTTAATTGTATTTGATTGCCAAATAAATTATGAGAGCATCTAAATTCAAGATTCTTAATCAAATCCATCTACCAAAATACAAAATAAAATATGAGTATACAATTGAATTATATTGAATGGTCTTAAACTTAGACATCTCTAAACTATAAAATATCTGTTGTATTATAACATTTCCAAATAATACGTAAGAAATGTGATTTGACATTTATTTAATGATGCTCGACAAATAATAAAAGAAAAATGATATATATATATATATATATATATATATATATATATATATATATATATATATATATATATATATATATATATATATCGCAAGTCTTGGTACTGTTAGTTAGCGGGATTTTACGTAAGTCCCTCGGGTCATAGGTACGATCCCCGTGGCGCGGGGTTCTCAAATATTTAGTCACATAAGCATCGACCGCTTTTCATAAAGTTCGTAGCGCGTAAAGAAATCGGAATTTGGGCATCTACCAAATACCAATTTCTCTCAAAAAAGATATATATATATATATATATATATATATATATATATATATATATATATATATATATATATATATATATATGTATATATGACACTTCAAGTATGTCCCAATAAAATCTAATAATTTTTTTGTGGAGCTGTCACTCTGAGGATCAGCTAGCTATCATCCAAAAGTATAAATATATCAACACATGTATTCTTATAAAAATTATGCCCATTTCATACATTCATGCCAAATATTTTAAAGAAAAGTATCCCAGTCCACCAGATGACCTAAATTCAAAGAATAGAATGCTAATTTTCATTGGTTGTATCCTCATGCACAATACATTTGCCATCAAGTCGAATGCAGGAATTATTCTTTTATTCCCACTCTTGGGAATGTTTGGCTGCAAGTAGGATTTAGCGTTAGCAGAATTTAATAAATCTAAAAAACTTAAATCTGTTAAATCCAACTCACCCTCTCGCGAATTTAGAACATTCCGATTTAAATCGAATTGAAGGCAAAATTTTCACCCTTCAATTCAAAAATTCATAAATCCATTAAACTCTTACATTTTTATGTTTGGCTAGAGTTTATAAATCTACTAACAAATTTTATTGTAATGTGCTACCAAACACCCCATTCATATTGCTATAATAAGATGCATGTTCTCCATTGGCATATGATAGATTTCACTTCCTTTGGCTCCGAATCCCGCAGTTAGGGAGTCTTACGAGCCGAAGATGAGGTACTCGTTGGAGAAGAGGTTACGGCGGCACTTTGTGTCGGTATGCACATAATATTTAAACTTTAGGTGTTAGATACTTACATCGATATGTTTCGCATGGTATCCCGTAAAAATTCCATTATTTCATCTTAACAAATAAATGACTGAATTATTTAATATTTCTTATAAGCAAAAACATTGATTATGGAGTCATGAAATATTGGATACCCTCCTTTAAGGCTCAATTATCATACATCTTATCTTCCCTAAATTGCATAATGCATCTAATTTTGTTTAATTTATTATGTCGTTGTCGTTGTCATTGTTGTTGTTGTTCTTATTATTGTTGTGTCCAAAATTTTATGGTGATAAAGCAATGATTTAATGTCCTAGTAGTGCACGAAGACCTAACACATATACGGACAATAGAGAAGCAGCAGGAGGAGACACCAAGATTTTTTACGTAAAAATTTCAAAAAGAAAAAAATCACGGAGTCTAGTCTAATCAAAGTAATCCACTATGATGTGTAACTATAAAGGTGCACCCTTTTCTCATAAGTGGGAGAACAAGGTTGATATTTTACATCAGATACATTATATATCGGCGTTAGATCGTCGATGGTTGGTCTTGTTGGTTGGCGGCAGTCGGTGATAATAGCAGGTGATGGTCGACATTGGTCAACAATTATAGAGATCAGAAGTTATCATTGAATCTTTAATATGGGTGTTATACGTTACAATCATATTCATATTGCGATATTTGCAAACAGAAGTCATCGGCGGCCAAAGGTGGACAGTGGTAGATGGTGATGGTCAGTGATGATCGTCAGTGACTGGCATACATTGATTGACAGTGGTCGGTAGCTGTGGAAGCTAGAAGTTATCTCTGGATCTTCAATCAAAAATAGGTTTCGAATTTTCTCCTCCTCCTCTCCCCTCAAATGAATAGAGCGGCCTATCTTCCGTAAATGCGTAGAACTGATTGATATATATGTCAAAGTTAAAATAGTGACATTTTGCATGTGACATGAAAGATTTGGATGATAGAAATAAAGAATAAAGTTTGGATGTTTAGAATTATAAATACATAAGAATTGGGTGGTCAATAAGAGGGTAAACTAATTTCAATCATATCTCCTCACCAATTTCATTTGCATCTCCCCTATTTCAGTCCCTCCAATTCCAATAGAGCATAAAGGCCACAGGGAAATTCAATTGCAAGGAACTAAAAATTTAACTTGAATAAACTTTTATTTATAATTATGATAACAAAGTAAGAACATAAATATAAGGAAAAAAATTTTGTAACATCATTCTATCTCATGATAAAGATAACAATAACAAGAGCTAAAAATTAAAAACAATAGCATTAAAGCCTAAAATGAACCTTCTTCCAATAGCTGATATCATTAAAAAATTATTAAAATTAAGAAAACATCACTGAAATTTGTTTCTGAAACTCAATATCAAACATTCCACACACTTTTTAACACTAAAATCAAACAAAGAAGATCCTTACAACAAAACATGATTAATGGCAATCTAACAAAAGATTCAAGCCCACTTAGAATCAGAATCAGATAAAAATTATAGCTAATCTGAATCAGAAAAATTAGAACTTTCTGATTGTCGAACACTTCTCTTATGGGCACGAGGCCTGTTAAGAATTGAAGAAGCTTCACCTTCGAAAAATAGTACCTGGGATTTGGCAAGTCTCTCCTCCAGTTCCTCTGTACTGAACTCATCATTACCTCCAAGCTCATCAAAACCCACCTGGAATGTATTTATTTCAGAACTGGAAGATTTAGATACATACCACTTGATTTCTATGTACTTACATATCTAATATCTTAACTTCAATTTTTACATATACGCCACCATGCGTATGCATGAAAAGGTATATTTCACATTTTAAAAGTTACAGTAGTGGTATTTGTGATGTAATATGAAAGACTTCGGTGGTAAAAATGTACAAGGAAAAGTTTAGATGTTAGATATGTACATACATAAGAATTGGTGTGGTATGTATATAAATGCCCCTTCAGAGTTATATGCAGCAAAATTTAGAGGGTAAATGGATGATATGATTCAATAAAGCATTTTATTTATCAATATTCGTACCACATAGTCATCAACTTTAGCATTTTTAATGAGAGCAAGCGTCGGAAGCATAACCACCCTCAGCCTCTCAGTCAGAAATGGACTTTTCTCTGCATGAACTTTGAGGAAACGTGTCTCTGTATGCTGCTTTGCAAGAATGCTCAAGTGTTTGTCCATTACCTGCATGAAATACGGAAGAGTTTAATCATTAACTTGAGAGCTGACCAATTGTCATGTGAGGTATTTTAATTGTAAGTTAGAAAATCAAAAGTAAACTGAAAGTCGCTTTAAATTAAAGAAGGTTTTTAACAGTTTAGTGTGCAATAAAATATGGGTTAAGCGTTGAATCAGTAGAAACAAGAGTCCAGTTCCTTACCCTAAAAAACAAACAAATTTTCTTGCTAGTTTAGGGGCCCTTTGGAATCAATTTTGTTTTAATTCTTTATTTTGTGCATTTAATTAGTTTAGTTTATTTTTTAATTTGAAATAAAACATGTTTGATATGTTAGAAAAATCAAACTGTCATTTTGAACACTCAGAATAATTTTTACTTACTTTGCATATTTAAAAATATTTAAAAACAAGTTGATTTGTTTTTAAAATAAAAAATAAAAAATGGGTGAAAATTATATTTAACAAATATTATTTTAAAAAAAGAAAAATAAAGCAAAAATAATGAAATTGATCACAAAAAAGCCCTTGTTCATATGAGGGATTTTAAGATGAGATTAGAAAATCAAATATAAACTGAAACAGTAACTTTAAATTAAGGCAGTTCTTTAATTGTACAAGGTGCAATGCAAGGAAAAAATAAAATAAAATCTTTGATATAAACCCTCTTGAAACAATGAAACTTGACAGCATGTGTTAATACATCAACTTTAACAATTGTTTTGTGAGCTTTATAATATATGATAGATGCTTGAGAGAAAACTTGGCACAGGGCTTTTTCTACAAGTTAAAATTGCCCAACCACTGCCTTGTTAAGTTGTCATCAGCATCCAAAAAAAATAAATTTTTTTGTTCAAATGAAACTTCCTGTAATGCTACACCATACATTTTAACTATTCATCTAGTTACTAATAAAAAAGATGTTTCTGCAATCAGACTGAGTTTCTTAATTCCAACAATACCATGCGGTCGGCGGCTGCTTCAACAGGAGTCGTTCGCTAGATCGTCGGTGTAGAAGTGATGCTGGACTTCAGCTCCTCCACGCTTCTATCTTCTTAAAGCTTCAAGCTCTAAATCCACTCTCAAGATTCTATTTACAGAGTCTCGGTTGCAATTAATGAACAATATGAATCACTCTGATCGGACAGTCCGTAAACATTTCATCGATTAGACGGTGTTTTATGGACATTTGACTGCCTGAAAGACGTTCGAATTGAGTGATATGGGACTCGTTGGATTTGTCTTGCCAAGACGCTTGACTAAACTATAAGCTCGCCATATTCGACATCTATTTGACCTTCAAAATATACTTGGAAAGCTTCAAAAAGCAGTTTAATGGTTTGATCACTGCTTAATTTAGTTCAGATTAGACCAATTTTGGTGCAATTGGGTTCGTTGAGTCTGTCAGTTTGACTATAAGTTTGTTAAAATCTGAATTATAAATGAATTTTGATCGAAGTTTGAACGTTTCTTGTTCAAAAAATTATCTCGAGATCTGTGTCATGCTTGAGATTCATGTCGAATGATGGAATTTGTTAATGCGTATCGGTTGTCTCCTTATTTCAGGCGAGGTCATTCGAAAATATCAAACTATAGAGCACCTCATGTTGCATTATATGCATATATATATATATATATATATATATATATATTCAATTAATTTCAATTTTATTAATATCAATCCTCTCTCTCTTCTTTTTTTTTAAATAAGTACTACGTGCTATCTATGTACATATATTATATTATATTTTGATTTCAAATGGATTTCAAAAACTTGTAAAAAATTCACATAATTTTTGGATAAACATAATTGTTAAAATTGGTTTATATTTATGAACACTATAAGCAATTCACATAATTTTTTTTAATGGCAGAAGCAGTTTTCTTTTTTTTTCTTTAAAGTATAAAAACGTTTATTTTTTCCTTTAATGCTTGAAACAAAAGGATTCATGTCAAGGATCGGCTTTAAACCCATATCTTTTTACTGGACATTTACAAGAGGATGTACATTGGTGTATGATTTTTGCTGATGATATCCTCCTGTTGGATAAGACGAGAGAAAAAGCTCAAGAAAAACTTGAATTATGGAGGTATACATTGGAGTCTAAAGGTCTTCGTTTGAGTAGAACTAAAACTGAGTACATAGAATGTAATTTTAGTAATAGTAGCTCTAGTGACAGAAGTGTATGTTGCAACCATGTTTTCTAGAGGAAGAAGAATGTTGTATCGACCTGCGTAGCAGGCTCCCAAAAGAAGAAAGTTGTTTTCGACCCTGCCTAACATGCAATCCAATATCTTCTTTCCTGCACTGTAGAAGTGATTTTTTGGGACATCGTCTCCTTAAAATCGATAGAAATATCAAAATTTTGAAAAGATGGTGCCGACACCATTTGAAGATGTACCAACTTGTTAATTTTGTATATTGTGTATTGATCTTTGTAACATTTCAATCACATAATGTGACAATCACAAAACGTGTCTGCCTATATGTCTTTAACTTGTTTTATGCAATAAAAATCCTGACGTTGCTTCTGAGATTGCTTTTGTTTTTCCTTCTAAACTATTGTTGCCCCTCTTCTGGGATGCTTTTGCCCTCCTTATGAGGTGTTGCTAAAAACATTTGAATTTTCCTAGGTTGCTTAGTCAGAGCGCACCGCTCCAAAACTGCAGCCTGCAGTAGAAGTCAGTTGTAATCCGCGAAGGATGTAGTATCTGTTCTAGTTTGTTTAGTCAGAGATGCTCGAGAACGTTAACGTGTGATGGACAACGTCATATGAAATCCATCAAAGATGGTTGAACTATCTAATATTGTTAGTCGAAGCTTTTGTTTGATGGTCGTAACTCGTTATGAAAGAGATCGAACAAATCCACAAAGAATTTTTGACCTAACCAAGATTGTTGGTCGAAACTTCTATTTGATGACAGTAGCCTGTGATAGAAGAGGTTGAAGGAAATCCACCAATGATTTTTTACCTATAAGACTGCTAGTCAAAGCTTCTAATTGACGATTGTAGTCTGTGATGGAAGATGTCGAATTGAGTCCCCGTGAGATTGAATAAACCCAGAATGAGATATCAAAAATGCTCTGTGTTTCTCAAAATTGGGCATAGTTCGCAATGGACCCTATTTTTTTATTAGAAATATGGTTGCAGTCATAATCAAGAATGATGTTTAATTACTTGCTAATTGTTATTTTTGAATTTATTTTCACCTAGTGAGAGTATATTTTCCACACGAACTTGTAAAGTAGTCAATGTATTAAAACTTGAAAAGATCGACTTCCTAATACGGTTTTGGAAGAATTCTAGTATGGTTGGGGCGGGGGACATTGAGAAAGTGTTATTTGTGAAGTTGTCGCACAATCTAGAAGCGGTTCTCGTAGGATGACTACCCACCACGGTCATGCTCGGAATGTTAACATGAATGATATTTCGTGATTGCAACAAAGGTTAATCGTGCTGCCTTGGAGAAGTCGTAGAATTGATGCCAGAATGAGATGCATGAAAACTAACCCACTACAATCGTGCCTGAGACATTGATGTGATCTTTCAAGACTAGTGAAGGTTGCCCCTCATATTCTAGAATGAATCTCACATAGCATAATCAACTTCAAATTGGGGAAGACACTTGAGATAAGAATCGGCAAAAGTCTTCTTATATAGGTCATCCCCGATAAGAAGGAAGTTGAGGGCCATGCGTCGAAGGCGATCTGATGAAGAAACATCATCGGGCATTGTTCCGTCTCAGAGGAAGGAGATGATGGGGTCCATCCAAGATGGCTTCTAGGGTCGATGCTCACTTCGCTGGATTGCATGTCAAGGAGAGTGGTTACGATTCCCCTATTGTTCAACTTTGCGCTGCTGCGAGGATCGATTGGCATCTTTCTGATATTATTTTGGCGCATTCCCCGAATTGCTCCGTGTCTGTGCTAATGGCCACATGTTGAGTGATTTGGGTCTCAACATAGTGGACAAAGTCAACGTAAGAGCGGATTATCTCTCGCATCAGTGACGAGCAAAAAGCTATTGGGTAGAGTCCCCCAAAGAAGACCCCCCTCAGCAGCTCCAGATCCACTCCCTAATTCTGGCGAGCTTCAGTGAAGAACCTTCAAGAGTAGTCATTGAGCGACTCTCACTAAGTTCGGTAAATTCGAGAGATTGGATGAATCATTGATGATTCGCCGGTTTGTCATTTAAAGCTCCATGAAAAGTCTGACAAGCTTATTATAGGCATTGATAGTGCCGTCCGGAAGAGAGTAAAACCATGTGCGAGCTTAACCCTTGAGAGTGGTCGGAAATACTTGGCATTGAAGCGCATTAGAGCCACGATGAATGTGTATGATGGTTCGGTAGTGATCAACATGCCCGTTGGGGTCAGTTACCCCTTCATAGGCGTTGATGTTTGAGAGCTTGAAGCCCGTTGGGATAGGGTGTTGGAGGACCGCCTCTGTTAAAGAAGAGGATTCTTAGAAGTTGCGGAGAGGAGGGAAGTGATCTTTTTTCTCTATAGGTAACTCTTCTCGGACCAAACTTTGTGGTTGTCACGGATGACATTCAGGAATGACAGCAATGTGGGGTGGGCGGTGCCGCATGAAAGGTCTCGCGAGATAGATAAGTGGTACTTATAATATCCAGGAGGTTAGCATCCCGACCTAACAGCGAAAGGTTCCTTCATGAGGAGGGGGCCTGCTAAACAATAAGCAAGTAAGCTCCATCAGTTAGCGGCCGTCGAACCCTGCGTAGGAGCTGTACAATCTCCAGTTTAAACTCCTCCATCATGCGTACTCGGACTTCCAGAGAAGGACCCGAGGTGCCTTCGTCAGCAAGGCAATGCCATACAGGGTGGGAAGATGAGGAGGCCCGGCGCCTTTGGCTCCATGAACGCCCTCTGAAATATTGGGTGTTTGAGCGGGATGTTTCGTTATTACAAGTGTTGTGTCTAGTGATCATGCACAAATTTAGCAAGTACTTCGGTGGTGTGATTGTTTTTTTTTTCCACATACGGCGCCAAACTGATGCGTGCAAGAGAATTCACGGAGGCAGAGGTATTACTTAATGTATTAGCGTTGCACAAGAACCCGACACTCAATCAAGTAATATAAATGATAGCCACAAACAACAGAAGATTTTTTACGTGGAAAATCTGAAAAGAGAAAAAACCAGGGGGTCAAGCCCTATTGAAGAGTACATTATATACTGATGAATACAAATACAGTCTGTTGTCCCACAAGCGAGAAAGAGTCACATAGCCTCTCAAATTATAACGTCGGTACGTGGAAGGAATTGTAACTCCACGGTAGGGAACGACCGTCTTTAGGTTCAGCATGATGTCCAGGATGATGGCGTCACATCGTAGGTTGCTTCGTACAGTGCTTTGTTGCAAGGAGCAGGTAACCGACGGTAATTGACAGCGGCCTGCGAGTGATGGTTAATGGTGGTGGCAGTAGTCAGCGGCTGCATGAGCAGGAAGTGTTCGTCAGATCATCGGTGCAGAAGTGATGCTGAACTTCAGCTCCTTCAAGCTTCATTTTCTTGAAACTCCAAGCTCTAGATCCCCTCTCATGAGATGGTAGGGCTCTATTTATAAAATTTCAGTTGTAATTAATGAAAGAATCTAAATCAGTCTGATCGGTCAGCCCTTAAAGAATCCCTCGATTGAACAGCCCTGAGAGAATCCCTTGATCAGACAGCGTTTGATGGACATTTGAGTGTCTTAACGATGTCAAAATTGAGCGATCTTAGGCTTATTGGATTTCATTTTGTCGAGATGCTTGATTCGACTATACGCTTGCCAGATTCAGCATCCATTTGACCTTCCAAACATGCCCAGAAAGCTTCCACATGCGGTTTAACGGCTTGATTTGATTCGGATTAGACCAATTTTAGTACCATTAGGTCTGTCTCGTCGAGCTAATCAGTTGTAATGTAAGCCTGTTAAAACCGGAGCTCTAGATCAATTTTGATCGAAGATTGAACGTTTTTTGCTCAAAAAATTATCTCGAGCTCTCTGTCACGTCTTCAGATTTGTGTCGGATGACCGGAATTTGTTGATGGCATATCAACTCTCAAAAATGGAAGTTAGTTTGTTTTGATTTAGTGGAGGGAGATGAGTTATAGGAGAGTTTCATGAATGAATTTAAATGATGTTTATTTTGTGAAAAATCATTTCTTGTAAATTTTGTTGGAATAAAATTTTTAGTTTCAAACTCTATCTCATTAATTCTATATTGTTATTAATATGAATAAAAGTGATATTTAACCCAAGCTCTTAATTTTAGATTATTTTATTTTAAATTATACAAAAAGGATAATGAATGTGACTTTTATGCTCTCGTAAGTGAATCTATCTTCTCGCTTCTGTGAATATGAATTTCAAAAATAGAACGCATTTTCATCAATTGTATATCAAACAAATCGGGGTTCAAATCCTTTTTTATACAATTTAGTTCTTCAAATCTTACTTCCCTTGATTTTAATCGTAAAATGATACTTTATATTATACATTGCTCTTTGCACCTATCATCAATCACGAAAAGAGAATCATCAAAAACCAGAACTAACTAGACTTGCATCCACTAACTCATCCTCTTTGTGGTTGTTATTTGTTTCTTGCTCTCTTTTCTTTAAGGCCAAGTAATTCCTATTTAGGTGTCAGCTTTTTCTTACAGAGAAGCTTGCGATTTCCTTTAATTTGCAACAAGTCTTACTTTCGTCAAGCTTAAAAGGTGACCGTTGCTCGGAGGGTTTACCACTAATCCATACTAAACAAACTGATTTTTCATACCCCTCACACTTAGCAATCAACAGCCCTTCAAGAAGTAAATCAGTGAGATCCCCTAAGTATATTCTATCACATGCAATGTAATATCCCAAAAGTGCTTGCAAAAGTAAATAAAGATAACAAATAATAGCAATGTTTGATCATCATCATCAAATACTATATCAATCTCTCTTAAGTTTCTATGAGATTTGATGAGCATATTGTCATTCATGTGAAGTAAATATAGCCCTGCGGCCCTTGCCTTTTGTATAATTTGTTGGATAGGATCTTGTATAAAGCCTTCCATTGAACCACAAATCATCAAAAGTTGTTTCCACTGAAACCTCCTATAAAGCCCCATCCGCCAAACATATCCAAATCGCAAAGATTCCCTCATAGTTATCACTTGTTATTGCATGCATCTTCAAATACCACAAGAGTGCATTTAACAACTTTTTTGGATGAGAACTCCAAAAATCTTGATCCACCAAAGTCACAAGAAATAAGAGAAATTGAAATTCTCAATCGTATACCTTATAATGTTTGCTAAGATGCCACTTGTTTGGATTCATAATAATAAAACATCAAGCAAACAACAAGAAGAAGAATAATCAAAGCACTTGTAAGAAATATATTGCACACATAAAGGGACATACAATTTATGTGGTTCAACAAGATCAACCTATGTCCATAAGCGTATAAAAATCAAAATATTCCACTAAGCATGATGATTCAGTGCAATACATATTTCTCCATACGCTATGAGATAATTAAATGTTACCACATTGATAAAGACAAGGGGAGAAAAGTAAATTAAATTTTCTTCTTGCTGTCACAAATCAAGCGGAAAACATGCAGCCACTTACTGTGGTGGGTGAGGAAACAAGCTTCCAATTGATTTTCCTGCCTTGAGGTATCTGAGAGCTGCTCTAGAATTTCTTTCTCTCTCATTTCTTTATTCTCTATGCTCAAACTATTCCACTGATGCAAGTCTTGATGATCTTCCCAATAGCAACACTCGCCTGATCTTCTTCCTCCCTCCTCATGCTTCACCCAAGCTCCCCTCACTCAATTAAACGTTTTTCTTTCTCTATGTTATGAATGGCAACGTTGGTGTAGGATGCACTTGTAAGATCACTAGAGACTGTTATTTATAAATGATATAATGCATAAATATGTAAAATATTTTTTGTCCTATATGCACGAAATAAGGTTTCTCACATTATTTTCTACCCAAAATATCCAAATCAAATCGCAACATGAGCTTATCAATAATGAGAATGATATATTCAAGGAGATATCTTTCAGGAAGAAAATTTATTTTCCAAATATCACTAAACAAGAGCTATCTATTTTTTGGAGCGTACAATAGAATGGAGAAATGAAGTAAAGAAAGGGAGCTATACTCCCGTCTTACATAGAGATTATTTGAGTAGGATATATTGAGTTGGATTATTAAAATTTTCGGAAAAATGAAATTTGCAAGGATTAAGATGGTTTGGTGAAATTACCAATGATGCAGGTGGATTTAAGTGTAATAAGGAGAAGCGAAATCATCAACTTCCGTGGAGAATGCGATCAATAGCCATATTAATATCAAAGTTAACCCAAACCACAATAAGGAAAAGCAAATATTATTACTGAAAACAAATAAGTAGTTAGAACTAATACATTTGAAAAGGGAAACGACAACAAACACAACAAATGACATGCTAAAATATGAAATAACAACATGCATCACGGCATGTGCTAGGGTGGATCTCGTGGTGGGGTTAATGATCGGCAGGATTTGGAAATCCAGAGAGGTAGGAAAAGGTGGATGGAAGGCTGAAATGGTTGTGGCAGTAAGAAGAAAGGGCTGCACAGTGGGTAGGTAGCAAGGCTCTGGTCTGAGATGGCTGGAAAAGCAGCTAGTGGGAAAGATTTATGGTGGCTGGAACTGTGAGGTCAGCAAGCAGGAGCACTCTTGGGGAACTTGGGCTGGAATGTAGAATACAGCAGGCAAATGGCTGTTTTTGGGCGGCTGCAACAAAGGGGAATGTTGGCAGCAGCGGCGGGGAATGCAGGTAGAAAGAGTACGGCTGTTCAGGGTGGCGGCAGTGAGGATAGGAGGCTGAAATTGGGAAACTACAGGGAAAACAGCAACATGCGGCTGTTTAGAGGCTGCTGCAACAAGGGAGGGCGGCCGGGAGCAACTTGGGTGGGATGCAAAAAGGGATAGAGAAGATAATCATCAGACGCAGCCAAAACACCACCTAGAATCCTAGGATACAACCCTCAAATGGAATAATAACGGATGATGGTGGTTGTCCTAAACAAAACACGTGAAAAACTAACCTAAATATAACAAATAACATATATATAATATTAGGATAAAGAGGAGTCAACCCCGCTCCAAATAAGTGGGAACCGAGCGCAACAAAGACCGCTTGATCTGTCTCCCATCTTGACCGAGCAGGTCGTGTGTGCCATTTGCCGCGCCCGCTCGGGCCTAGGCATCCCCGAGTTAGCTATGGCGCCTCTGCGCCCCCGATTTCCCGCATCAAGGTGCATTCACAGGATAGTGTGCGCCACATATTGCAGTAATAAAATCTAATAACTTTCAACTAACTTGATTTCATGTACAGAAGGGAACTGCACCCTTCTATTTGGTCTTCGATTTGACAATTACACTCATTGCACCAGCCAGCATAAGCTAATAATCTTACAATTAAACCTGATTCTTTTATGGCAAATAGGTACCGACAGTTTTTGTAACATTCAATACTCTTAAAACTCCAATTGAGTTTGGCTGAAAATGATTGTAGTACGAATATGCATTTAATCCTGAAATTTACAGCAAAAATCTTATAATCCATTAGTCAAAACACGCACGCACGCACGTACTTCATCATTTTAAGTTGTGAAATAAATACTTCTTCCAATGAATTGAAATAAGTAATGGTTATATACTCTAATACATGCGTTTCTATATAAATTAGGTCAAGAAAAAAAGGCCAAGTCTACTCTGGTTTTATCCTGCACAATTTTATAAAAATGGCTTCGAAGCAAGAAAAGTAGTTATAAATTATTAATTTGCATGTGCAACTTCTATATACTTCATCAACAAATGGACGACTTATGCATTGACCGGTATTTTTATTAGAGTATTATGATATTAGAAAAGCATCCCCGACATCATAGTTGTGCAAAATGAAGCTTAAAATCACATACAGCAGCCAATAATTTTATTTTCATGGAACTACCAAAACTTTAAAATGAAAACTGGGTCAGGTTTTGAGGTAGGGAAGAGTATCAATAAAATGCTATACACTTGGTTTTCTTCGAGACCTCACAACGGAAAAGAACAATGATACATAAAACTTTAGCCTATGGGTTAGGATAGTGCATTTATATGGTTCCTGTAAACAGAAAACTACAATCTCTAGTAATTTTCGAACGAATATTATTTCTTGCTCTAATCACATGCAGTGAACCGTGCTACATATAATAATATAGAAAGGAAACCAAATAGGAATCCAGAGAAAATATCTAAGGAAACATAATTAATGAAATATATTTTAAAGAAAGAAAATAAATTCCTTCCTAATGTTGATTGGCACCTTCATACTTGGGTTGAATATATAGTAAAACCAAGCTTGGACTTCAATTCATCATAATTGGCTCTTGGTAGTAGTTTGAATATCAACAAACTGAAGCCATGTAGGAGCATAGTTGAGCTACCTTTATTAATCTTTTCTGAGTTGATGTATTGGTCAATCTCGATGTGTTTTGCTCTGTCATGATATACATGATTTTTAATATTCTAATAGGTGCTTGGCAATCATTGAATATCTTAATTGTGTGATTCATCTCAATCTTAAATTCCCTTAATAAACTTTGAATTCGCATTCCCTCACATATTCCTAGTTCAAGAGCACGATATTCATATTTTGCACTACTCCGAGAGGCAACAACTTATTTTTTTACTTCTTCACGTAATGACATTGCCCCTGTCATTGAAGAGTATTCAGCGATTGATTTCCTATAAATTAACTTTCCTGCCCAACTAACATTTGTGTATATTTCAATCTCGCGATTTTCAAAACTTTTGAATAACAAATCATATCCAATGGTCACTTTTAACTATCTCGGGATTATGTTCACGGATTTCAAATAATCCTGATACCGGAGCAAAAAGCCCAAACCACAAAAAAAACACACATATTATTATTGAATTTTAAATCGGTTACAACAACTTTTCAAAACATGAAAAAAACGACAAACAAACACAAAGACACGAGCCAATAACTTGAAAGGTTATCCCAAGAGCGGTGGAAGTTGGCCCAGTGGATCCGGAGGCTAGGGACAGCAAGTGTGAATGGGGGAGAGGGCCAACAGAGGTTGAAAAGTGAACTGGAGGGAGGCAGCAGTTTAAGATCGCACGAAGGTTTGTTGGGCGGCTGGGATGTAGTTTGGAAGGTGGGGTAGCAAACTGGGAAGGTGGGGCAGCGGCGGGGAATGCTCATCAGCACTTTCGGAGGCTGGATAGCGAGCAGAGAAGCACTAGCAACCATGGGAAAGGCCTGGACAACAACGTAGATTACTGGAAGTGGGCCGGCTGAGTGCTGAGAGGAATTCTGGGCGGGTGGACAGCAAGAATGGGTTGTTCAGGAAGGGCAGCTGAGTGTTGGGATGGAGTATGGGGAGTTGTGGCCTTGATGGTAGAAGTTTGGCAACAAGTTGGAGGGAGGATAACAGCCGCGGTTGTTGGGGAAGAGGCGCGGTGGTTTGTTGTAGGGCTGGGAAGCAAGTGGACAGCAACAAGAAGGGTGGAAGAATAGATAAATGTCTCATTGGGATCGAGCTACAGCTGAAGCACCACCCAACCTGTGGAGATAATCATCACTCAAACCCATGGAGACGATCACCACCTCGAACGAGAGACGAGAGCACTACCTCGACGTCGGATACAACCCTCAAAGGGGAAAATACCAAGGCTAGAACCTGTTTTCAGAAATCAAAAATAAGACTCCTAACTCTAAGCACATTACCTACTACTTATAAAGAGGCTTGATCTATTTTAGGAAGTATTTCATATTTTGGAAAGACTTTCAAAAGAAGAAAGGAGAATAAAAAAGATTTCTGATTTTTTGGAAAGGCTTTTAAAATAAGTACGAAGAATAAAAAAAGAAAGAAGAATAAAAAGGGATTTCAGATTTTAGAAAAGGCTTTTAAAATAAGCTAGGAGAATAAAAAGATATTTCAGATTTAAGGAAAAAGTTTTAAAATAAGGAAGGATAATAAAATTAGAATTACAGGTTTTAGGAAAGGATTTAAAATAGGAAAGTGCTTAGGAAGGAAAGGTGTGAGGAAGAGGAAGGAAAGGGGAGGAAGGAAAGGAAAGGGGAGGAAGCAAAGGAAAGGGGGAAGGAGGGAAGGAAGGAGAAAGGGGAGGAGGGAAAGGAAGAAGGGGAAGGAGGGTGCGACAGCCCCCGGTCCTTCCTTGAGCCCCGCGTCAGATCCACATTTAGATTATTCATATGTCGGCATACTACACTGATGAAACATGTAATGTCAAGTCTAGTGAGTGATAGGTAAAATAGTTTTCCAACAAATCTTTAATATCTTCCTTTGTCAACATGATTGCTTTCTTCACTTATGTTCAACCCCTTTTGTTGGAATTCCATAGGTGTGTCACTAAGCTTACATTCAAGCATTTCAGTTTCATTTAACAGGTCTAGATGTACTTTGTTTGAAATATTACAATTTCTTCCTTAAACTGAACCACCTCTATTCCAAAAAATTATAAAAGATTTTCACGGGCTTGGTCTCAAATTTTGTCACAAGTATCCTTTTTAGACTGATAATTTCTTCTGAATCATCATCTGTCAAAATAATATCATCCACATATACTATGACAACGACAATTTTGCTTTTAGAACTAGAGTGTATGATCAGCTTAATATTGATGATATTTGTTTTAGTAAACCTATCAAACCAAGTATAAGGAGATTGTTTCAAGGAATATAAGAACTTTTCAACTTGCAGACATGTTGTTCGGCCAATTTTCTAAGCTAGGATTATAGTCATTTACACTTCTTCATCAAAGTCGTCAGTCAAGAAAGCATTTTTTATATCAAGTTGGTATAAAGGCCAATCTTGATTTATTGCAAGAAAGAGTAAAACTCGAATCATATTAAGTTTGGAAACATATGCAAATGCTTCCTAATAATTGATCTTATATGATTGCATGAAGCCCTTGGCAACAAGTTTGCCTTTAAATGTCACTACACATCCATCTCCTTTATATTTAACCGTGAATATCTATTTGCAACCCACATTATCAAGGTTTGTCACAAAAGCTTTGTAAAATAGTAGCAACTTCATAGGCTACATATCTTTCAACTAGATGATCAGTGCACCCTCAAATACATTTCTTGTGTGCAATTGGTTGAAGAAGTCATCCCATCGTTGTAAGAGATTAATGAGTTGAGGAAACCATATCATTATGATTACCAGGATGACTTGGTTGTGGCTCTTGATAGTCTTGAGTCAGTTAATATCGTCTACATGCTCAGTAGTCATTCTTCCAATGTAGAGATAATTGGGATTGTTTTAATAACATAGTTTAGTTCTTTAAATGAAGTTAATTGAGATTTAGTCGAAGCAAGCGGAGCTAGTTGGAGGATAGGATCTGTTTTAGTTAAAGCAAAAATGGTTGGAATAACTTCAAAAAAAATCAAATTTTGACATTCCCTCGACTCTACCTCCTGAATTTTAGATTTGGGAAATAATATTAATTCTCAAAGAAGGTGACATCCACGTTGTTGTATATTTTCCTAGTTATTGGAGGATAGCGTTTTGCACCATTTTTTATTGAATGAGTAACCGAGAAAATACAACCAAAAGAGTTTGGATTAAGTTTGGTGCAGTGTTATTGTTGGATGTGAACAAAGACAGAATAACCAAAAACCTTCAATGATAAGTCAGGAGAAAAAGAGTGAATGTGTGAATAGGATTCCATGAGAACATTACAAGGATGTTTAGGCTCGTGATTAACCAACATAATGGCACGGGCCACATCAAGTGTCTATTTATCCTTTCAATGATCCCATTTTGTTGATGTGTATTCACAAAAAAACTTATATGGGTAATATTATGCTTAGAAAGATAAGGAGTAAGGATGAATATAACGAATTCCTTAGCATTCATAGCTCTTTTGAATTCTTCTTGAAATTGAGTGAGAATAATGGAATGAAAGAATTGACATATGGTGGTTATTTTAGATTTTCCCTACATAAGGAATACCCATGTTGTTCTTATGTGATCATTTATAAATGTGATCATTTATAAATCATACAAACCATCATTCCTCATTTATATTGTTTATTTGTGAGGGTCATCAGATATGACTATGAATTACAGAAAAAATGGTGTGAAGGCTTGTAGTGCAATTTGGAATATACATGTCCGGTATGTTTTGCAAATTTGCAAGTTTCACATTGATAAATATTGAATTTTTTGTGATAAATAAATATAGAAATATCTTTCCATGTATGTAAAATTTGGACCAATACGATAATGACTCAACAAGACTTTACTTTCAAATGAATCTGAACTTGAATTGAACTTAGAAATATAACTTGACGGATGGCATTGCTTACCAATGGAGTTATTTTCTTTGAGCAAGTACAGACAATCATGCATCTCAACACTGCTAATCACCCTCCTTGAATTCACAATCTAAAAATCCCAATAATTGTAATAAAATTTAGTCACATATTTTAGGTCATGAGTAAATTTGTTGATTGAGAGTAGGTTACAGTTTAATTTTGGAACATAAAAAGCAGAGTAATTCAACTTATTCAATTCCTGCTACTCGTGAGAATGAACCATCAACCATTCAAACTGAAGAATGACTAGTGCATGAGTTTTAATTTTTTAATGTGTTGATATCTCCGGTCATATGATTTGAGATTCTGAAATCAACTATCCAAGCTTTTAGTTTATTGCTTTGGACAATAAAAGCATGTGATAAGACACATTGGTGTGCTAATAAACTGATAAGTTGCACGAGAGAGGATCATGTCTTGTCCAAAACTAGAACTATTACTAAACATTTTCTGCAGACTACAATTATTGAATTTGCTCCTTGGTGAATGAGTTGAATTCAAAATAATTTTTTAGAAGATATAATATGGACTGAAGACATGCTCTGATATGGATATATTTCCAAGAATGAAGATTGTGAGGTCATCTCGTGTTCGACTACGATAAGATTGTAAAACTCGAATCAAGAAGACCTCTTGCACAAACAAAAGCGAGAGGAGCAGAAGCTAGAGGGAGGTGTATAGCTCTCGATTTCCACAAATTAGACACAACATGGAGATGCCAAAGCCACGTAAATCAGAGACTTATCCAAGGAAGAGTACATGCCGAGAAAAAGCACTAATGCAAAGTTGACATATGTTTGATTGATTTTATCTTTTTGTATGTTCTCCCATTATGTAAGTCTTCTTTTAGCTAAATTCTACTTTGCCAAAAAATTATTACAACTTACTCCCAATCTATGGGTGAAATTTTTAAATTATTTTGTAAGTTAGACGCCGTCTATTTAGAAGAAATAAACCATCTATTCAAATGCATTTTTCATTATACATCATAAATTTTGAACGATTTAGATTCTCATAGTCAATTTAGAATTATATCGGGTAGGTCTACTATGAAAGCTATACATTTATTGAGAGGTTTGATGGAGAAGTTCAGAAATAATAAGAAAGATCTACATTTGATTTTTATTGATTTAGAAAAAGCTTACGATGATAAGATTCCAAGAGATATCCTTTGGAGAGTTCTTGAGAAGAAAGGTGTTGATATGACTTATATTCAAATCATTAAAGATATGTATACTAGAGGTGTTCATTGTGTTCGAACTGAAGGAGGATTGACCAAATATTTTCCTACTTTTGTTGGATTACATCAGGGATCGACTTTAAGTCCATATATTTTTGCCTTAGTTATGGATGGTCTTACTAGACATTTACAGGAGTATGTACCTTGGTGTATGTTTTTTGCAGATGATATCCTTCCGTGGATAAAACGAGAGAACAAGTCGAGGAAAAACTTGAATATGGAGGTCTACATTGGAATCTAAAGGCCTTCATTTGAGCAGAACTAAAATTGAATACATGGCATGTAATTTTAGTAGTAGTAGCTCAAGTGACAAAAGTGTAACTTTGGGTGATCAGATTATTAAAAGGTGTGAACGATTTAGATATCTCGGGTCTATTGTTCAAAGCGATGGTGATATAGATGGGGATGTAAATAATAGAATTCAAGTTGGTTGGTTGAAGTGGAGGAATGCTTCGGGCCTTTTGTGTGATAGAAAAATATCGCTTAGACTGAAAGGAAAATTTTATAAGATGGTGGGGAGACCTGCAATGCTCTATGGCGTTGAATGTTGGCCTTTAAAAGAGAAGCAAAATACTAAGTTAAGTGTTGTCGAGATGAGAATGCTTAGGTGGATGAGTGGCTTTACACTTTAGACAAAATGCAAAAAGAATTTATCCATGATAGGGTTGGTGTAGCTCCAATGAAGGACAAAATTAGAGAGAGTCATCTTAGATAGTTTGGTCACATTAAACGTCGACCATCTGATGATCTGATTAGGAGAGTAAAAGTTTTAGATTCGATTTTTGTTAAAAAAGACAGAGATAGACCTAGGAAGACTCAAGCTTACTGTATAAAAAATAATCTTAATTTATTAGAATTAAATGAAAATATGACACTAAATAGGACACAATGAAGAAAAAGGATTCATGTAGCTGACCCCACTTAGTGGGGTTCAGGCTTTGCTGTTGTTGTTGTAGATTTAAAACTGCAAAAAGACAAAATATCTATTTTAACTTCAGCTATCTTTTGTTTAGGATGTTAAATAACTTGAAAAAAAAAAAACTTAAGCTACCTTTACTCTCAGTCATTCAAAATTATGGACGGACAAAGATGCGTGAGAATAAGTTATTCTAACATTCAAAATAGAAAGTAATCTAGTTCTTTTTTTAATGACCATATGATACAAGAGACTGCTTTTAAGCACTTAAAATATTTGTTTGCTAACTTGAAACTAGGGTTTAAGTACACTTAGAAATTAAAATTATAAATCATTTGTTCACTTTTATAATGAAGTGCACTGACATTTTGGAATATTGAATATACCTATAATGGAATACACATATGGATAATGGCACAGTTGTAGCTGCATACCTATATACAACGCCAAAAAAGAAACGTGCAAAAAATATAAATACATATATTCACACAGATAGAAGGGCGCAGTGTGCCGGCGAGTAGAATATGGAATCAAGCACCAGCACTGCAATCCACCCTGCAAATCCACCCCAAATTATGAAACATAAAAGCACCCATGAGTTTTCCATGCATAACTGTAAGAACATGCAGCATACAGCTAATCTAACAATTGAAAATCAATATATAAAAAAAAAAATTTTGTTTCCTGAATATTCTGTTATGCCAGTCCTCCCTAGACAGGTCTGGCCCTGGCCCTGGCCGGCCTAGTCAAACCAGCAGGCAGAGCAGGTAGGCAGGCCGGCCCTTTTAAGAGAGGCAGAACCAGAGATTTCCACCTGTAAGATGTTCATGCCCCATTTGGGACCCACAAAGCCGCTAATCACGTATAATAGGAGAAGAAAGTAAGGGAGGTTTTGGGAAAATGTTTATATGTATCTTGGGGAGTGCTTATTAGGGCTGATTAGCTAGGATTTGCATTATGTTATGTTTTCCTGCAGTTTTCTTCCTTTGGAGTCTTGTTCCTAGCAGCATCTAGGATTTGTGGAGTGACGATCTACACCCTGAATTTGGGTTTTCCCACTTATTTTGTGTCCTTTGTTAGCTGAGTTCTGATGCATATCAAATTGGTATCAAAGCACGTCCTTGGACAACAAGGAAAGTTGATGCTTTCGAAGAGAGATTAAAAGCAAAAGTAGGGCAACTGAAATTTGGGATGGAGGAAATGTTCTCAGCCATAGAAAGAATGTTTTCTTCCATGAAAAACCAATTTGAGGGCCGATTTGAGGAGGCTTATCGAAATGCAATCCAAAACCCCATTGGTGGCTCCATTTGCAAACCCTAACCAAGGGTTGATCAGAAAATCCTTGGAGAATTGAAAGGGAATGAAATCGAACGAGGAATGTGAGGAGGAAAGCATCTACCAGCAAGAACCCCCTCCTACGACTTTGAGTGGGGTGGATTAGAGATTTTCGATGGAGGGGGTTGAACCGAAACATAGAGAAGGTGTTATGCAAGGAGTTTGGAGGAACACGAAGCAGGAAGGAGAGAAACCGGAATTGGGTGAGGTTATGATCGAAGGAGGGATTTTCACCATAGATACATGGGAGAAATACCAGAGAGAGAGAAAGTTGCGGTGGTTTGCTATGGTTAGGAAGTTGAAAATGTCAATCTTTGAGGATAAGACATTGACTTGGGAGTATAAACTCCGCGCGGCGGACACTTAGCGTAATTTTAATTCTTTTTGTAACAACTATATAATATATTTTTTAATCGCAAAGTTACTCTTTAACGCAAGTATACGTATCGCTCAAGTAATACATGGCTCTAGTGGAGTCCTGGATATCGATCTCACAGGGAATATTTTAAAGGCTACAGACTAGGATTATATAAATCAATTCAGAATCACAACTAAATCGAAATTGACTATCTGTCACAAATACGCAATCAACAATCATATGCAGTTTAAATTAAACTAGTTCTACTAACAGATAACTAATTCTACTAAAGTGAAGTTCAAATATATAAGCAAGAATCTTTCTCCTTTGTTAAGACATTTAAGTGAATAAATAATTAGAATTAGTTTAAAATGGTATTGTGCCAAATAGGAACATATCTATTCTTTACCATTTGGTCCAGGCATAAAGAACATTGACTAATCCTATGCTTGGTTACTGAATTTGTGCTAGGCTGGAAGGATGTCGGCTCTCACTTCGGAGCTCCCACGTTCCCCTCGTCTGAGGGCTAACATCTACACTTCAACACCCAAACGATAGGACCGAATTGAGGATTTTAGTCTGTCACTCTAAAATCTCTAATTCTACGCCCGATGAATATTATTTCCCTATTTATTTGCACCCTACTTCCAAGAACTTTGACCTCCTTGAATCTCGGATGTAATCTTTACTATAGTTGTTAAACTCAACATATTTTAACAATTCAATTGGTCAGATTGAAAGTAAATTAAAAATTAAAAGATTATCACAACTTCTTTAAATTTTTATGGCACACTAATTCAATTTATCATTTCACAAAAATATCAAAACTAGGAGAAAGACAGAAAAACTACTCAGATTTCATGGAGAGGATACAATAAAACTTGAATTTCATATATAAAAGTAAAGTTCTACAAACTAAAGTAAATAAAAACAACTTATCTTAAATTTCTCCCCAAGAACTCGTCAAGCTTCTCCGAATTTCTTCCTTTCTTTACAGTATGCGGAATTCTCCTTCGAAATGGCAATGAAGAAGAGATTTCTCACTTCCCTTTCACTCTTACAATCCTTCGAAGAATACCTCATCAATATCTCTATATGAACTCACTATTTAACACTCACTAAATAACAACAATGGACACTAGTAGACTCTCTATTTGACACTAAATGACTCTTAGAATACTCCAAAAGGACTTGTTAAGAACTCTTAGTGACTTTTAGAGGACCCAAATATGACACTTTTTTGGCCTAGAATTGTTTTTTTTTAAGATGTTGAAGAGTCTCCAAGGGTTTTCCAAGTATCCCTTCAAAAATCGTCCACATTCGACGTATTTTGTAAAAGAACCGTCGATCCCGCCGTCGGCAGCCTTCTAGAAACACTACCTTGAACTGGCCCCGCTGTCGCCGGCCTCGACCTTCGCCTTCGGCGGCCTCCCTTGAAATATATTCTGAACTCTCGAAAATATCACGTCGTCGGCGCCATCGACCTCGTCGTCGGCGCCCTAGGTCAAATTTTCATAATTTAGTTCTTTTTGCTCCAAATTCGCTCCTTTTTGTATTTTTTCGCTCCAAGGTCCTTAAATCTTCATACCTGCAGAAAAACACCAAAAATACTCTTCTTTAAAGTGCAATATCATCAAAATCAGTATAAAATAAGCATAAAAATCTTAACATTTTTTCTTTGGGTCAGACATGCATGGATAAGTGTATCGGTAGGAGCGAAACTTCACGGTGAATGGGCTAAACTGAGAGGATAAGCTCAAAAAGGCACGATTATATTTGGAAGGTAAAGCCTTAGTATGTTTCCAATGGAGGGATGCGAGATACACAATCTATTCATGGAAGGACTTTAAGGATTATGTGTTGAAATGTTTTCAAGCCGATCGGAAATGGGACCTACACGAGCAATTCTGCCTTGACTTAGGAGGGAATTGTCATGAAAGAGCTATTGTCAGAACGATTGAGAGAAATTTCTGAAGCAGAATTGGAGGGGAACTTCATGAAGGGCCTAAAGCCTGACATATGGGCAGCACTCCGACCATTAAGACCTCAGAAATTGAGGGAGAAGATGGAGCTCGCCCAAACGATGGAAGACAAAAAAACATATAAAAAAGACTAACAAAAGTGGCACCATTGGAGAATTCCACAAGAGTGCCTCGACGACCATCACACCGAGGATCCAAATGGTGTCATTTCAGATAGAGGCGCAGAAGGAGAGGAATGCGAGGGCCGTCCTGATTCAATTTGATGTGTCTCATGGAGGCAGAGATGAAGAACAAGAGACTTGAGAAATTATGTTTATGATGTTATGAGAGGTATGCCCCAACCCCTAAGCCACTGATGCAAGGAACGTACACTTTGGGTCATTTTAGCTTGTGAAGGGGAGAAGATAATGAGAAAGAAACAGTGAAGGAAGAGAAAAAAATGCACTTGATGTAGTAGAGGTGTGCCTCAACTCAGTTGTGGGATTTACTCCAAAACACACTATGAATGTGAGGGGAACAGACGGTAATAGTGTTAGGGGATAGTGGGCTCACTCACAATTTCATCTCAAATTAGATCGTGGATCAGCTAGGGTCGAGGCTGGTAGATACGAGAAGCTTTGGGGTCATGATGGAGATAGGAGAGGAAGATAAAAGTCGGGGAATTTGCAGAGGATTAATGTTGACACTATAATACCTATAGATAGCGGATGAATTCCTTCCCTTGACCTTGGGAAGCACTTATTTGATTCTGGGAATGAAGTAGCTACAGATGATTGGGGAGACAAAGGTGAATTGAACATCTCTCATTATGGAGATTCGAGTGAAGGGAGGAAGGTGGTGCTAAGAGGAGATGCTAGCTTATGCAAAACCATGGTCTCACTCAAAAGAATGGCCAAGTCGATACGGGGAGCAGAGAGAGGCTATTTGGTAAAGCTGCAGAGCCTAGAGGGGATTCGTGCGCCAGAGTCGGTGGAGTTTTTTCAGAGTGTATTCAGCACCTTCAACAACGGTTTTTTAATATATTTCAACCACCTAACGGGTTTCCACCACCAAGGAAGCACGAGCTTTCCATCACATTAAAGGAGGTATTTTCTTCTATCAATATTGATCCGAGAGTTGCTCGAAGCAGGGATTATCAACCCCGGTATGATCCCCTTTTCTAGTCCATTTCTATTGGTGAAAAAATAATGATAGTTAGATATTTTGTGTGGACTGCAAGGCTTTGAACAAGGAAATTATATTGGATGAGTTTTCTTTTTGATGATTGATGAGTAGTTGGATGAACTTTATGGAGCATTCATCTTCTCAAAAATCGATCTGAAGTTGGGATACCATCAAATCACGATAAATACCACTGATGTTCATAAGACAACGTTCAAGACTCATAAAGGACAATACGAGTTTTTGGTGATGTCGTCCGGCCTTACCAATGCTTCTATCATATTTCAATCTTTCATGAATACGATTTTCTAGCCTTACCTCAAGAAGTTCATCCTGGTATATTTTTATGCATCCCGATCCACAGTCGTACACAGGCATGAGCATATGGAACACTTAAGAACATTATTGGAGACAATGAGAGAGCACCAATTGTACGCCATCTTGAAGAAATGCTCCTTTGCGCAATCACAAGTGAACTATCAGGGGCATGTCGTGACCGAGGCAGGGTAGCAGCAGATCAGTCCAAGGTCGAAGTTATGTTGGACTGGCATTTATTGAGGAGCTTGAAGGAGTTGAGAGTCTTCTTAGGCCTCACTGGGTACTAACAAAAATTCGTGAGAGGGTATGGTACGATATCATCACCACTTATGGAGTAGCTAAAGAAAGACAATTTCAAGTGGGGAGAATCAACAACATGGGCCTTCAAACAACTGCAGAAAGCCATGACCAGCATTTTGGAAATAGCACTTCCGTTCAATAGGCCATTTGTGAAAGAGATGGATGCATCGAGATATGGATTAGGGGTGGTGCTCATGCATAACCAACAATATATTGCCTATTTAGCTAGGAGCTCACAGTCACGATGAGACTCAAGTTTGTGTACAAGCGCGAATTGATGGAGATCGTCTTAGCCATTCATAGGTGGTGTCCCTATCTGTTGGAGAGACACTTTATAGCATGACGGATCATAGGTGCTTGAAATATTTTTTATAGCAAAAGATGGTGACTAAGGAGCATCGGAGGTGCCTATCCGACTTACTAGGAAATAATTTTGAGATTCAGTATCGCCAAAGATTAGAGTATAAATCCATGGATGCACTACGAAGAAGGTGGAAGAGCACGGATGACAGCATTATTAGTACCTCTGGTCCTAGATTGAGAAGCCCTGCAGAAGGAGAGCGAGCATAATGAAGGGTTGAGGAATATCAAGATAAGGTTGCTACAGGATCTAAACAATCATCCATGATATGCATTGAAGGGACAATGACTACTCTACCAAAGATGATTCGTAATATTGAAAGCATCAAGGTACATCCTCATAATGTTGTAGGATTTCACGGCATCGCAACTACGGGGCACTCAGGGGTACATGAGACATGCAGTCAACTATCAGCAAAGTTATAACGGGTGGGAATGCATAAAAATGTATAGGACATGGTAATGGGATGCAAAGTGTGCCAACGACAGAAATACTTGATTATTGCAGTTGAAGGGTTATTGCAACCACACCTTTACCTACGAAGGTTTGGGAGAAGGTTGCCACTATCAGAGTTGTTTACGGTGATATTGGTGGTAGTGGATCATCTAACCAAGCATGCACACTTCATTCCATTACGGCACCCTTACATTGTTGTCTCAGTTGCCACCCTTATATTGTTGTTCAGTTGCCACGGTGTTCATACGGGAAGGTTCATTTGTATGGATTTCCAAAATCTATTCTATCAGGCAAGGACAAGGTATTCCTTAATCATTTTTGAAAGGAATTATTTAGGTTGCGAGGGATAGTCCTCAAGAAGAGCAAAACATATCGTCAATAAAAAGATGGTCAAACAGAGGCGGTCAACAAGATTGTGGAGATATACCTAAGTTGTTCTATGATACACCGATACTTTGGGCAAAGTGTCTTGCTTGGGGTGAGTAATAGTACAACACTTCATACCATACTGCAGGTCAGACCTTCTTTCAGGATTTTATATGGGCAGGATCTACCCATCTGATACACTATGAGCATAACACTACACCAGTATCCAATGTAGACCAGTACTCGGAAGAGAGGGATGGGACACCTACTAGGGCCCAATAGATCATGAAGAGGAAGGTGGATGGACATAAGAACGAGGTATATTTTTTGCCTGGGATATGGTTTATTTGAAGCTAAGACCTTACCGACATAAGAAATTGGCTAGAAAAAGTGAGAAACTTTCCCCGCGTTATTTTGGACTCCGTGAGATTGTAGTGTGTTGTTGACCTCACTTTTGTTGAGATTTAGTTTTACTCCTAGGGTTTAAGGTTCTAGCTTTAGGAGCTTCCCCGACGATCTTAGATTCCTAGCAGTGGGCCTATCTCGTTTTAGAACGTTCGGAGCCGTCTCTTTACTCTTCTGGAGTCCCGGACGAAATTGCGTACCTCTAGCTCATAGCAGGTTGGAATTGAAGGCAGGAGTCCAAATTGAGTTCCCATAGAACCACCTGACCTTAGGACAGCCTCGTGCACGTTTCTTGCACCACCACGCACAAATTCCTCGATTCGCGGCCTCGACGCTTTAAGTTCTCTGCAACGGGTCGAATCCGAAGTCAGAACGCCGGGACGATCGACATCAAAGTCAGAATTTCAGAAAATGCCAGATTTGACGCACTTTCGACGCGACCGTCAATGAGGCTGTTTGAATGACCTCGGATGACGAAATTGACTGCGCAAATGCGTCCAGAACATCGATTTCACCTAAAATTGGCATTTATTTCGCGACGATAGCTCGTCGGGAGAAAATGTCGAAAATTTGTATGATAATAATAATTATAATAACATTATTATTATTATTATTATTATTATTATTATTATATATTTTATATTCTCCCTAAAGCCCTAAATCCTCCCCATCGCACACTCGGTCCGTCTCCCTCTCCCGCTCTCCTGTTCGCACGCCCGACCGAACTCCCATCTCCTGCGGTCTCCTCGAGCCGCACGCGTCCATCCCTTATCCTTGGTCGCGCTATCTTCTCCTGCTCTTCCCTACACGATCCCGTGGCCGAACCCATCCCCTCTGATGCATTTTGTCGCTGCCTCAAACTCGCCTACAGGTAAGTTCGACACTTCTCCCCTTCCTTTGCCTATAAATGCCCCATTTGAAGTGGGATTTGAGGCTGCCCGAAAATTCTTGTGAGAAAGGGGAGCTGCTGCTGGATTGGTGTCTGAATCCTTGCTTCTCTTGTGTGCTCTACATCGGCTGGTAACCTTCCTCTACCCCCTCTCTTCTTCTCGACTTGGCCCGGGGAACCCGTAATCTTGTTGTTGGTTCGGTCCTTTCTGTTTACTGTTTCGGCTGGGTGTTTACATGCTATGGAATGGTTTATGTGGTTGCACAAATGCTAGTTTCTTGCTCTCCTTCTCTAGTGGCATGCTAGTATGTTCTTATACAAAGATTTGAGGGCATTTTTATTACTTGAAGCATATGTAAAATGAAAGCATGAGCATGTTCTAGAATTTAGACTTTGTTTACTTGCTTGAGATGGTGTAGGAGTGGCATGCTATTACTCTCCTCTTTTCTTTATGTTCAAAGCAAATGCAAAAAAATTTTGGAAATATGGCTTTAAGTTCATGCTAGTTGCTCTTTATAAGCCTGTTGGGATATGTATCACATGGTTTTACATTTATTCTTATCTAATATGAGATATTGGAAGGCTCATTTGGCTCTTGCAAGCATGTTGAGATGTGTATTGTGATCCCCCTTTGCTTACTTTGGTTTGGCATGAGTTATGGAAGGATTTATTTAGCTTTTTAACATGCATGTAGGGCTTGTTTCTAGCTCCTTGTAGCCTTATTTTGATGAGATGCATGTTGTAAAGACCCTAATTGGTTTGGAAGTTTTCCATGTTTATTCTCATTTGAAATATGTGGCGGCTTTATATTTGGAATACATGGAAATATTTGTTTTAACTTCATGTTTGATCCTGTTTTAGCCTCATTGAATCATCTTGAAAGAGTTTGGGTGTTAGCTTTTATGGAAGTTTGGGTTTCGGTTTCATGTTGGGGCTATGTTTTATTTGCTTAAATTTATATCGAGCTTTAAAAGATTTATTTTTATTAAGCTTTATTTAGGGAGTTTGGGTGGCTTGTCTTAACCTCCACTTAAGAGCTTATTTTAATATATATGAATGTTGCCCCTGTTTTAATGATTTAAAAGACCTATCTTGGCCTTTATGTGGGGCTCGGCTTGCTCACTTTGGCCCCTACCCGAGAGCTCGCTTTGATAAGTTATGCTTGTTCTCATTTTAATGCTTTAAAAGACGTATTCTTGGTTTGATTTTGGGTCTGTTTTTGGCCCCATACTTGGCTCGTGTTCGAGCCCTGTGCTGGCTCGGTTTCACTCCTGTAGTAGTTCCCTATTGTGGCTTTGTGTTGGGCTGTGGGTACGGCTTTGTGGTGAATCCTTTTACAAGCTTTATGTGGGGCTCGGCTTGCTCACTTTGGCCCCTACCCGAGAGCCTCTATTTGGATTTATTGGAGGATTTTACACTTTTGTGACATGTTAAGTTATGAATCAAATTGGGAGTTTGGAAAGCTTAATGTTAGCATGAATTTGGAAATGCTAGTGTGGACCTTTGTTGCTACCTTGATCGCAAACCTTTCCCTTCTATTTGTGCCTTGGCCGTCCCCCTGGTTTCTATTGCTTTAGCCGTGAGCTTCTATTTGGTATTATGGGAAGATTTTGCACTTATAATATATGGGGAGTTATAAATCAATTGGAAGTTGGAAAATCTTCAATTTTAGCATAGGTTTGGAAGTGGTCTTCTCAGGGCCATTTTCCTCTTGCTCGATTTATGAAGTTTGGAAGATTTCCGAATTTTACTTTGGAGAGAATATTTGGCTTGGATGAATTGATTTCATAAAGAATATCTTCGAGGTTTGGATACCGGTGTCGGAAGATCTTTTGTGTGTGGTCATCATGTCGGTTCGGCCCTGCTTTTGATTTAAGATTTGGAAAGGACACCCTCTTCGGGTCGATCCAATTATTAAATTTGAGAAAATGATATCCTCTGGATTGATTCAAGGATCTTGGGCCGTATTTGGATCATACTTCTTTCACTTGTTTTGTGAAGTTTGGGAACACTTCAAACCTTATTTTAAGGGTGTTTTAGACTAACCCTTCTTCCGTTTGGGCCCCGCCTCTTTTAAATCGGATTTAGAGGTAGGGTTAGTCTCATTTCCTTCCCCTTTTTGCTGTTGACTTATTTTCCCCGCTTCTCTTGGAATTAGTTTTGTTTTTGTTTTGTTTTGGGGTAGTGACGGTGTTGATGATAAAGGCACACCAGTAGTAGAATGTAATGATATCTCGCCCTACGACACTAGGACTCGCTCCAGGGTCCAGGTGAACCGTAGGATGACGATATCATTCACCGCTATAAGACAAGCGGGGCACCAGAACCTTCTTAGGATTGTTAGTGATCCTACACCCGACGAAGTGATCGACTTGTGGGCAATCCCAATTTTCAAAATCTAATAAGAATATGATACTACATTTTACAACAAAAATATATTTTCACTACAACCAAAACATCGACATAAACTCTCTTTTGTATGCCTGAAATCCACGTGCATGCTAAAAACATAAATTTTAAAACTATATTATAAATTTGGTTGTTCACTTGTTAATTATCAGTCTTGGGTTAAGGAACACTCTCCTGAGTTAGGTTTAGTAGGACACTCTTCTAGTCGAGTAGCGGGCTCTATACACTTGGGTGACCGAGTAGCCTTTGACGACCCTCGAGCATTACTACACAGTTCTGAGCCTAGCCCCGACCCGAGTGCTTGCGGTTTTATTCAGATTTTTCGTATGATTTTCGGATGAAGCACTTGTGGTCCTTTTTCTGGAACTTTTCCGAGGTTTAGATGATTTTATTTTTGTTTTTTTATTCATTTCCCGAGGTTTCTACCATAAGTCATTCTTCGTCTTTTCTCGAGTTTTCTGGACGATATTGTTTTTTCGGCTTGGTTTCCACTTGTGTGATACAGTTCAGCCTGCTACAATTTAATAGAATAACGGATCTCTCAGGTATACAGGTTTGTTTATATTTACAGTGTGTTACTTTTCGTATCTGCTACTGTTCTTTTTAGCACGTTGTACTATACTCTACTGTATGTTTTACTTTCTGTGCGTTATGCCCTGCTACACATTGTACAACTTTAAACATATTTGCATATGATGTTAAGGAGAACTCAACCATAGAGCCAACTGATTAAATATTATGACTCGCCACCTGAAAACTCTACCTCTTCACGTGCAGAAGCTCGGAGCACGATGAGTAGCATTGGTCATCTTCATCAGCAAAACTTGTCTCTACTTCAAGAAATCATTCCTTAGTCTAAATAACAAGCCACAAAACTTCGAGGTAGTCCGTCTAGTGCGACATAAATCCTCACCTGTTCTTTTAGGCCTGCATAAGTCTTCGTCGTGCAATATAAGCCCTAACTCGCTTAGGATTCTGAAGTCGTCGTCCAATACGGCGTAAATCCTCCTACCTTCTAGGTTGTTTGCATAATTAGATATTATGCAAATGTAATCCCTATAATTAATTGACATGATTGAAACTTAAATAAATTCATTTCCAAAATTTAAAGCCCAACATTAGGATAGTCTGGGAAGTCATCGAGGTTCTCCTCGAGATCCGCGACGTCCCCTACCTCTCTTTTCTTTGACTCGTAAATAACTCGTTCCACATTACGCCTTTCACCTATCGGATTTCCTACTATCACACTTCTTCGAAGATCCTACCTCGAATTCATGAAGATAAACCCCGATCTAAATCGAGAGTTCTCTCAGTGACTTCGGTCATTTGAGGGTAATTGATTATAGTGGTTCGCTCTATAGAAAGCTTTATGAACCAGGTAATATAAACCCTATTTAATTTTTTTCGTATTAAATAGGGAATTTGTTCGACTCACATAAAGGTTCATAAACCGAACGGATGTCATGAATTTTGTGGTTTATTTGATCGAGCGATATTGTCAAGTAGGGTGTCTATTCTTCGGAATAGACGCAATACTTGCAATATTACGCTCGTTCATCTAAATTATTAAATAAATGAGATTCGTCCATTCTCATATTTTAAAATTTAAAGTTTTACTTCCAAAAATCAATATACATACATAAATTAAATTAAATCTCAAAGACGCGCACTTTCAGCGACCGACATGTGCATGGGGCAATGGCATAGCATTTGAAGTTACCACCACCTCATCATTGTATACAGACTATCATTTATCATAGCTAAGGCATGCTATTGAAGACCACACACTCTCATCTTCACTACCTTCGATGTTAACAAAGGACATGGGATGATTTTGGAAACTGTGGAGGTAGAAGGGGTGCACAGAGGAGCGAGTGGAGCAGATGAAGTGTTGATCAGATGGAAAGATCGGATTATTAAACTTGGGAACTTTATGAAGTGATTAAGAAGGAATTTCCATGATTCCACTTTGACGATAAGGTGCCCCTTTGGGAGAGGAATATTGAAAAGTCAGTCCTCCCTGGACCGATCTAACCCCGGTAGGCCTAGACAAATTAGCCATAGAGTAGTTAGGCAGGCCAACACTTCTAAAAGAGACGAAATTAGTGATTCCCGCCTGGAAGAAGTCCATCCTCTATGTGAGATTCACGACTCCACTGATCAAGTAAGGAAGGCTTTGGAGCGAAAATTTGACTATATATTGGGGAGTATTTATTATGGTTACTTAGTTAGGATTTGTTTTATTTTATGTTTTCCTGTAGTTTTTTCCTTTGGAGTCTTGTACTTAGCAACATCTAGAATTTGTAGAGAGACAATCTACCTCTCAAATTGTAGATCAACCATGTACCTTACTGTTTTGCATGGAAATCAAAAAAATTAGCCTTAATTTTGGTTTTCCCACAAATTTTGTGTCATTTGTTCATTCATTTTGGTTCTGGTGCGTATCATATTCCTTAATTCAAATTTCCCAACAATTAAGTGTTGATGAGATGAGAATGCTCTGTGGGATAAGCAACTTTACACTTAGAGATGAAATGTAAAAGTGAAAGGGTAGGAGTAATTCTAGTGACGGACAAAACTAGAGTCGCCTTAGATGTTTTGGTTATATTAAAAGTCGATTATCTAATGACCACGTTAGGAGAGTAGATGTTTAAATTTGACTTATCTTAAGAAAAACAGAGGTAGACCTAGAAAGACTAGAGCATTTTGTATAAAAAAAATCTTAATTTATTAGAATTAAATGAAAATATAACACTCAATAGAACACAATGAAGAAAAAGGAATCATGTAGTCGGCCCTCCTTAGTGGGACAAAGGCTTTCTATTGTTATTCTTGTTGTTGTAGTAGTTGTTATTGTTATTGTAAATTTCCCAAACAATTCATGGAAAACTTGTGCGTAAACTTCCACCTAAAATAAGGGACAACATTGTCGCAATATCATTAGATGTCCAACAATCTTATAGTATGATTTAATTTTAAACCTTTATTATTAATTTTAATACTTTACCATTATTTTAATATCAATCAAGCTTAATGTATTTGATATAGTACGCACAAATGCTCTTTCCACCTTATTTGTACTTTCACTTATAACATAAGTAGTTGACGTAGACAAACATGTCCTAGGCCAATCAAAACATATCATTTCAATATCCGAGCTTCAAAAATCACAATAGGCACTCAAAACATATCTAGTTGTAATTTGTGCTTTTAGCTGATTAATAAAAAGGATGTCTTGTTGTATGCTTTTTGTTGATGCTATCCTTCTTGTGGATAAGAGAGAATTCAGAAAAAAAATTGAATTATGGAGGTCAACTTAGAGTCTAAAAGGCTTTTGTTTGAGTAGTCTAAACCTGAATACATGGAATGTAATTTTAATAATAGTAGATCTAATAATGGAGTTGTAACAAGGGGTAATCAAGTCATTAAAAATAGTGAACATTTTAGAAATTTCAGATTTATTTTTCAAAGTGATGGTGATATAAATGGGGATGTTATTAGTAGAATTCGAAATGGATGGTTGAAGCGGAGGCATGCATCATCACTATTGCGTGATAGAAAAGTATCACTTAGAATTAAAAGAAAAACTTTACAAGATGGTGATGAGGCCTGCAATGCTTTATGGCACAAAATGTTGGCCTATAAAACAGAAGCATAAATTTAAGTTGTCTTGTTGAAATGAGAATACTCAAGTGGATGAGTGTTTTACACTAAGAGACAAAATGCAAAATGAATATATCCGTGAAAGGATTGGAGTAGCTACAGTGGCATAAAAGATTAGAGAGAGTCATCTTAAATGGTTTGGTCACATTAAATGTCGACCATCTGACGACCCTGCTATGAGAGAAGATGTTCTAGATTTGACTTATGCTAAGAAAGGTAGAGGTGGAACTAAAAGACTTGAGCATGTTGTATAAAAATGATCTTAACTTATTAGAATTAAATTAAAATATGATACTAAATAGGACACAATGAAGAAAAAGGATTCATGTAGTCGAGAACACTTTAGTGGGACATGACATATTGTTGTTGTTATTGTTGTGGTTGTTGAAGTTGAGTAATAAAGAAGCATTGATATTGTTTATTAGGGAAGGACCTTCATTTTATTTTATTTTTTATTTTTAGTTTTCATTCTCTTATTTTTTGCATTTTTTGTTAAGTAGGGGTGGTATTATTTTAATTAAGGTCGCTTAGAGTTATTAATGTCTTTTATAAATACACATGCATTTGCTGAGTCAGGGCTCTTTTAATAAGTTTTTGTTTTTCGGGTTATACCTAAGAGAGAGTGAGTTTTCCCTTCCTAAGGGTGGATTCCCCCTAAAATTAGGAAAGGTGAGGGAAAGGAGGCCATGGTGGGATTCAAGATCTTGCCAATATTGGCTTGCTTAGGTCATTATCCTTTCTCTGTGATTGTCAGCAGTTTCAATCACTTCCCAGTTGCAAGAACTAGAAGTGCTTGTCGTTGGCTTGCTGTCCAGCCAAGTTCAGGAGCAAGGAACATCAAAAAACTGCATTGCGGTCCCCTTCCAACATCCAGGTTAATAGTAAACAGTGACAATTAAATTAGCCAGCAAGATTCAGTCCACTTCTTGAATCAACAGTTCAAGATACTGAAGTGGCTCTTTTGTGAATTTTTTAGGTCAGTCACAATTCCAAACACAAACTTCCTGAACATCTGATAAAGAACTGCTAGTCTTTCCTCAAGAACACCTTTCCATCAGGTTTTCTTTCAACCTTACTGCTCTTAATGTTCGCCATAATAAAAGTTTTTGTAATCAGATAATAGCAGTTGTGTAGTTTTATTTGGTTTGCAGCAGATCACAGCACGCTTCCTTGTCCTAAATTCTGAAAGGAGCTGCAACTAAAGGACAAGCTATCTAACCCACGCTGTCACAAGACATAAATAAGGAGAAACGTAATAGAGTTGGAGAACAACCAACTTCTTCAAACTGAACCAAACCAAAAAGAATAACTAGAGACCTCTTCTAATTAAATATTGTTTTAGGATCCAATTTGCTTGTGTAAACGTTTATAATACCCGGAGTGCAAATTTTGTTTTGTTTTTCCTTTCTTAGGATTTATTAGCTGTAATTTTTTTAGTTAGAAATTGATCTTATCCAGTGAATTGTTTAGTTGTTCTCTAGCATCTATCTGTTGTCAAGCACAGAGGGAAAATACAGCCAAAAAAACCGTGCTGTTAAATAAAACAAAGGAGATAATGGAAATTATTGAATAGATTGCCATTAGAAAGACAATAAATAATGATGAAGTAATGCTCTAGAAATTGTCAATCAGATTCATTAGGTGATTGAGATGGGGAGCTTATTCCAAACATAGCCCACAACATGTCACGTGTGCATGATTTGCATGTCATTTGCAGAAGCTTCCCTTTTTAAAAAGGGGAAAAAGATATACAATGCCCAATATCTTATTGATATAACAGTGTAGAGGTATCTGATTCATGTGAGATATTGGTACAAAAACAAGCATCAAGATCCATACTTACTAGCTCTTTGATAAGAGGAGCCATTTCATGTTTGATTCTTTTTCATTTTTTTAAACAATATTTAGGAATTTGCGTTATTCTTAACATAAACCTTCAACATTCAGGTGTCACTTTACTTTCAAACAATATTCACTACTAATTACAAATTTCAAATGCATTTAAAATATATATCATTCACTTAATCTTCAGCTTCAAATCTTCTACTTTTTTTTTTGTTTTAACTTTGCCTTCAAAAAAAATTATAACAAACAAAACTACATCATCTACAAATAAGGCCCGAACATTCATGTAATGTCTTTCAAAAACATTTTCATAACCAATGATAAACATTAAAATTTTATACAAAATCTTTGAAGTTATCCAGATGTAATTAGAATATCTTTAACATTCCATAATTATTTCAAAGACTAGCCACTTTTCACGTAAATTTTTATCCTTAATACCAACCATATCAATTGTAACGACACTCAATCTAACACATTCTAAAAATCAATAAAACTAAACAAATGGCAACAAGCATGATATTAGTATCATTGGCAGGGAAATCATCGAGAGTTCCCTCAATATTAATTGCACAAAACCACAAAGCTTATAAACTTCTACGATCTCCAATGAATACCATGAGTTCATGATAATTCAAGCCCAATAGCAACAATCTTTGTTTTGAATTCAACTTTGAGGAACCATAATCATGATAATCTAAAGACACAAAAAGTTCACTTGTTTGATCTCGTTAACTTAACATTTTTTTTCCAAAATCAGGAACCATAAAAACGACAACCCAGCATCAAACGAACTCAATTGTTTGCTTAAAAACCCATAAACACAAATATATATATAGATTCTCGTCTTGAAAGATGCAATCCAAAAAAAAAAAAAAACCTTGCAGGGCCAGTTCTCTCGGTAGAAATGGCATACGACACGTTCGCTGGCCTTGACAGTCGCAAAGAAATCTTTCTCGGGGATCTCTGTGTACTCCCCGTGACCTAGAGACATCCACCGATTTCTCTTCTCCGCCAACTTCTTCATCTGCTGTAGCCGTCGCTCCCGCAAAACCTCGAGATCGTCAAGGTCCAGCCGATCCAATGCCGTAATCTCGTCATCGAGCTTATCCTCCACAGCCTGCGCTACCGTGAGCACCTGCTTCTCGAGAATCTGCAGCAGCGTTGGATAATTGAACGATATGAAAGAAAGAAAAAGAACAAACATGGCAAATTGGAATGTAAAATATTGGTATCAAGGCTTGCCTCCCTGATCTGAGCATCGTCCATGGCGCGATCTCGACACCTTAGAACCCAAATGAACGAAGAGAATAATGGAAAGAGAATTGAATAAGATTTTATGCTCGCAGCCACTGCCAGCACTGGCGCGGTGCTGTTCGTCGGAGTGAGGATTATTGAGAAGAGAGAGGTTTGGAAGGTTAATGTATTCACATCAAAAAATATTAGAGGATTGTAGTAATAAAAAAGTAAGGGGATTTACAAACATGGCAATCCAAACATAAAAAATTATGTGCTTCACATCAAATTTTTAAATATTCTACCATCTAATAATTTATTAAAGAAGTTGATAGATGTAGTCATTATTGTCTTGCTAGGCTTGCTTAAGAGTTGATCTTAATGTCATCACTTGTTGGGCACGTTGGCGCAATAACTCAACTTATTTGTTAAGTTGAGATTTGAAGATGATAGAGGGCATAGAGTCGAGCTGAATTCATAAATGACCACCCAACATCATCAGCAAGCAACCAAGCATGGTGAAGTTGAAGGTGCCGCCATTGTTACGGTTTCCAAGACTGGGAACCATCGAATCCCATGAATTAGGCGGCATGGATCTAAAGAATTCATTTCTCCCTGGTCAGTATTCGAGATCGAGAGGGGCAATATGATTGGGAGACACAACAGGAGTTCATCAACAAATTCATAGGGTGTGGCGATATATTGTCTCCTCCAAAAGTCATTGGATTAATAATTTTAAAAGAAAGTTATTGAACTCAGATTTGTTCTCGAGCTACACCCAAGGAATAGAACTCACACGAATGAAGAATAAATCATGATCCCTTGAGAAAATATAAAGAGAATTGACAATGATTTCTTAATGAATGAATGAGAATCATGTGTTGTAATACCTTCTATTTATAGGAGCTAAACCTACCCTTAAAAGACACATCACATCATTTAAAATAAAAGAATCTTGCCAAATTGTATGTGTGGAACCTTATACAATTATAAAAAATAACATCTTCGTGAAATACTGAGTCCCATTCGACCTCCATATCGAGTGTATTCCTGACTACTTGAGCCATCCACTCTCATCTTTGAGCTGACCGATTATGAGTCCAAGTGTTGACTGTGCCAAATTGGGCTCTAGCCTCTTGTTAGTCGATTTTAAAGATATATCAGATGTTCTGGTAAGTGTGGCCTATGTCGATCATACATGATTTGGTCATACTCGCTTGGTTTTAGAATTCCTGGCCCTTCCATGACTCATCACACTTATGCGGTTCCTTTATGCCTCGTGATCATCCATTGAAGTATGCTTGTGGTGAGCTATGGGTCTCTTGAAGAAATATTTTGGTCTCCCACTTGTATTTGAATAGGGTTGTTAGTTTTCTAATTGTCCGAGATACAAACTTTTCCTATGAATATATTTAGGTCATTGATTCTCTCGAATTTTAAGAAGTCACGTTGAAATAATAGCGAGAAAATTAAAAGATTTAATAATTATTCTAGATTAATAGTAAATGTTTAATGATTTTAAATACTACCTTGAGTTCTAGTTCTCCTAAAAATAGTTCTACAAGATTTCCCAAGATTTCATTGTGCCCTAATTCATCCCTTTGTTTTTTCTCTTTTTACCAGGAATTTATGGCTGATGAAGAGCTTATAGCGGCCCAAGCAGATGTCCCAACCAAAGTACTCCTATATGACTTGTTTGGTAAGTATGTGTGAGGTAGTGAGCTAAAGGGTAAATGGTATGCTTTGTCAATGGACCTCTTATCAAGCAATTATAGAGGCCATCATTGTTCCCTTCATCATGTTTATACTCCACCACCCTAATAGGGATCCTCCTATGCGATGCCTAAAGGCGTCATTCGGGCATCTCATAATTTTAACATATTGATCAACTGCATCGGGTCTCCCTATGCAATCTTAAGAGATGCTCGCCATATTTCAGAGATTTTGATCATCATTGTTGTTGGAGGGGTGCCACAATCCCTAAACAAGATCAGGCTGCTACCACTCTTCTAATACGAGGACCATCGGGTGCACCGGATTTTAATGGGAAGTGATGATAGGGCCTTCACGTGTCTTGAGTAGATCAAGGCAATGATTCGTTGCTCCTTTTTTCTCATATGAGTTTGAGAGCCTATAGGTGATGGGTATTGATGGTATTTACTTGTAATGATTTGTTATTACTTGTTGAGAGTTGTTGGCTTCAATTTTGGACTTCATACGCACTTGATGTCCTTTTGCAAATATGGGATGATATTGTGTTCTTACATATCATCCTTTTACGAATGAAGCTCGGAGAGTCTTCAGTGGGCACATCAAGCACCGGGTTAAGGGTTCATCCCATTTTGGTCATGCTCATAAGTGGTTGCCATCGGTCAACATCGGTGCTTAAAATTCATGCTTCAATCATTCAGGACTTCCTGTAGTCAAGAGTGGTCACCGAACAATCCTACGTGCATCTTGAGAAAATTGGGGTTCATACTGCCCCACCCGCACAGGAGCCCAAAACGCTTTTAGACACTTAAATCCCTAATTTGAAACCTCCAAAATGTTCATTTTTGAGTTATGGTGTTGTATTTTGATGATATGCAAATTCATGTAGCTTCCAGATCAATAGAAACATTTCTACGAACGTCAAGGCATAAAATTGTTGTTTAGACTGTCGGGGTCGTCTTCAGCCCTGACTGTCAATTTTCGTCCAATATAGTACACCCCCATGGTCCACTTTGATATAAGAAATCCTATTTTCATTTCTGGATATCTTCTGATGGCTCGAGGATCCATGAAAATCCTTTGTGCAAAGCCTCGACAAACGAAGGAAGAAGAGACCTATTTTCATTTCTGGATATCTACAATTCAGCCCCCTGGGCAGCCATTTTTGTAGGATCTCCTTAGGAAAACCTAGGATTTTTCTCGGGGAGAAGGGAGGACACCATCATACCTCCTTAAGAGCTTTGGAGAGGATTTAGGGAGAAAAGAGTAGAGAGGAATCCATTGGAATGAGAGAGGAGTAGAAGGAGATTGTTTGGAGAGCTAAGAGAGAATTTGATTTTTCCCTCAATCTTCTTCCTTTTTTTCCTTTTCTTCCTCTTGATCTTCCAATTTTTCTCTTATTCCCCCATACCATTTTAGAACAGTGTGTGTGAGGAATTCTCTTGGATGAGCAATCGGGAAAAAAAAGGAGAGCTTCATCTCTCCTAAGGAAAGGGGAGAGCATCTTCCATCTTTGGAGAAGGAATAGAGCTAGCTTCATTGGTGCATGGTAAGAGCAAGGAGCAAGCAAAAATAATGCTTCTCCAACCATCACTAAGTTAAAAAATGCTCAAAACACTTGCACTTTCATTCATATTAAGCCTCTAGGTCTTGTTGTTAGAGAAAATAAGGCTAGGTTTTATGCTTAGAGGAAGTTGATAGGTTAGGGAGCCTTTTTGTGGATCAAACCCTTTTGAATCCTTGAGTGATCCCTGCTAAACCCTTAGCTCATCGACTTGAAATCGGAATTTGAATTTCTCAGGATTTTGGCAGCTCCAATGTTCCATGAAGAGATTAGAGCATGTGAAGTTTGGATGATGAAATTGGCCCCCTTGGTTATTGAAAATCCCTTATTTCAGTAAATTTTGAGGCAGTTTTGCTCATTTTCATGTTGCATTTCTCACATATGTATTTACACTACTTGCATTACATAACTTGCATCCAAATTTTTTGTGCACAAATATAGATAAACACACACGCGCGCGCTACATTACACACACACAGATATATGTATGTATGTATGTATGTATGTATCTATATATCTATATATGTATGTATGTATGTATGTATGTATGTATGTATACATACATACATACATACATACATACATACATACATATATAGATATATACATACATACATACATACATACATACATACATACATACATATATATACATACATACATATATATATATATACACACACACACACACACACACACACACACACACACACACACACACACACACACACACACACACACACACACACACATACATACATACATACATACATCTCTATATATATACATACATACATACATACATACATACATACATATATATATATACATATACATACATATATACATATCTGTGTGTGCGTGACTACATACATACATATATATGCGCGCACGCACACACACACGCAGATATATATATATATATATATATATATATATATATATACTGAATTTATTGGGTATGCTATAAAAATAGGCGAAAGCTATCATTGTAGAATTTCAAATCTCCTTGAGACCTAGACAAAGGTTTAAGAAGACTTAACATCACTGGTTGACAAAAACCAAAAGAGGAATTTGTATGAAAATTATGACAAGCGACACACCTAAACCACAGAGGCACAATCTTCTTCAATCTTGGAAAAACACCAAAGAACTTTGATCCACTATTCTTTTCTTCTTCTTCAAAACCTGTTAGACTTAGGATTTTCTTTAATTGCTTTACGATCTCACCGAACCAAGTTTGAATAGTAAGTAAATTATAGTTTAAACTTTTTTAAATCAATTACTTAACGAGCTTCCACGTGGAAATAATATTTGGTACTCCTTTAAAATCACATGTTACCTGAACAAGCATATTGTACTTTTCATTATTATTGTGTGCACTTGTATTGTTTTGTATTATTCTTTGCATGTGTTAAAAAAAAAGCAAAAGACTCAAAAAATTAGAAAAGATGTTGTCGCTAATCATTTTAATTTACTGGATTTGTTTGAGCCTACGCATGTTGATTGTGATTTGTGTTAAACTGACTCGTGTGTGTGTGTTACTCATAATCAGTTGTTGTATTGTTCTTTAAGTTTCTGATCACTTAGTGTGTGAGTTCACATTCACTTTCTTTCTAGTATTTGTGCAAGGGTGCACACACTGACTTTACACCGATTAATCCTAAAATCGAGCAAGCTTTTAGATGTCTTAGAAGAGTAATGTTGACCTCATTTTTGGTGAGGTCTTTCTTTCCTCTTAATGCTTAGGATCTAGTAATATAACTTTCCTTTGAACTATCCTAGAAGACTAGAGATGGAACCCACCTATATAGAAAATTCAAACCATCTCCTGAATCTCTTTGAAACCCTATACAGATGGTTATAAACCTCAACCAGTTGGAAGGTTAAGACCAACTTGTGAGGATTCAAGAATGAGTTCCCTTAAGGTCTGTAAACTTTAGGACAACCTTGATTGGTTTGGTTCATTCGTACACTCACTTGAACCCACCAATACCCTTTGACCCGCTCAAAGAACCCTTTGACTTCTCGAGAAAACTTCTAGGGATGGTCACGGGCCTTCCCCGACTCTTGTTGGGATGATCAGGAACAACCTATTGAAGCTTTCAAAATGAACTCTTAGGGAGTTAAGAGATTTGATGGAGACTCTCCTTGACTTGAATACCCACGAACCCTATAACTTGCACAACTTTAATAAACAACAAAATTCATATCACCCACACCTTTACTCGTCTTATAATTAATCAAAATTAAAATTAACTTCTAAAACGATCGATCGCGAACCAAAACTTCGACAAAAATTAAATTAACATATTTTTGACCCGATCGTCGACGAGGTTGTCCAGGTGACCCCGGACGACAAAAAAGACTATGCGATCGCGTCCGGAATATCGATTTCACTTTAGAAGGACACTTGTTTTGCTACGACTTTGCAGGTGGGCTAAAAATGTGCAAATTATAGTTTCGTATCTGATTGCTGAAAAAATAGTTCAAGCAACCCCGGATGACGAAAAGGACCGCTCGAGTGCGTCCGGTATGTCGATTTCACCTAGGGGAGATGTTCATTTCATCGCAACGCCGTGTCCGATGAAAAACACGCGAACGATAATAATAATAATATTATATATATATATATATATATATATATATATATATATATATATATATATATTACCTGAGTTACGCATGCGATATCTTGCTTAGTTCTGATTAGGCATGGAGCAGTATATTATTATTATCTAATTAAATTCTCGCATGGCTGCCTCACTCCATTGTCATTAAAAGGTGGCCAAAATGAAAAAAAAAAAGAGAAGAAGGAGAAGAAGAGATAGCTAACTTCCCATAGAGCCTACCAAATCTCATGCATCATTAACAGAAGTTGTAGCCCTTAAGCTAAACAACCCAACCCACTCCACCGCCGCCACTGGAAAAGCTCCCTAAAGCTCACGGCCACCTTTCAATTTTGCACGAAAAACCCTTCCAAAACTCACCCAAATTGTTCAATTAGCCTTCTTAGGTCCTTTGGAGACCAAAACAACCATTTTCCATAATTCTTAAGGCTGTTAAAGCCTCCTCCAAGCAAAGTCGAGTCACCTCCGGCGAACTTTCAACCCGAAGTGAAAATCACGTCAAATCGACGTCGCAAGGACTTGGATACACTCAATGGAGCCTATTTATTCAAACATAATTGAGGACAAATTCTTAGGCTCAGGTATATCTCTTAAATTGAAATGATAATCCCAAACTATTCTCCATTCCAGATCATAAAGTAGATCACAAAACACCCAATTGTTCACATGAATGTGATATACTCTTTGAGCTGAACAAAACGAGCCCAAGAATGCTAAATTTGGTTGAGAATCGGAGAAGAACAAAACCCGGGAAGCTTCGGCCGTCGGTTTCCTCTCTTGCGTGTCGTGGGTGTCGTCAGGAGGAAGAAGTTATTGTAGCTTATTTATTTATTTACTTATTTATTTATTATTCGAGAAAATTTAATTTAACTTCCAAATTACATAACTTTTTGTAGAAAACTCTAAAAATTAGACCGAAAAATGTCGTGAACTCAGAAAAGTGAGAAGAATTTTTTAAAATTAAGATCATAAATTTTCACCAAGTAAATATTTTTAAATTAATTTTTGAAGTTCTAGAGTATTTAAATCATAAAAATTAAAATATAAATAGGAAAAATATGAAATTTGACATAGATATTAAATGGACTTGGGGGAAGATCCTCTAATTTTTCAAGTCATTTTAATGTCTCTGTCTTTGTATTTTAATTTTGAATGAAATGACCTATTTATTTAAATTAAGAATTAAAAATTATGAAAATTGCAAAAAACTCTTCCTGATTGTATTTTAACCATAAAAAGACGCTTAAACATTTTAAAACTCTATTTAAAACATTTTTTTAATTAAAACACATTAATTAAGGTTTAGGTTTAATTTAGGCTAGGTTAGCCTAGCCCTAGCTCAACCCAAGTCCAACCTAGCTAATTCTCTTTAGGTCTAGTTCAACTTGATTATAGACCTGGTCAGCCAACCCAATGATTGAATCAATCACCCACTAGGTTCGATTTTAGTCATTTTGGGTTTTAGGCTAGCCAGTCTTTAGCCCGAGTCTAGCGTGGATAAACTTAACCTTTAGCTAAGCTTAATTTAAATAGTTAGATTATTTTAAACTTGATATTTAAGTCAATATATCATTCAATTCAAGCTGAACTTCTTGGAGTTTAGGGTCAGTCAACATGAACTTCAGTTTAGTTCAACCTACACATTATGTTCATCATAAACCAAACCTTAATTATTAGGATTAGTCATCCTAAACCAATAGGATTAGTTAACCTAAGACGAATGTTAATTAATCCTAAAACTATAGGATTAGTTAACCTAAACCTTAGGTTAGTTAACCCTAATTCATAGGATTAGCTAGCCTAATCCTTAGGTTAGTTAACCCTAATCCATAGGATTAACTAAGTCTAAGCCCTAGGTTAGTTAACCCTAATCCATATGATTAACTAAGCATAAACCTTAGGTTAGTTAACTCTAAACCAATAGGATTAGTTAGCCTAAACATTAGGCTATTTAACCCTAAACCAATAGGATTAGTTAGCCTAAGCCTTAGGTTGGTTAACACTAAACCAATAGGATTAGTTAGCTTAAGTCTTATGTTAATTATCCCTAAACTAATAGGATTATTTAACATAAACCTTAAGTTAGTCAACCTTAATTCATATGATTAGCTAGCCTAATCCTTAGGTTAGTTAACCCTAATCCATAAGATTAGCTAAGCCTAAGCCATAGGTTAGTTAACCCTAATCCATAGGATTAGCTAAGCCTAAACCTTAAGTTAGTTAACTCTAAACCAATAGGATTAGTTAACCTAAACCTTAGGTTAGTTAATCCTAAACCAATAGGATTAGTTAACCTAAACCTTAGGTTAGTTAACCCTAAATCAATAAGATTAGTTAACTTAAACTTTAGGTTAGTTAACCCTAATCCATAGGATTAACTAAACCTAAACCTTAGTTAGTTAACCCTAAACCAATATGATTAGTTAGCCTAATCCTTAGATTAGTTAACCCTAATCCAAAGGATTAGCTAAGCCTAAGCTCTAGGTTAGTTGACTCTAATCCATAGGATTAGTTAAATCTAAGCCCTAGATTAGTTAACCCTAAACCATAACTTAACTAAGCTAACATGATCCTTAAATCATAGCTTTATCTTAAGCTAAACCTACCCTAAACCTTAGGTTATAAATTAACTCATAGGCTAAACATAGGAGAACATTTTAGGTATAACCTTAAACATAAGTTAAACCTAAACTCTTTAACTAAAACATCAATTGTTAATCATAAAACACATTGGGATGGATAAAATTTACATAAAACATATTGAAATTTTAACTTAAACCAAATCAAATGTAACAAGGCTTTAAAGCATGGCTTTGTGGTTAAGTCAGCTTCAAAATCGTCAACCATATATAAGTAATAATAAGTGAAAAAAACAACACAAATAAAACACTTAAAATCTTACAACAAGATGTAAACAACCTAAAACATTTCAACCCTAAAATCGATAAAGTAACTCAAGGATCAATTAAATCTTAATCACAGAGATCACATAACACAACCTTAACCCCTTTGATTCTAGTTTACAAAGATTTCTTGGACGATGCATTTTGAGGATGTTGAAAAAAATCTTTCGGTCCTAGTGGGCAACCACCTTTCGGACTAAGTAAACTAGGGCACCTGAAGACTCGGGACGATGGAGCCGTTGACATCTTGACCGGTTTACCATTAATTAAATAATTAAAATTTAATAAAATAAAATTTTTGATAAAATATTATTTTCTTTATTTTCTTTACCTATTGCTTTATGTATGCTTTTACTGCTTTTATAAAACATAGAATTCACATTTTAAGGACAAATAATGATGGAATAAAATTTATTTAGATTAAGGAGAACTTATAAATCATAACACTAAGGAATTACCTAGCTTAAGTGAACTTAGCCTTCGCCTAGGTTTGAACTATTCATCCACTACCCTTTAATTAACTCACTATAAAATTATCGAAACAAATAAAACTTTTAACAATAAGATTGGAGGTCTTAAAGACTTGAAGACACCTCAACAAGTATCTTGGAGCAGACTTCATGGGCAACTTGTTTAAGACCTTTCTTTAGTTTAAATAACAATCCTTAGGATTCTAAGGCTGTATTTTATGACATAAAACCACTCTTTTTGTTAGACTCCAATATAGTCCCGATATGCAGCATGTCCTAACTTATTTTAGGATTCTGAGGTAGTCACTTGAAGTATAACCTCCTATCTTTTTAGGCTTTTTTGTGTACATCATCATTACATAAATCTAAGCCCTCATTAATAGAACTGGTAGGATTTAACATAAATTAATATCATCCTAAATTGAGCCAAACGTTAGGATAGTTTGGGGGATTACCGAGAGCCTATTTTTGGATCTTTAATCTCTCCTACTCATTTTCCTTTAATTCTTAAAATAAAATCTTTTACCTTTGAACCAATCCTTATTGGAAATTTCATGAACATGTTCGTTGAAAACCCTTCCTTTTGAATTCATGAAAACAAAAGATTCCTAATTTTTATCGAGAGTTTTCTTAAGTGATATGTTCGCTTAAGATGTAATTAACTATAGGGGCTTGCCCTTATAGGGAACTTAAAAGAACCCAGACTTAAAATAAACCCTATTTGACTCTCATATCGAATAGGAGAATTTGTCGGTCATCATGCAAACTTGTAGATCAAATAGAAATCATTTATTTCTATAGTTTATTTAATTGAGCTTATCATTAAGTAGTGTAGTACCTTTCAGGATGGTACATTACTCGTGGTTAGCTTGATTATTCAAACTGTAGGAATCAATGGGATCAATTTGACCCAATTTTCTTCAAATTAAAATACCTAATTTCTAAATATTATATTACACTAAATTAAACTGTATCCAGTCATATGGCGACCGACAAGCACTCATCACACCTGAAACATCTATAGGAATGGCTCACCATCTGGACCCAACCATGAGAAGTTTCAGGGACTTTGCCAACCCCATTTCTTAGGAGATTCACATGAGTATACATTACCTTGCAGTAGAAGCAAATACCTTTGAAATGAGACCTGCCATGATTCAAATGATCGAGCATAACCAATTTGAGGGAGGGCCTACTGAAGACCCAAATTTATACTTAGAAAACTTCCTAGAACTATACATTAAATTTAAGCATAATGGTGTCCCTAGTGACACCATTAGAGTAAGGCATTTTGTCTTTTCCCTTAGGATAAAGCCAAGGTGTGACTGAACTCTTTAGCCTCGGGATTCATCACAACTTAGAATGACTTAGCTAAAAAATTCTTAGTCAAGTACTTCCCTCCTTACAAACCTGCCAGACATAAGAATGACATCACATCATTCTCAAAATTTAAGGGGGAAACCATTTATGAGGCGTGAAAGAGATTTAAGGAGTTGTTTAGGAAGTGTCCCCGCAATGCCTTACCCAACTAGCTCATTATCCAAACCTCCTATAACATATTTTTAGGTTCCCTTAGGTCCCTCATAGATGTTATTATAGGAGGTTCACTGATGTCGAAACATTATGAGGAGGCATATGATTTGATCGAGGAGATGACTACCAATAATTTTCATTGACCTGCTAAGATGGTGCAACACAAACAAGTGTGTGCATGAAACAAATGTCCTGAATACCTTAGGTGACGAAGTAGATGCCATTTCAAAGGAATTGGATAATCTCACTGTGAATGTAGTATAAATCCTAACCCAGGTAGATAAATTTAGAGGTGAAACTTTGATAGACCCAACACCTTAGCCTTATAAGCCCTGAAAGCCATAGGTAACCATAACCAGGCCAACAACCCATATTCAAGCACCTACAATCATGGATGAAAACAACACCTAAGTCAATCTTGGGGGAGGAGCACAAAACCATTTTGCTTAAGGAGAACAACTAACTAAACCAACTAGATTTAACCCAAATTATAACCAAAAGCTAACCACTTTGGAGGAGTTGGTGAGACAATTATAATTGATAACACAAAATCATGGTCTTCCAATTAAGAATATTTAGGGACAATTGGGGCGATTAGTGAATTGTTTCAACCATAGGAATCCAGGAGCACTTCCTAGTAACACTAAAGTAAACCCCAGGGAGAAAGGGAAGGAGTAGGTCCAAGCTATGAAATTGAGGAGTGGTTGGGAGTTAGATGAAATTCAATGGATTGTAAATATCCCCATTTATGTAGAATATAATTTAGAAAAGGAAGAAGAAAAACCTGTCAGGGAAACTAAAAAATCTGAAACCTCTAAGAAGAAAGAACCTGAGAAAATTATATCAACCCTCATTCCCTGAGAGGTTGCAAAAGAAATTATATCAACAATTTTCTAGGCATTTAGAGGTCTTTAAGTAGTTAACCACAAACATTCATTTTGCTGAAGCCCTATAATAAATGCCAAAGAGTGGCACCGACTGAAGAGTGCAGTGCAATTTTGCAAAAGAAGTTACTTTGAAAAAGATGAAGGACCTTGGTAGTTTTAGTATGTCGTGCACCATAAGAGAGAAATTTGTAGGGAGGGCCCTTTATGATTTAAGAGCTAGCATCAATTTATTGCCACTGTTAATTTTCAAAAGTCTTTAACTAAGAGAGGCTACACCCACCATCTTAACCCTATAGTTAGCTGACATATCCTTAGCGTTTCCCATGGGGTATCATTGAGGATGTATTAGATAAGGTAGAAAGCTTTATACCTCCTGCTAATTTTGTAGTCTTGGACATGGAGGAGGATAAAGAGATACCCTAATTTTAGGAAGACCCTTTTTAGCTATCGATAGGGCAATGATCGATGTATAACAATGAAAATTGACTATGAGGGTGAATGATAAGGAGAAAACTTTTAATATCATGAAATCTAGGATATTTTCTGAAGATTTAAGTGATCATCATTACTTTTAGGGTTGACTTAGTGGATAGGGTGGTGACTAGACAATTTTTTTAAATTTGGAAGATGACCTAGCCGATCACGAGGTGTTTAAGGATGAGATTGTGAAATCTAGTGTTAAATCAGCTCTGCTTATAGAGGGTGACTCTAGTAGGTTTAGGGGGAGCTTTGAACACTTAAACTGGACTTTGCACACCAAACTCTTAACAGCATCCATAGAGATAGGCCTAGATATATAATTGAAAGCCTCACTCACTCACCTAAAGTATGCCTACTTAGAAAAGCCATTGACTTTAGTTGTGATCATATCTGCTTAGTTGACTATGGATCAAGAAGACAAGATGATGAGGGGGTTTAGAGCATTTTGTAAGGAATTTGGGTGGACAGTAGTTGACAACAAAGGAGTAAGCCCATCTCTTTGTATGCATAGGGTTCTGATAGTGAAGGGACATGTTTCTAGAGCTGACCCATGAATGAAACTGAACTCCATCCTTAAAAAGGTGGTAAAGAAGGAGATCCTTAAGTGGGCTTGATGCACCCATTATCTACCCCATCTCAAATAGTGGTTGGGTTGGTCAAATACATTGTGTACCAAAGAAAAGGGGCTCACAGTTGCGGAGAATGAGAATAATGAATTGATTCTCACAAGGACCATTTTAGGATGAAGGATTTGCATTGACTATAGAAAGTTGAATGTAACCACCATGAAAGATCTCTCCACTGCCTTTTCTGATTAAATGCTAAATAGGTTAGCAGGTGACACGCCTAAAAAATACTTGATTTTTAATATATATTTTATGCTTAATTTTAATGATATTGTTCTTTAAAAGAAGATATTTTGCATGTTTTTAGTTTGATGTACAATAAATAGACTTTTGAAGAAAAAAAGAAGCAAAACGGTGCAATTTAGAGAAAAAATGAGCAATAATGAAAATTATGACCTAGCACATTTTGATATGTCCTCTTTTATACTTCTCATAAATTTTTAAATGAAATTACACTTTAAAGAAAGGTTATTTTACGCTTATCTTGTAGGTGAAGATGTTAGGAATGCAACGCAACAGAAATAGGGCGAAACAGAGTAAAAATGAAGCAAAACGGTCAAGCTGCTGCAGAGTGGCACCGATGGTGCCAAAATCTAGAGAGTGATGACCCACAATTTTGTATTATGATATTTTTAATTTAATTGCAATGACGCCAAAAACTTGACCCCGCTATATTATATGTATAGAATTGTAATTGTTTATGTTGTGGATGCTACGCAAGTATACGTATCGTATCAAGTAATACAAGGCTCTAGTGGAGTCCCAGTTATCGATCCCACAGGGAAATAGAAAATTAAATAACAACTAATTTTAAAATAATAATAATAATTTTAAAATAGTATACGAAAATTTGGAATTCTAAATTTAAGCGCAATAAAGTAAACTAAGTATTTTAATTAGGTAGCTTAACTAAGTAGAAAATTAATACGTATTGAAAGTGCAGGAAATTAAACTAATTGCTAAATAAGTCTTAACTATTCATAAAAAGTACCTTTCCCCTTGTTTAGAAATTTAAGTGATTGATGAATTTAAATAGATAATTTTAAGGTATTGTGACAAATAGGAGCATTCCTATTCTTTACCCTTTGGTCCAGGTGTAAAGAATATTGACTAATCCTATGTTTGATTACCGAATCACGGCTGAGCCGGGAGGATACCGACTGCCACTTCGTAGCTCCCACGTTCCCCTCGCCTGAGGGCTAACATCTACACTTCAGCTCTCAAACAATATGACCGAATTGAATATTTTAGTCTGTCACACTAAAATGCTCAATTCTATGCCCAGTGATATTATTTCCCTATTTATTTGCACCTTCCTTCCAAGGCTTTTAAATTCCCCGAATATCCGATGTAATTTTTACTATAGTTGATATTCAACATATTTTAACAAATCAAACGGCCAGTTTGAAAGTAAATTAAGTTTTAAGTAAAAATTATCACAATTTATTAATATATATAAAAGTACTTTTATTTTTAGTTCATCTAGTCACTTAATTTCATAAACAGGGAGAAAGACTAATAAACTACTCGTAATGCATGGGAACTAAACTAAGCATGGATTTCATTTAAAGTCAAAAAACAATAAATATAAATACTTATCTCGATTTATCCCTGCGTACTCCTCAGCAGCTTCTTCGACTCTTCCTTCCGACACAACAAGACTCACTAAAAACTCACTAACTCACTAAAGACTCACTAAAGACTGCTCACACATAAAAGACTCTTAAGACACAAATTGACACACACTTCACAAAATAATACACTTAGAAGCTGAATTTCGGCTTCTATATATAGAGGTGAGCAAAGGACCAAGAGGTGTGTAAGCATCCCTTCAAAAAGTGTCCAGGTTCAATGTATCTGAGCCATTTGAACTATCTCGCCGTCGGCGACGAACTACCTCGCTGTCGGCGAGGCTTCTAGAAGGTCTTCGAACCGCGCTATCTCGCTGTCGGCGGGCTCGGGCTCGCCGTCGGCGAGACAGCTTATAAATCCTTCGGAATTTTCTTCCTCGTACCCTCGCCGTCGGCGGGCTCGATCTCGCCGTCGGCGACTCAGCACAAATTGCATTATTTTCTTCATTTTTGCTCCAAATCCGCTCCTTTTTATGATTTTTGCTTTTATCACCTAAATTCTCCATTCCTGCAACAAAATAAAGAAAATACCTTTCTTTAAAGTGCAATTTCATCAAAAATAGGTATGAATTTCTTAATAAAATTTTCAGTGATCAAGCGACAATTTTGGGCACCGATAACGCCCAAAAACGGCTCCATGGATGATTATTTGCTATATACGTTTAATTTGGATGATTTTTGGAAGGTTTCTTGAGACAACTCTTGGGAAATTTGTCCTTACAATATAACAGAGTGATTTTATGTAAGAAAAAGTGGTTTGTGTGAGTAGAAAACATGGAGAATGTTTAGAGATCTTAGAATAAGAGTAGAAATATAGTTTTCTACCTTATTCGAGAGATTGGTGAGAGGATTTTGAGAGAACATGTAAGGGAATGTTCTAGCATTTCATGAATCAGCGGGAGACTTTGTGGAAGAGATCTTCATCTTTCTTTTAAGGAGAATAAGATAAGTATTGTGTTCTTCATTATCTTATGATCTTGTAAACACTTATCTAATGAATTTTCTTTGATGTAATGAAATTTTCCGTTTTGTTTTCTTCGTGCTTTGTGATGTGTTTCTCTTACTCTTTCTTCTTATTTGGAAATAGTGGCAAGAGAAGATTATGTCTTTATTTCCCTTTTATTTTTATTTTACAATGAATAGGATTCATGTTTAGGATTTTTGGATGCATGTTAGAAGAAGTTTTAATTATAAATGTGATGGTTTTTACTTGAACTTCATTTACATAACAATAAGGACCCGTTGTAGTGTTAAAATTCGTTGTAATTGCACTACGATATGAGAGGGCAATGTAATTCTCAACAAAATGGAACCATATTCAATGTCCATGAATGAACGACGTAGTTCATAAGGATTGGGTAGAAATAAATAGGGAAATATACTTTGATTGGCGTAGAATTGGAGATTTAAGGGTAACATACTAAAATTCACAATTTGGTCCAAGTGTTTGGAAACTAAAGCTAGATGTTAGCCCTCAGACGAGGGGAAGTGGGAGCTCTAGAGTGAGATCCAATAACCTTCAAACCTGTCCACGGATTTAGAGACCAAACTTTGGATTAGCCAGTGTTCTTTATGCACTCAGAAGAAGGTAAAGAATAGGATTGCTCCTATTTGACACATACATTATTAAATGTATCTCATTCCTTCATATTATCCAATTTAATAAATCAGAATAGTAGATTTTATTATCACAAAATTCACCAAACCAATTCATCCAGAAAGGCTTATATGTAGAATTAATATTTTCATTTAGAAGTAGTTATTAATTATTTTAAAACTAAGACTTACCTTTAGGAGTATTTGTTAGAAAAACAACTTATATCGACATTCCAAACTAAGGACTGATGATAGTAAACTAGAACTTGACTAAGGACCACTTACCTCGCTTCCCTGTGGGATCAATAAATGGGACTCCACTAGAGCCTTGTATTACTTGAATGATACTTATACTAGCATAGAACCTCTAGTGTTTGCTTGTACATATGATCATAAAACACGCAGAAAAACAGCACACGCAGGGAGACACATCAAGTTTTTGGCACCGTTGTCGGGAAAACTTCGGTAAGAACTTTAGAAGGATTTTAGTTAAACTTATAAGACTTAGATTTGAAATTTATAGTATTATTATATAATGTGTTTAATTATCGTGTGTTTATTTTTAAGAAAATCCAAAAATACTGAAAATATTTTTGATATCTATCCTATTAGTTAAGTATTTAGATTTGTATGTGTAGTTCAAAAGTTGTAGACCTTGAATCTTACGACTCGGATTTAGAGAGAACTTTTAGGAGGATGATGAATCAGAAAAAACTCCATGAATTTAATGTAGAATTGATGGATCAACAATATAATGAATATTCAGTTTTGGATCATAATGTTAGTAGCTTTGAAAGAGTAAACCCCAAAAGAGTGGCAAATTTTCAAGAAGACATGCTTACTATATTAAGTTCTCAGGTTGCTGATATTGAGAGGAAATTAGATCAATACATAATGAGTTATTCTCAAGGTCCCCCAATTATTAAGAAAAAATTATTTGTACAATTGATTAAGCCTCACTATATTGAAACTAGCCTTGAGATACATGATCCTTATTTCGATTATTACAATCTATGTTGGGAAATTTATTCAAACTTTAGCCAAAATAATAATTTTGGAGGAAAACACTAATTTTGGGAAGATAATCAATTTAACCAAACATTTAATTTGAATAGTAAAAGTGATTTTAAAGATGAACTCTTTTTTCCTCATAATTTTAACTTCAACTCACATAATGAGGAGAAGGAATTACTGTTAGAGGAGGTTGTTATTCAAATAGTGAATCGATTACAAAGTTAGGAAGCACAATTACAAAGTCAAGTGGCCTCAATTAGGAATATAGAAAACCAACTGGGGCTAATTATGAATGCAATTAACAGTTACACCCCAGGGATTTTACCTCGTGACCCTGAGATAAACCCTAAACAGATAAATGATGAGCAATGTAAAGTTATCAAACTAATATTTAGAAGAGAATTCGAGCATATGCTTCAAAAGAACTTTGAGTTAAGAGATAAGGATAAAGAGATTGAAAGACCAATGGAAGAAATTCCTAAGGAATTAGAGAATCTTATTTCCTCAACTAAGATAAATATAGAACGATCACCTCTACCATTTATTCAGTACCAAGGGGAAAAATAAGAATATAACTTGAAACAGAAGAATAATCTAGAATAACTTGATCCAAATTCAATCTAAAATTTGGGAGATCTTGAATTATCTTATAGAGATTCATTTCTTATAAATTTTAAGAATGATATTAATATGCAGATTGAGAAAATCATTATATGAATATTTGATCTAGAAAGAAATATGAGAAACAATGATATGAATCAATTTGAAGAGGAAGAGCTGAAAGAAAAATTACAATTTGAGGATTTTGTAGAAATCCCTGGATTTAGAAAAAATTAGGCAATTGATTAAGGATTACTTAATTAGAATTTTGATCCAGGTAGAATCATTTGTCGGGCTAGTGACGTTAAACCAAGCTCTTTATGGGAGGCAACACATAGTTATCAGTGTGGTTTGATTTAGTATGTTTGAGAGTCATGATTGTTAGTGTTGTATTCTGTTTGCTTTAGTGTGGATTGATCAGCTTGATTAATGATTGGTGTTGATTGAATTGTCAGTAGTTTGATTTAATTTTTGTATGTTATGAGGGAGGTGATTCTTTAACTTCTTATTATGACTAACTTGTATGTTCTCTTGTAGTAGTTGGATTGACGAGTTGGTCGGCATATTTTTAGGTTATGTATTTTGAATGGGGGGTCGCCTCTAGAAATTTTCGGGGAAATTTAAATTTTAAATTTAATTTAAATATATATAATTTGAAAGTAGTATTTGATTTGAAAATAATTTTAAGTTTGAAAATTTTAAAATATGAAATTAAACTGATCTCATATCCCAAATAGTTTATATAAACGAGCACAGTATCACAAACCGTGTATCTATCCCGAGGAATAGACACACTGCTTGATGATGGGGCTCGATTAAATAAACTAGAAGATTTGTGACATCCGTTTGGTCTGCGAACCAATTTTATAAGCCGACAAGTTCCTCTACTTAATATAAAGGGATTAAGCAGGGTTTATATTACCTGGGTTCTTAAAGTTCCCTATAAGGGCAAGCCCCTATAGTTAATTACATCTTAAATGATGGGAGTCATTTAAGAAAACTCTCAATAATGATCAGTGGTTTTGCTCTTAAGAATTTCAAAGTTTAAAGCTTTCAAAGAATTGGATTTTAGAAATTTCAATTGGGAATAGCTCAAATTTGGAACAGTTTATTTTAGGAATCCAAAGGAAGAGAAGTAGGAGAAGCCGAGGATCCAAGAAGAATCTAGCAACTTCCCAAACTATCCTATTGTATGGCTTCAATTTGAGAGAATTATTTAATGTTTCAATCCTGTCTTTTTTAGTTAATTAGGACTTATATTAGTATGACATAATCATACAAACAGTCTCGAAGATGTGAGGGTTTATGTCGTACCAAATGACTACCTCAGAGTCCTAAAACCAGTTAGGGCTTAATTTGCATAACATGATTATGCAAATGCCTAACAAAGAGGTTGAGGATTTATGTTGCACTAAGCAAACTACCTAGAAATCCTATGACTTGGTTATTTAATTCTAAGAAAGGTTTTGCTGAGGTAGACTCACGTTTTACTGATGAAGATGGTCGTGCTGCCCACTGTGCTCCAAGCTTCTTGTTGTTGTAGAGGTTTAGTTTTAGAAAGTGGCAATCAAAAGATGAGAAAAGTGTTCTGGTTTAGAAGAGTCTTAAGATTCAGATGTATTAATATTTTAATTAAAACAAATCTTAAAGTTGATTAAGCAGAACTGATTAAGATCCCACGGTTCTGTCATCCCGGCACCGCTATTTTCATCGGTTTCACTTAGTCCAAATGAATTTGCTAAACTCAACTGAATGAGTTCCACACTTTCATTTTGATGGTGGGAAATCTCGTTAGCAACACATGGGTTACATCATCCGAGGGATTCCCGATCATCCAACGAGACGTTTTAATTTAGTTATAGTTGAAGTTTTTGTTGTTTTGTTTGTGATTAAATTTTGAGTTGTTTTATCTTTTGAATGTTGTGGTGGTGAATTTTATCTTTTTGTGTCTTTTAATTTAGTTTTGGGTTTCAGTTTTGTGGCTATCCTAAAAGGTTTCAGTTTTCATGCAGGGTGGCATTCTTGTTTAACATGCAAGTTTTGCAAGAAAGGAAGAACATCACAGGTAAATAAATTGCTACAAAATAAAAGCGTACCTGGAGGGTCTTCTCGTCATTTCAAGCTGCACTTAAAATATATGCTAAGGCATTTAAATATTTGCAAGAAATACTTAGGTAAAGCTAAAGGAAGGTTCTGGTTGTCTACCAAAATCCTAATTCCATTGCTAGTAAATTTCTATGATGTCTAGGTTCTTGTGTTTTGTGGATGATTTTCTTCACCAAAGAACAATTAAGTTCAATTGTTCTTGTAAAACATCTCATCATATTGAGAAAGTGCTTAGGACGAGTCCTAAATATCTTGTCAATGCCTCTGGGATTACTTTGAGTCCAAATAAATTTCATTGTACAAGTGAGTTAATCATCCAAGAATTTAGTTGAATTTTGTTTCTTGCTCAGTGAACTTGGACATTTGATTGTCCGATGAGTGGAGTGACATTTCATTTGATACCTCACCTAAGGGTTATAAGGTGGGAGCCTTCAGTGGCAAATCAGTTTGTTAAGGGATTTAACTGCTAAGATTGAATTATTATTTCAAAACAATTTAGTTTAGTTATGGAATTTCAAATTGCCTTTCTTTTTAAATGTTTTAAAATTGTTTAAATTAAAGAAGTGTTTAAACTATTTAATTTCATTAAATTTTTGGGGATTCATATTTGCTTTAAGTATTTTAGATTTATCACATCTTGATTGTAAATTGTTTTGAGATTAATTAATTTTTAACATTTCAAGTTTGTTGTGGGTTAAGTTGTAAGTGATTTCAAATTAATTTTAATGTTTTAAGTTTATTTTAAATAATTAAATCATTTAATTTTTTTAAATATTTAATTAAGGGTTGCTTTATTTTAATTAATAATTTCAATCATCATTTTAGTCTATTAAGAGTTGAATGTTATTAATTGATCCATTTAGGGGCTTTGGATTAAAGAATTGGTATCTCCTTAAGTCACATCCCCAATTTTAATAACCCAAACTTTAATTATTCTTCCAAAATTTAAATGAATTAATTAATTAAGATTTCAATTTTTTTATGTTGTAGGTGATCAATGGGTTTCTACCCTTGAATTCCCTAAGTTTCAATCATCCAAGAGAAAGTTAAGATCAAATATTTTACCCTCCCTTTGATTAAGCCTAAAGTATTAATTAGGGTTAAAATCCCTTAATTACCTTTATGCCCTCTTAAGCTTCTTCACTTCATAACTCATTAAGTTGAGCTCAAATGAACTTGAAATTTTTATGTCACTCCACTCACATGCCAATTAAGACATTAGAGGAGAAAATGTGATTTTTCCATTTTTAATTTAATTTATATATTTATTTTAAAGAAAAATAAGGATTTTCAATGAAAATTCAACAACATGACCAAGGTAAAGTTTCTATCCTTAGGAAAATTACGAGATGTTTCTATTGACTAGAGGACCATTTGGACCAATTTTGGTGATTTTTTGAATTATATTTCATTTATTATAATTATTTAAATTTTGGAGTATTAATTAATTATAAAATAAAATTAAAGTTGAAAATTAAGTTTTATATTTTTCTTAAGTCTCTCTGACTTCAAGGAACTCAAAGATATAAATTTTATATTTTTCTAATTTTTTTTTTAATTTTTAGAATTATTTAAGTGGAAAAGGTTAAAAATCTATTTTTTAATATTAAAAATTGCATTAAGCCTTTAAAATTTAATATCTCAACCTAGGGATATAGGAAAAATATTTGGTTGGTTCCTACATGATTAGAAAGCAAAATGTGATATTTTTATGATTTTTAATATTTCTGTGATTTTTTTATTTTTTTAATTATTAAAATATTCAAAGTTAGGTTAAAAAAGAAAATTTTAGAAAAATTCCAATTTTAATTTTCTTAGACCTCTCTAATATCAGAGATGCCTCAAAATGAGTTTAGTGAATTTTTGAAATATATTTTAGATTTTATGAATTTTTAAAGTTTAAAAGTGGTCATATGACATAAATAATCCATTTAGTGGGTTGAATCATTTTTAATTGGTTTCAAATTTTTATGTGAAACTCCTCTGACCCTAAGGATCAGTGGAGAATTGATTTTGTGCTATTTTAATGAGTGGTTGCTTCAAATTAATTTAATCTTAATTTTAAAGTTTTAGCCAAATTAGGGTTCATTTAAATGAATTAAGTCAAACCATAATTTTCCTAGGGTCCTCTAGTCTAGCGATACCTCTCCTAATTTTTCTAGATTTTATCAATCAACATGCTAATTATTGGAATTGAAATATCAAAATAGGCACATAAAATTGAAAAATTAATAACTTGTCACAGAGATAGCCTCTGGTCTTGGAAAATTTAGAGAATGTTCTCAAGATCAGAGGCTACAAAAGCCTTATGATCTCATGTCATGGTGAATTGTATGCATGGATGGAGAATTAAAATACTCAGAACAGTATTAAATTAATTAAAAATAAAATACTCAACAAAATAGATCAATTCTTTTCCACATTATTCTCCTCTGTTCACTGAGCAAGAGGTATTTTTCTTTTATTTTTATGATTTTTCTATGCAAAGTTATGCATTTTCAAAGGTTCAGGCATTTAAATAAATAAAAAATATCCTAATTTTCTGCTTATCCGACGCAGCGCCACCTCAACCTACGGTGGGTCGAAGATACACACGGCGCGCTCCCATTCGGTGCCTCCATCTGACTTGGCACACGCTTTTCGTTCCACGGCTTCGTCCGACTCCATCTCTATCGTCCATCCGATACATGCGCGATCGGACGGTTGCTGGTCATCGTCTTCGCCTGGTTCAACCCAAGAGCCGTCCACCTTCCAGACCTAAGATCTTGCTCTATACTCAACCAAATCATGCTTGGTTGGTCTCTATTGACGCGTCTAGCCTAGACGAAGCTATCCATACGACTAACATGCATTGAAATTGTATAGAACGAAATGGAAAATCGTTGGAAGCTCGGGAGGGAGGAGAGGTCAATACCTTGGCTCTGAGAGGTGAAGCCTCAATCAGAGATGCTCGGCACGTTTGTTGGGGTGATAGGAACCTCCGGATGAAGTCTCTGGTCCTGGTGAGCTGCCTAGGTGTGACTTCAACCAAGCCAGATTCCAAGCTCTGGCGGATAGAGCAACTGGGAGGCTAGGAGAGGGGGCTTTCACTGGGGAACTCCTCTTGGTGCTGTGAAGGTGTGAGTGAGTTTAATTTGGTTTTGGTGGAGTTTCAAGGGGTGTCCTGTTTTCTGGCCTGAGATTGAGCTCTGAAATTGAGCTCAACTAGTGGGAATTAGCGCAGGAAAACAGTGGGGCTCTTCTTCTCTAGGCTGGGAGAAGGTCTGGGAGCAATTTGTGGGAGATTTGTGAAGAAATTTTCAGCACCTTTGGCGAGGCCGAAAGGTGGGGATTTTATAGCCATGGCCGGAGAGGGGAGCTCAGGGCCAGGCAATGAGTGGTTTAGGCCGCTTAGGGTGAGGGCTGAGCAGGCCAGGTGGCTGGAGAGGGGATTGCCCACTGCCAAGCCCAAATTTTGGGTTTCAAGGACACATGGGCTGCTCGGGCGTGACTGTTCCGGCGGCTGGGGTGGCTGGCAAGGACGGTCAGGCGGCTGGGCAGGCTGAGGAGGAGTGGAGGAGGAGTTTAGCTCAATTAATTTGGACAGGGAGCTTGCTTAAGGAGAGTTGGAAGATGGGACTTAGCCTTAGCCATGTGGCTTGGTCCCTTGGTCCAAAGTGGTGGACCATTGGTCCATGGCTCATGGGGCAGGGGTTAGGTCAAGTCAAACCCACCCTAGGGGGCCTAGAGTCAATAGCCAAGAAGTTGGTTTGGTCAATTTTGGTTTGGTTTGGTTCAATTTGGTTCATGTGTACACATGGGTTTACATGGGTTTGAGTTGGGATAACTTGAGTTTGGGTTTAAATTGGATCAAATTGATTGGTCAAAATTATGTAGATGATTGTAAGGATGATTTTTCATGAAGACGTGAAGTGGATTTGAGTTCATTTGGGGTTTCAATTTGGAGGATTTTGGGGTCTTGGTCAATTTTGGTCACCATGGGTTAGGTTAGGTTTAGGTTTGGGTAGTGTTTGGTTCAAGGCCAATTGATAGTCCAAAATGTTTCAAATGATTGTTATGAAGGGTTTAGGATAGAAATTGGGTGGAAATTTTGGGCTTAGGGGATTCAATTTGGAGATTTAGGGGTAGGTGACAACTCTAGGGCAAATTTGGGGGTTTTGATTTCAAATGATATTTGAGTTGGGTTTGGGTTCAAATTGAGAGCCAATTGATGTTGTATTTGGTGTAGGAATGTATTAGGGAGATTTTGGAGTTGATTTGGGGGAAGTTGGGTTGAATTGGGTCAAATTTGGGTAAGTTTGGGTCATAGGTTAAAATTGGGGTTTTAGTTTAAAGTTGAAATTGAACTCAAATGTGGACCAAATTGGGCTTGGATTTAGTTTAGATTGGTATTGGAGATGTTGAATTGAAGTTTAGAATTGAGTTTGGGCAAAACTGAGGTCAATTGAGTTGACTTGGTTTGACATTGGATCCACATGGGTTAAAGATGGGTCAAATTGGAGATTTTAATAAAAGTGGGTTATTTTGACAAAATTAGCTTATGTTGTAGTTGAAAAAAAATGAAATTATGAATATTTGGGATTTTTTGGAATTTTCTGGGAATTTTTGGAATTTTTGGAATTTTGGGCCAAAAGGTATTTAGGGTATTTGGAGGTTATTTAGAGGGTATTGGGGTATTTTGGTGGATTTGAGAGGTGGGAATTGTTTCAAAATTATTCTTAGGATTTTTAGGAAATTTGGCAATTATTGGGAATTTTTTGATGATTTTGTGGTTGTGGGGGCAATTTAGGCAATTTTGGGTAGGTTTAGGGGACCCAATGTCAAAACTAGAAATTTTGGCAAAATGAATGGGGTTTCAAATAAGGAAGAATGAGACCATTTTATTGGAGTCAAGATTGGGAAAAAAGTGATTTGGAATGGAATTAAGGTTTGGAAGCATGAGTCATGGACTTAGCTAAGTCCAACCACTTTGGGACCAAGTCTAGCCAAATGGTAACCATTTTATGATCCTTCACATATTGACTTTAGCCATCTTAATCAAAGATTAGTGGCTTGGGTTCAACCATGTGAGTTTCATAAAGGGTAGAAAGGCAAGGGTTCAAGGTTTAGGTTAAGTGGCTTAGGGGGGGTGTGTGTGCAAGAGAAGTCCAAGTCACCCAAGGGCACCCTAAGTCCAAACAATCCTATAGGAACTCACTATTGGTTGCCCATATGGTGTTTTTAACCTTCCAAGGTGATTTAGAGGTTTGCAACCATCCAAGTGGGGTACCAAGAGGAGTTAAGAAGTAGCTGAATTGCTAAAGCGTGGGTCCCAATTCTAGTCCTCTAGGATAGTCAAGGAGAAGTCCTATGGCTAGATCCTAAGCACTAAGAAAAAGAAAAGACCTCACCAAAAATGAGGTCAACACGAGTCCACTATGACTCGAGTCTCACTTGAACTTGAGCTTTACAAGAGATATCATTAATTTGAACAATGACAGTTCCATCGCAATTTTGTTACTTCCTTTCTCTGACTTTGATTTCATTTCATAGGAGTCATGGACCTGTTTGATGAATAACATGTGGATATTCTTACACTACGATTTATAACTGTTAGAGATGCGTATTTAGTGGGATAAGGTGATGCTTGAGGTTGGTGTTCACGACCCAACTTATCAAAGATAATATTATCTTTGAGAATATAATCTATAAAATCATTTAAAATGTACCTAATTTTTAGTGTAGTGATTTCATTAGAATTTGGAAGTAAGTTAGTGAGATATGATGAGTTAAAGGAAGAATTGACATGATTTATTATGTGTTTTGTGTTTGTGTTACAATTTTATATAAGACTTGAAAAATATTTTTATATTCTCATGCTAATACCTGTTATGCTAGTTAAAATTTTATTTTGTGAATTTCATTATGACATGTTTAGTTTAGATTTACTTTCTACTACATGATTACTATCCTGATTAATGAGTATAGATGTTTCTGATAAACATGTATGGCAGATAAAATTTATGAACTGTTTTTCTTTATGCTTATATTTTCTATACTAAATGTTATACATGTTGAAATTCAAGTTTGGGGTAGGAAGAAAAATAAAATTTTAAAGTGAGTATACTTTCTTTTAGTTTAATATTATTGCAAGCATATTTTAGGCTAGCTTTACTTTCTCCTGCAGTCATTCAATCATGATTATGCATGTATATGAATTTGATAGGACGTTGTATTAGCTAATAAATTCAATTACTTTTTCTTCCTACTACATTTTTTGGAATAATTGCAATATATTTAAAAACTCAAGTTTGGGGGGAAGAAACATTTTTAAAACATAACTTATTTTATCCTCAGTAGCCCGTATCTAATGTAATATCATCTTTAAAATGACTTGTAGTATGTGGTGTTACCTTTAGGTAACTATAATTTCGATTTTAGGAATGTTAGAAAAATAACTTAGTTAAAATCCTATGTGAAGAAAATGGTATAAAGTTAAGATATTTCGTAGGAAACATTTAGAAAATGATTTTGCTATTTATGGTAGAAAAGAGTTGAATATTTGAAAAGTTAAGACTCCTAGATTTATACTTATTGAGAATTGAGCCTTTATTGAAACTTTTTTGAACCAATATTACACTTTTTAAAAAAAGTGAGGGAAATTTTTGAGTTTTTGATTTTAGAAAGAGGATAATGAAATACAAAACTATTAAAGGTCCATCCTGATATAGTAATCCTCACATAAAAAAGAGTAAGGATTAAGAAGATCCTAAATAAAAAAAAAAGAAAAAGAAAAATAAAAGAAATAAAAAAAATGAAATTATGTGAGGAGAAGCTTAGGGGTAAGACTAATCAAAAAATTTGTTTCACTTGAAGCTTTTTAAATAAAAAGACTTAGACACAATCCTAAGCTTATTTTTATTTTAAAAAAAGTATTAGTCAAGTTGGTATATATAAGGTGCTTAAATTTCATTTTTATACTTTCTTTGAATATTTAGCTTGACAAGTTTCAATACTTTTTGAAGTAAATAGAAAATCAGGGTTCCTAAGTTGAATATGAGATATTCATACACTTTAGTCCTAGGTTAATTTGCTAAAATTTTTCTTATGTTACACTATAATATTTCAGAGATGAAATTATAAGAAGCTTTACTGAAACCCACAACCACAAGTCAACATATTTAGTTTCTAAAAGTTATAGTGTAACTTGATGACAAGTAACAATGAAGTTTTGGGGAGTTGACACACCTAAAAAATGTTTGATTTTTCATATACATTTTATGCTTAATTTGAATGATAGTATTTTTCATGTTTTTGTATTTAGGTACAAGAAATAGACTTTTGGAGAAAAAGAAGAAAAAACGGTGCAATTTGGAGCAAAAAAAGCAAGAAAGAAAATTCTGACATGGCATATTTCGATATGTCTTTCTATGCTTAAACTCTTTTACACTTCTCATATATTTTTGAATGAAATTACATAGTATTTTTATGCTTATATTGTAGGTGAAGATGTTAAGAACACAAAACATTTGAAATGGGGCGAAAAGGAGCTAAAATGGAGCCAAATAGAGCAAAATAGTGGAGTAGCTGCAAAGTGGCGCCGACGACGCCAGAATGGGCGCCGACGATAACATAGACGGTTATTTGCCATATACATTGACTTTATACTCTTTTTAGAAGGTTTCTTGAGGCAACTCTTAAGAAATTCATTCATATACTATAATATAGTGATTTTATGTCAGATAATGTGGTGTGTGTGAGTGGAAAAAACATGAAGAATGTTTAAAGATTTTAGAATAAGAGTAGAAATATAGATTTCTACATTTTTGAGAGATTGGTGAGGAGATTTTGAGAGAATCTGTAAGGGAATGTTCCAACATTACATGAATCAGCGGGAGACTTTGTGGGAGAGATCTTCATCTTTCTTTCAAGGGGAAAAACTAAGTATTGTGTTCATCATTATCTTATGATTTTTTAAACACTTATATACTGGATTTTCTTTGATGTAATGAAGTTTTTCGTTGTGTTTTCTTCATGTTTTGTGATGTGTTTCTCTTACTCTTTCTTCTTATTTAGAAATAGTGACATGAGAAGATTATGTTGTTTTTTTCTTTTACTTTTATTTTGCAATGAATGGGATTCATGTTTGAGATTTTGGGATGCATGCTAGAAGAAGTTTTAATTATAAATGTGATGGTTTTTACTTGAACTTCATTTATATTACAATAAGGTCTCGTTGTAGTGTTAAAATTCATTGTAATTGCACTATGATCCGAAAGGGCAGTGTAATTCTCAACAAAATGGAACCACATTTATTGTTCATGAATGAGTTATGTAGTTCATGGGAGTTGGGTGGAAATAAATAAGGAAATATACTTTGATGAGTGTAAAATTGGATATTTTATGGTGACAGACTAAAATCTCTAATTTGGTCCAAGTGTTTGGAAACTGAAGCGAGATGTTAGCCCTCAAATGAGAGGAAGTGGTAGCTTTAGGGTGAGAGCCAGTATCTTCACAGCCTAACCACAGATTTAGGGACTAAATCTTGGATTAGCCAATGTTCTTTATGCACTCAGAAGAGGGTAAAAAATATGATTGCTTCTAGTTGACACATACAATATTTAATGCATTTCATTCCTTTACATCATCCAATTCACAATATAAGAATAGTATATTTTATTATTTCAAAATTCACCAAACCAATTCATCCAGAAAGGGTTATATATAGAATTAATATTTTCATTTAGGAGTAGTTATTAGTTATTTTAAAATTAAAACTTATATTTATGAGTATTTGTTAGAAAAACCACTTATATCAACATTCCAAACTAAGGACTGATAGTAATATACTAGAATTCGACTAAGGACCACTTACCTCACTTCCCTGTGGGATCGATAAACGGGACTCCGCTAGAGCCTGTATTAAATGAATAATACGTATACTTACGTAGAACCTCTAGTGTGTGCTCGTACATACAGACATAAAACACTCAGAAAAACATCACACGTCGGGGGCGCATAAGCAGGCCATCCTTTATACTACTTCCAATATGGATATTCAGGTTACAACTGAATCTCCATAGCCTTGAGAACTAGAGTAAGACCACCCTCACTCACCCCTATGAAACTTTTGCCTTTAAGAGGATGCCATCTGGACTGTGCAATGTGCCAGCCACTTCTTAGTGTTGTATGATGCTCATATTTTTTAACATGATTGAGACTGGATATAGGTATTTATGGATGACTTTTATGTGTTTGGTGGTTCCTTTTTTATTCCAGTTTGAGCAATATTGCAAAATTTTTACAAAGGTTTGAGGAAATGAATTTGGTGCTAAATTGGCAAAAGTGTCAATTCATGGTGACTGACGGGATAATCCTGGGATACAATATTTCTGAGAGAGGAATGAAGATCAACCCCATCAAGATTGTAGTGAAGAAAAGCTTCCGTCATTCACAATTTTGAAAGGAGTTAGGAGTTTCTTAGGGCATGCAAAATTTTATAGATGATATATTAAGGACTTCTTTAAGATCACAAAGCCTCTTTGTCATTTATTAGAGAAGGACGTGCCATTTGAGTTGATGGTGCCTGCTTAGCTGCCTTTGAGACTTCTAAGACCATATATAATCACTACACCTAATTGAGACTTCTCTTTTAAGTTGATGTGTGTTGCTAGTGATTATGTTATATGAGCAGTTTTAGGCCAAAGGGGAGACAAGATCTTTCATGTCATTCTCTATGTTAGTAGAGCCCTCAACAAAGCTCAGATGAACTACACCACACTGAGAAGGAACACCTCACCATATTATTTTCTCTTGATAAGTTTAGATCTTGCCTAATAAGGACCCTTGTCATTGTTCACACCGACCACACCGCTATCAGATATCTTGTAGCCAAAAAAGGATTTCAAACCCCGCTTGATCTGATGGGTTCTTTTGATACAAGAATTTGATTTGCTGGTCGATAGAGAAGTTATGGAGAATCAAGTAGATGACCACTTATCCAAGCTCTATAAGGAAAATTATAATGACCATCTTTTAGATTTAAATGAGAATTTTTCTGACGAGTAACTCGTTTCCATTTCTGCGGAGGTTACCCCGTAATATGCTGACATTATAAATTAAATTGTTGGCGGGCTCATTCCTTAAGGTCTCACTTATCACCAAAAGAAGAAATTCTTCTTTGGTGCCATATTCTACTATTGGGATGAGCCCTATCTTTTTAAGAAGTGCAAAGACCAAATCCTTGGGAGATGCGTGCCATTAGAAGAGGTCAACGATATTATTATGGTGTGTCATGATTTTAAATCTAGGGGTCATTTTGGTGAATCCAAAACTATTGCTAATACTTTACAATCTGGACTTTATTGGCTTACCTATTTAAGGATGTTAATCAATAAGTGAAAATTTATGATAAGTGTTAGAGGGTAGAAAATATTTCGAAAAGAGATGAGATGCTCCCCAATGCAACTTTGGAAGTTGAGATATTTGATATTTAGGGGATGTACTTTATTCGATCTTTTTTATCTTTTTTAGGGAATCTTTATATATTGGTAATAGTAGACTATGCCTCTAAGTGGATTGAGGTTGTGGTACCACCTAATTGTGATCCTCCTTCAACTTCCGTGTTCGCGTAAGAAATCGTCGTCCACCATTTTTCACATTTCATTAGACATTTGACTTTGTTGTTCACAACCAAAACAATATTTTTGTGTATTATTTTTTGTTTTGTTCATACTTTGTAAATTTAACTGTAGTTATAGTTGTTGGTTGATGCATTTAATTTTCCTAATCGACCTCATTGTTTTGCTTGTATGAAACTGATCACAATTAAAGTGCGTTTGTAGGGGCTGTTGCTTTTCCAAGAAGCAGCTGTAAGCAGCTTGAAAAAATTGTTTATCAAGCGATGTCATAAAACTGTTGTTGGAAAAGTAAGAGTCTTGTTTGGATAATATGTTGTGCTGCAACTATTTTTAATTTAAAAAATAAACTCATTTGTCTTTGTATATATAATATATTTGAATAACCGTAATTTTCAAAATAAATACAATAGATTAATAAAAACAAGTCCAACCACATAAAAAACTTGTGAGGAGCCCAAATTATCTGATACATAACATGTGATAAGTCATTTCATGCATATATCCACAATAACTATAATCACCAAATTAACCAAAAAACCCATAATGACGTTCATCTTTAAGTTATGATGACCAAGCCTTCAGAATAATTTCTTCTCCTCAACAATATCTCTCCTCACTTAATAACTATATGGAGTGAACTCACCTGTGTCATCAGTCCAACAAAAAATACATGCAATCTTGAAGTGACATATTTCTAGGACAACAATCAACTATCTTCTTAATTGATACTCAAAACATTGTAGACCACACTGTTAGTATGGTGATCTCAAAGTAACTTGATGTTCTCGAACTCATTTTTCCTGCGATTACAATATTTATGACTCTTATTAATAAAATAGATTATACATGCAACTTAACAATTTAAAAAGTAATGATTTGTCTAATGAAAAAGAAAATGTAGAAAGTAAAAATCAATAAATTCTTAATACGAATTTTGATATTTACATTCGCTCAAGGTTCATTTTCAAAATAATAAACATTGCTCATAGATCCAGCGATCAATTAATTTTCCTGATTGAAGTAGAGGAAAACAAAATGAAATAACTTATCTAACATCTAAACTTGGTGTTTACATGGACTCAAAAGTAATCTCCTGTAGATATTTTTTTCAAAAGACTTAACAATGCTCATAATTATCTCTAGAAAATGTTTTTTCAGATCGAAGCAGAGGCCAATTAACTTAAATAACTTATCTAACATCTAAACTTGATATTCACATTAGTTCAAATCAATTTTTTTTTCAACAAAATTTTCAAAAGAACCAAGAGTACTCATAAGTTTCTCCATATAATAATTTTCTAGATTCAAGTAGAGATAAGTGAAATGAAATTACTTAAAGAACACCAGAACTTTGATATTTTATATAGGTTAAAAATATTTTTTCAAAAATAGCCAACTAAACTCGTATATCAATCCATAATTATTTTTTCTGATTGAACAAAAAAGTAAAAGAAAAAAAATCATCTAACATCTAAACATCATGTTTGCATCAACTTAAAGGAATTTCCCATATATAATTTTTCATAATAAGCAACACAACTCTAAATTTTTCCATCTATATGTACATCGGCTCAAGACATTTTTTAAAGTAATTTTTTTTTACGAAGAAACCTACAATGCTTATATGTCTATCCATAAAATATTTTTTATGATTGAAGAAAATGAACGTGAAATGAGATAACTTATCTAATAACTAAGCTTGATGTTTTCATGAGCTCATAACAATTTCTAAGGTATTTTTTTTTTCAAAATAACCAACATTGCTCATATTTTCACTATAAAATGATTTTCCAAAATGAAAGCAAAGAAAGTGAAATGCAATTACTATAATGCAACTTATTTAATTTATCTAGCAGCTGAAATTTCAGATTTCCTTTGGGTTGATGCAATTTATCAGGAAAGTGAAGAGAACAAAAGAAAAAAATAGTGCAAACTATCAAATCTCGAATAAGTAAACCGAGAAAACGAGGAAACACAAACCAGTAAACCATCAAATCATAAAACTAATCGAAATAAAGCTTAAACCACATAACACACCCTCCACCGACCATTTCAGATTTCGCTATTCCATAACCGGACGTCGTCGAAATGCATGAGAGACAATACCTCCCAAACACACCGTTCGACGTTTTGGGGACTAGAAGCAACTAAAATGACGCCCCAAACACGTCCTCAGTGAGATACAAACTTATTTTTGAATACATGTTTGGTTTATATAATTTTTATATGTTTTTATTTGTACTTTTTAAATATAAATCAATTTATATTTTTAAAAAAAGTAAAATATTTAAAAATTATTTCAGGTGTTTTTAAAAATAACTATATGAATCAAATACATTTTAATTTAAATTAAAACTTAATAAAATAAAAATGAAAGATAGAAAATGAAAAAATAAAACCCTAAACTGCCCTTTAAATCATATTTGAATTCAATAAATTGAAATTTAGAAAAGTTACTTGAATGAAGCCCCTCAAAGTTGCAAAGCCCCTCAGTAATATCAGGTACGTACTAATAATGGTCTGCTTAATTTCTCCTCGCAGCGCTACCGACCCAAAACCCTCGAACTAATGTTGACTATGGTAGCTTCTCAAATCCCTTCGCAACGCCCGCAATAGAACAGAAAAACAATGGCGGGCCTTCTCCTACGCGGCCTTCGGTCCGCGGGGCGGTGCGCCTTGTCTCACCATCTCACTCATTCACTGTCGGCGCATCCCTACCATCGCTGGCACTTTCCTTCCCCTTCACCTCTTCGTCACTTCTCCGTCGCCTCTGCTTCATCGGCGTTTGCTCCCGAAGCTTCCGCCACCGGGAGTTTACTTGATCCTAGCCGTCTGAGGAACGTCGCGGTTATAGCACACGTTGACCACGGCAAGACGACACTGATGGACCGATTACTCCGTCAGTGCGGCGCCGATATCCCGCATGAGCGTGCCATGGACTCTATTAGTCTTGAGCGAGAGCGGGGCATCACTATTGCTTCAAAGGTAAGAACGAATGTCCATGTTTTGTATTGGCAATGATTCCTTCCCTGGCTTGAAACCCATAGTACTGTTGTTCACGTTATTTATTCAGGGGGTGTGTAGGTGCAAGTTGGATTAAAGCAAGTAGGACTTAAAATAATTCCTGTAGATCCAGATTTAGCTTATCTCTCAGGATAAAATCTGACAACTTTGGGCAACAACTTTAAAAATCTCGTAAAATCCAATAATCTATTTGGCTATTTCCTTTATAATATAAGATTGCTAGAGATCTGCTAAATCCCACAAATAACATGATTTAACAAAGTTATTAAGGGGCTGTTTGATTTGCTGAAAATGAAGTACAATGTAAAAGTTTTGCAGAGTATTGTTATTACAATATATTTGAAATACTTTATGGTTGTTTGTTTCACTATAAAATAAATGTAGGATCATATTTTTTTGTTTGATTTGAAGTAGATTGAAAATAATGTAATAATTTATTTGGGAGGATAGCGGTAGGTGGCTAGTAGCGGCGGGTAGGCGAAGTGAGGCGGTAGGCGGCATGTGGCTAGTAGCGCTTCTTGCCGCACCCCGCTGCCCCCGCCTCTTCGTCACTTCTTTTTGGACGGCGGGGGAGGGCGGCGGGCCGGGGCGGGCATGCTAGTGGCGATGGCGGAAAACGAGGCAAGGGCGGAGGCGGCGTGTGACGAACAGGCGGGCGCGGCTGGGAGACGGCAACGAGCGGTGGCAACGGTTGACATTTTGCCGATAACATTTTACAGTGTAATCAAATTTGGTCAAATCGGCCGAATTCGAAATTCAGCAAAATGAACTAAGGAGTGAACTTTAAATTCATTGAAACTTTACATTGTACTTATACTTTTTCATACCAAACACATAATTTTCTCAAATCATTGTAAATAAATTACAGTACACAACAAATCCTTCTAATCAAACAACCCTAAAGACTAAAACATGATTAATTCAAAATCATTGGATTGGAAGTCTCCAAAATTATATTCGTCAAGATTTGAGCGAATCTTGCTTAAATCCTGCCTAACGTTGAATACCAACCACACTTAGTTGTTTCATGTATAGAATTCGATTTTTAATCCAATATAATTAGGTTATGTGAGTTGGTAATGATTTTAATGTGGAACTTCATTATTGGACTTAAAATCTTTCATAGTTATTTATCTAATCAAAAAATTATCAAAAAGTTTCTTAAAAGTATTTAGGTAGTGCTCACTCTAACGATATATTTTTTCTTATTTTCCAATATATTCTATCTTTTAAAATTTTGGCTCTTTTGGTCCTAACTAAATTTTTCATCAATCTTACCTTAAATAGAAAACCAAAGGATCCATTGTTAATTTTTTCTATATTATTTAATGTTGAACTCAAGTAAAGTGTATTAAAGATGAAAAAAAGTATTTTTCTTAGAAAAATATATTAAACATAGCTGGGCGAGCTATATTGATAAACTTTTCAGTGAAGTTTCTGAAAATACGATCAACCTTAGTGATATTACTATCGTTAATAATATTAAAACATTTTATTTTTACCATCTCATTAGTAAAAAAGAAGTTGATGAGACTTAAAGAAAATCAAGTGTGGAAAATTAGTAGGAGCTGATGATATCCCAATTAAAGTGTGGAAATATTTAGGAGATTTGAGAGTTTCTAGGCTTAATATACTCTTTAATATTGTTTTAAAAACTAAAAAGATGTCTGAGAAGTGGGGGAACAATATTTTGGTCCCTATTTTTAAGAATAAAGGAGATTTACAAGAGTGTACAAATTATAGAGGAATTAAGTTGATGTGTCATATTTTAAAATTATTACAGAGAGAAACTAAACATAGGTTAAGACATGTTATAAACATTTTGTCATAATCGGTTTGAATTTATATCGGGCAGGTCTACTATGGAAGCTATACATATTGGAAGGTTTAATGGGGAAGTACAGAGAGAATAATGAGGATCTGCATATATATGTATTGATTTAGAAAAAAACTTATGATAAATTTCAAAGAGAAATCCTTTGGAGAGTTCTAAAGAAGAATTGTATTAATATGACTTATATTTAAATCATTAAAGATATCTATATTAGAGCTGTTACTTGTGTTCGAATAGAAGGAGGATTGAGCAATTATTTTCCTATTTCAGTTGTATTACATTAGGGATTGACTTTAAGCCCATATCTTTTTGCTTTAGTTATGGATGCTCTTACTGGACATTTATAGGAGGATGTACCTTGGTATATGCTTTTCGCTGATGATATGCTTCTTGTGGATAGGACTAGAGAAAGAGTTCAGGAAAAGCGTGAATTATGGAGGTCCACATTGGAGTTTGAAGTCCTTAGTTTGAGTAGAACTAAAACTGAATACATGGAAGGTAATTTTAGTCGTAGTAGCTCTAGTGACAGAGTTATAACTAGGGATGATTAAATCATTAAAAGGTGTGAATGTTTTAGATATCTCAGTTCTGTTGTTCATAGTGGTAGTGATATAGATGGGGATGTTATTAGTAGAATTCAAGTTGGTTGGTTGAAGTGGAGGAATGCTTCAGGCCTATTGTGTGATGGAAAAGTGCCGCTTAAACTGAAGGGTAAGTTATATAAGATGGTGTTGAGACATGCAATGCTCTATGGCACAGAGTGTTGGCCTTTAAAAGAGAAGCTTAAAACAAAGTTGTTGAGATGAGAATGCTTAGTTGGATGAGTGGTTTGACACTTAGAGACAAAATGCGAATTGAATGTATCCGTGATAGGGGCTGGTGTAGCTCCAGTGGCGGACAAAATTAGAGAGAGCCGTCTTAGATAAATTGGTCACATTAAACGTCGTACATCTAGTGATCCGGTTAGGAGGGTAGATGTTTTACAGTCAACTTATATTAAAAAGACAGAGATAGACCTAGAAAGACTTGGGCATATGGTATAAAAAATGATCTTAATTTATTAGAATTAAAGAAAAAATTGACACTCAATAGGAAGCAAATGGAGAAAAAAGATTCATATAGCCGACCCCACTTAGTGGGATAAAGGCTTGTTCTTGTTGTTGTATTTAATGTTGAACTCAACCTACTTAAATTACATTAGATGTAAATGATCCAAACATATAACTTAAAACTTTCATAATTATTTATCAAAATATAAAATTATTGAAGTCCAGAAAGTATTTAGAGTGTGTTCATTTTGACCCCACATTTTATAATAATTCTGTCTTTAAAGTTGTAAAAATTTGGCTCTTTATGTCATTTATAATGGCTCTTTTGATCCCTTAAATTCACATTTTTTATAAGTTGATGGACTATGTTGGAGAATAAAAAAATATCCAAGGCAAACTGAAGATAACCTATATGGGTTGCAGAGCTATTTGATCATTCTTGTCTATCAAAATTAACATAGTTGAGTTCACATTATATATGTGTTACATATATGCACATAGAAACATTTATGAAAAGTACAGTTAAAGTAATTTGAATCATCTAGCTATTTGATCAAAGGAATTGATTTTTCATCAAAATATTACATTTCTAAAACACATAGGATGAAGAAAGTTGATTAAAAAATATAAAGTCAGTTTTAAATTAAAATTAAGCCACCACATACTTCTTATATGAGCACGTTATGAAATCTTAAATGAGCCAGTTATTGACAAATAATCAAATATGTGCATTAAATCAAACAAATGAACAAATCAATGCTCAGGTTGCTCATTTATATGTCAAGCTTTGGAAATCTTATTCAAACATGCCCAACAGACAAATATAAATGAGTCTTAAACAATGAGTATCTAGTTGTTCATTATACACACTCCTAATTCTTTCTTGCTTGAAAATATTGTGGACTAAAATGGTTTGGCCATGTTATTAAATACTTGCCATGGATTTGATGAATAGTCTTTTTCATTACTTGGCACTAAGATTAGCTTCTTTGCTGTAGGTTACTTCGATCACATGGAATGACATTGAACTCAATATGGTTGATACTCCTGGCCATGCTGACTTTGGCGGGGAAGTATGTTGTCAATGGTCATTTGATTCAAATTATTTATGGGGTTAGGTTAGTAATTGACTGCAAATTGTTCGTCATAGGTTGAACGAGTTGTTGGGATGGTTGAAGGCGCCGTGCTAGTTGTTGATGCTGGGGAGGGCCCACTCGCACAAACTAAATTTGTTCTTGCAAAAGCTTTAAAGTATGGGCTACGCCCTATTCTCCTTTTGAACAAAGTTGACCGACCCTCAGGTATGTTGCATGTGCACAATCTTAGTTTGCATTATCACCATGTTAATAAGATTTTGGTTGCTTTTCTTATGAGCAAGAGTATCACGGAATGAATTTTTTTTCTGTTTACACTAACACATTAAAATAAGCATGTGTAATTGTTGCCATGGTCTGTTCAACTTGCGGTGACATGCTTCATCGATTAAGAGATTGGAATTTATTCCAATCTGTAGGCCATGAGCATGCTAATTAGTCAGACATAAGTAAGATCATTCTTTAGGATTTTCAAGTCTGTCTTATTGATTTTGAATTTACTCATTTTTTATTTAAATGATAATCATAGCCATGCAGCATTAAATATTAATTAAGAAATAACAATATGTCATAAATAATGTATATGTTGATGCAAAAAGCCACAAAGAACTAATATCATTTAGATGTTATTTGATAGGAATTAATATTTAGAAGCAAGCACTGGAAATTGAGTTATGCAAAAAGGACAATTTAAATAAGAACTAGACTTTTAGAGTTTGTTGTTTGCGAAAACACTGGATAAATTTGTTTGCATATTTCATTTCATTTTTTTGGCTGTTTTTATATATTTCCCGGGAGATATTTTTATTGGGAGCATACTAAATTAAGGAAGAAAAATTAAAATAGTCAATGGCTTGATGAATAGGCAAATAATAATTGTAAATAATTACAATAATTCATGAATTAATTAGTTGCAGTACTAATATGATGGTTTACTGATGTGGTACAAAGTGAATAAGAGTATCTCTGGGCTGGATGGAACATTGATGGAAGTGGAATTGATGTTTCCACACTCACTTTAATTGAATGAATGGATGTTTTCTATTCTAAACTTGCATGTCAACTTTTTGAAGTATCATCCTTGATAATTCTTTGAAGAGAATGTTTGTAAGTTGGCTATCTATGATGATGAATGGAGATATTAGATCACTCTTGAGCTTCTCTGTCTGAAAATGCTGATACCCTTCAAATTGTTTTGTTAGGTTAATTATGTGCAATTTAAATTTTTGATTTGTTATCTCAATAGAGTATCATAGATTTTTTTCGTTCACTTCTAGTGTATATTTTAGCATAGTTGTTTGTAGATTTTTAGTGGTATAATATAAATTTGGCTTTTGTGTTAGATCCCACTACTATATTTTGTTTTTATTTCTTCAAATCTCGAAGTCCTAAGAATGTGAAATATTTTAAAATTGACCTGTTAATAATATATATTGTATAATTGGCATCTATGTATGTTTTAAGAGTTAACTCATTCTTCCTTTCAATTAAATTTTTTTTTTCATGGATTTCCTTTCAGGCATTGTAAAATTTGATGTGTACCACCAAGTTACGTTTCCTTAGGATTGCGCATAAATTGTCTTATCACACCAACTACATAAGCAAGTCAGATTTAGTGTGCGATAAAAAAAATAATTTTTTCTATAAATTTTTGGTAAGAACTATGACTGCTTCTAAAGCATCACCAAATTTATTTTTAAATTTCATGGAGTTATTTAAATGATAGCATCCGTACATGCTTTTTTTTCCAATAGATTTGTTATTTCTACTGTGATATAAATATTCCATATTAGATTATAAAATTCTTTGATTTCAAATTCCTATCGCACCTTCTTCTTTAATGTATAGTCTCTATACCTTTTAAGCTGTTACACGTTACAATGGTGCTGTCAACATAAAAGGAGACTCCCCGTTTTTAACATGTATTTCACAAACAATTTATGGTCACATTTACTCTATTTGTATCCCATGCCGAGCATTATATTACCAAACCTCCCAAATTATACTCATGGAGATTATTGCAATAAATATAATACTCGTCTTAGTTTACATTCAGTTTGTTCTATATTTTAGTCAAACCCTAGTGGGGCCACCATATGTAACTCACTCTTGATATCATGGTATAAGAAGGCATTCTTTATGTGGAATTGTTATAGTTTGAACTTCTTATTAGCAACTAATGATAACAAAACTCAAATAATATTCATGTTGGAATGAGTACAAGTTTCAAGATAATTGATCGCTGATATTATGAAAATTTGCCACTATTCTGGCTATATGCCTTTCGAACATGTCATCACCATGTTTTGTTCTTTTGAAGGGTTGCTTGATTTTTGTAGCAGCAGCTTGTTGTGCTGAGCTGTTTTCTGGGATTAGGATGGATGGGCAATCTAGAGAAAGAATTCATTTGTGAATGATTTTGCTTTTGAGGGGAAAACAGCAACAAATTAGAAATATTCTTTATTGAAAGTGACATGAGCAACACATCACTTTACTTGATGGGACATGATAGTATTTGTGTATTTTTGAGTGAGAGTTATAGCTAATAAAAACACATTCAATTTCCCATGGATTAAAATTTTCTTTATTTTGAGGAGGTACCTGAATAATGGTAACACTTTCAAATTTCTTGGGGACAAAGTTATTTAAGGAGTTTAAGAGAAGAAAAATTTTGGTTAAGATTTGAGTAGAACTCTGGAATCCATGGACTCTTCTAGGAGATTGGTTTGGATTGTGAGTTACTATTAAGATAGCTTTATCCCAAGTTTGATTTGAATCATTCTCTTGAAAATGAGTCACTGGAGGTCGCTAGTTGGTAGTAGTTCTTTTGTTCAATCACTCTATTTTATTGAGATTTGTATACCCGAGAGGACTTGCATATTTTTCATTTTTTTTTAGAAAAAAGAGAGAATAGTTAAATAAAGTCTATCTTTTCTAGATCTGATTCTCTTAATTTCAAATTTGAATTGACTTTTGAACATGTTGAAAAGAGACGGGAAAGAAGATAAGCACTTTTGCCTCTAGTAGAATGATTCTTGGCACGCGAGAGCTGTCATTAATAAAGGGCACAAAGTCACCACCGAGCGCCATATTAATAGTTTTAGAGGAATGTCAGCATATGTATTTATAAATGATAGAAAAATAGTTGAATTTTTGCGTTGCTTATTGATTTATTTCACAAGTATCATATTGAAGTTCTTCAGTATTAATATTTTTGAATCAAAAAGTAGATTTTGTTTTGGGAATAATAAAAGAAGGTTGACGAAGATGTAGTTAATTATTGGAGTCATATCATTTTTTTAATTGAATTTAAAGGCTTTAAAAGGATAGATAATACATTAAGTAGATTGGCGCTTTGTTGGTCATGTTATTTCTCAAGGTGGTTGAGACCATGCCTCTTTTAGGAAGTTCAATAGTCTTGCTTGAGTCCATTTTTAAAAATGAATAATGTGAAGGGTAGAATATATCATTTTATTTTTAATATGTAGTTATATTGCAAGTTGGTGATTAATCTTGGTAAATGAATGACATTTTATTGCATGAGGGATTTTGATACTGGAATTTAACAAACTCCTGATGAAAAATAAATATTATTACTAAATCCAAAATCTAAAATTACAACAAACAACAGAGAAATCTGAAATTGTCACAAAAGAAAAACAAAACATATGAACTACGGTTGGATCTAGGGTGTAGGTGGTGCTAGTCAGGGTTTGGATCTCCAAGACGGTGGAAGAGTCGGTCGATAAGCAGGAAGAGCAAGGAGGTTTTTTCCAATGGTCCGTATAACAGACCAACAGCAGGAATATCTGCGGTTGTTGGCGGATTTGGGTGGCAGCAACAAGGAGAAAGGGGAAGACAACAAGCAAACAGTGAGGCGAATGTTAAAACAATGTGGGAAAGGATGGAAGAAAGGTATAGGAGGGATAAACACCACATGGAGACCAAGATACAACTGAAGCACCACATTGAGACTAAAATACAACTGAAGCACCACTTGGAACCCTAGGATAGTACCCGTATAGGAAAAAAGAGATGCCGATGACTGTTAAAAAGCAAATCACAGCAAAAAAAAATAACCGTAAACACTAAAAAAAGCAAATTTATAGTCATAGATAACTAGGAGACTCCTAAGGTAACTAAAAGGCCGATCGACCCTCTGGAAACCTAAATCAAACAGGTCCAGGACAAATGCCTGTGTTAGTCTCTCAGGGTTGGAGGACCTTCAACATCATTTGTCAAAGTTTCTGTGTCCTCATAGTATGGAGTCAGGTCGACCCCATTGAAGTAATGAAAATGTTGTAATCTTCCAAGACTGGAGGGTCTTCACCTGTATCTCTAGAACTATATGGATCCCATTGTCATATTGCTGTCCCACAAAACACCTTAGAAGGTTTTCCGAATTGCGAGTAACCATCTCTATTGATCCATTTGTGGTACCTTGCTGGATTGAACTAGAACTTTGTGCCTAGCGTACTTTGCAGAGTCCTCAAAAAATAACTTAAGATTGGCTCATTTCTCTCTGAGGTGAAGACAGATCGAACCTCTTCTAACGGTGGCAGTCGCAGCGGTATGTTAACATGGGGTTTTCCTCTAAATGTTGAACTAGTTTGGCCTGAATAGATTCAGTTAAGAGAGAGGGCTGAAACCCCCCACCTTCTTTTCATTAGGCGGGAATTTCCCCCTTTTTTATTTTCTTTTCCCGCCCATCCCTCATCTATGTATGTGTTTTTAGGCCTGGGAGTTTCAGCTTATATTATTTTCTAATTTCAGTTTGCGAGGACAGTAGCCGACGTTCTGTTTTTCCTTCGAAGGCCCTATTCGACGGAAATTCTGGTGCTTTGGCTGTATCTCTATCCCCTCGGTGGTGATTATCTTCCCCAACCTTACCCTTTGCTAGCTCTTCTAGCAACCCTTCCCTTCTCCTTCCAACTTGAACCCCCTACTGTTGCTGCTAGACATATTGGCTTCCGCTGTTCGTGCATTCCGTTAGCCCACTACAGCTCATCTCCCTCTACCCAATTTCTGTTCCCGCAGCACCTCATTGCTTCCAGGTTGTTTTCCGCCATCCGAGTCCCCTCCCTTCTTGTAACACATTCTCCAGCCCCACTCCAACACCTCTTTCCCAATTCCCAACCATGGTATTATTCCTAGTCATCTCCATCACCGCATTCTCTAGCCGCACTACCCCCTTCCCGCTCTGCCGTCTACATCCCCATCCACCTCCAATCCAACCACCTCTCGCCTCCCCTAGCTGCAGCACCACCACCTCGATTTAGACCTTAGTTTTATGTTTGTGTCATTGTTTCTTGCTTTTCAAGTGTTTTGCTTGTAACATTTTTGAATTTCAGGATTAATATTTTCATTTTCGTTCGTGGTTTGGATTAAATCCGGTATCATATGTTGTCGGCCAGGATATCCTGAAACTTTCTTCTTAATGCCGCGCTATGCCTATGTTGACCTCATTTTAGTGAGGTCTTAGGCTATTCCTCCTAGACCCTAGGATCTAGCCTTAAGAGTTCCGTATTGACCATCCTAGCGGATCTAGTAATGGAGCCCACCTCACATAGAGCTTCGAACCACTTCTAGACTCATTTTTTCAAGACCTCGCATGAGTAGTCCCAAGCACTCGACTCCTAGTTACAAGGGCTAAGGACTAACATGTAAAGGATCCAAAAATGAGTTCCCATAGGGGCAGACGGCTTTAGATGAACCCTTAATGACGTTCGAATTCACGCACACCATAATTTGACACTTTTTGACCCGATCGTCGGCGAACTTGTCCGGACGACCCCGGATGACGAAACGGACCACACGGATGCGTCCCGGACGTCGACTTTAGTTAGGAAGGATACCCATATTGTTGTGGTTCCGTGCTCGCACGAACGACACGAAAATCGATGCACATTTTTTTTAATTTGCGGGATGCGGATCCGGGCTCGATTCAGGTTTAATTCGGGTCCAAATTAGGCTGCACACCTCAGCCATTTGATTTTAAAATTCAAATTTTGAATTTCAAATAAATCAATTAATTTGACATTAATTAGGCTTGATTTGAAATTAATCCTTTACCAAATAAACCTCCCTCTGTATGGAAAGTAATCATTTTGGCGCTCAACGACGGAAGGGCGCGGCTATAGGATCGAGCGGGAGCTTTATTCCAGGTATCGGACATAGCAGCTGTTGGCCTCCTCTCTCCCTCGCGCAGAAAACCCTCGCCCGTCTCCCTGCTCTGAATCCCGCTCGCCCCCTCGACCGAGCTGCTTTCCGCTCGCCCGTCTCCCTGCTCTGAATCCCGCTCGACCTAGCGCAGAAGCGTCGTTCGTCTCCCGATCGGCTCGATCCCGCCACCCACGCCGAATCCTCTCGCCTCTTCTGCAAACGTCAAAGCCCTCGCTCATCTCTGCGAAGATTGAAAGCCCTGTTCGCCTCCCTCTCCGAAGTCGGCTCGCTGCTCCTCTGCTCGGCCGAGGACCCCAGTTCGGCTCCGTTCGCTCGAGTTCACCTCGCTGCACCGAAGTCTCAGCCCTAGACGATACTCTTCCTACTCACTCGCGCCCCCTGATTGCTCTGAAATTCTCTTTCTCTTCTTCTCTGCCCGTCAGGTATTTGGAGGTAAGTTTTACTATTCTATCACAAGATTTTCGATTTCATTGTTAACTGGCTGGATGAGACCTGAGATCCAAATTTCTAAGTTTCAGTGAAATGTGAGATTCAGTTTTTTTTTTATATTAACAGCTTGCCTCATTTTAGCCATCTTGAAAGAGGAGGTTTTCGTAACATACATGAATTGCATGATGTGCAAGCAGGGATTTCTGTTACCAAAAAATGCTTAATGAATAACCATAATTTGGTCTTGATATTTTCACATTGACTTGTTAAAAGATGAGGTTATGAGCTTTGAAACGTCATAGATTATTCTATATTTGCGATTAAATGCTCTAAGCCTGATTTTTTTTATGTTTATGAATAAAGTCTGAAGTTTCTTACACTTATCTGTCCAAGAATCTGACACATCCCTATGTTTTCGTTTAATAAAGCCTGAATCATTATCTTTAAGGTTTGAAGCTTGTCCAGCTCGATTTCATGCAAATATGAAATATATTTCGCTTGGCTTTATATGAAATGTGAGAATTTCGAATGCATACCATATCATTCTCATGTATTTATGTATTGAACAACTAAACTTCATTACCTGTTTACATGAATACCACCCTATTCATGCATGTACAAATGTATTGTTTCAGCCTGGCATAAATTTTTTTTCGGCGGAGATAATCTAAAGAGTAAGGTTTAGGGGCGCTTGCATGCACAAAGGCATCGTTTTATGGTTGCTTTGAATGTGATTTTTGAACTGTTCTGGCTCTTCGTTTTCACTATTTTTGGGCTTTAAAATTACTGTTTTGGAGTCTTTAAAATTACTTGTTTTGGAGTCTTTAGAATTACTGTTTTGGAGCCATTCATATGCCGATTTGAGGGGCTGGTTTTCTGCACTGTTCGGGCCATGTAGGCGATTGTTCGGAGCTACCTAGATGCTGCATAGTGCTGTAGTTAGTCGTTTGGTTGCTGTAGAAAGCTGATAGGAGCTGTTAGCTGCTGTAGGAGGTTTAGAGAGCTGCTGTTGGCCCTTGAAATTGCTGTTTGACTGTTTGGAAAAGCTGTTAGGATCCAAAAGCTGCTGTTTGAGCTGGAAAACTGCTGTGAGAAGCTGCTTGGAAGTGCTGTTAAGTGCTGTCTAGTGTTTGGGATGGCTGCTAAGTGCAGAAATCTGCTGTTAGGAGCTTAGAAAGTGCTGTCCAGCTGCTGTGAGTGCTGTTTGGGCCAATTATGTGCTTGATTGCTGTTTGGATCATTTGAGAACTTTAGGGGAGTCGTAGGAAGCTTAGATTTGCTGTTTGGAGCCTTTGGAAGCCGTAGGATGATATTGGAAGGGTAGAAAGTGCTGTTTGGGAGTGAGATTGCTTGTTTGGGAGTGTAAGATTGCTGTTTGGAGGTTTAGTAGTTGCCGATTAGCGCTGTGAGAGTTGTAGGAAGGTTGAAAAGCTACTTTTGAGGTTTGAAAATGTTGTGAGAGTCTGTGGGTGGCCGTTTTGGAGTTGTTAATTGTCGTAGGTGGTCGTTTGAAAGTTATTAATTGCTATATATTGTGGTTTGGAGTTATTAATCGCCGTTTGGAGCTCGATTGTGTGTTGATTCGAAACTTTAAAGCATTGATTTGGGGTTGGTTTTGCTACGGTTTTGGGAGCTTTAAGCATGTCTTTTCGGAGAGGTTTGTCACAATTTTGGCACTCGTTTCGGTCGATTTTGAGAGTGTTTTCTATTGTTTTGGGGTTGAGTTTAATGATTATATTATTTTGGGGCCGGATTTGGAGAGCCTTATTTACTGATATGGGTTTCATCTGATTACCATTTCAATATTTTTAGGCCGATTCACTTGCATTTTCTTCCCTTTTGGCTTTTACTAGTTTTGGAAGTGAGCCGGCCTTCTCTGTTTTCTTCGTTCTTTTTTTTTTCCTTATTTTATTGTTGTTTAAAACGGTTAAGTCATAAAAAAAGGGGGAATTTCTGATTTAACTTGGGGAAGGTAAATCACTCTTAGTCACTTCAAGCACAAGTTAGAGTGTAGGCTCCATGAGTCTTCGGTATACACCTTAGGTGAACCCCATTTACCTAACCCGCGAGTGTAGACTCTGCAGGTCTTAGGTAGACACTACTGGGTGAGAGTCACCCACCTAATCCTCAGCGATAGGTTTCCTAAAGTTAGGAGCACACCCTCAGGTGAGAGTCATCCACCTAAATCACGACGATAGGCTTCCTATACCTAGGAGCACACGCCTAGGTGAGAGCCACCCACCCAATTCACGAGCATAGGCTTCTTAGACACTTAGGGATACACCATAGGTGAGAGCACTCGTCCATCTAAGCTTCGAATGCACGGTGAAACCAAGTACTCGACCCTAATTCACAAGTTGATCGAGACATCGAACCGGAGAATGCACCGAGACTTGGTTCACCCTTCCTTAATTAAATCAACCAGTGGAATCCTTAAAATGAGCTTAACCGATATTGAAACCCAATGCATCGGGATTTGAGCTCGAACATACACTCAAATCCTCCCAGCAATGGGGACATTTGTTTTGCCACATATGGATCATCGGATCTGGTTTAAGTGCGAGGTCTAGGTGGCGAGGCGATGATGATAATGCTATATGTGTCTTATACGAGGGATATGAGGGATTCGAGGGATAATTAGAATAGTATCTCTTACCTCGGGACCTTGATAAGGGAGAGGAAAGGACCGATGATACTATTCGCCGATTCTTGGTGAGATCGTTTCACGACGATCTTGGGTCGTTAGTAGTCTACAGCACGATTAGAGTGACTAGCTCGTGGACTATTATTTTACAAAAAATAAATAAATAAATAAATAAATAAAACAAAAATCTCTTTTGCTTGTTAAAAAAAAAAGAACTCTGCATAAAAACTTAAACAACACTTTTGCATGAAAATCAGAGAATTTTTCTTTTAAAATATGTAAAGGTCCATGGTTAGTCACTTGGATTGAGTTAAGGACTACCCTCCTTAGATCGTCGGGTTGGTAACTCCTTATCCAAGGTCGGATAGCGACACGATCCAACTCTGAGCCCCACCTTTATCGATGTCACTATACCGGTTCCGGTCTTTCATATGTGATCTACAAATTTTATTTGTGATTTTTACGACTCGTTCTTTTTTTGACCTTCGTGTCGGGTTTTCTCTTTTACTTAATTTTCATCGCAAGTTTATTTCCTGCAAATGATATCATGCTTCGCAATACAAATCTGCGACGATAGTGAGATGCCTGAGTACGCTTTTACGGTTTATTCTATCGCAATTTACTTTACTTGAAGTCTACTTCACTGCAATTTACTTTTCAAGTATTTTTCGTATACCGCAATTGTACTATTCCGTACGCAAAACCCGAACCGAGACTAAAACCAAAACAAAAGGAACAAAACAAAAATCAAAACTTTGTGCAACAAAACTTGACATATACACTCGACAAAACCATTCGAACCTTGGACCTCAGGATTGCTACTCTAACAACGAAACTTGGAGCATACACGCGTGGGCGACACGATGAGGAGCAAGGAGCAAACCACAAGTGGAGGTCGTCATTCTGCAGCAGCTAACCATACCTAGTTTAAATAACAACATATAGGACTTCGAGGTAGCTCGTCCAGCGCGGCGTAAACCCTCATTCTCCCTTTTTTAGGCTTCTATGCAACCGTGTTGCGCAGCGTAAGTCCTAACTCGCTTTAGGTTCCGAGGTTGTCGTACGGTACGACGTAAACCCTCCTATCTCTGTGGGCTATTTGCATAATGGGTATTATGCAAGAGTAAGTCCCAAATAATAAAATTGGCAGGATTAAACATTTAATTAACACCGTCTCCAAAACGCAGCCACACCACAGGATAGTTGGGAAGTCACTGGGGCTTGCCTCAGATTTGTGACATCCCCTACCCTTCTTTCCTTTGGACTCCCGAAATAACTTGTTCCCATTCGAGCCACTCCCACTCGCTTTCCACGTCCTACCGTGAAAACCTAAACCCTCGATTCTTGAAGACGAACCACCGATCATTATCGAGAGTTTTCTCGAGTGACACCAGTTATTTGAGATGTAATTAACCATAGGGGCTTGCCTCTATAGGGAACTTGGAACCCAGGTAAAATAAACCCTACCTAGTCTTTCTATTAGGTAGGGGAACTTGTCGGTCACACATAAAGGTTCGCAGATCAAACGGATGTCACGAGTTCTTTAGTTCGTATGATTGGGTCTACCGTCGCAAGATACATTACTCTTTCGAGAAGGTGTATCATTTGTGACATCAGACACGATTATACAAATTACTGGACAAATGAGATCCAGGCGGTCTCATTTTTCAAAATTAAAATACACTACTTTCAAAACTACTTTCAAAAATCATATGCCTTTTATATTAAACTAAATCACCAAAATTTTTTTAAATTCTTTCAAAGCAAAAAATACTGGCCGACAGCCTAATATCAACTCTTCTGTCTCACTACCCTCTAATATCACCTAATTGATCTCATTGGCGCTTCTCTTGTAGCAAAAACCCTGTGAATAGGGATGTAAACAAGCCGAATATGAGCAAGCCAAGACCTTGTTCGTGTTGAGCTCGTGTAGTTTATTTATTTATTTATTTTTTTGAAATGAGATAGAGTTCGAAAAAGTTTGTGAATATATTGTTCATGTTCAAAACCATTCATTTGAATTAGCTTGTATTCAACTCAAATTTGAGCTCGACTCGAGTTGCCTCAAGCTCTTTTTTTTTTTTTTAATTTTTAATCTGTGATTATAAGATATAATCAAATTAAAGCAGTTTAATAATTTAAATTCTTATTATTAAATTCAGAAAATTAATATTATTACAATTTTATTAATAATATTACCAATTAATAGCACCACCCTTTCAAATTCCTCAAGCTTAAGCAACTGTTCTAGTGGTTGAGCTTTGCTTTGCTTTTATAGAGCAGTTCTGAATTCTAATATGAAAATTCCCAACGTGGGACTATTGAACCGTGGAAGGCAAAGCTTGGAAGGTTTGGCAAACCGTGGAACCATTTTTTTTGGGTATTTACATCCATACCGGCCAATTGCTATGTATTTATATATCTAACACCTACATGTTAAGTGCACCTGCTAGGTAGGATTTAGGATGGCATTTACATGCATACCCAGTTTTTTTGTATTTACATATCTAACACCTAAATGCAGATAAGGAGCATGCGAAGGGATTTGGAGAAGTTCTAAGGGAATTACAAACATATCACCCAGTTCTTATGTATTTTCATATATAACACCTAAATTTTATTTTTATATTTATACAGACTGAATATTTGATATTATATTAAACATATTATTATTTTAATTTTTACAAATTATTTATTTATTATTTGAATAATTCAAGCTAAAACGAGGCAAGCACGATTAAACAATGATTGTTCTTGTTCGACTCATTTATAAATCAAAGCTAAAAAATTTTGTTTGTATTTGACTTGTTTTCTTAACAAACAAATTAATCACGAAGCGATCTGAACATGAGCTATTCACGAATGATGATATTTTTTTATAGCCTTAACTATGACTTTGGACTCCGTAGAAGGTAGGAGAACTATGGAATTTCTATCATTGATGAATGGAGTGAGTGTTTTTGAATCTATCACGCTGAGTCTTATGATCAAATTTCTGTGGGCTCCCTAACAAAATGTGACAAGCGTCTATTGGTATAACATTACACCAAACCTAGTCATGTATTTGATCTCCAATAGAAAACTTTACGAGACACCTTTTGTTAATGCAAACACTGTTCCCCTTCTTCAACCATGCTAGGGAATATGACTGAGAATGTCTCCGACTAGTGAGGCTCAACTTATCCACCATCTCTATAGACACCACCTTCTCACAACTACCTCCATTGATGATAAGACTGTACACCTTTTTCTTCACAATGAAATAGTTTAAAAGATGTGGCGAAACCACAATTGCTCTCTCGTAGCCTCAGTTTGAAGAACTCGTTGATCCTCTAATAGCTCGCCCTCATCAGTTGGAAGCTGGCACTTTTGCGCATCCTCACTATATTCTATGTATCCAATACCATTGTGCACTTCTTCTATGGCTCCTTGCTCAATGAAAGAGACCACTATGGTAGTAGGTCAATTGGAGGTTACGTGTCCGAACTCATGACATCTGAAACACTTCCTTGCAGCTTCTATGCCGGGTGTCATGTTCCTCTTGGGCTTCTTCCCAGTATCATAACTTATCATCTTTCTGGGTAGTTTTTACATCTTTCTCAGGTGTACTCCTAGCTCCATTTGACGGCGGGGCTATGATCTTCTTCTGTAGTTTCTAAATTTTTAGGGTTAATGTTTGAACATCACTCAATGACTAATAAGGCCGTAACAGAACGATATGGTTGATGGCTGGCTTAATGCCTCCTACATATTTGACTATGATGCTCTCCTTTGGCTCCCACAACTCACATTTCAACATGAGTTGCTCAAACTTTGTTGTGAACTCTCTACTGACAACTCTCCCTGTAAGTGATGTAGCCTCAAGAACATGTCCTGGCAATAGTCTTGAGATAAATATTTCTCTTGCATCTCCTTTATCTTCTCCTAAGAAGTGATATTATTCTTACCTTCTCTTTGCCACACTCTTCATATTCTCCCACCATAACGAAACACTCTTCTTTAACTTTTTGGCAACAAGTTTCGCTATCTTATCAGCAGACGCCTCCTTATACTAAAAATTCATCTCAATAGTCTGCAACCACTCAATGAAGTCTTCTAGATTCATTCTTCCTTCGAAATTCGACAGGTATACTTTTACTACCATAAATCTATGTTCTCCAAAAGTCAATCCATCTATCGGCGACCTTTGATACTGAAACCCAAAGCGCCATGACGTATCATCTTATTCGCTGGAATCATCCTTTTTGAAGGGATTCAAATTTTCTTCTCTTTCTCTTCTTTCATGAGTTACTTCCTCAATTTCAACTGGTTTTTTGCTGAAGTTGGCTGATTTCCCACTGTATCACTTCCATGGTAAGTTTTTGATCGGGTTCCGACATTTGTCTTCTCGGTGATATGACTAGGTTTAGGTTTGAGAGGTGAAGGAGGGTGTACGGGGCTGATTTAAGGTTTAGAAAAAAAGTAGCGTTGCTGATCTCGAAAATCAGTAAGGAAAATTAGGGTTAGGTGAAGGTTTGACTATTATTTTGTTGGTTATGAACTAAGGTTGACACTGAATTTTAACAAGCTCTCAAGGGAAAAAAATATTATTATTGAATTCAAAATATGAAATTACAAAAAATAATGGGGAACAGGAAATTGCAGCAAAACAACAACACAACACGAGAACAAGGGTTGGATCTAGGGTGTAGTGGCTGTCGAGTAGAATTTGGATCTTCGAGGTGGTAGAAAGAGACAATTGGCAATCAGGAAACAAGTTGACTGTATTCAAATGTCTGGACAGTAGGATGACAATAGGAATAATTATGGTAGGGGCAATTCTGGGTGGAGACATCAAGGAGAAAGGGGGGGATAACAAACAAACTATGAGGGAAATCTGAAAGCAATGTAGGAAAGGATGGGGGAATGATATTGGAGGGATAAACATCACCTCGAAGCCAATAACCGAAGCACCACTTGCCTAGGATACAACTCGTAGAGGTAAAAAGAGACACGCCAACGGTTGTCCCAAATCAAATTACAACAAAAAACTAACTCTAAACACCGACAAATATATATATATATATATATATATAGTCCTAGATAACTAGGAATGGGCCCCACTTCGCTTAGGCGACACTCCCAAGTTAACTTGAGGGCCGGCCGGCCCTCATAAAACCTGGATTGAACTAGTCCAGGTACAGAATTCCACACCATATTTATTGATAAGAATGCCTTCTTGGCTAGCAATGGTCATCAATGATCCATAGGTAATAATTATCTTTTGTTGTTAGGATATACTATATGAAGTAACTTTGTGTGATGATGATATGGCCTTATGGATTAGTTTTTGAATCAATAATATAGCTGTTAGGATTCGGCACTTTGACTTTTTTATATGCATGAAAAGATGAGATAATACCGTAGAATGTAAGATAACAATTACTTTTTGTAAGTCTTTTCTGGTTAACCTGATTAATTATTTTAGTTTTCTATTTTTTTTAAATAGAACTCAATTTTTTATTCTTTAGTGTTACATTCTGCTCTTTTTTTACTTATGAATGTCTATTTTTTTGGCTTTTCTTCTAATGTTGTCTAGCTTTTGCGTAATGGCTTGTCATGAAGTTTTTGGCATATTTTTATGTGTTGAGCTTTTTTTCAATGTGTACAATATAGAGGGTCTCTATGGGCCATCTTTATTGGGTGTGATTGCTCGCGCTCCTTGGAAGAATGTGTTTTGAATCATGGTATTTGATGTCAATAACCTTTGTTATCGAGGTCAGACCTTCTATGGTGTTATTGACAATAGTAACTCTCATTCTCTTTTCTTCTGTTCGAATGATAGTAACGACTTCCATTAGGGAAGGTGGATATTTTTTTTTATGAGAATTTGTAATGTTACAACTTAAATCTCAACATTTAATTCTGCAAAAAGGAATAAAAAATCATTTATCAGGTCTCCTTTCAATAAATCTTTTAAAAAGGCTGCATCTTTTATTGAATTCCATTTGGTTGTGCTAGTAATGATCCATCTCTTACCAAAGGCCTTATATTAAATTGAGGTATTCTGTGATGGATTCTGTTACTTGCTTTGTGGCCAAGTTTTTTAGTTTTGATCTCAGAGATTTGCGCAGCATTTAATAATGTAAAATAAATTTGAATTAGTGTATTCTAATTTCTATTATTTATTTATTTATTTTTCTTTTTTCTGAATGAAGGAACTTGCCAATACCATTTATTTTAGAAGCCATGGAGTTCTATAACTTAGATATTATCATTAAGTTTTGTTCAGCCCAAGTATGGTATGTGGGATCACTTTGTTGAGGTCTGATGCCAACACCATGACCCAAATTTTCTCTTCTTTTCGAGGTGGCGTAAATCAATTGTAATTAACTATGATAATTCTTTTCATTTAAACAATATGTTGAATGAATATCTTGAATATCTCTTCTGGATTTGACTGCCTTTATTGTTTCCCTTGAAACTAAGAACAAGGGAACATGAATATTTTGTGAATTCCATGAAAAACAAAAGGTATGGTAGTAAATGGTTGTAAACAGAAACATTGATAGATATAAGGCTCCATTGACGAAGGCTACCAATGAGAAGATTTGGTGGAACAAAAAGAGACTTGAAGTAATGAAGGTTTAAAGCAATGCATGTATAAAGGCTGCTGCTGATATAATTGCTAAGAAAAAAAGCTAAAACTGTTATCATGGCAATAATGGTTGAATATTTCATTCCAACATTTGTGTAATATTTATATAGTTATAGAAGAGGTTTTAGTAGGAAATATACATAATTGGGAAAGAATAATTACAATAGTTTTTAGATTGTTGAGTAGGCAGAATAATTAGTACAAAAAAACTACTAGCTCATGGATTGATGAAGTGGCAGTGCTGATCACAAGGATCATTAAGATGGTATGATATGAATAAGGTAGATGGAGGATTTCTGGGTTCAATAGAGTATTAATGGAGGCGAAGTTGATTTTGATTGATATTTTCATAGTTTGAAATAAGGGAATGTCTTAGGAATATATTGCAATATCATAGCACTACAGAGACATATTTGTAAATTTAACATAAACACATTTAGACTATGTTATGTGATTTCTTTTTTAGAGTAGCTAAGAAATATTTATAACTAAATTGATGGCGGTAGTAATTGGATTGCTACATGTGTGGTTAGATTAGGATGGGTATAGGAAGAAATAATTATATTTATGTTGGGGTGTAGGTTATGTTTATTGAAGATAAGGTAATGAAAAATAGGCGAAGGCGATTTGGGCATGTATAATTAAGGGCATCTAATGCATCAACGAGTTAAATAGAATTGATATTGAAGAATCATAAATAGAACAAATGGATTAAAGAGAACATTGAACTCGTTAAAAAATATACAAAATATAATAAATAGCTCATCTAGAACTCAACTGAAATTAAAGAGTGTCGAGATGTAACGGAGCTGTACATAGCTATGAAAATAAATTGGGAGAATCAATTTGTAATACCTTAATTTAAGGTAATTACAATTAATTTGGAATCCCTTAAATTAAGGGAATCAGAATTAATTAGTAATTCCTTAATTGAGAGAATTATTTAAATAGTTTCCTATTTCATCGTTTTGTAAAAACTCCTATTTAATACTTTGTATTATCAATGTAAATCAAGGAAATACAAAATTATTCTCCCTCTTCTCTGATTTCCCACATGGTATCAGAGCCCCAAAAATTTTTCTGGGGTTTCTCATTTTTTCTTCGAGCAACCTTCATTGCTGCATGTCTTCTTCCTGCGATCTGCTTCATCAGAAGCTGTGTGATCCGCTCGCGTTGAGTGTTTGTTCGGCTCATCTACTTCTCGCACCGCTCGGTACTTCGTCTGCTTTTTCCGCGTCGTCCCGTGCTTTGGTTTCGGTTCCTCTGCTTCAGCAATCTTCGTTGATCTGCGTCGTTAGGAGCCTTCTCCGCCTCTTCCAAATTTCCCGCAGAAGCGGTTTCCGTCTCGCGTCGACCCTTGCCGCGACTCCAGAAGCCCGCCGCGCCCCTATTCGTCTAGAATCGTTCGTACGTCGGATCGTCGAAGCCCAAGTCTTCTTGTCTTCGTTCGTTCGAGGAAGAACGAGGCCCCGACGCTGAGTCTCTGCTCGACAGCTTGTTCGACGTCTCCCGCACGGCAATTTTTTTCTGAGAAGGAGCGCGCTTCGCAGAGCAGCCTTCATTGCTGCCGCCCAGAAGCTGTGCGATCTCCTGCGATCCGCGTCTTCTCTTACCCCCGTCATCCAGGAACAGGAACAACCTTAATTACTCTGAATTTCTCTTCTCCATCATGTCAATGTTTAACAGTGAAGAAATTGAGAAGTTGAGAAGCTTGTTGGGTTCTCTTGAGTCATAGACTCCGGTGCTACAGACCATATGATCCCCACACCTCAACTCTTCCACTCCTATACCCCATGTTCAAGTAATAGAAAAATTATCGTGGCCAATGACACTTTAGCTACTGTTGCAGGGATTGGAGATATACATATCACACCGAGTCTTATCCTTAAAAACGTTCTCCATGTACCCAAACTGTCAACAAACTTTGTGTCCATTCAAAACCTGACTCATGATCTCAAATGCTATGCTATTTTTTACTCTTTTTATTGTGTTTTTCAGGACTAGGACTCGGGGAAAAGGATTGGACTTGCTAAGGAAAGGAACGGTCTTTACCATCTTGAATCATCACAGAAAATTAGGAGAAATTTGCCTTCATCTTTCCAAAGTTCTTCGAACAAAGATGTCATTTGGCTATATCACCTGCGTCTTGGTTATCCTTCTTTTAGGGTTTTAAACACAATGTTCCCTCACTTATTTAAAGGATTAGATATTGCTGAATTTCATTGTGGCATTTGTGAATTGACAAAAGATAGTCTTATATCGTTTCCTATTAACAATAAAAGAAGTTCTCATCCTTTTCATTTGATTCATAGTGACATATGGGGACCTTCCACTATACCTAACATTTACGAAGCTATTGGTTTGTATCTTTAATTGATGATTGCACTCGAGTTATACGTACTCTTTCTTCGAACAAAAATCGGATGTTAAGACTATTATACCAAATTTTCATTCAATGGTTCAAAATCAATTTGGGGTCAAAATAAAAGGTTTTAGGACAGAAAATGCTAGAGACTACTTCAATCAGATTCTATCACCTTACTTTCAATCACAAGGGATCATCCATGAGTCATCATGTGTAGATACACCTTAACAAAATGGGGTAGCTGAAAGAAAGAATGGACATTTACTCAACATCACCCGAGTCTTATTATTTCAAGGGAATGTTCCTAAGTCCTATTGGGGAGAAACCGTTCTTACTGCCACATATATGATCAATAGACTTCCCTCTCGTGTGTTAGAAAACAAAAGCCCCATAGAAGTCTTTAATAGCTTCTACCCTCACTTCAGAACCTCAAATGGTCTCACACCTAGGGTATTTTGGTGTACTGCCTTTGTCCATGTCCACAAACAGCATAGAGGGAAGCTGTACATAGCTATGGAAATAAATTAAGAGAATCAATTTGTAATACCTTAATTTAAGGTAATTACAATTAATTTGGAATCCCTTAAATTAAGGGAATCAAAATTAATTAGTAATTCCTTAATTGAGAGAATTATTTAAATAGTTTTCTATTTCTTCGTCTTGTAAAAACTTTTATTTAATACCATGTATTATCAATGTAAATCAAGGAAATACAAAATTATTCTCCCTCTTTTCTGATTTCCCACAAAGATGATAATTCTTGCTGTTAATGATAAATAGTTGGAATTGTGCCAATGATAATGATGATAATGTTGAATGCAATGGAAATCAGATGACTTTACTCTGTCTTTTGATTCATCAATGAAAATCTTATATTATCTCTTTTTCAAGGAATAATAGTTTTTCCCTTTATTGGAAATAATCATGAAGTTCAACAGTAAAAAAATTGTCTAGAATATCTTTATTGCTTTAATCTATCTCTTATGTGCGCTTTTAATGGAGAATTTATGTTTATTGGTTCTCTCGTTCAATCAATTGTAAATTTTAGCTTAAGAAACTAATACGCCGTGTAAACATGGTCTTGTTTGTTGATTATTATGCCTTTTCTCTCTCTTTTTTGTTGCATTTAAACTACTGTTTTGTTGAATGCATGATAATCTTAATGTAGCTTTTTGGATAATTGCTTTTGTAACTTTCATTTTTTTCCTACAGTTTCTGAGGAGACTTGCAACGAGGTTGAGAGCTTGGTTTTTGATCTTTTTGCAAACCTTGGTGCTACAGGTGCAATTATGATTTATTGTATTTTATGAAGACATGTCAGAGATGTTTCTGTTTGAAGTTAATTTCCAAAATGACTTTTTGAGTTTGGTTTCACAGAGGAACAACTGGATTTTCCCGTACTTTATGCTTCAGCCAAAGAGGGATGGGCTTCTTTGACATATACTAAAACTCCTGCTGATGATAATAGAAATATGTCTGCTTTGCTGAATTCCATTATACAACATGTCCCCACTCCCTCTGCGAATTTGGATGCTCCTTTCCAAATGCTGGTTAGTGTGGCTTTGTTGATATAATAACATATGAGAGTAGATGCCTATGATAGTTCTTTATATAGTAATATTCACATCGATATTTTTGTTTAGAAATTTTCGTTGAGGTCTAGAATGGTTTATTTAATCTATATTTTTCATTTTTTTTTGCGATATGGAAGTAACGACTTTGGACTAGTTATATGATGATTTATGTTTGAAATAGTAAATTCGTGACAACCTAAACTCTCATCCATCAATGTATTGCCCGTTTTGGCCCGGAGGTCTCATGGTTTTGGCTCCAGGACGGGCACGCTGAACTTTGTAGTTTCTAATGAAATTCCACCATTACACCAAAATGCACCTCAATGTTTAAGAGTTTAGCTTCAATCTATTTTAGGGATTTTACAAAATTTAGTTCCTATTTTAAGATTGAGCCATGTTGCAAGTTAGTTTCACATTTTGTTCAAGTTTATTCCTTATTTCAATTTTCAACTCTTGCTGGATATCGTTACTGTCATATTCAATTTTTTAGTTCTGTTGATTTTTATCTAGTAAATATTAAAGAAGGCATTGACCAGCATCGCCAAAGTTATCCCTAGAGCTGTTATTTATATAATACTCTGGTCTGTAAATTATCTTTGATCTGCATCTGAACACTTTTATGGATAGATAATTTTCTGATTACTTATACAACTTGTTTGTTTTGATTTTATATGCTTGCATAGTTGTCCTTTTGTTCTTTTGTCTAGACATGACTTTTATTCTCTCCTTTTCTCTTCTTTCTTTATTCATGCAGGTCTCTATGATGGAACGTGATTTTTATCTCGGCAGAATATTAACTGGACGTGTATCATCAGGGGTAATACGTGTGGGAGATAGGATACATGGGCTTCGAAGCACAAATGGAGTTGAGAAAATTGAAGAAGGCAAGGTTCGTCAACTTGGATTTATTGCTTATTGTGAAGAACTTTACGATTAAGTCTAAGCTGGTGTTAACTGTTAATGAAAATTGAATGAGCCATTGCTGTACACACAATGACACGTTCATGTTCTCAGAAATAGTGAAGCTCTTTATTGGATGTAGCTATTGCTTTAAGATCTGGCTTCAAAGTTCCCCTTTTTTACTCTTCAAAATTGCTAGAATTCTTTGAAGTTATGGGCTTCAATTTTGTTGATTTGAAAGGATATGCTTCTATCTTTGAAGTTCACGCTTCTTACTTCAAATTAAATCATTAAAATCTTATATTTCATCATGTCTATGTATATATACAGCAAAGGCATATCTTGAAAATTTTATGCTTTATTAGTGGGGTTAATAATTAGAAAATTGACTTTATACGACTCATAATATTCATATATGGCATATATATCTCCTCAATTTTTTATGGAGAAATAGCTTGAAAGTTCTTTTCATATGAAATTACTCCTGTTATATTTATGGGCTGCCTATTGAAGTCCATGAAGAATGAAATTTGTTATAATTAGAATTAAACAAAGTTTGAACTTTATATTCTAAACCCTTTGAATAATGCTCCAACAACATAAAAACAATGTTTGAAAGAATTTTCAAATAATGTTCAAATAAAATTTTAACATATTCAATCAATGTTTGAATATGACTATAACAAGATTTAAATATAATATGTACAAATCATAACATTATAAGCTATAACTTTTTTTATTAAATTGCAATCACAACTATAATATAGCGACTTGTAACATTGGTACATTAGAATGCAAATTTGCAATCACAACAGTTGCAGCAAACCTAATATATGTTTGTATGACAAAGTGCAATCTCAACTGCTGTAGCCTAATAAAATATAGATTTAACCCAGTGGAGTGCAATCACATATTGTAGCACTGTTTAATCTATATTTAAGCCAATAAAGCACAATCACAACAATTATAATCATGGTTTAAAATATCAATCGAGGTGCACATCTCGAGGCGTCAAAGGATAGCCTCAAGGTTTAAATCTCGAGCCAGCATGCGGGGCGTGCACCTTCTTATAGTGAGGCTTACGCCTCACGCTTCAAAGCATAACCTTCTCGAGATGTCTGAGGCACGGCTCATTTCTCATACTAATGTTATACTTACCATCCTCGTTCAACACAACAAAAGACCTACCATCTACTAGCGACACAACGAACGAAACAAGAGTGTTTTCTTGAGAGCTGCACTTCGTCGCTTTGAGCATCGCGAGCAAAACATTCACTTCGTCCGTTCGATGAGCACATCATTCACTTTTGTCATTTGACGTCATCCAAAGCTTGTTTGACATCGTCGCTATCCCATTCGAATGCCATTCCGAGCCCATTTGAGCGTCATTTTGAGCCTGTTTGAGTGTTGCCCCAAGTTTGTTCGAGTGCCCCTACTTCGGCTTCATTTCTCAATCGAGGGTTTAAGTGCCGTGCCTCATAGCGCTCCTGAAGCATTGATATCGAGCGTCCCGGTCGAGCTTCTCCATCATCTCTTCTCTGCAGACGAGCTGCAAGCTTCAGTGATATTCTCTTGAACTTCTGGGTAATATATATAAATATCAATGTTTCATATTGCTTTATAAATCTAGATTTATATTCTTATATCAAAAATTAAATTTATTAAACTATGAATTAAATTTTAAATGACTATAAATCTTATTTTTAGATTAATACTTACGGTTTATCATATATAATGAATTATATTTAATTTTATGGGTTTTTAATTCTTCTATTTTGAGGCTTGAGGCTTATGCGCTGATCCACCTCAAAGCTTATGTCTCGCATCATTAAAGAAAACCGCCTCAATTCTTGATTTTGCTTTTTAAAAGATTGATTATAGTACAACATAGTATAAGTTTGATTTATGTATTAAAATCACATTAGCTTTATTACTTCAAAATGAAGTATAAATTATTTATAAATTGAAATAAATAGATAATAAGAATTAAATTACATTGTTTATTTTCATTAAATAAATAGTTAGAAGGAATTTAATGTACATCACTTGCTATGGGCCTAATTGAATAATTCAATATTTTCTTTGTATTGCCTGATGCATCTACATTGTTATAAAATAAATCTACACAAAATCTATTTTTTAGAATGGTATATAATCATGTGTAAATTTTATAAGATCTTTTTTAAAATTTAAGTAGATGATTTGTATTATTGAATACATCCTACAATCTTCACTGCAAGTATGACATAAAGCACTCGTCAGTCTATTTATGAGTGCTACATAAATGTTGTTAAAAATTTTGCATAACTTATGATAATCTTGAAAACCTCATATTTCTTAATCCTTTACTTGCAAGGACCATTTGAGGATACAGATTTTTGCATATGTTTTAATAACTCTGATGACTCGAGCAATTCATGAACACGTGTTAAATGAATCTGTTGTTGCCTTTAAGGTCTTTGTTACAATGCTAGAGGATTCATAGTGATACCGACAAAAGGGATATGGTTGCAGAATTCAATATGAAAATAATAAAAAAACAAGAAAATCAACCAAAAAAAAAAAAAGGAGAGAAAACGCAAAAAATAGAATATTGGAAACAAGAAAAGTTGGAAATAAAGGAAAATAGGAAATAAAATACATCGGAGAGACACTACTCTAATAAATGACACAAGATATGAGAGTTTCATACTCTCACAACCAGCTGCGATATAAAAATCGCCACCCGAAGGACCGCGAAGGAAAGTGATCAGGGATGTCACCGCCAACAACAGAGGGATACAATTGCCACCACCTAGTGTTGTTGATACAGACTCATTCCCATATGAGAACCACAAAAGAGAGCAACGGCTCTCACAAAATTCAAATGAACAAAAAACATTGACCCCATTATAAACCGAACATAATAAGATTCCTCTTATTATAAGTTTGCCATTTAAATAGAAAAATACATGAAAATAGAGAACTAAAACGTAAGAACTGAACTTTAATATAATGTGGACAACACTAGTATCGATGGTTCCGGATCGAGATTGCAACACTCCGTTTCACATTCTCCTCGGGTGGAAGGAGCTCCTTCATCTCCATTGAATTGATCTCTTTTAAGTGATCCCATATGCAATACTTCTCTTGCAAGTAACTATCAATAAGGACCCTCACAATTTTTATATGCGTATGATGAGTTGGATTCTCTTTTGATCATTCCTTGTTTTTCTTTATGTCACATATTCCATCACTATTATCACCACTTAGTGGCTTTCTGGAACATGAACATAACCTATATCAATTTCAGGTTTTGGACACCTGAGTTCTGAACAGGCAGTAGAAACTTGTCTGGATGATAAAGGGGCTGCAATTTTTCTTTATCAAACTGGTTATGAAATTTCAGTAACCTGAGTTATAAACTTCTTAGTCTCCAAGAAACAGTGGTATCACACAGCCTTCATGCTAAATCTTGGTGTGTTAGTTACTCGCTCTAAGCATTGGCTGGATGAAGAGACCGCAACAAGAAAATTCTTGATTTACTCCCCCAGAAAATGTTGATAAAAGTCCATGCCAATGTTTTTCTGTTTTTCTGAAGGGCAACAATAAATTGTTGAAAATGTTTTTTTGAAGGTGAAAAGAAACTGTTCTCTTGAACAGTCACATGGTAAATGATAAAGAAATTGTTGATAATGAAGCAAAAATGTTTTGTTTTCTTGAAGGGAAGCAAGAAGGGAAAGAAAACAATGCAGGGAGCAGAAGATCACATACAATTCAAAACAAGGAAAAAAATAAGAACCGCAGCATTGGGGACAATCTGGAGTGGAATTCTTGCCAACTACAGCAAACTGAAAAGCTGGAAACCCAAGAATTTTAGAATTCGCAAACAAAAATCTGGAATTGCTGGAAAACAAACAAAAGAAAGGATAGGAAAATTTTGTTAATCAATCTTGGCAAGAATTATGATAAAGAAGCCAAAAACTCTAACCAAAATGATAGCGGCAAAATGGGAATGAGTGCAAAATTTTTAAAAAAGGTAATAAAGAAAGCAGAAAAATCAACAAGAAAATAGAGAGAAAATGTAAAAAGTAGAAAATCAAAAACAAATATTTCTGGAAATCAAGGAAAATAGGAAAGGAATACAACAAAGAGACACTAATCAAATAAAAGATACAAGAATTTAATACTCTCGCAATTGATCGAGATACAAAATTAATCACCCAAAGCATTGGCGAAGGAAGGAAAACTGGAATGTCGCAACCTAGAACTGAGGGATATAATTGCCTCAACATTGTGGATACAGAATCGTTCCCATTTGGGAACCATAAAGGGGAGCAAAGGCCCTCACAAAACTGAAATGAACCAATTAAACCCCACGCTATACACGAAACGACTTGGTACTAAAGGCCACCTTTATTACAAGTTTGTCAGCCAAATAGGAAAAGACATAAAAACAGAGAACTATAACATAAAAACACACACATACACAATAAGTTTTTTTTTAGTTCATTAGTTAATATTTAAGATTTGTATTTTAGCCTAATGCCTCAGAACTGTTTTCCATATCTAACATATATAACTATAACTTCATACCACTTGAAAGATTCATTTCTCTTTAACTCATTGTATATAGAAGTCATTGCTCTATGGTGTTATTCATATAGCTCATTTAAGACAACATTACTTAATCCATAGGTTTTTAAATAATGCCATATCCATCCCCTTATCATTTGCGTTTAAAAAAGTTTTAAATTGGAAGTGGCAACACAATACAATTATATGGCAAAAAATTTATTGAATTTTAAAGATTAATTGAGTATTGACTTTGCCATCTATCCATGCCGTGAGTGCATTAATTGTAGAAATCATATTGTGCTTCCATCGCTCGCTTCAATCTCCCTCTCTTTAGAGTTATCCTCAATCTTGCCAAGCAAACATTGAAGAAAGATATTATTTTTCATCAATCTGACAGTGGAAATTAATTGCAATGGATTCATTGGCTTGTGCCTCTTGCTTGAAGAATCTATGAAATCTTCAATAAAAATTTTCTTATTCTTTATTTTTTCTCTTTAAGAATTATATTTTTATATCATCTTGCGGCACAATAGCTAAAGATGAGCTAACATGTACCCCTTTCACCACATCATCTATATAGATAACAGCAAGAGATAGGCTAAATTATCTGCCTTCTGCATTTGTCTTTGGCGAAATGATAGAATTAGTAGCAAGGACTTCTATGCTATCCTCAACTTATCTACCTGATCGTAAATCTCCACATGAATGGGCGAGTTAGGAGCAAGGACTTCCTCATATATTTTGCTCTTCACTACTCGCCACTCCTTGTACAATACTCTAGACTAAATTGCATAGAGCATCCAACTTTTGTTCAAATCTCAGCTAATTATTCTTTGACTTTAGTTGGTTCTTCTTTAACTTGCTAGCAACAATAAGCTACTTCGACTGATTGGTGGAGGGCATGGAATTTTTAGCAGCTGTTTGTTCTTCAGCTTTCTTTCCTTCTTTTTCATCTATGTGACTATTACACTGATTTACAATTTTTTTTGCAATCACTAGTTCCACAGTTCTAATTGAAATTTCGTCTTCTTATCAATCTTTTACACCTGTTTAGAGTTAACAATCAACTAAAAAAATTAGTTCAAAGCAAAAATTGACAAATTTTAATAATAGTTAACATAAAATAACACTTAAAATGCAAAACATTGTCTATAACTTATATATTTTTATTCATTATTAATGTCAAACAATTTCTCCCCCGTGCTTTTTGTTGCTTTTTCAACTTTGTATCTTGGATGCTCTCTCTTCAAGGTAATTTGTATATCTTCTTCTGCTCAGTTCTTGGATTGAAGTGGTATGGCATTTCCAGTAACTATGTTTTGGGTATTTGGTTGGGATATTCTTTTTCAGGGTAATGGTCTTATAGTGTGTCCCATATTCTTATTTAATTATTTGGGAGTTCTCTCTCATGATAGTATGCTTCATAAGTCTTAAGAGAATGATTTTTAATTTTAATCAAGGCAATTATCTTGATAAAAGTGAAATTGTAATTATCATGATTGAGTAGAGCACCATCTATAAGATAACATAAACCTAAATTTCATATATCATTCCTCTTTGGGCACAACATAAATACTTTCTCCGAGTTTGAATTTTTAAAATTATTATCCCAATCTAAGAAGTTAGCAGTAAGCCTAGTACTTTTGTTTAGCACTTTGAATTCCTCTTTTGAGGAAAATTCTCTAAGTTCCAACCCAATGGTCGATACAAATTCAATGGCTCTAAAGTTTATGTTATCTTCAAACTTGAATACAAGGGAGCATCCCTTGATTCTTCTCTTCAAGAATTACAACTTAGGATCCTTGAAAAGTTGCATTATGGGGAATTTTTTAGCTCTTCCTATAAGATCAAATGCCTTAAACTGTTTAATAATCTTTTTACAGTACACCCTTTGGTTCTGTATATAATCCAGGCAATGTAATGCCTCTTTTTTGATATGATTATAGTGATTACTTGTATGCATAGCAAGACATTTCAAATAAATCAATTACATACAAGATAACGTGAGCAAAGTAAACAAGCGTGACTAGTGTTCAAATCATATACAAACTTTTTCGGACAATTCTCAAACTTATTTAAAAGGTAGAGTTAGACTTAAAAAGACTTGGGCATGTTGTATAAAAAAGATCCTAATTTATTAGAACTAAATGAAAATATGACATCAATAAGTCATAATGGAAAAAAAAAGGATTCATGTAGTTGACCCCACATAATGGGATAAAGGTTTGTTGTTGTTATTGTACTCGAACTTCTTTGAAACATGTTTGAAACTTATTCTAATCATACTCAAATCTTATTTGAATCAAGTTTGAATTGTACTTGATATTCAAACTTATTTGAATCATGTTTGAAAGTTATTCTAATCATACTCAGATCTTATTTGAATCAAGTTTGAATTGTACTTGATTTTATTCGATCCAACTTCAAATCTTGAATTAGTCATTCTCGAATCTTTTCTGAATTGTTTATATGGTTTGAGGAATCTTTGAATAAGGTTCAAAGAAGTTTGAGTATGGTTTGAATATGATCTAAATAAAGTTAATATGATTCAAACATGGTGTAATAGATAAAATGATGTCAAATAAGGTTTAAGGTTTACAGTGCAGAGAAGGTTTGAAAACTCTATCTTAAGTTTGTCCCTTATTTGTTTTTTTAACTTTGGTTCTCCACTAGTCTTTTTTTGTTACAACTGATGATGAATGCATTGAAATCTAAATAACTAAAGTATAACATCACTAATCTCAAGCATTTACCTGAACTAATCCTTGCCTAAACAATAAAAAACTCCTCTGTTTTTAACTTTTGGATGGGAAAAATATGAAACCTCGACAAATGATGGTTTAAACGTCGAGAGTGTTACTGTGAAGTTTTACCGCATACTGACAAGACAAGCTTTGATATCACTAAAATAAAGGAGGTGATGGGATGAAAAATGTTAAGAGTACTTATTTCATTCGAGAGTTTACACGTATTGAGCCTAGGGTTATGACTTATATTGTAATATTGTTAGGATATTTTGATTCAAAATAAATTTTTAGGCATATTTCTCTAAATAATGAAATAACGGTGATATTTGGCCAATTAATACAATAATAAGTCATTTAAAGTCAATTTTCCTTAATAACTAACTATATGACAAACTTGAGAGTGGAGAGTAGCAACACATCGGACATAATGCAAGGGTTAAGTTCTCAATATATTAGTTTTGGCCTTATTCATTAGTTTATGCTTTTGGATCGATCGATGCTTATTTACTAATGTATTAGGTCTGACTTGTACCCTTGGTATTCCATATCCTTATAAGCACTGCAATTCATGCTTTTACATTTTATAACATTGAACAGCATAATGGCTAATGAGCATGTCACCTCGTAAGTTGTGATATAATATTTGTTTTGTATGCTATTCTTGCAGGTAACTAAACTTATGAAAAAAAGGGGCACAAATGTTGTAAATATTGACATTGCCTGGGCTGGTGATATAATTTCAATTGCTGGTCTTACAAGTCCGTCAATTGGTCACACAGTGGCGAGTACCGAGGTAAAGATATTATATTTCTTATGTGGCTATATGTTTTATTTAATAATGCATTTTGCATGCATATTATTGGAGATGGATTAGTGCGTTTGCTTGCACTACAATATTTTACTAATTTGATTTTTTCTATGTAGCTGTATATGTACATATGATGACATCATAAAACTTTTAATAACAGTGACATTTCACTGAGACCTGATTTTTATGAATTGATAGATGACTATGCCTCGCTTGATGCATGCATTTGAGTGGACCAAAACCCTCTCTCTATCTTTCTCTCTCCAATCCAAGGGGGTATTAAATCATTTGTAGATTAATGCTTCCTTCATGTTCTCTTGTTCTAAAATTGTAGGGTTCAACTATCCAATGTAGGATAATAGGTTGTAACAGGCCTTGTTATGCTTAACGTAGGATTCATGGACGTAAGAGCTTTTATCATGTCATATGATAACTTGGTAAAGAACTGAAGTTAGTCCTTTTAGCTATAATATGAAAAAGATATCTTATTAACTATAAGGAGATTTACGGATATACGACTCAATTCTTGTGTATTTACATATTTAAGCCTAAATTTCAATCTTTACTTACAAACTGCCTTACTTATGCTTGAAAATATCAATTCTTGGTATTTACATATTTAAGCCAAAACTTCAATTTCTACTGACAAACTGCCTTACCTATGCTTGAAAAGATGTATTTCAATTTTTAATGGTGTTTTTGATGTGATATGAATATTTAGGTGGTATAAATGTAAAATGTAAAGTTACGTTATTAGATTTGTAAACACATAGGAATTGATTGCTATGTATGCAAATGCCCAAAACTATAACTGGTCCCAGTTGCAGCAGATCCACGAGTACACCTGTTTCCTTTACAATATCCTCTGTCATAGTTTTCATCTTTTGCATTCATGATCTGCATTTCATTCTCTACCAAAAGGTCTTGTTTGACCAGTTTTTAAAAGTTGGTTATAAGTTTCTTGTTCATTTTTGGAAAGTCCTATAGCCTATTTGAATATTGTCATTTAAGGCCGAATAATACATTTTAAACTTTTATATATTGCTTGTTACGTAATATTTTAATTTCCTTTTTCCTACTTTTTTAATTTTCTTCTTTCCAACTTGCATAAAAGCCAAAGAGTTTGTTAAGCATCTCTTACTTTTCATTGTCTTCACAACGGTTACATGGTTACTTACCTGTCTTAATTTTTGATTCTGAAATTAATCATTAGGTGATGACTGCATTGCCAACTGTTGAGTTAGATCCGCCAACGATTTCAATGACGTTCGGTGTTAATGATTCTCCATTAGCTGGCCATGATGGGACTCATGTTAGTGGCATTTTTCTTACACTTTTCTTTTGGCAAATTAAAATACTTTTGCTGGTTCTTTCTGCTTGATTGTAATTACTGCCTAATTTGTTTACTATTGAACTTATCGTCTTATTTTACCTTTTCTTTTTACTCCAAAGACTATATTTCGATTCATAATTTTCGTAGAAATCCCAGGATCACTTTATAATGCAGTTAAAGAAACTCTGAAATGAACTTTTTTTTTCTTTTCTGACAATTAATCCATCTTTCAAACTTTGATGCTCTTTTCACGTTTGATTTTTTTTATTTTAATTTTTTTATCTGAGATTTATTTCTTCCCAATTCTGGATTATTCCCTTCAGTTTTTAGTTACTTTTTTATCTTACTCGGTTAAAGTTTGTCCCAACTGTTTTTGAAGATCAAATCTGATTCGAATCTATTTATATTTCTTCCTGAATTCAAGCCTCATAAATCTTTTTAATCATTTAATTACCGCCTTTTAGTTTTAGAAAAGGGTGTAACATTTGCAAGGCAGGGGTATTTCTTGCTTTTTCCTATGTTCTCGAGTTAGTGACCTTGGTGAAGAAACCCGTGGAATGCTGCTAGCGCTTTGGTTGGAGCTACCAAGGTTGTCTATGCTGGATCCAAAGGGCAATATAGAGGTTGGTGTGACTCAGGAAGGTTGGTGTGACTCAGTTAAGGCTAGGGCTTGTTTTGTGACGATCCTATTCAATTCGGTGTATATGAAAAGAACCAAAGAACATGAGGGGAAATGAACAAAACTGAGAGGAAGTGAGAATTAGGTATTCAAAGGAGGTAGAGGAAATGAGCAGTCAAAGAAGGAAGCGAGTAGTTGGGACACCGAACAAAGGGGAGAGGAAGCGAGGGGATGGAAGCTAGGAAGGCGTGCTTGCTTTATAAAATTACGTGACAAGGCGATTTTACATGCCTGCAGAGACGACAAAAGAGTCGTCTCGGTCTCGTGTGGGAGGAAACGTCTTCAAACAGAGGAGAGTCAGGAGGTCTTCATGTCGATGTCGAGCGGGGGAAGAGGCGTCATCACTACCGTGCAAAGGAGGCGGCGAGTGCTGAAGTTCCTGCGCACTTGATCCTGACAAATGAACTGCCGAAGAAGTTAGGAAAGAGGGTGACGATGTGAGGAAGCAGGCTTGTGTGGAGAATCGAAGGCGCATGTGAGCAAGGCAGAAGGGTCGCGTGCGTGGTTTTAAGGTTGAACGAGGTAAGTTTTAATAAAGTTTGAGTTATTGGTTATTAGTAATTTTATATATATATATATATATATATATATATATATATATATATATATATATAATTGAAAAAATAAGCATGATTATATATAAAAATTATAATACTAAAAATAATAATGAAAATTTTTAGCTAATTAAAATAATTAAAATTGCAATAACATAATTAATAAAATTGATTTTTTAGTAAAATGAATATCATATTTATAGTTTTCAACTTTAGAAGAGTCGACGTTATGACAAATCAAATAGCAAATTAATCGACAATCGAGGTGAATACTCGTACTATTAATCTATATTAACATTTATTTCTTCTCTACTATTTAACGGTTAATAAACTTGATCATGCTTTATTCGCATCGAGATATTCTTTTTTTTATCGATCATATTATTATTAATTACTTACTATCATGCATTGATGTATGCTTTATATAGTACGCCGAATTGAATGCGATAAACACAAATGATATATTTATGTTGATTGCTTATATGTGTATGACCGAGTCACCTCTTATGATATTAATGGGGGAGCACTAAAATGCCCGTGCATGTAAGTGGAAAATGACATTGATATTGATGTCTTTATTAATATAATTTTTAGACGGTGCTTTTGTGACGGTTGTACATAAATGATATTTATATAATAAGATTCATTGAATAGTATGTAAAACATTTAATATCTTTCATTGACATTATAATTAAACTTATAACTTCATCATTTAATATCTTTCATAGGTTAAAAATTCATACTTCCTGTTAGTGCCATATATCAAATTGATCGATTTGTAGAATTTATAAAATTATTTTGATCTTATTTTGAGTGATGTGAAATTTGGGCTATATTTTAAAATTGACAAAATTTTACTCATTTGAGTTTCTCAAAATTGGGTGTTATAGCTCGCTCCTCATAAAATTCCGTCCTCTAAATTTCTGAATTATCTGAACATGAAGAGATATTTTGTTGCTTTTTTTTATCATACAACTTTTTTAAGCATGTATTTTCATTTTATATTGACAAAAGAAATATGTCTATTCCTCAACTTTTTTAACATAAGTTTCTAAAATTTTCTCATACTCTTTAATGTAAGTTAAAATTTTCTTCACATCAATGTTTTATTGTGAAATCCACTGGTCTGCATTTGATAACCATTTCCTGAATGTTGGGATGTGAGATACATCAGGAATGTTTGACATATCAGTAGGTAAAGCTAATCTATAAGCAACAAGATCTATTCTTTCTATAATTTGAAAAAGACTGATGTACCTGAGACTCAACTTGGTTCCTAGACTAAATACGATTGTACCTTTCATTGACATGACTTTTAAAAATATAAAATCACAACTTTAAATTCATCTGCTTTGTGCTTTGGGTGATAATATTTCTGCTGTTGATCCCGCATAGTTTTTAATTTTTCTTCGATTAATCTTATTTTCTCTGCGGCTTTATCCATAAACTCAAGACCTAACATTTGACATTCACTCACTTCAACCCAAGTTAATGGAGTTCTACATTTCCTGTCATAGAATACTTCATTAATTAGCTTGCAGGGTCTCGATCTTTGGGATGTGATCTTCCCATTTGCTTCTAAAATCAAGTACACGACCTCAACTGATCTTCAAATACCTGAATTTTTTTTTCTGAGTGTCCATCAGTTTGTGGATGAAATGTTGTGTTAAGATGTAAATGTGTATCTAAGCCTTGTTGAATGTCTTTCTATAACTTGGACATGAATTTTCTTTCTCTATTATAAATGATAGTTTTTAGAATTGCGTGCAATCTGATAATTTATTTTACATTTAATTTGACTAACTTTGCAGTTGTATCTGTTTGTCTGATTAACAATAAATGAGCGATTTCGTTAGCATGTCAATAATGTTTTGAACAGACGCATTGCGATGCAAACAAAGCTGTTCATGTCCTTACAGATGACGCTGCTCGAAGCAGACGAAGCTCGAGCCAAAGATGAATGATTCTCATAGATTAACGTCAAAGATGAAAGATGTAGAAGAGAACGATATGGCGAAGCTCTGATTCCTTGTAACGGGAAAGCTTCCGTTCTTCTCATTCCACAATTGAAAACATATAATACATATTTAATACACTCCTATCTCTATAGGTTAGGAATAATTTTGATTTTGAAAATATCATGTAATTAGTTCTCCTTTAGTTAGGTTAACTTTATCAAGCTTCTTACTATATAAGATTTCTAATATACAAACATTTGATTTAATAATTTCCATGATAATCATTACCGCTCGGTGTTAATTTTTAGATAACAACAGAAGTAAACTTAAGACACAGAATTTTATTATCAAGCTTGATTTTCATTGAACCCAACCGACTTGTGATTGAAATGAACTCGGTAATGTTCTCATTGTGCAGAAAATGAACCTTGTTGATGGCAGAGGGTTTCTTGTACTTGTTTGATTTTCTCTTTATCACACATGTTATGGTTTCTTCACTGAGAATGTTGAGGGCATTGTTTATGTATAAGGATGTGTGAATAACTCCCAGCTGTTGCTTTTCGTCCATTAAACTCACTCGGAAGCAATAGGTGATGGATTTATTTTGTCAAAGATGATGAAGCTTACTATGGTGAAAGTAGTCAACAGTTTGTTTTTTCCAGTGGTTGGAGTTTATGCTATCTAAGTTTTTGATCTTCTAGACTTTCCATCTTTCGGATTTGAGATTTTTCTACGTTAAAAATAAGGATATTAGTTTTTTGGATAATAATGATAATTTTGAGTAATAACAAAGACGAGTAATCAAAATGCTGCAACATATAAATTACACGCACACTGACATGCAGTGTATACATTTTAATGAGATTTTCCTACATTTATGATTTGCACAAAGTTAAAATATTCTAACTAGTTAAAAATTGTACAATTAGAGTTTGCATTTCATATGAAATGGAAGAAAAGATAGAAATTCTACTTTGTCAAATACCATATGGTGGAAGGAGAAAGCAGTTGCCTGCTGGTATGAGTTGTTATCGGCAATCACTTTTATTTTCCATGATTTTGAGGGTAAAGAAAACACAATTTTAGACCACTTTAACAAAGGAGATCAATGATTGCTGTGATGGGGTGCTAACGGGCCAAACCCTTCAATTTTTTTTTTCACATTTTATAGGTGTGAAGAGCAACAATCAATCTTCTGCACGTTGAGTCTAAAGCTGGTTAACAAAAGTTATTAAATGGTTCAGAAGATTGACAGTAAGGTTATATGTAGTGGTGCAAAAATCTTTTAGAAGCCACATGATTTTCTTTGTTCCCCCTCTCTGTTTATGCAACTGACCAAATGATCGATCCCCTTACAGCCTCTTGGTTTGCTGACTATTGTGGAAGATAAAACATTGGTGTGAATTTTTAGGGAGTAAGTTGAATATATAAGATAGTGTTTTATGGTTTATGTGCAATAAATCAACTTTAAAATTGATTACGAGAGTCTCACATGTTGTTTTGAATTATTCCATCCACATTCTAAATCATAACCTCCATTAAAGATTCACAATTATAATAAAATTAGCTTATATAATTGGAGAGGAGCAAATTGATGAGAAATTTGCTTATATTACTCAATAGAAGTATGTCTCGTGGCAGATTCAAGGTCATTGTGCGCTTGTCAAGAAAATGGGCACATTTAGAGAGATTGTCATAATTTGAAAAGGAAATTTGAACATATTAATGACAACCTTAAGGGGGACGAGCTAAGTGTCACTAACCAATCAGGGGCTTGAAATTAATCAAGGTTGGAACAGATGATGAGACGGTGGAATTAAATTTTATATCATTTTAATTTTATCACTAACAATTTAATATTCAACTATTAATTGAAAGAGTCACTAAATAAAACCACTAATTAACAAATAAAAATGTTTACCTTTCTGGTTGCTAGTCTTGCTTTCTGTACATAATAGCTCCTCTAGTATTTATTTTATTCGAAAGCTAAAAACTTAAAAATTTATTAAAATACTATAATGAGTTATCTAGAATAACCCAATGGTCACATTTTTAAACTACAAATAACCCAAGAAAGAGAAGGTAATATGCATGCAGATTTTTTAAATTTCATTCTAGAATATCATATAATAATATAATGTATGTATTCATGACATTTACCAATGAAAATAATCTAAATTTTTGATATGCGATAATTTTAATTTTTTTTCATACTCTTAACTTCGCATCCATCTTAAGAGTACTGTGAAAACATATAACCTAACACACCCCCGACCGATATCATCCAGTCAGCACATCGGTTCATGATCTAATTTATAGGATTGTCTGATGTGGAAATTTGTCTACCCGCTCTTGGCTGATATTCTCCCTTCAGCACAGCGATTAGAGATCTAAACATCACAATTGTTAGAGGTGGTAGGATAACATCTAAGCGAACGGGTATGTTGGTGTCTCCTGCCTTTACCATAAGGGGGTGACTTCTCTTAGCATGCATATACAAATATTCATATATACACTCCTTCATTCTTTCTATCATACAATCTTTTCTTATGAAACACTTTATCTCTAACTATTGATGAATCATTCTTACTAGATTTATAGGCCATGGAATAAACTGATATATGCACCTATATTGGAATATACATATTATGTAGTCATATAATCTATTCTTAGGAAAACTACAATAAAACTGTTTATACATAATTGCTAGTATGCATTCTTTATATATATAACAATATGAAGAGTCTTTCTAATATATGCCTCAATGATATATAACATAAATTATAAAAAATTGAAGTCAAAATACATTTAGAAATAAGAAATAATATTGTAATTTAGAAATTTAAGTACTCACCTCAATCCTAAATAAATTCCTTGCTCTTGACTTCCGTCACATCCTTCAAGTTAACACCTATAATATAAAATATTATTCATATTAATAAATTTTACTCATATTATTTTATTATGTTTTAGTTAATTATGATTAACTTTTTTATTTTGTCATTTTAATTAAGAGTTTAAATCCTTAAATTTTAAGTTTAACTTTTGCAGTTAATACTAATATTAAATAATTAATTTAAATTAAATATTTTTGGAAGTAGGACCCTAACCTTCCAATAATATCGTCAACTTTACTAGATCCAATTCTGAAGCTTGTTCATGTTTGAATTCCTAACATTAACTAACAAGAATCCGCATTTCATACATCAATATTTATTAAATTCAATAATAAATAATTAAAACCTACTCTCAGCTTATTAATTGCTGGATCAATTTCCTATTAACTGACTTGAGCTTCCTCTTGAAGAAACCATGTGCACAGGAGCCGCCCCTTGTCGCCTCCCCTTCCTTCTTCCTTCATGTTTGGCCCTACTTCAACATAATATGGCGAGGTCACCTTCCTTCGTCTAGGGTTTCCTGCACTGTTCTTCCTTTTCGACTCTACTCTAACCCACATCAGAGGCGCAAGACACGTGTGAGCCTCGTCTTTTTTTCCTTCTTCCATTTTGCCAGGCTAGGGCACAACTCTTCTTCCTCACGACATCATCCTTCCTCCCATGCATGAGAATCGAGCATCTCCATTGCAAAAGCGACGTCGTCTTCTTGACCTAAACGCACGTGAGTGCCGAATCAATTGTAAGCAATGTTGACAGTCTTCCCTGACTCAAATGTGGTGTCGACACCAAGATTTGAGATGGTCACAACCTTCTTTCTCTACTTCTTCCTTTTCGCTCTTTGTTTCGTCTCTTTGAAATGAGATGTCCGTTGCCTAAAAGAAACTAACGAGATGATTGATCAATAACTCTGCCTTTTGAAATTTCTTTGCGTTTTTGTTTTTTTGTTACTACACTAACAAATGCTAGTTTTATTGCAAATTGGTATGGTTCTTATGTATATGATGCTCTTTTGTTGAATAATGGAGATAATTGCGAAGATAAATGGTTTTTGAATTTAGTTGGTTCATACATTATTTATCCTACTTGTTAGTTTTTTTCACATATAGGTCATGTTTTGGTGATTATGTCTATACGTGAGATTGTTTGGTGACAGTTCTAGCATTATAAAGATGTATGATGTTGTGACTAAAATATCGACCGGAGTGGGAGATTTTATCGAATCTTAAGTTTTTTTTTTCCTTGAGTGTTCATAATGATGCATGATGCATATTCTCATGAGGCATTGTACTATATAAAATGGTTTTTTTTTTCTCTGGAACCAAATGTATTTTGGGTTAGTTGGACTAGGATACGACTTGTTGATGATCAAACCGGTACATTTCCAACATGTAATGCCAATTGGTTGATAATGATTAACCTGGTGGTTCGGTGCCAAGCCACTAACATTGTCAGAGGTTGGTCTGTGGATTATAGACAAAAAATTAAACAATGGTCTTACGGGTAATTGTTTTCCTTGAGTTCATTAGGGAAGATGTTTTAAGCCATGTTCATTAACTTAGGCTCATTAGAAATTTTTTTGATAGTGTGCATTTTGCATTCTATATCAAAAAGGTCCAAAAATTCTACATGTATGCATCTATGATGTACAAAATTGAGATCTAAGAGTTCTTATCATCATCTACATGCATCATAATAAAAGATCCATTAAGGGCAAGCCTAGTACAAAAATGGGCTACCTTGTTACAGTCTTGTGGTACATCAAAAAACAAAACTTTCTAAACTTGAGCTCATCATCATTTTGTTTTGCTCCTTCATGGTTGATCTCATAAACTGCATAATGTTAGTGTTATCCCCTTCAATGATTATGATGCCATTGCATTCAAACATCCATGGTTCAAAAATGTTATGAAGGAAACAAATAGCTTCATGCTACACTTTAGCGCAATCCCAATGCTCCATAACCTGTTTCGTTGTGATAAGTTTCTCATCTTGTTCATTTCTAATAATGGCACTTGTGGTAGTGATACCAGAAGGTAGAAGAGCTTCGTCGACGTTGACTTCAATCCTCACCTTGTTCATTTCTAATAGTTGCACTTGTGGTAGCGATTCCAGAAGGTAGAAGAGCTTCATCGACGTTGACTTCAATCCATAGCATCCCAATTGCTTATGTGTTCAAACGCTAGGCTTTTCCTTTTTGGGGCTGTTTGGTTTGCTAAAAATGAAATGCAATGTAAAAGATTAGTAGAGTACTATAATTACAACACATTTGAAATGTTTTAGAGTTGTTTGGTTCATCGTAAAATAAACGCAGGACTTTATATTTTTTGTTTGGTATGAAGTCGATTGAAAATAATTTATTTCAAAATATATTTTTGAAAATATATTTTTTTTGTTCTGTAGTAGGGGCAAGACGCCGACAGGTGTGGTGGGCTGTGGGAGGACGGCTGGCGGTGGCGGCTGGTGTGGGCTGGGAGGCGAGCGAGAGGACGACTAGCAGTGGGTAGACAACTGGCAGCTGGTTACTGCGGGAGGCGAGCGAGAGGACGACTAGCAGTGGGTAGACAACTGGCAGCTGGTGGCAGCGGCAGCGTGTTGCGGCGACAACGAGTTGGGAAGGCGGCGGTGGGCAGGCATGTGGGCAGGCTGCGACGGCGGTCAGGGGTGGGGCTGGCGGCCGACGAAAGTTAGAGGCGAGGGTGGCAATGAGTGGCGTGCAGGGTCAGGGGTTGGGGTTGGCCGACAGTGGCTTGCCGATATTATTTTTATATTTTAAAGAGCAGTGTAATTCAAATTTAGTTAAATCAGGCGAATTCTAAATTAATCCCAAATGAAGTAAGGTGTTGTGGGAAATCAGAGAAGAGGTAGAATAATTTTGTATTTTCTTTATTTACATTGAGAATACATGGTATTAAATAGGAGATTACGAGACGAAAAAATAGGAAACTATTTAACAAATTCCCTCGATTAAGGAATTACTAATTAATTCTAATTCCCTTAATTTAAGGGATTCCAAATTAATTGTAATTCCCTTAAATTAAGGGATTACAAATTGATTCTCCTGATTTATTTCAGTAGTATGTCATGACTCCGTTATATCTTGACACTCCTCACGGCGAGGAATAGATGTCTTGCATTCCAAGCTTGAATATAAGATCGTGAAACTCGAGCTATTCAACCGCTTTGTTAGAACATCAATTTAGTTGTCTCTTTGATGGAACATATGACATACACATCTAACCCTTCGTCAGGTTTTTCTTTGGTGAAATGTCTATCGATTTCAATATCTTATGTCTATCATGTTGTATAGGGTTGTGAGCTATATTAATAGCTGATTTGTTGTCACAGTAGAGTTTCATGGGACCCACCCATTGGACTCTCAAATCATCCAAAATGATTCTCAACCAAAGTAATTCACATAATCCTTGAGCAATAGCCCTGAATTCGGATTCCGCAGATGACCTTGTCACGACATTACACTGCTTCGCTCCTCCATGTCACTAGGTTACCTCCAAGAAAAGTACGATATCACTCGTAGTTGATCTTCATCCACTAAGGAACCAGGCATAGTCGGCGTCGGTGTAGGCTTAGGAGTAAGAGTCTCATTTCTTTTGAACAAGATTCCTTTCCGGGTTGCCTTTCGGGTAATGCAGATTACTCAGCAGTGAGCATGAAGATGCGGTTCTCTTGGATCGTGCATGAATTGGCGATCGCACTCACCGGAATATCTTATGTACAGTCGAGTGTGAAGCAGAGGTATATGAGTGCTACCAACCGGTCTCAGTACATTCTTTTATCACGAGTTGGTTCTTCTTTAGACTTTCCCAACTTATAGTTTGGATCTATTGGAGTAGAGATTGGCTTACACCGGTCTTATCGGTTTCGCTAATAAATCGATCACGTCTTTTCGTTGAGATATGAAGATCCCCTGTGTGTAATATGCCACCTCAATACTGAGAAGTACTTGATTTCCCAGGTTCCTTTGTTTCAAATTCTTTCTTAGCCTCTGCTTCGATTCATGCTTCTCTTTATCATCATTTCCGAGTTCTTATGATGTCATCCACGTAAACTAAAGAGCGATCTACTCCATGCCTAGAATGTTTAATGAAAAGAGTGTGGTCACCTTAGCTTTGTTTATACCCAGATTCTTTCATGACTTTTGCAAATCTTCCAAACCATGCTCTCGGAGATTGTTTTAACCCATAAAGGGCCTTTTTTAGCTTGCACACCTTTGTTACTGTGTCCCTTCAAATCCGGTGGGATGTTCATGTAGATTTCATCATTTAGGTAACCATGGAGGAATGCATTCTTAACATCATCATCAGCAGATTGCTCGATCGAAGTGAGCAGCACAGTGATAACGGGATTCTCACGATGTTCATTTTGCAAGCTTGGAGCAAAAGTTTCATGATAATCTACCCATAAGTACGAGTGTACCCTTTGACTACTAACGCTGCTTTTTATCTTTCGAGGATGCTGTCGTGCCATGACTTCGATGTAAAGATCCATTTGCAGATCAACAATGTTTTTTCCTTTCGGTTTATCAACGATCTCCCATGTTTTGCTCTTTTCTAATGCACTCATTTCCTCTTTCATAGCATCCCTCCATTCCCTGTTTGACAAAGCCTCCGACACATTGTTAGGAATGGAAATTGTGTTCAAACTCACAATGAACCTTTTTTTGGGCTGGTGATAGACGCTTAAGAGAGACATAGTGAGATAATGGATATAGTGGGTCTGATCTTACTGTGATTTCATTTCCAGAATATGGATTGGATTCTTGAACTTGTGTCAGTTCCGGAACGGCCTTTCTCCTTGTGTACACCTGAGGAAATCTTGGGAAATTGGGAGTGACACTGGTTTGAGTAGGAGATGATACGGGTTCTGTGACAGGATCGGGCGACTCGGGTTCAGTTGGAACATAAGGAGGATTTGGCTCTTAGGTTCAGGTTCAACAACACGGGCTGGCACAATGGAAGGTCAAGAGTTTTAAGTGGTTCAAATGACTCACAAGTACTATCTTCCATCATTGAAATCTCCCCCTGAAGAGAGGACTTGGAAAAAAAGGGTTTATTTTCTATGAAGGTGACATCTGCAGAGATGTAAGATTTTCTGGTAGAGGGGTTGTAACATTTGTATCCTTTTTGAGTGGAGGAGTACCGAGGAAAACACATTTGATTGCTTCCGGGGTCTCAGCTTCCTCTATGTTGTTTGTGGACATGAATAAAGGCAGTACACCCAAATACCCTAGGTGTGAGACCATTTGAGGTTCTGAAGTGGGGGTAGAAGCTATTAAGGACCTCTATGGGGCTTTTATTTTCTAACACACGAGAGGGAAGTCTATTGATCATATATGTGGCATTAAGAACGGCTTCTCCCCAATAGGATTTAGGAACATTCCATTGAAATAATAAGGCTCGGGTGGTGTTAAGTAAATGCCCATTCTTTCTTTCAGCTACCCCATTTTGTTGGGGTGTGTCTACACATGATGACTCATGGATAATCCCTTGTGATTGAAAGTAAGGTGATAGAATCTGATTGAAGTAGTCTCTAGCATTGTCTGTCCTAAAACCTTTTATTTTGACCCCAAATTGATTTTGAACCATTGAATGAAAATTAGGTATAATAGTGCTAACATCTGATTTTTGTTTAAGAAGAAAGAGCCATGTAACCCGGGTGCAATAAGCAATTAGGGATACAAACCAACGAGCCTCAGAAATGTTAGGTATAATGGAAGGTCCCCATATGTCACTATGAATCAAATGAAAAGGATGAGAACTTCTTTTAGTGTTAATAGGAAACGATATACGACTATGTTTTGCCAATTCACAAATGTCACAATTAAATTCAGCAATATTTAATCCTTGGAATAGGTGAGGGAACATTGTGTTTAAAACTCTAAAAGAAGGATGACCAAGGCGCAGGTGATATAGCCAAATGACATCTTTGTTCGAGGAACTTAGGAAAGATGAAGACAAATTTCTCCTATTTTTCTGTGATGATTCAAGGTGGTAAAGACTGTTCCTTTCCTTAGCAAGTCCAATCCTTTTCCCCGAGTCCTGGTCCTGAAAAACACAATAAGAAGAGTAAAAAATAGCATAGCATTTGAGATCATGAGTCAGCTTTTGAATGGACACAAGGTTTGTTGACAGTTTGGGTACATGGAGAACGTTTTTAAGGATAAGACTCGGTGTGATATGTATATCTCCAATCCCTATAACAGTAGCTAAAGAGCCATTGACCACGACAATTTTTCTATTACTTGGACATGGGGTATAGGAATGGAAGAGTTGAGGTGTGGGGGTCATATGGTCTGTAGCACCGGAGTCTATGACCTAAGAATTTGGATCATATAATTTGTCTAAGACATTCATGCAAACAGGTTTACCTGAAAGAGCCATCGAACCTGTACCAGAAGGTTTCTCAAGAGAACCCAACAAGTTTCTCAACTTCTTAATTTCTTCACTGTTGAACATTGACATGGTGAAGAAGAGGAGTTCGCAGCAATTAAGGCTGGAACACGCAGAGAAGGGAGCCCTAGAGATTCTTTTGCCCTCGATCTCACTGGCTCCCAAGTCTGAGAAGAGCCCGCAGAGAAGAATTGTGGGAAAGGCTTCTGCGGGAGGACAAGTGACGGGGAAACGCCTCAACAGGAACGACTAAAGCGGAGAAGCAGTGCGGTAACGAAGCAGCGTGGTGCGGGAAACCGCTCTCGCGGGAACGGTCGAGACGGAAACCGCTTCTGCGGGAAATTTTGGAAGAGGCGGAGAAGCTCCTAGCGACGCAGATCGACGAAGAGTGCCGAAGCCGAAGCAGAGAAACCGATATCGAAGCACGGGACGACTCGGAAGAAGCAGAGCGGTGCGATGATACCAGCGGATGACGCTGAAGAAGCGGACGAAGTACCAAGCGGTGCAGGAAGTAGATGAGTCGAACAAACACTCAACGCGAGCAGATCACACAACTTATGATGAAGCAGATCGCAAGAAGAAGACAAGCAGCAATGAAGGCTGCTCGAAAATAAGAAACCCCAGAAAAATTCTTAGGGCTCTGATACCATGTGGGAAATCAGAGAAGTGGGAGAATAATTTTGTATTTTCTTTATTTACATTGAGAATACATGGTATTAAATAGGAGATTATAAGACAAAAAAATAGGAAACTATTTAACAAATTCCCTCCATTAAGGAATTACTAATTAATTCTAATTCCCTTAATTTAAGGGATTGCAAATTAATTGTAATTCCCTTAAATTAAGGGATTGAAAATTGATTCTCCCAATTTATTTCCGTAGCTATGTACAGCTCCGTTATATCTCGACAGGTGTAAACTTCAAATTCATTTGTACTTTACATTGTATTTGTAATTCTTTATACCAGACACTATTTTCTTAAATTCCTGCAAAATCATTACCGTACACTACAAATTTACTCAACCAAACGCCCCCTTAACCTCTTGATCGCTCAGGAAGTTCTTAGAGTGCTTTGCGTAAAGTGACACCGCCAACAGTTGCTGCCTGCAGCTTGCCCATCATCGTTGCCGCCTGCTTGTAACCGACCGCCACCACAATCGTCAGCCACCTGTCACATCCGCCTGCCTTCCTCTGCTTGCTGCATTTCGCTGTCGCCGCCACCAAACTTAGCGGGTTTTTTTTTTACATTAAATTTATTTTTCTTCAAATCAAATAAGAAACTGAATTCTGCATCTATTTTACACTGAACCAAATAATTATAAAATATTCCAAACATAGTACATTACTTTAACATTGTATTTCTTTTACACTCATGTTTTCAACAAACCAAACAACCGATGTTGTTTCAGATCTACTTTGTTAGCATTAGTTGAAAATTTGATTTGGAGTTCAGCTTAAAAGTAAAATGCATGATTCTTTTCATGGAAAATGAAGCTCTTCTTTTTTGTGAATCAACGTTGGCATTATAAAGTATGTTGTGGGATGCGGTTACTATTTTACTCATTGGCAACTTCTTTTCAGAGTAAATACTCCCTAGCTTATAGTCGTGGCCTTTATTGTCACGTCATATCCTCCTCTGGTTTTCTATAAAGCTGCAGTCTTATGTAAGCTGAGCTCTGGGAGGATATTACAGGGAATTCCTTTCTACTGGAGACACATTGGAGTAATTGAATTGTCTTTATTTGATCTGGACAGCCTTAACCCACATTTATCAACAAATCCATAGAACCATGTAGACCTTGAAGGGTACTTGATTTGTTGGTACGACTTTGATAATTTACAATGAAAGCTTGTTGGAAGTCTTATGCTTTAGTGGTTCTTTAAATTGAGGACTATTTTATGCAATGTGTTTAAGTTCACTTTGGAATCACTTCCATGACTTTGGACGAGTATATTCTTCATTTTGCACCACAACGGATATTTTAGTTGATCATCTTTGGCATATAATGCTTAGGCCAATTCCTTCGACAGATGTTTTGCTTTAAATCTTTCGCCATGAAGTTCTTCTCATGCCTTTCTTTCATGAAATATTAAAAATGGTATTATAACCCAACCTCTGTACTTGCTCAATGAAGAATTTCTTGTAATCTTGAAATTACAAACTTAATATGACCATCAGATTTTCTTTTAAATCTGCGGTTTATCTTCTGAAATCTTCTTAATAATTTAGTCTAGATTATATTGTTGTAAAAACATTTTAGGGTTGGCTTCATTATTCCAATTAGTGGAGTTTTATGATACTAAATATAAAGAGTTGTGAAGTACGGGGTCTGCATCTTGATTCTATTTGAATTGCTTTCAGCCACCCAACTGGAAAGTTAACCTGGCCCCAAAAATTCAGAACCACAGAGGATAGGTTGATATTGAAACTTTATGATTTGGTTCAGCATTCGGCAAACCTTACTATATTTATTATAAATTTAAATTTCAGTTGACTGGAGGAAAAATAGGTGACCGCCTGTTGGCTGAAGCTGAAACAAATCTTGCTATAAATGTTATTCCAGGTGCGTCTGAATCCTTTGAAGTTCAGGGAAGAGGAGAGCTACAATTAGGTATGTTTTGTTTTTTTTTTCCCATTTCAGTTTATTTATCATTTATTATATTTTCAGTTTTGTATGCTTTTATATATTTTTTGAAGATTATCCTATGATCTATTAGATATACTTGTGCTTACAGTAGCCGTAAATCCCAGGTATTTTAATTGAAAACATGAGGCGTGAAGGATTTGAGCTGTCTGTGTCGCCTCCAAGGGTCATGTGAGTTTACAAGAAAGCTATTATAATATCTATATTTCTTTATTTTATTATTATTTTTAGTATATTTGTTTTGTCCTTTTTGTTTGCTACTTTAAAGGATGCTTTTATGATCTTAACTGATATTTATGTTAGACACATGCTTTAGAGGAAGTTGAAGGAAAGGCAATGGAAAAGGAGGAGATGAAAGTGAGAGTTGAATAATGTCCGATTTGCGTTTTAAGAGCTAGCATGGAAAATTAAATGGGTGACAAATGTGCATAGAGGTTCAAAGTAGGTAGAGAGGTGAGGACTGGGTGTGTGAAGGGGAATGAAGCATGATTGTTGTCGTTATTATTAAAGAGCCATTTCCTTAAACGGTTTCTTATATCAGAAGTTCAACTTTGTAAACCTATATTCATTGAGTCCTTTATCAAATCAGTACAGTAGCATTGATCATAGTGATTTAGCATCAACGCTTGTTCAACGATGGCTTTGATTCCTATAGCCGTACTCACATCCTGAGGATTTAAATTCATTTTACTTTGATGAAGAGACTCTTCTGCCAATTCCTAGATAACGTTTATTTTGTATTCGGGTTTGCTGTTATGGACTGCCGAGCACTATGATTTTTACTTCTGTCCATATGCTTGAGCCAAAATATTATCTTTGACAATTGACTTATAGAGTTTGGGAATATAAATAAAAGATCTTAAAGTTTGTAAAATATTATTTTTTATTAATAATAAAATTCTAACTTTTGTTCAGTGTTTCATACTATTTTAGAAGTTGATTCTTTTTTACTTTGCTAGAAGTGTGATTGCTAATTTTTACGGGAAATCATCTCTTTATTCTAGCATAAGATTTAACATTTTTTCTTTGTTGATTTCTTTGAATAAGCTATTCTTTTCTTAGTTCAATAAGAATAAGGATTGAATCGATATTCTAAGCTCACATGCCTAAGTTTTGAGCTATCATGTTAAACAAGTTTCAGTAGCTGAATTAGCATACATATTTAATGGTCTGGTAAGTCCTAGGGCCGACTCGTCTTTTCATTGGTACACTAAGCTTCTAGGTAGACCCAAAAAGCAAGTTCATAAGGATTGAGTTAAGTTAATTTAATAAGCTATAGTAGCCGATATGGTTAATTTAATAAGCTTCAATAGCTGATTTAGCACTATATATGATAGTTTAACATGTCCATTAATTCAGGCCTAATGGCAAATTGGCACCCCAGCTCAGAAATGTCAGGGCCAAATTATTAAGTTAATTCAATAAGCTCTAGTAGCCGAGTTGACAGACATTTGTGATAGTTCTACTAGTCCAAAGGATTAAATGATCTCCCTACCAATTCAATAAGCTTTAGTAGTCAAGTTGCATGCATGTGTGATAGTTCAAAAAGTCCAATGGATTAAATTATCTCCCTACCATTTCAACATGCCTAAATGCGGAAATATTGCTTAACTCACTATTCCTTGGTCATCTTAACATGCTCCAGTTGCAAAAGTCGACTAATTTTGCACTGGTATAACAAACATGAGGGTCTAATTAATCCCTTTACATAATTGAATTCTATTGATATTTTTTTTTATGACAATGCAAAGCGCATATAATGCTAATGTTTTAGTTTAGTGCTAAGTTATGCAAGAAAGGGTGTAATGAATATACCTGTCATAGTCTCACATGACATTTGTTTGTCGTAAAATTGGGGTTGATTAAATCAAATGGTAATTAAACTCTTGTAACGAACAACTTCTTTAACTATAGTTTCTTAATTAATTGGTTGAATACCGTTCATCTTGTCAACTATGGTTGCAGTCGAATTAGTCTACCTTACTCTTCATTCCCTTGCGCACCCGCTCTTATGTAAGCATGACTCATCCCTTTTTTCTTCACTCTCTTCCTCACATGTTGATGTTTGATTCAATCAAAGCCGATGACTTTCTCGTCATTGATCTTGATTTGAACAGGTCTTAAAGACCTTGCACCATTTTTCTTCAAATTATCTAGAGTATTTTCGTCCACTGCTGATCATCTATATGGCTTTAGGGAGGTATATGCTTGCCTTGTAGATCATGCTTAAATAAAGATGGATTGCCAACTTTTGTTAGCAGTAGTGGGTGTGACCATGTAATTTCAACATTGCTAAAATACCCATTGTCTCTTCTTTGGCTGCCATGCTTAAACAATGATGATTGGCAACTTTTGTTACCCTTGGGTGGCAGAAGTGGGCTTGACTATGCTACTTCAGTATTACTGAAATACCCATGGTCCTTATTCTTAGTTAGGTGAGGAGCAGATTTTATCATTGAAAACATTTGATGGAATGCTTTTGTACATTGAAGAACTTTAAGATTATATATGCATAGATTAAAAAAAGCCAATAATGATAGTATTTGAATTTGATGGAATATAGTCAACTCATTAATTTATTAGAATTAAATAAAAACACGACACTCAGTAGGACACGACGGAGAAAAATGATTTATGTGGCCGACCCCATTTAGTGAGGCTTGTTGTTATTGTTGCCTTGTCAACTCACTTATGTTTCCAAATAAAATATGAAAACATCGAAGTATAAACAACACAAACACCAATTATGCATTGACACATTATAAAAATAAAGACTACAATATAATATGTAGATCATAAGCATGAAATCATAAGTATAATCAAAAGCATAATCATAAGCAGGTTTATGTGTTGTTTGTAGCATGTAATCATAGCAATGTCATTTCATTGTAATGTCATTTGTTTAATACATGTGATTCAATTATTTTCATGTTCTTTCACCATGAGTCGTCAGTTACCCCAAAAGCTATATAAACTATCGATAAACGGTGGACTTCTCCCAACATAGCAATTGTCGATAGCCCCCCTGATACTCACAATTCTCTAACGTTTTGTCATTGTCTAATTTCAATGGTTCCGATTGTTTCGTCCCTGTATAAATATCAGGAGTCGGAAATACTACATGCCTTTATAATGTATTTGCAAGCATTTATGTAATAGTCTATCAATAGCATTACTCTTAACATTTAAATCATCACTCCTACATCAAACATTTATCAGGCATTACATGTATCATAGGCATAAACATGAAGTATAATAAATGAATACATGTAGAAAAGTCGTATCATATGCATAGTCATATGTAGCATAACCTGACAATATCATTACATGCATTGTAAGAAAAGTAAACGTGCATTCATACTTTCAATTATATATACTCATTTACAATATGCAGGAAGTTCTAAACGCATCCGTGTCAAAATAAAAATCATATGAAAAACTATAGAAGATTATTTTTCTTAAATTAGCACAAGATTATTTCACCTGACCCACACACTTGTCTTAGCTCGTCATATAGGCAACCTGAGGGTCGTAGGCAACATATTATTTTATAAAATTTAGCTCGTAACATTCATTAGCTCAAAAATGTATTTTACTCGCCAAAAGATAACTCAAAAGCATATGTCTAGCATAAATTTGCCTTTCCGAAATCATCAAATGCACTTTTCTCCCTTCCTATCATCTCAAATTTTCTTCTCACTGATTTCATGCTAATTCGCAAAATCAATTACGACACTTCTAGCAGAAAATCGACACCTTCGAAGACTACCGAAAACGAAAAAAGCACGAAAAATGAGGCAAATGTAAGAATGGAAGGGCGATGAAGGAAATGAAAGTCTCAAATGTTGTGAGAGAGGGATTCAAACTTATAGAAATTGTCCTGGAACCTTGGATCGTGCCTTGTGGCACTCGGGCCTGCGCCCAGTTTGTGTGGCTGCTACAGTAGCCCAATTAAATTTCACGCAGGGGGCTTGTCGGATGGATGCTCTAGACGAGTGAGACCGCAAAGGGAGAGGGGAATATCACGAAGCTCTGGAGAAGATATGATTCATGCATCAAATAAAATGGTGTGAGGCTATGGTGAACATTGCGTGTACAGGATATTAAGGGAGGATTAGGATAATTAAAGATTAATTAAGTTAATAATACTTAAATCTTCTCAATTTAATCTTTCTCAATCCGTTTATTATTCATGCATGACGTTTTATATAAAATTGATCAATTTCTTATGTAGAATTTAATAAAATTATTTCGACTGAATTCTGAGAGTCGTAAAATTTGAGGTTTTTTTTAAATGTACCAAACTTTACCTGGTTTCTTGAAAATTGGGTGTTACAAAAAACAACCAGACATTTTTAAATGACTTATGAAGACTCACAGTTCAAACATCGCCTCGAATAGATGTGCCAATGCTTCGAAAGGCATGTTGATGCATTATAATGGAGGTGCAAAACATAATTTATCAAACATGCTCAAATGAATACTATGAATACTCTTTGAAAATAGATGACTAACTAGCACATATCTAATCTCAATGGTCATGAAAACACATTTCATATAATCATGACACTTTTCTGGTTGATTTGACAAATAAGCCAAGGTGTGTTGATGCATTAAAATGGGGGTGCCAAGCATAATTCATCAAACTTGTTCAAATACAACAACAACAACAACAAAGCCTTAATCCCACTAAGTGGGGTCGGCTACATGAATCCTTTTTCTCCATTGCGTCCTATTTAGTGTCAAATTTTCGTTTAATTCTAATAAATTAAGATCATTTTTTATGCAATAAGCCCAAGTTTTCCTAGGTCTACCTCTGCCTTTCTTAACATAAGTTGTATCTAAAACATCTACTCTCATAATTAGATCATCAGGTGGTCGACGTTTAATGTGACCAAACCATCTAAGGCGACTCTCTCTAATTTTATCCGTCACTGGTGCAACAAAAACCCTATTACGGATATAATCATTTCACATTTTGTCTCCATGTGTAAAGCCACTCATCCACCTAATCATTCTCATCTCAGTAACACTTAACATTATGCTTCTCTTTTAAAGGCCGACATTCAGTACCGAAGAGCATTGCAGGTCTCACCACCATCTTATAAAATTTTTCTTTCGGTCTAGCGGTACTTTTCTATCACACAATAGGCCGGTCGCATTCCTCCACTTCAACCAACCAACCTGAATGATAAGAAAAATATCATGAATGCTCTTATATGATTATAAATGTAATCCAAATGATTATTAAAACAGATTTCATAATCGCGAAACTTTTCCAATTTATTTGGCGGATAAATCAAGGATGGTTTGATTCTAGTATCATGATGAGTCATGAGTATTGAGTTGCATGTCTAAACATGAGATTGTAAGCTCATTGATACCTTTTTAGGGTTCCTAAAGTGCGTTTAGGAAGAGGATTTAGCGGGGAGGTGATTTGGTAATAGCAAAGGAGCAAGAATATACTAGGTTGAAGATGTTTGGAAGGGTATATGGGTTCAAATTTGTTGTTGGACAGTAGATTGAAGGCGGTTGGTTGTGGTCAGAACTAAGAATCTTCTTGGGCTAGCTGTAGCTATTTGAAGAAGCAGCTTCACAACTACTACAGAAGAAACAATTTTCCAAAAAACTGTGGTGTTTATTTCAAATTTATTTTATTTTTAAAAGTTTGACCGCAGCTTTTTGTTTACCACCACACTTTAACAACTGAAAAAATAGCTTTCCACCATGAAAATTTCTAAAAAGTAGCAAGAAAGCAGTTGCCCATACAGAATTGTGGTTGTGGCCTGAAAAGCAAAGCAGGCCGAAAATTTTCCCAAACACTAGAAACAACGGTCAAATAACGAAATAGTGAATTATGAGCAACGAGGTGGTTCCACCTCCTGTTCCTGAGTAAGTAAAATACATGCAAATCACTTGCAAAAGTTAGATGATATAACACTCTAGAGAGCATGATAGAGAATATAATCTCCAAACACAAAAGCGATAACAAAAAAATTCCAAAACAACCAAAAGACCACACATAAATAGCTCCCTAATAGGTAGTACTCTAATTAGGAAAAACAAAATCGGAAAAAAAGATCAAAAAAAGAAAAAATAAGAAAAGAAAAAGGAAGGAAAAAAAGAAATTGTTGAAATCACAAACCGGATAAACCCATTCTCCCATGATCGTGGGATAAATTCCACAATACTCGGCTTCCTGTAACGCAGGATTTTCGCTCACACGTTTCTATAGTAGCTCCCAATCATTTTCCCTGGATAGGAGGAGCTTTTTTTTCTTCCTAGTAGCTTACTGGAATCGATCTATCACCATCATAATAAATTCATTGTCTTGCTATGTCAGGAACTTTTGAAAATCTATAATCATGCTCATCCCAAACAACTCTAAAACACATGCGTTATTCCTTATTCTGTCTTGATAGAATAAATAACATTCTTTTTTTGGCACAATCATAGTTTAACTGCACATATATGATTATTCTCACAAACTACATATCGTGCTATTAAATTTGTAACATGTTTTTCCCATTTCTCGTACTCGACTGTGTGCATCTGATTTGACATGTTTGTCTATTTGGAGAAATTGACCCTAGAATGAAATCGATGAGATACTGAATCACTCTTAGTGGTAATCACTCATGAGGTAATCTGCCAGTCATGTTATCCAGAAACTACCTCAACAGGGGTTGTCTCTTTTTTGAAATTTTCTCCTTAGACTTGCTACCTTCAAGGACAACCAATGTTAGTCCTATTGGAATCTCTCACATGATCTCACTTGTCAATAGCATCTGTCCCTTATCTGTTGGAAGCTGATTCTCTTTTCTGATGTCTTCATTCTCTCTTGTGCCACTATCCTTCAACTACTCCTTGCTCAGCGAAAGAAATCACCCTTCTTTTTTAGGCAATCCGACTCAATGTGGTTGAAACCGTGACACTTGAAGCATTTTTTGGTTGAGATGGATTTAGGAGTGTTGATGGTCTCCACTCTAGGTTGCTTTCTCTTTAGGTAGGATGACTTGGGTGCTTTGCTGTGTATACTCTTGCTGTTCGATCTTATACCTAAACTTTGTTTGAAGGATGGTGTGATATAATTTCGTTGTGTTGTCTCCCCACTTTAAGATCAAGGGTCTGGACATACTTTAATTTCTAGTAGGGTTGTAATCGTACAACGTTACAAAGGAAGGGTCTCAATCCCCCAATATATCTAATTATGGTGTTCTCATTAGTTCACACTTCTAACATAAGCTGCTCGAATTTTGCTGCGTACTCAAGTGACAGGTCTTTCTGCTGTACATGGTAAAGTCTCAAAATTACATTATATCTGTAATGCATTGATAGATATTTCCGTTGCATCTCTAATTTAATTTTGAAATAAATAATGATTTTATTTTTTCCTTTCGGTTGTCGAAGATGTTTCAGGTTCCATCAAGGAAGGATTCTTCTTAAATTTAATAGCGACTAGTTTGAACCTCTATCAAATGAAGCTTTTTTATACTCAAAATCTGTTCCATTGTTTGGAACCACTCGATGAACTCATCTGGATCCATGCGACCGTAACCCAACAAGTCAAATTTCACTTCAAAATCTTGGATTCTTTATTATTCAATGCCAAATCGTTGGGGGTGTTTGTTCTTCATAATTGAAAATTTTATGGTGGAAGAGATTCAGCTCCTTCTCTCGATCTGATGAGTCACCGACGTAGCTATGGGTGATCTCATCGTCTCTTTGCAAAGGCAGCAATCCTTTATTATAGTTGGAGAATTTCTTGCTGCATATCCTCTATAGTGATCTCCCGAATATCTCGTTGATGGTTTCTTCTTGTCTGCATTATGCTCGTTCTTCCAATGAAAGTTTCGACAGAAAAAGAAAATGTCTTAGGGTTAGGGCTTGGTAGGTGATGTTGAAAAAATTTTGTGGTAGTTCAAAAGCTAGCTGATGCTTTGGGCTTTGGTGGTAGGCGTTGGGATTGATTTTTGGTGGATGTATGGATGACAAATCTCTAAAGATTTTGGATTTTCCGGGCTTTGATACTAGATGATGCCGTTCTAGGGTTCCTAGTGAGTGTTTATGAAAGGTTTTAGTGGGGTGGTGATTGTGGAATAACAAAGGAATAAGATGTGAGGTAGATATCGTTTGGAAGAGGATATGAGGTGAAATTTACTGTTGGATAGCAGCTTGAATTGAAAGCAGTCGTCGAAAAACGAAATGACAGAGTATGAGTGGTGAGGAGGTTCGACATCTGTTCTTAAGCAAGATACATACACACCACTCTCAAAAGGAAGATGATACACCACTCCAGGGAGCATAAAATAGAGAACAAAATCTTAAAACACAATAACAATTACTCAAAGTCTTCAAAACTGCCAAAAGCCTATATATAAATAGGTCTCTAATTGCAACTACCTTAATTAGAAATAATGAAATAGGAAAAAACCAGAAAAGAAAGAAAAAGGAAAAAGAAGAAATTGTTGAAATCACAAACCAGGCACCCTGTTCCTGTGATCATATGATTTTGATTACACGATACGCGAAAATCTGTACCGTGTGACTTCCACTTCCGCGGTTCTGCAACAGCTTCTGCTTCACCCACCATTATGCATTCATTCTAAATTTAGTCGCTACAGCACGTATCTGGATTTCTTATAAACTTGAGGCTTTAAGTCCTAGTCTATTGGATCCTTTTAACATACAAAATTATCACTTTCAAAACTCCTATCAAAATTCAGAATGATTGTTCAAAGCAAGTTGAAATTTGGTTCTTCTACTGGATGTATGTCCATCCTAATCGATAGGGCTGTCATAATGTATGCCCGTCTCAATTAATTGGCCTTTCGTAAGGTTAGTAGGTTTGCCAAACTAAGCCAGTTAGGATATTAATTTAAAGGATAGTTCATAAGATAAATTACCACGCTTTTCTCATCCCCAAGGTTCTAAGTATCTTTCATGGGTGCATTTGATCAAATCAATAAGATTAATTTGGATCAATACAAGTTCTATAAACCTATTGATACCGGAGTTAACCCAAACAATAATAGATAACAAAATAGTATTGTTTTAAATTCAAATAGTGAAGTTACAACCACACAACTAAAAGGGCAAATTACAATAATACGACACGAAAATCTAAAATTGCGATAAATGACAACACCAACTCAAATTAGGGTGGATTGTAGGTGATGGTGGTGGCTGTTGGGGGTTTGGAATGGTGGTGATATGGTGGGAGTGCGGAGCAATTGGATGGATATAACACAGGAACAGGAGGTCCGTGCAGTCTTGGGTGACAACAAGGTGGAATTTGGGTTTTCAGAGGCTGGAATAGCGGATATGTGGTAGGGAGGCTAGGTGGTAGGGATGTGGTCCAGGATTGCTGGAACATCTGGTGAGAAGGGGAGGATATTTCTGGTGGCTAGAATAGCGATGGAAGCAAGTGGGAGAGCTGGAATACAAAGGCGGGAAAGAGGGAGATGGCGGTGAGGATGGAGGTGGCAGGGAGGTGCGGGGTTGCAGGAGATGAAAAAGGTGTCGTCCAGGGGCTACAACAGTTACGACGATGGGGAGGTTGTTGTAACACCTAACTTTGAAGAAATAAGGTAAAGTTCGACACCTTTGTAACATACCATCAGTTTTTTCATCTCTCGGAATTTGACCGAAATACTTATATGACATTTCAGCCACGGTGATGACCCATGATGAAAGGACATGAAAATAGTTGAGTCATATACATTAAACAAGTAACATTACTATGAAATGATATCTATAAAATGACGTTATGATTAAATACGATAAAAAACCTATGAACATGATTATGAATATGGTTTTGATTATACTTATGATTTCATCCGCACGACCTACATGTTACACTTCATAGTTGATTTTTATACTAATGCTCTCTTTTCATGTTCTCTACCATGCTAGTTTGTTATTACTTATGTATGTTGACATGTACAATTTTCTACGAGCATGTACGTGTTCATTTTCCATGCAATCTTATGTTAGCCCTTATAATTTCTCTGAGCTCTTTGTTGCTCATGTTTCATTGTTGCCTTCAAGGTAAGGCAACGAGCATCGGGGCAAGTAGGCAAGTGTGTCATTTACAACTTTTGCATGATAGTTTTAGGAGCTTGTTTTTATGTTCTTGATACGTTTTTTTATTTTATTGATTTTAGCATTTCTGTATAGTTTTTCATATTTTGGATGATATGATTTCTATGCTTCCATGTATGTATATAATTGAATTATGAAATGCAATATATGACATATGTTGGCCTGATTACAAAAGTCAAGATGAGTTCTGGTTAGGGTTTGTCTGACCATATTATTTATCTTTGTCGCTCAACAGACTCTGAAGGGGACCGGTTGGGATGTGACAAAAAGTGGTATCAGATTATGGTTATTGGATGAAAAGAATAAAGGAATCGTGTTGGGTTTAGAAGAATGATATCATATATGAATTTATTTATACAGTGCTATATGTTGATGAATCTGGGGTGGGCAACCTTAATGACTTAATGGTGTCATATGCGTACGATAAATTTATTATATGATAAATTGCATGTGAATAATAAATTATGCCAAAGCAGATAAACATGCTTTTAGATGAATTAGAAAATACCGAGTTTAGTCGTTTAGGCCGAGCGTAGAGCACGAAGTAGGATTTGAAAATATTTTGGGCAGAAATGAAAATCAGAATAAGATAAATGCATCAAAACAAATAAGTTACAGGGCATTATGCAACTGATATCACAAGTGATTGACAAAATGACTGCTATCGAAAGATTCTCTACCAATATAGGCCCAAATCTGGAACTGGTGCAGCAGTGAATCAACACAAGCCACCTCATTCAATGGTGCTAGTGACCCTATAGTTGATGAAGATTGACTTTTGAAGGCCAGAAAAATTTTTGATGGTATGATTTGTTCGGAAAATAGAAAAGTGGTACTAGCTGCTTTCATGCTAAAAGACGAAGTAGAAAGGTGGTGGCGACACAGAGAGAAAGATTTCAGCTGACAACTCTTTCATAAATTCAATGGGATGACTTTGTTAAAGTCATTAAAGAATAGTTCATTTTGCCTTCAGCCAGATTAACACTGCAAGATAAATTCTTCAATCTAACTCAGGCTTCGAAGTTATTTATGTAATATAAGACAAAATTTACTTCTCTTTCCAGATATGCACCCCACTATGTTAGCAACCAGGAAGGAAGTGTTGTAGATTTTTGCGTAGTCTTAAAGATCAGTTGATTTTGGCATTGGTTCCATTGGAAATCAACGATTTCTTAGTGCACATTGAAAGAGTCAGAAGAATCGAAATAAGTTAAACTTTTTCAGTCAACAGTGACAACCTCAGACAAGCAAGAGAAAGGATTTTGGCAAGTGAGAACACTTCCAAAGCGAGAAAATCAAATCAAATGGTAAGCAGAGGCAGCTTCAAATAGAAAAATCAATTTGGTAAAAGTGTTGAAAAAAACATTCTAGGCGTTGTTTGATTGGTTCTGAAAAATTTTACAAATATTGACAACCAGGGCATATTCAAATTAGTTGTCCACAAGAAAAGAAGAGGACAACATATCACAAACAATTTTATGACAGTGACAGTCTAGAAAATTTTTGGAAGGTACTCAGCCTAGCAGAACTTAGTTTTTAGAAAAGCCTTCAGTGCATACAAAAGCTGAAACTTCAGAACGTAGAATTGAGGAACCAGTAAAAGCCCGAGTTTTTTGCAATTATCCCTCAAGAAGCAAAAAAAATCTGAAGAAATGGTTACAAATATGCTTCTTATTCAAGATCAACCTAACACTACAACAATAACAACAAAGCCTTAATCCCACTAAGTGGGGTTGGCTACATGAATCCTTTTTCTCCATTGCGTCCTATTTAGTGTCATATTTTCATGTAATTCTAATAAATTAAGATCATTTTTATACAATAAGCCTAAGTCTTCTTAGTTCTACATTTGCCTTTCTTAACATAAGTCGAATATAAAACATCTACTTACCTAATCGGATCATCAGATGGCGACGTTTAATGCGACCAAGCCATCTAAGGCGGCTCTCTCTAATTTTGTCCGTCACCGGAGCTACACCAACCCTATCATGAATATAATCATTTCGCATTTTGTCTCTAAGTGTAAAACCACTCATCCACCTAATCGTTCTCATCTCGGCAACACTTAACTTAGTATTATGCTTCTCTTTTAAAGGCCAACATTCAACACCATAGAGCATTGCAGGTTTCACTACCTTCTTATAAAATTTTCCTTTCAGTCTAAGCAGTACTTCTCTATCACGCAATAGGCTCGAAGTATTCCTCCACTTCAACCAACCAACTTGAATTCTACTACTAACATCCCCATCTCTATCACCATCGCTTTGAACAATAAACCCGATATATCTAAATCGTTAACACATTTTAATAATTTGATCATCAAAAGTTATACTTCTGTCACTAGAGCTACCATTGCTAAAATAACATTACGTATATTCAGTTCTAGTTCTACTAAAACGAAGGTCTTTAGACTCCAATGAAGACCTTCATAATTCAAGTTTTTTCTGGGTTTTTTCTCTCGTCTTATCCACGAGAAGGATATCATCAGCAAAAAAACATACACCAAGGTACATCCTCTTGTAAATGTCTAGTAAGACCATTCATAACTAATGCAAAAAGATATGAGCTTAAAGTTTGTCCCTGATGTAAACCAACAGAAATAGGAAAATATTTGGTCAATCCTCCTTCAGTTTGAACACAAGTAACAACTATAGTATACATATATTTAATGACTTGAATACAAGTCATATCAACACCTTTCTTGTCAAGGTCTCTCCAAAGGATATCTCTTGAAATCTTATCGTAAGCTTTTTTTAAATCAATAAAAATCAAATGTAGATCCTCCTTATTATCGTTGTACTTCTCCAGCAGACCTGTCAATAAATGTGTAGCTTCCATAGTAGACATGCCCGTCATAATCCAAATTTATTTGAGAAATCTTGGTAATACGTTTTAACCTATGTTCAATTGCTCACTCCCATAATTTTAAAGTATGACATGTCAATTTTAATCCTCTATAATTTGCACACTCTTGTACATCCCTTTTGTTATGGGGACTAAAATACTCTTCCTCCACTCCTCTGACATCTTCTTAGTTTTTAAAATAATATTAAAAAGTTTAGTAAGCTAAGGAACTCTCAAATCTCCTTAATATTTCGACACATCAATTGAGACATCATCAAGTCCTACAGACTTTCCGCCCTTGGTTTTCTTTAAAGCTCCTCAACTTTTTTTTACTAATGCGATAGTAAAAATGAAACGTTTTATTATTAGTAACGATACTAATATCACTACGGTCGATCATATTTTCAGAAACTTTATTAAAAAGTTTATCAAAATTACTCACCCGCTTATGCTGAATATTTTTTTCTAAGAAAACACTTTTATTTTCATCTTTAATATATTTTACTTGAGTTAAATCTTTACTTTTCTTTTCACTTTGTTTGACTAGTTAATACATATATTTTTCATCCTCCTTAGTATCTAATCTATAATAAAAATCACTAAAAACAGAATTTTTAGTCATAGATTGTTCTTTTAGACTCCATGTGGGCCGTTTTATATTTTTCCCAGTTATCTAAGTTTTTTTTATTTAAACCAATTTTTATAACATAACTTTTTATATTTTATATTTTCTTGCACATTGTTATTTCACAAACATTTTCTTTTGATTTTTCAAGTACATCTTTTGCTACTTGTTTAATAGTATTTGTTACTTTTTCCCATATATCTTTTGCTTGAATATCCCAAAATTTTAAATCTTGAATTTTACTCATAAAATAATTTATTTGTTTTTTAGATACCCCCATCTAATTCTATGATGATGAATCACAATATTCTTTATTTTAAAACACTTCATATTAAAATCTAGAACTATTAATCGATGTTACAATCCTTACAATCTCGACGATCTCTTCTTTTCATAAGAAAATAATCAATTTTTTATTTTTTTAGATCTATTCTTATAAGTAATAAGATGTTCATCTCTTTTCTTAAATAAAGTATTAGTAATAAGCTCAAATCGTATCTTTAGTAAAATCTAATATGATTTCTATCTTAACTCGTTAATCATTCAATATATGATAGCTAGCATGAATATTTCGAAATCTTCTACTACTCTACTGAACGTATACATTTAAATCTCCTCCAATTAAAATTCTTTCTTCAAGAGGTATCAAGTATATTAAGTCTTCTAAGTCATTCCAGAATTTATTTTTAGAGCTTATATCTAAGCCTATTTGAGGAGCATAAACACTTAAAATATTGAAAATCTTACTATCAATAATAATCTTAATTGCTATAATTTTATCTTCAGCTCTATTAATTTTTACAACATTCTTTCAAACTCTTATATATAATTATACTTACACCATTTTGAGTGCGACTCTTACCAGAATAACAAAGTTTTAAATCCTAAGTTATAAATCTCCTTATCTTTTTCTTCAACACATTTAGTTTCTTGAATACATAAGATATTTATTTTTCTATGAATCATAATATCAATTAATTTCATTAATTTACCATTGAGAGTAGCTATATGATTTTATCTTAATACTAGTATCACGTACTAACTTCTTTACCCGCATCCTTCCGTAATGTGGGAACCATTACTTATTTAACACTACTCGGGCTCCGGTGTAGCGGCCCTTGAACCCTTTTCACTGTATTCAGGTCATACAACGTGTCACTTCTAGGGGGCGCCCTAGCACTTACACAATGATTAAAAGGATTCATGTCATGATTTTTTTCGATAAGTTTTACGCTGGCTGTCGACTACCTAACGCAACCGTCCATATTTCAGATCTGGACTTGAGACTGGCAAGATCAACCTAACACTGTTCTATTTATTTCAGGTGCATTGCATTTCTTTATTTTTGATGATTTTGTTGCCTGTTTATAAGTTAATATTATGCATTTTTCTTCTGCTCTGTGTTATTATGCTCTCGAGAAGTGGTTTTTACGTCAACAGAAAATGCGCAGTACATGTTCATGCTCATGATAAAAAGTTGCTAGCATAATTGATTATAATACCATTCTGATTTTTGTTGTCATTTTGGGGAGAGTTGATGGATAAATCCTGTTATATCATATGGTGAAAAATCTTGTTATATCATATGTGATCGAAATGCACAATCATCTCCGATTGATGCACTAAATGTTGAGAAGTATTTGCGAAGTGGTGAACTGATAATTTTAGCAAAATTAGAAGTGCTGAATAAAGATGTGTAAGAATTGAAAAACGTTCTAGTGCTTTCAAAATTTTATGATATATTTCCTGAAGAGTTGCAAGGGCAACCATCAGAACGAGAAGTGGCGTTTGGTATTGATGTGCAATCGGGAACATCTGCAATTTCCAAATCTCCATACAAGATTACTCTGAAGGAATTGCAAGAATTAAACTGTCAATTGCTGAATTTGATAGATAGGAAGCTTTCGGACCACCCTTTCCAGCCAGAAAGGTTTTATCAGGCCAAACAATTCATCGTGGAGTGCTCCAATATTATACATCAAGAAAAAAGATGGAATGCGGTTATGTATTGATTATGGAGAATTAAACAAGACGACAATCAAGAATAAATATCCTTTGTCTAAGATTGATGATTTATTTGATCAGTTAGAAGGTACAACTGTATTTTCCCGAACTGATCTGAGATCGGGATATTATGAAGTCAGAGTCAAGTAGATAGATATAACTAAGACAGTTGTTGGTACCAGATAAAGTTTTATGAATTCTTAGTTATGTCTTTTGGTTTAACTAATGTTATTGCAATTTTCATGAACCTGATGAATCAAACCTTCAATTTATTTGTGGATCAGTCCGTCATTATATTTATTGATGATATTTTGATTTATACGAGAACTGAGGAGGATCATGCTAAGCATCTGAGGATTGTATTGAAGCTGTTGAGGCATAATCAATTATATACAAGTTTTCTGAAACATGACTTTTGGCTGCTAAGCGTTGCTTATTTGGGACACATTATCAATGGACAGGGAATTTTAGTAGATCTTAGGTGAAGGCCGTTGAATGACCTACTCCAAAGAATGTTACGGAGGTACGCAGCTTTCTTGGTCTGATAGGATACTACAGGAGGTTCATCAAGGGTTTTTCACAAATAGCTGTCATTATCCAAGTTGATAATAAAAGATGTTCAGTTTGAGTGAATGTATAATGCGAGCATAGTTTTATTTCGAGAGTTAAAGAAATATTTGATTACTATAACAGTGTTAACTCTTCCCTCAGGCACAGGAGAACTCCAGATTTATAGTGACACATCATTAAGAGGCTTGGGTTGCGTTCTAATGTAAAATAAAAAGATGATGGCCTATGTATCTAAACAGTTGAAGCCACATGAAATGAAATACCCCGCACATTTGCCTTTCATGATTTGGCGACATTATTTTTATGACGTTAAATGTGAAGTCTTTACTGATCAACAAATTAAAGTCTGAAATACATTTTTACACAAAAAAACCTGAATTTGAGGCAACGAAGAGAACTATAGCTAATAAAAGATTATGATCTGGTTACACGGTATTGTCCAGGCCGAGCTAATGTAGTTGCCGATGCATTGAGCTGCAAATGCACAGGTAGTGCAAGCTGGATTCTTAGTCAGAGGCTAGAGTTGCTTGAAGAAGTTATTGCTTTATAGTTAGAAGTTAGAAGATCAGGTGATACGGGGTATTTACATGAACTAGCAGTGCAACCAACATTAATGAATTGAATCAAGACAACTCAAAAAGATAATAATGAGTATCTGAAACTCCTAAAGCAATGCCAATCAGAAAAAAGTATTGATTTGACTGTTGATGAAGAGGGTATTATCAGAAATATATTGCAGTTATGGATAACTATTGATTCTGATTTTAGACGAGAAATTTACATGAATTTATTATTTAGGGCACACAATTCATCCAGTCAATACTAAAATGTACAAGAATTGAGGTTGACATTCTGATGGTCAGGTATGTAGAAGGATGTTGCTGAATATGTATCTCAATGTTAAGCATGTCAAATTCAAAGCCCGAGTATCAGAGAACCAGCGGATTGCTACAATCGATGCGGATGCCTGAATGGAAATGTGAATAAATTGATATGAATTATATTGTGGGATGTCCTCGATCAATACAGGGTCACGACAGTATTTGGGTCATTATTGACATATTAACCAAGTCAGCTCACTTTTTGCTTATCAGATAGACAGATTCAGTGGAAAAGCTGGTCGGATTGTATGTATAGGAAATTATTAGATTGCACGGTAGTTTAAAAATTATAGTTTCTGACAAAGATGGGATATTTACATCCACGTTGCGGAAAGACATTCAACAACGTATAGGTACACAGTTACATTTCAACACTTTATTTCGTTCATGAACCGACAGACAATCAGAATTTGCAATTCAAGTATTGGAAAATCTGTTAAGGCTTTGTTCTTGACTTTGGAGGCAACCGGAAAGATCACATTCCAATGATTGAGTTCACTTACAACAATAACCATCACTCTAGTATTAAAATAGCTCATTATGAAGCACTATATGGTGGAAATTGCAAAACTCTACTCAATTGGGTTGAAGTTAGTGAACGCCAAATGTTAGGTCCTGAGCTAGTCGATAAAGCCTCAAAGAAAATCAAATTAACTAGAGATGGATTGAAAGATGTTGATGATGGATAGCAGAAATACTACGACCTAAAGCACAAAGCGCTTGAATTTGAAGTTGGAGATTTTATTTTTTTAAAAGTCAGACCAATTAAAGCTACAACTAAATTTGGTCAAGGAAGCAAGCTGAGTACCAAGTATATTAGTTATTTCAAAGTTATAGAAAATATCAGTCTACTTTCCTACATATTAGCGTTACCTGAGGGAGTAAGATATTCGTGATGTGCTTCATGTGTAAGATATTCATGATGTGCTTCATATTTTAATGTGAAGAAAATGAGTTTTAAAGTTAAAGCAGAGAAATTTACATGAAGATATTGAAGTACATAAAAATCTGAGAAGATTTTAGCAACTGATATTAAGAAGCAGAGAAACTAACATATTTCTGTGAAGATAAAGTAGAAGCGCATGCGTGAAATGGAATTCACTTGTGAAAAAGAAGAAATGTTATGGAAATATCCCTTCTTATTCCAGTAAGTTTAGAAATTTTGAGGATGAAATTTTTTATGAAGGGAGAGCTATAACACCCTAATTTCAAGAAACTAGGTAATTTTTGACACATTTGAAAAATATCATAAATTTTTCATCTCCTAGAATTCGATCAAAATAATTTTATTAAATTCTGTGCGTACAATTAATCGATTTCATATAAAATACTATGCATGAATTGTTGACGGATTTGGAAATATGAAATTCAGAAGATATGTTTTTCAAATCTAATTAATTTTTAGTTATATTCCTAATTATAGAATTATTGTTCTCAACCGACCTTCAATCCTTTTAGTCATTTTCGATCTATTAGGGGCCTCCAGAGCTCTGATTTCCTTCCCTTCCAAATTTCTGCTCCCTCATTCGGTTCCCTCATGTAATAGCTTCCTTTCTCGTCTGGAGGTGATCCCAAGAGCTCCTATGCGGTCTGCGTTGTAGCAGAGTTGTGGTCTAAAGCTGGCGCGCTGTAGCTAAAATCCACAGCTCATGATTTAGGATTCCGAGGCAAAATCGAAGGGTAAAAACCTCTTTCACAACATTTGAGGCTTTCATTTCCTTTCTCACCCTTCCGTTTTGACATTTGCCTTATTTTTTGTTCTTTTCTCGCTTAAGGTAGCCGTCAGAGGTGCCAAGATTCTATCGAAAGCTTCGAAAGTGTGTTGAAAGCTTCCATATGGGTTTTAGCACGAAATCAGCAAGGGGAAAATGAAGCTTAAGGTATTAGAGTTGGGAAGAAAGTTGGTGTTCACGAAAAAACAAATCTATGCTAAAAAGTCCTTTTATGCTAGCAAGTAAAGTACATTTTTGAGTTAATGCATGTTATGAGCCCAAATTTTATGAATTCTCAGGTTGTCTATACGAGGCGGTGAGTCCAAATTCCCACGACTCGCTACAATCTGCGGTACTGTATCAGGTATCACAGATGCATCCTGGTATTGTAGCTGAGAACGCGGCAGGGTTTTTTTTTGGGAAGCTTTCGCGTCACCTATTAAATAAAATACTATGACTATTCAATAGATGTAAGTGTAACATTGATTGACCGGTCTGGCATAAAGCTAAAAGTCCATCAAACTAAACAAATTAGGCTACCCTATTGGGTAAAGTTGTTAGTCCCATAACCAAGTTTTTGTTGTCTTTTAGGCTGTAAGTCTCTTTTATGTGCCATCTAATACATGTAGGTCTGATCCTAATTAATTTGCGTTGACACATAGCCAACACATCAATTAAATGAAAACCTGAGCCTTCAGAGGATATAATGCTCCATCCCAAATTACTCTTTGTCCAAGTCCGAGATAATAAGCCTATCTACCTAAATCAAATCCACCAATCAATCCTCATGTGTTTTGGATAAAAGTTTTCAAGTGAATTTGAAACTCAATGTAACTAATGGTTATTCTATGTTTCTGACCTTTTGTTGGTCATATTTGGCTCTTAATTTCATGCAAACGTGACTTGTTTTTTTGAACTTTTTAATGAAATTGGTATCACCGACCCTTTGCCAATAACTGAGCTGACATCATTTTCGAAAGAAAGTCTTTGATGCATTGCTAATTTCACACTTTCGCCCCGATCTGTTTGGTACGCTTAAGGCAACCCACAATTGCTAATCAGGCTCTCAGAACATTACTGCTCAAAAACACAACTGTTTTTGGACTAGATCCATTGGTTTGCCCGGGATAATGCGATTATAGGACCTTGGTTCCATTCACATGACAATTCACTATTTACAAAAATTCACATCCAAGTATAAAGTTGAGTTTAAGCAATCTCCTCAATCAAGTGGGAGAATAATTAACTCTAAGTGCTTGCACTCATAGCAAGTCTCAAACCCAGATTTTAAAAAATCTTGGTCTAGGATCAAGGAAAATTTGGTAAAAAGTTAGTCTATTTACCTGAAGGAAAACTACCCTTGCGTTTCTCATCACAATCATGGAGTCTCCAAGCGAGGTGAATTTTTTTGAGTGATCATGCATGTATAATCAATAAGAAATATCTTTTTTTTCAATTGAACTTCTATAGTTTTTTGCATAAAAAATGATCTTAATTTATTAGAATTAAACGAAAATTTGACACTAAATAGGATGCAATGGAGAAAAAGGATTCATGTAGCCGACCCCACTTAGTGGGATTAAGGCTTTGTTGTTGTTGTTGTTGTTGAACTTCTATAGTTTTTCTGTCTTTAGCGGTCTGATTTTGCCTAAATTTTTGCATCACCCAATAGATAGACCCAAAAGTTAATATTATTATCCTGATACCTTTTTCATAATGAAAAGCATTGGTTTACTGCCATTATTCACATAGCTTCATCCTATTGAAAAACCATGCTACTACACTTTTTGTAAAAGCTATTTTTTTTGCATTTAGAAACTCATTGAATTGATTTACATTTGTTGTTCCCATTGTAATTTGTTTTAGCTGAACTCTATGTGGTTACATTTGGGAACTTAATTGTTTTAGTTTCCTTGCTGTTATATGATTTTTGTATCTGCTTCTATAAGTATATTTGTATTTTCCTTTAATATTCAATCATTATAATTATTGGTCTTATTTTAATTATTTGGGGTAAACTTTATTTATCCCTCTTCATTCATCCTTGATGAGTGCTTATTGGGGCATCATTTACAAGCCTTTTTGTACATTTTCTTTGAGCGTACATTTTCTTTATATCTGTCCTTTCTATTCCTTTGGTATTAATTCAATGTCGTCCTTGTTGTCCTATAATCTTAGTTGTTCATGCCCAAACTACATAACTTGTTTTGTACAACCTTATCTTTGATTGCTGCTTCTCCTATTTTTCAATATAATGCCTAAAATTTCTAGTATTTAACTAGAAAAATTAAGGAAATTCTAGAATTTTTTTTTAAATTTTAACTTTTTAGAAATGTGCTCGTCTTATTTGAGTGTTTGACATGAACGCTTTCCCGTTTGGATCCAGGTATAAAACTGAGAATGGTGAAAAGCTTGAGCCTATAGAGGAAGTGACAATTGAGGTATAAGAAGATGTCATATTGTCTATACATTAGAAAGAAGGAAAATGTCAAAATTGTCCCTTTTCTCTTTGCAAGGGGTCATTTAGCCCCAGAGTCTATTAAAATGTCAATTTCGTTCCCGGACTTTTTTAATATAGGATGAATGGTCCCCACGAAGAATTACTTCAATCCCAATTTAAAGAGTCTGGAAACTAATTTGACACTTTTATACACTCTGGTGCTAAAATAATCCCATGTCAATAGTTGGGACTATTTTGACACTTTACTCCGTTAGAAACTTCTCACTTTTTTGGTTTTTAAATTGATTTGATTGCCATTTCAGGTGAATGAAGAGCATGTTGGTCTTGTCATGGAAGCCCTTTCAAATAGGAGAGGTGAGGTGGTTGACATGGGTCCTGTACCAGGGAATGTCGGTAGGACCAGAATGTCACTTACTTGCCCATCTAGGTTGGTAATTTTATTCTTCTGTACTTTTGTTCCGTCAGCTGAATCTTTAGAAGATCTTATTGTTTGGCCATTTATAGTTATTATTAGCTAGCTTTATCTTATGTTTATTTTAGAGGATAAAGATCATGCATCATTTTATGTCTTATTTGCATATCCTTAGTTTGAGCTTTGCTTGTTTTTAAGGAAATTGCATTTTCCATTTTTACCATTTCAAGGTGATTACCATGACATTTTTTGAACCATTAGAATCATGATACCTCTTTTCTTATTATCATACATAATTCCATATATCTAATGAATGGTAACTTCCATAAAATTTTAGGTAATCTTGTCTATTTGTTTATTTTTCTTATATTTCAAAAGAGCTGGTAATTGATACTAATGAATATTTTGGTATCATTCAGTAATGGCTTTCTAAAACTTTCGGCCCTTTTTGTGGACTATATAGGGGCTTAGTTGGATATAGAAGTGTATTCAGCACCGATACACGTGGAAGTGGATTTATGCATCGTGCTTTTTTGTGTAAGTTGCTCAGTTAATGATAATGATTTCCTATTCTATAACCAATATTTTCTGTTTTTTGGCTTGTAATTTTTCCAACGCCATTACTTATTATTTTCATTTGTAAAACAATTTTTGAATTTCATGCATTGCTTTTCTTTTTTTCATTTAATTTCTTAACTATTCCCCTCCGTAATCCCTCCATTTGGCGGAGCCTTATACACTCGATCCGCCCCTTATTTCAGTCTGTCAAATGGCAATATACACTTATTTCAGTCTGTCAAATGGCAATATACACCCCTGCAAATATCCAAATGTGAAAAAAATGACTGTTGGAAATAATCTTATTAACTATGAAGGCATCTTTTTTACTTGATGCATTTCTAAAAATTCATTTCAAGTAATTTTTTGTCAGTGCAATGCTCCTAGTCTTCCATGTGATTAATGACTATTCAGCAGAAGTTATATTTACTAATTGAGGGGCGGTAATATAATATGTAGATTGATAGGTTATAACTGTTTAAGCTTTTGCAATGTAATTTGTCTTTTGATCTACATTCAGTTAGCCTCATGCATTCTAACGTTATTTATTCTGGATACAAACAATATTATTACAATTGTTTGCTTGCCTTGCCTTTTGATTTATCTCTTTAAGAAAAAATAAAATAAATTTCTGGGTGATTGAAATAAAAAGATTTGCCAAGAGAGAAACAGAGATACTGGTAGTGTTGAAATATTTCAGGAACCAAGCTTTAGTCGTCAAAGACTCAACAAAGTAATCCAACTCTTAGTCCATTTTGTGCATACCCAAACTAAAATCTTAGAAACAATCTTTTGTGTTTTCTACTTCTCATGGTTCAATGTACTGAAAAGTTTACGTCTTGATATATCCCTTGTGCTGTAAGTTTAGTTATTAGAAATCAATTGATATTTTCGTTCAACTGTGCTTACACCTCCCAACTGGGAATGAAAAGTTTAATGGCTCAAAATAACGATAGAAATTTTTTTTTTTATAGCTAAATTGTTCAGTTATTTCCTTTTGGATAAGCTTTAAATTACTTTGCAGCTCTTCCTTCTAGAAAAGCGGTCACTTTAACAATATATTTCTTATATTGCTGTTGATGCTTTAGTCCTTTTCTTGCATGCTTGTTTCTTGTAGATGTTCTAAACTCTAATTGCCTTCTCTCGTATAACTAAATGGTTGGTTGGTATGAAGATAGTTGGCTTGATTTGGTTGCAATTTATGTTTTCTTACCGCAAGCGCTAGAAATCTGTACTTTAAAAGTTTGTTTTTCCCCCTGATTGTTTGAATATCATGTGCACAGCTTATTCTAAGTACAAGGGACCGCTTGGAAATGTAAGGAAAGGTGTATTGGTATGTTCTTTGTTTTTTTCCTTTCTGATTATCTAATTATTTCTTTTTACGTTTCTGTATGAATGGAAATTTCTGTATATATACTACTCAATTCTTATGTATTTACATATCAGACACCTGAACTTTAATGTTTACATCAAAAGGTGTATTTCACCTTTTAAAAGTTAAAATAATGTTATTTTTTATGTGATATGATATATTTAGTTGGTATGCATGTATAAAGAATACTAATACATGATAGTAATTGGGTGGTCACCACACACACACACACAAAAAGAAAGGAAACAAAAGGTTACGTGGCTCAATGATAGATTTTTTATTTGATCTGGTTCTATTATTTCTTGTTAAAGTGCTATTATTGAGATGTCACTTATCTTGGATTTTAACTATCTAATGGTGGCCATGATGGAAATGATCTTGATTGCTCCAACAATCAATGTTGTCTCCTTACCCTTATCCGCTTCTGCTACATTTCAGCTTGCGTTTAGCAGAGTTCAACACATAAGGGTAATTCCACTTACGGTGTAACTGAGCCAAACTGGCGATAAGTGGCTCATGCGCTAAGCTAAAAAGTTAAAGTTCAAGCTAGCCCCGACTCGACTCTTTAGCTGATGAGCCGCCTCATTAAAAAAGTAATTAAAGTAATATATACTCAAACTATATTAAAATTCAAGAATTTTTCTTTAAATTATTAAAAATATTTAGAAACAACATTTTGCATTATATATCAATTGAATTTTTATTATTTTTCTTATAATTGCTAATTTAATGTCATTTTATTCTAAAACTAACTTAAATTAATTTTATTCACTCTTTGATAATCAATATGCGGACTCGTAAGGTAGCTCAAACTTATAGAGTTAAACTCAAACATGAGCTCGAACTTGATTAATCAATCGTTTGCTGAAGCTGAGGGTGGCTCTAGCTCAACTCGACTCGTTTACACCCTTAATTTTACTTGCAGCTTTCTGCGGTGTTCTAGAAAGATGGAGGAATGCTTTTCTAATAAATCTTCTATGGCTGTCTCACGATACCAAATCTTCCTACCCACCAACATGCGTCTTCCTTTTCTGTTGAAAGGGACCATCCGTTAAATTTCGTAATTATTTTTTGGCCACCCAGATTCAGGAAGCTGAAGTTGAAATTGCACTATCAGATTTTAGAGGTTTATAAAAGGTCCATACATGTTCCATGCATGGGAGGATTCTTTTTGGCAACTGATGTGCAGAGTGAGTGGGGAGAAAAAATACGTTGAGAAAGACAAAATAGAATTATCAAGAAAGTCAGTTGTTTAGTATCTTTGCTAGACCATTAATAGGAGGTATTGGCGAATAGTATCTTTGCTAGACCATTAATAGGAGGTATTGGCCAATGATTGAAGAATTTTTTATTCGGAGAGTATGGGTGCAAATTCTCTACAATTTCTTTAGGAAATGTAGAGGTGTAACTTTAAGATCTTAGTCATCTTATTGTTTTCGGGTGATGGTAATTCAATTTACTCATTCAAATTAATATTGAAACATGGAATCGATCAAATGTTTTATGTTGGATCTAAATTTATCCCCGAGCCTTATAATATTGAAACATCGAATCGCTTAAATGTTTTATGTTGGATTCAAATTTATCCCCGAGCCTTGCAGACGCTTACTCTCAAGTGAAAAGAGCGAAGAATGAGAGAAAGAGTAAGAGTTTATTGTAAAAATGAGGCATCAAGGTGAGAAGCTCAGAGATTTATGAGGATCAGTTTTAAACGAAAAGTTCGCTCTTCTAGGCTCTTCCCCTGGCCACTTATTTATAAGATTTGATCAGTGTTTATCATTTTGGAAATGCTATATTTTGAGCTATTAAAATAACATGATTACACTTACAATACCTTTTGTTTGAGTCCTTGGCCAAGTCGTCGATTTGATCTAAGTTCCTTTCTTGACTCGATGAGGTTACTGGCTTGATTGAGTTGAAGATGGCAAATAGTCTCGAGTATGAATGAGTTTGCTCAGTGCTGGTGAAAGTATACTTGATCACGGGTTAGCACTTGTGACTTATCTTTGAAACAATTAGGCCCAGATGAGTTCCTCATAGTCTTGGCAAGTTTATGCCGACTAAGTGTTCATATTGGTTTGATGCTGATCTTGACTAGTTCATCTTATCTTTGGGGAGACTTTCAAGCCGTAACAGGTTATTTTCTACAATACCATTGAACTTTGAGATATTTGGATATGCGATTTAAATCTTAGTTTTTCAAAGTGGATCCAATGGTTGGAATCTTTTAACACCATCTTTGCAGGCACTCTTGTAATTTTAGAGGATCACACCTACCTACTAGTGGATATGTATTGCTATGTCAGAGAGTGAACAGGTTCTGAAGGAGATCGTAATAATAAATTCCTCATCTACACTTTTTGGGTGAATTTCAAGGAGCCTCAGATGTTACCAAATAGATGTTATCCGCATAATGAATAATACCATACATTCACATATTGAATGATACCATACAATATCTTTATGAAGTGTTTTTTTTTTTTGTAGGAAAACTTTTCTTAGGGCTTATACGGAATCACTTTATTTTAAATTTTCTATTTTTTATTTTTATTTTGTTTTTCTTTTTCATGTTTTGATTTGAAACAAAAAGGTTCGGCATATTTGATTAAGCTATGATTATTTTTAAAAATACCCAAAAATCTAAAAGTTGTTTTTAAGTGTTTTCAAGGACATATTAATTTGTTTTTAGAAATAAAAAATTATAACATTTAAAAACCACATTAAACAATTAAAAAAAAAGATAAAAATAACACCAAAGTTAAACCAAACCAAAATAGAAAATCAAATGTTATTATTGGAAAGCCGATCAGGCTATTACAATTCCCACATTGAAAGGAAAATTACAATCAACTAGAGGGAAATCTGACATAACAACACATCTGACACATGACAGGTGGTTATGGTTGTATCAAGGGTGGTCGAGATGGATCATTGAGGATTGGATGGTGGTGGGATGGTGGACAAGGAGGTCGGCAAACATAAAACAATGGAAATGACGGTTTCCCGGGTTCTGAACAGCAAGTATGTAGCCGATATTGACGTGGCACGGCTGTCCGGGATGAGGGCAGCAAGGACGGCTGGGTATGGGTGCAGATTCTGGCAGTGGACAGCTGCAAGCTGCGGCAGTGAAGTTTTGAGACGGGAACAACAAGGGGAAGGGGAGAACTGCAGGGAAGGCAGCTACAAGAAGCTATTCGGGCGGCGGCTGTAGCAGCGACGAAGCGGTCGGGAGTGACATGGGAGGAGGCGGAAGGGTATAGGTTACGATAATCACCACCTTGGAAGAGGGATACAGCCGCAACACCCACCCAATCCATTAGATACCGCACTCGAAAGGAGAATAACGTACATCGGCGATTGTCCTAATCAAAACACACCAAAAGCTGACTTTCAAACCCTAATACAACACATATATAGGAAAATAATAAAGGATAATAGGAAAGAAAGAATAAGAAAGGAAAACGCGGCTTTTTCAATGCCTCTTGTGATATAATTTTCCTCGGGACTGTAGTAACTACAATATGTCCCATGGGGTATCTTTATCTTATTTTTATTTTTACTTTTATTATTATTTTTTTTTTTTTGCGGTAAGCTCCCGTGTCACAAAACCAAAAACAATATTGATTCCAAACAAGGCTTTCACTATAACCATCTCTAACCAAAACAATCACTAGATACTTTACTCAATTTAGCCTCTTCTGGTGTCCTAACAATTATTATGCTGCAGCGACACCCTTTTCTGTTCTCATTTCAGGAAGGATAGCCTTTGCTAGTAAAACATTTGAGTGAATGGAAGCATTAAAATTGAAGGAGTTTCTGTTTCACTTGAAATAGAAAACATTCACTTTATGTATATTTGTACTATTTTAGGATGATTTACATTCCTATTTATTTACAGATCTAACACCCAAACTTCAATTTCTACATTTATGCATCATTGCTTATCCATGAAGAGGTATATTTCACTTTTTAAAAGTCAAAATAGTGGTATTTTTCATGTGATGTGAATGATTTAGGTGCTATAAATTTAAAAGTAAAGTTTAGCTGTTAGATATGTAAATACATAGGAATTGGGTGATATGTATGTAAATGCCTCATTACTTTATTTTCTGAACACAACAGAATCTCATTCACAGCCCAAATTGTGATTTGCCTTCCTCATTTTATTGAAAATTGTAGCCCAAATTGTTACTTTCAGGTATCGGTTGGTCGCGGAATTATTACCGCACACGCCCTAACAAATTTGGAAGCTCGTGGCATTCTTTTCGTGTCTCCTGGAATGGAGGTTACTTCCTGCTGCATTTTCTTTTATGATTGGATTAAAATTCATCGGATTATAAATATTTATGTTTTCTTCTCTTTTACTGTTCGAAGACATATGATGGGATGATAGTTGGTGAGCATTCACGAGATGCTGATCTTGACGTAAGATTTTTGAACTCACGAGCTCCTCATTGCTACTTTTTAGCCGTCATATCACTACTAACTTTGTCTTATCTGCATCTTTTATAGGTAAATCCTGTAAGAACGAAAGAACTTACAAACATTAGAGCTCCTGGAAAAGATGAAAATGTTCGATTATCGCCTCCTCGCTTGGTAAAGTTTCTTTGCTGCGGTTTGTCTTTGGCCATAGATCTGACCTTAATATATTTATGCTTATAAAATGCTTAGTCTTGTAAAGGGTTTTGGGAAATTTAGATTATCTAATACCCAAAATTTGATATTTTCATTTATAATGCTTAGATGTTAAAAACTTAGGAAGATTTACGTATACGCCACTCAATCTCTATGTATTACATATCTAATATCTAAACATTAATTATTACATGCATACCACCTCACCTGGAATATAATTTTAGTAGTATTAACTCTAGTGACAGAAATGTAACTATGGGTGATCAAATTATTAAAATGTGTGATCGCTTTAGATATCTCGGGTCTATTGTTCAAAGTGATGGTGATATAGATGGGGATGTTAGTAGTAGAATTTAAGTTGGTTGGTTCTTCGGGCCTATTGTGTGATAGAAATGTTTCACTTAGACTGAAAGGAAAACTTTATAAGTTGGTGATGAGAACTGCAATTCTCTATGGCGTTGAATGTTGGCCTTTGAAAGAGAAGCATAAAACTAAGTGAAGTGTTACCGAGATGAGAAGATTAGGTGGATGAGTGGCTTTACGCTTAGAGACAAAATGCGAATTAGAGAGAGTTGTCTTAGATGGTTTGGTCACACTAAACGTCAACCATCTGATGATCTGATTAGGAGAGTAGATGTTTTAGATTCGACTTATGTTAAGAAAGACAGAGGTAGACCTAGGAAGACTTGGGCATGTTGTATAAAAAATTATTAGAATTAAATGAAACTATGACACTAAATAGGACACAATGGAGAAAAAGGATTCATGTAGCCGACCCAACTTAGTGGGATAATGGTTTTGTTGTTGTTGTTGTTGTATACCACCTTACCTATGGGTGGAAATGTGAATTTCATTTCAACGAAACGGTGAATTTCACTTTTAAAAAATTAAAATGATTGTAATTTTGATATTATATGAAAGACTTTCTATTAGATGTAAATATATCAAAATTGTATGGCATGTAAGTAATTGCCCCAAATTTTTACTCATAAGAAATATGCTTTAGTTTATTCGAGAAGTATATTTGTATTGTCATTCTAAAGCACGTCGGGACCATTTAATATCTTAAAATTTCAAATTTTACAGATGACTCTGGAGGAAGCCATTGGATATGTTGCCTCTGATGAGCTCATTGAGGTTAGTCTCAAAATTTCATGAATATTATTGAATGTTCAATGTAAAATAAACTTTTTATTTATTGATTGAATATTTCTACCATGATTGAATGTTTTCACCTTTATTCACATAGGTTACCCCAAAGGTTATACGATTAAGAAAAAGATACCTTGATGCCAACAAGAGGAAGATGATGAGAAATAAGCCTACATATTGACATGAGTCATCATGGTAACAAAAGTTCTGTTTCTCTCCACACTAAATCTTATTTATTTACTATTCATGTTTTGTTCAAAAAAGTTTTGGTATGTAACATGTTATTGATATTTATTTGTATCATAGAACAGAAAATACCCATATTTACCACAAAAGATAGTTAAGAAAAATGAAATGGTTTTATAGCTAATTCTGTTCAATTGTTTATGGGTATTCAGTTTTCTTTTTTTTCTTTTTTTTCTTTTTTTTCTGCATTATTAAATTCATATATTTATTTTTTTCAATTTTGAATATAAAACTTGAAAGGTGAAGATGGGAGAATCTTGCTTTTGCAAATAGTTAAAATTTATAATTTTTTGCAAAAAATTGGAATGATAAATTGGCAATAGAAAAAATATCTGCCACTAGTCAAATAAAGATGCTCTGCCTATTCGAAAATTTATTCTATTAAGACACCAGATGTAAATTTTGCGTCATGGCAAGAGAGACCCACCCCTCTAAAAAAACATATCTAATCAGTGTATTGTAGTGAGGGCCACTTGTCACGTGATAAGTGTTCACTGGACTCCGGACGCAAATTTTAGTCTCCTACATATTCTGTGAATTCAATTCTATGCAATTTTTGCTACTGCATTAATTTTTCTTAAAAAAAATTGAAATTGTAAATATTTGTTACTATGATATTGAAGACTTTCTGGTTGGATGTTATTTAATAATAATTTAAATTGAAGCCTATTGGTACAAATTTTGATGTGTTCCTGTGCTCTTAAAAAAATTAGTTCTTTTCTCATTATCTAAACTATTCTTTTGTGGAATTGGATGCCCTTCAATTTCTTTGGCAATTATGCAATTGCATTTATTCTATCCTAATAATCCATTAATTCAACAATGAATGATTGGAGTTTTATTCATTGAAGTTAATTATTTAAGAAGTTAGCTACAAACATTAAAAGGGAATTTACATGAGTACCACTTGCTGTAAACCCCCACCATAAAATAGTATTGCCACAAACAAATGCCCAATCCAATAATGTATGTGAAGAAAAATCCATAGAATACGGCCGGGAAGAGTAGAAGAAAATTCCAAGCATAAATATGCCAAGCATTAAAGAATATATGAAAAATATAGCAAGTCGAAGCTAAGAAGGTAAAAAATCGATGGAAGAAAGAGAAAGTCGGCGCCTCGACTAACCACTTACTCGTTGGATCCGTGCCACCCTTATGTTACTCACTGGGGATTCTATCGATGCTCCATATGTGCGGGCTATGTGATTGTTTCTCTTTCTTATGTGGAGTTTAGTTGTTAGATACGTAAATACATAGAAATTGGGTGGTATGTATGTAAATGCCCCATAAATAAAGACCGAGAAATGAACCTTTCAACAATTTGTGGTTGTCGTTCAATAATTTTTGTTTGGAGGAGAGTAAAATATTCTCTTTCGCCTAATGTTTTGATACCAATTGATATAATGATGCTATAAAGATATTGGAGGATGGTGGCCGGAGAGCATAAGTAACACACATGAACTAATATGACGTTCACAACTTCGTTAAGAAAGGGTACACTCAAACCTTATTAAAATGGGCAGCAAGCTAAGTTTGCAAAGGTGAAATATTCAGTTTGAATTCATATTAAGACTTCCTACATCCAATAAGTCCTATGATTATTTACAAGTTTTGTAGCATAAACTATAGAAAGCAATAGGAATGTCAAATGTTATGTGGTATATAAGAAGTTATAATCATAAAGACATAATGTTTTGAAATGAAGTCTTTAAGCATTTTTTAACTTTGAATCCTCTCATTAAGAATTTTTAAGGGGATGGTGCTTTAAGTCCACATCAGATGTCCATGGACATGTATTTCAAGACCATATTAAGTCTTTAAGAAGAAGCTATCTCATCACACTCCCATTGTCATGGTCAGGCTTGCTTTATCCATGTCTATTTTACCTATGAGAAGCTTACTTAAGCAAATTTGTGTAATAGTGGTAAGTTCCAATTTTAAGAATTAGCTACTTATCATATGTCATCTTTTACATATATTTATATGTTCTCTTTTGCTTCATATTTATAATAATGACATAAAATGCATAAAATAATATATAAATAATCAAAATAAACATAACCAACTTAAGGTTTCATTTTTTGTATTATATACATTAATTCAAGTGGTTGCATGTGTGCTATAGGAGCTAATGATGTTGCATTAGTTATCAAGTTGACTTTTTTAGGCACCTTAAGCGTCATTGTAATCTCTCCTTGGGAGTCAATCCATTGGAAGATATCTTTTTCAACACCCCTTTCATGTGACACCTTACCGAGAACTCTACATTTTATAGTTATTGGCTTAATAATATCTCCCCAGTGAACTTGCTTTCTAGAGTTTCCTCTTTATGTTGCTTTATTGTATTGCGACATTTAATAATTTGTTGCATGGATACCATTTATTTGGTGTGCTCTAGGATCCCCTCCCCTTAAATACTTCAGCTCGAGTCCCTTCTCCATATTATTCAACAACTCGTCATCATAAAGCAGACATCGTCTCAAATTCTTTCTTAATACTTGTCGACATGTCATGATTCTTGAACTATGACCTCTGGATAAAGTGTTTAATTCTTTTTTAGTAGTTTCATTTCCTTTTCTTTTAGTTTTCTCAACAAGTAAATGATGTTCTTAGTAAAATCACCCACTGTCTTTTTGAAAGTTGGCAATGATTCAACATCTTAGGGCCATAAATTAGCTAACTTTTTGCTAGGCAAAGTGATGACTTCTTTCTTAGTAAACAATATACTTTTTGTACATTCTTGAAAAGTTATAGACATCTTTATTAATCAATTTTCTAACTTTCCTCTTTGGTTAGTTATCAGTTTATTATAACTTCTTGCATGTTCACTAAGGGTGTGTTCGGGAGGGCTTTTTGGGTGCTTTTCGTTTTGAAATGCAGTTAAGGGCGTTGTTGGGAGCTTGCTTCTTTGATGCTTTTCGTGAAATCTTGTTACCAAAACAGGGAAGCTGTGAACGGCAGTGCGAAGCTCGGTTCAAAGGAATGTGTCACGGTCTGGATAGGAAATGACCTTAATGCCCCTCATCTTTTCCCAAAATCCCTCATGTTATATGTGATGTTGCCCGTGTTATTTTCTTCTCCCTCATCTTTGATGCATGTATCTAGGATTAAGGCATAGCTCTTATTGGTCTTCGCTTCTCCCCTATCTTCCTTGCGGCCTCTATGTATGTATCTCGAACGATTCTTATTGATTTAGAGTTACACAAGGGTTTGGCCTCTCGTTTTTATTCTGTGATTGTGGTTTTGGCTTCTCATTTTTCTTCTCTCTTATCGGATTTGGACATTCCAATCTTCCCGTATATTCTCTACATTGTCAAGTTTGATTATTGGTTTTTGGCTTCTACCCCGTCTTTGAATTTTCATATTTGTTGTGGGTGTGATTTTGCATTGTCGTCTTTGCCATGAGTATGGTTTTACAATGTTGGTTGTGGGTGTGTTTTGCTAGTCTTTGATGGTCGTGGTTGGCTTTATATGAGTTGTGGTTTGAGTTAATTGGTTGGGTTATATGGGATGTGGATGTGGATGTGGCTGTTGTCGGCTTTGGTTTTTGTTGTATTTTTGGACTAATGGTTGTTGCCCGTGGGTGTGGTTTCGTGATCTGTGGGTGTAGTTATGGTTTTGTAATTTTGATTTTAGGTGTTCATTGCTGGTCTTTGATGATAGTTGTTAGGTTTATATGGGCTGTGGTTTGAGTTAATTAGTTGGGTTTTATGGGATATGGTTGTTGTTGGGGTTGGCTGTGGTTTTGGTTATGGTATTGGATTGATGGTTGTTGCTTGTGGGTGTTCTTTGGTGGTCTTTGTTGGTTGTTGGCTGAGTGTGGGTGTGGTTTTGCTATATTGGATGTTGGAATGGGTTGGTAGTGATTTTGGTTGTTGTTTTGCATGGATGGCTATGGATGGGGTTGCTTGTGATTTCGATTGTGATTTTACATTGATGGTCGTAAGTTGTGGGTGTAGTTTAGTGGTCTTTGTTGGCTATTGGTTATGGGTGTGGGTGTGGTCTTACAATGTTGGTTTTTGGTTGTGTGTATATTTTTTTGGTCTTTGATAGGTGTGGTTTGGTTTATATGAGTTGCAGTTTGAGTTAATTGGTTGGCTTATATGGGATGAGGCTATGGTGGGGTTGGTTGTGGTTTTGCATTGTTGGTTGTTGAAAGTAGGGGTGGTATAGTGATCTCTTTTGGCTGTGAGTGTGGTTTTGCATTGTTCGTTGTTGTCAGAGTTCGGATGTGGTTTTGGTTGTGGCTTTGCATTGACGATTGTGGTTGGGGTTAGCTGTGGTTTTGGTTGTAGTTCTACATTGATGCTTGTTGGCAATGAGTGTTGTTTAGTGGTCTCTGTTGGTTGTTGGCTAGTTGGTAGTGGTTGATTGTGATTTTGGTTGTGTATTTGCATTGATAGTTGTGGTTTGGGTTACCTGTGGTTTTATTTATGCTTTTGCATTGATGGTTGTTTGTTGTGGGTGTGGTTTGATTGATGTTTTGCATACAAACAAGTCAAGTATTATGCATTCATATATGTAATGTGGGTTTTCATAACTTTAATTTTTGTAGTGTTATATAGAGCAATAATGAAAAAAAGAATAAAAAGTGCTCAATTGATCATCAATTGTGATTCATGTAATTATCTCTACTTATTTGCAATTACAGTTAAACACACATACTACATGGTTTTAAAGTACACATGACAGTTTGATAGTAGCTAGTTTTAAAGCATACATGTCACAGTTAACTATATTTACTGTCTGGTTTTAAATCACATGTGACACACTTAATCATAGATTTTACCTGACTTTAAACCACACATGACACAATTAACCACATATACTACCTAATCTTATAACATGTATGGTATAGTTAATCACAAATACTACCTGTTTTTAATTCCTTCATGACACAGTTAACCACATATGTTACCTGGTTTTAAAGCACGCATGACATTATTAGCCATAATTACTACCTTGTCTTAAAGCACACTTGACACTGTTAGCAACATATACTACCTGGTCTTAAAGCAAGCATGACACTGTTAATCATAGATACTACTAGGTATTGAAGCACACATTACACTATTAAACACAATTACTACATGCTCATAAAGTTTGTATGATATAATTGATGATTTTGGATAGAGCAATCTTTGATAAATTAATCTAAGTGAGCTCTAATTTGATTTGTTGTGTTTTTAAAATTTTGTTTCATTTTTTTAAATATTTTTTTGTTTTAAGCTAAATTATATAATTTCCCTCAATTTTTTTTTATCTTCATGATAGATTAGATGGGGGAAACAAAAAGAAGATTTTATATCAGCAATTTAGGAGAGCAAGCTGAATATTTTATTTTGTGATTTATGCTTGAATGAGACAAAATAGGTAACAGACCAACGACACACTTCAATAAAGAAGGTTTGCAAAACATAACAAAAAACTGTCATGAAAAAATAGGAAGATTTTATGATAAAACTCTAATAAGAAGGATCAACTAATAAAGGATTGAAAATAGAAGAAAGAGTGAAAGAGTGGGGTAATTGGATTAAGTAGAACATGTTATATGAATTCTTTATATTGTCATATTAATTGAACTACGATTTTATCAATTGTAGGTCCTGCCTAATGCCAAACAATTTAGGATTTCTAGCATAGACCTTGAGCTAGAAAAGAAACTTGAATATATGTTTCTCATTGTTGTGGCCATGGGCTCCACTATCTGGGAAACAATAACAAGGAAGATTAATAGATATTTCAATATCGAGGTTAACTCTTTAGTTAGAATGCCAAATAACAATGTTAAACCCATAGATCCAACTTTTGTGCATTTATTAAGAGAACTACATAACTATAAGAGATATATGTTATTCTTCAATGTATTGATTTATATATTTAATTTGCATGCATGTTTTCCAAAAAAGTTGTTCTAATGAATATTTTAAATAAGATTTTATATGAGCAATTGATGACTAGGACACATGTCAAGGCATATATTAGGAACAATGAAAAAATTGAATATATCGGATGCTGTGAATCTGCAATACAGAATATCTTAGTAGTTTTCGACTTCAACGTATGTTTACATTCTTAATTACTAGATGGGAAATGAATGCTCTTAATAGTCGCATATTCAAATTTGTTAATTGACAATGTGAATATAAATTTCTAATGTCTCCACATAGTTAGTACATTCATGACTAAATTTGAAGTGTTCAATTTGAAGTGAAGTACTAATAATGTTATTATTAGTGAAATATTACATTGTTGATTCAAAATGTACCATGTAATGAATTTTCATTAAGCCCTTCCCATATACAAGGTATTACCTTCGTGACTTTGAGCATATCAGCCAACTGATTAGGGGGATGAATAAATTTTTCAATAAGAGGCACTCATCATTACAGAGTGATATTGAGATGATGTATGGTATATGAGAAAGAAATGGATCAATCTCCGAGATATATCAACATATTCTTTCAAAAAGTAGATAAAGATAGTTTTTGCAACGGAAGTTCAACATAATTTTATTTTGAGACATTCATCTCTGGACGATATTGATTTTAGGGCCTTAGAAGAAAAGACAACATGCATACCTGTAAAACATTTGAACATTAGACATGTCAATCATCACTCGAGGAAGAATTTGGTGCTAATGACTTCAACACATTGCGGAGGGTGTTCAAGAGATAATCCAGTTGAAAGAAGACATTAAAGATGCTTTAGCTAATTCATTGAGTATATCTAATTAATATTTTATAGCGTCTTCAAGTTGATGTTAATTATTTGAGATGTATTGAGGATTGATTGATGTCTATTTTTTCTTCTAAGTTTTGATACTTTAATTTTTAAGGTTAAAATTTAGAGATGAGTATTTTTTCTTATATTTGATTTTTTTTTTCTAATTGTAAATCATAATATTTTATTATTATTATTATCCAGTTGCATATCTAGTCTAATTTGTTAATTAAAAATTTATTATATTATAATCATAAGTACTTCAAGAGCTCTGTATTGTCATCGTGGTACATAACATTCTAAATACACATCAAGAAAAAAAGAAAACTATGTTAGATGATTTTATTGTTCCAAAATTAAGATACGTGAAGATTGCAAGATTTTTTATGGGCTTACCAAATAGAAAAGTTTTCTCTCAGATACTAAACATGTACAGAGATGTTACAAATAAAAAATTATCTCAAACACTTGTTTGTTTGGACATGAAGGCGAATGTCATTATAGCATTACTAGTTATTTTTATGATTTATATTATTGTTATATTATGCATAAATGATGATTTACATTTGATATATTGGAAAATTTTGGACTTCTGACATGTTTTATGTACTGCTGAAGTTGTATTTATTATTTTGCTGCAGTTATTTTGCAAACTGCAACCGTTCAACTAATTTACATCTATAAGGACATAACAATCTTTTTCATCAGAAACAGTTGTAGCTAGAGGGTAAACGAGCTGAACTTGAGCAAGCATGAGGCTTGTTTGTGTTCAGCTCGTTATTTTTTTTGGTTCATATTCAGCTTGTGTCTGAATTAGCTCAATAGATCTTGTTTGTGTTCAGCTCAAACCAAGCTCATTCGCTCAAAGAAGCTCGTGTTCAGCTCGAATTTAACTCAAATACATCTACACAATTTAATTAATTATATTATTATTAAAATTAAAAATTATTTTGCTGAACACTTGGATGACACACATCAACATAACTAAGCTTTCTTTCCAAATCCTTTTCACCTTTCTCTTATATAAAACTTTTCTCACGATAAATCAACTAACTCGCCGACTCGAACTAAATGTCTCTATTCTATTCCCCTCGGCTGAAAAGATATAACATTAGAACTCCGGATACAAATTGCGTCTGGAGTTCAATGGTGGGGGCGTCACGTGTCAAGTGAGCCCACCACAATACACTGGTATTGGTCAATGTTAAAAATAATGGAGCCTACTTGATACGGACACCCCATCATTATACTCTATATGTAATATTTTTTTCTCTACTTGCTGCGTCACACCGTCAAGCAACAGCCAGCACTTACGACAGGCAAAAATTGCTGCGGCTAGCCTTCCAAACCCACATGGCTCAACAGTGATTTTTTTATATTTATATACTACCAAACAAATTTAATCTTTTCTGGCCCATTTACATACATACCACCCAAATTCTATTTGTTTACATATCTAACACCTAAATTTATAATTTTTTTTATAATTATAACATCTAAATATAATTTAAAAATAATAAAATTTAGCATTTTCTAACACATAATAATTAATAAAAAAGATATAAATAAATATTATTATATAATTATTTAATTATTTGGAGCTAAAACGCGTCAGATAGGAACAAACAAACATTGGTTTATATTCGGCTCGTTTATAAATCAAGCTAAAAAAAGTGTTCACGTTCAGTTCATTTCTTAACGAATCATTTAATGAGCCGAACAAGAGCTATTCATGATTGACGTATTTTTTTTTTTGACAACCTTAGCTACAACACAACAGATTATCCAAACAGAGTCATTGTTATTCCTACAATAGTTGTGAAGCTGCTTTCCTAGGCATAAAAGAAGGGTCATTTTCCCGTTAGATTTGCTTTAAGAATTATTTAGGTGTTCTTTGTGACCCTTAAGCTTTGACATCTAATTTATGATGTTAAAGATATAACTTACCAAATAATAGGTAGTTAGCAACCTATATGACTTGTAAACTTATTAAGTTGATATCTTTGGTCATCTATTGAGAATAAATCAGTGATTCTTTTTGCCGCCACCTCATCTCAATCTTTCGTACATATGTCACAAATTTATTTCTTTAATCTACTATCAATTTTGTCGAACAAAAAATATATATGTTGCCAGGTAACATAGTTTTATAACCCTTTTTGGGGCAACATCACCACATCCATCATTTGAACCGCTTATCTTCTCTTATAGGATGAAATACACTAAGTCATTATATTAGACAAATCCTACTTTGTCATATCCACCACGTCCCTCATTGCAGATTAACGTCTCTAAATTTTTTAAAGACTAGCATCTAAACATTTGTCATGAACAATATGTCAACATTTAACACTTCACATGCCTAGTACTTGTGTACTCCTTAGCTCTAATAATTCAGTAACCCAAATACCACTAGCTATTAACTAATAGATTGGCCATACAACGTGAATAACCCAAAATTTTCTCTTGTGGCCTTGTGTGTTGGCTTATCTTATTTACTTGAAACCACGGTGCTGCAAAGCATGAACCAAGTTGTCAAGTCTATAAAGCTCCATAACTTGATTTGATTATTTATGTAATAAATTATATGTTGATGAATTAAACTACATTTGTAATAATTCATGTCATCCATTGTATGGAAGTGTTGTTGGGCAAATCCATTAGAAAGTTAAATAGAAAATCGAGTGAGAATTAATATAAATTATTGAGTATCCTTTTGACATCATGCATATCTCCCTTTTGCTAGTTTTTTAGAGTTCTTTAAAAAATTAATGTAGTGTATTTCAACTACTTGTGAAAGTGTGACACACTATTTTATTTTCATAAATTGTATTTGTTAGGATCTTTAGAATACCAGTTAAAAGATAACACTTGAATTAAACCTTCTAAATTTCTCAATCTTTGTGCCATATTTCAATAAAAATTATGAAAGTAAATCTTGTCCATCGTTTGATATAAAAATGAAATGATGTCAGAACATTTGGTTATATACCTCTAATTTATATTACAACAACAACAACAACAACAAAGCCTTAATCCCACTAAGTGGGGTCGGCTACATGAATCCTTTTTCTCCATTGCGTCCTATTTAGTGTCAAATTTTCGTTTAATTCTAATAAATTAAGATCATTTTTTATGCAATAAGCCCAAGTTTTCATAGGTCTGCCTCTCGCCTTTCTTAACATAAGTTGTATTTAAAACATCTACTCTCCTAATCGGATCATCAGGTGGTCGACGTCTAATGTGACCAAACCATCTAAGGCGACTCTCTCTAATTTTATCCGTCAACTGGTGCAACTCCAACCCTTTTACGGATATATTCATTTCGCATTTTGTCTCTAAGTGTAAAGCCACTCATCCACCTAATCATTCTCATCTCGGCAACACTTAACTTAACATTATGCTTCTCTTTTAAAGGCCAACATTCAGCACCATAGAGCATTGAAGGTCTCACCACCATCTTATAAAATTTTCCTTTCAGTCTAAGCGGTACTTTTCTATCACACAATAGGCCGGACGCATTCCTCCACTTCAACCAACCAACCTGAATTCTACTATTAACATCCCCATCTATATCACCATCGCTTTGAACAATGGACCCGAGATATCTAAATCGTTCACACCTTTTAATAATTTGATCACCCAAAGTTACTACTACTGTCACTAGACCTACTATTACTAAAATTACATTCCATGTATTCAGTTTTAGTTCTACTCAAACGAAGACCTTTAGACTCCAATGTAGACCTCCATAATTCAAGTTTTTCCTAGACTTTTTCGCTTGTCTTATCCACAAGGAGGATATCATCAGCAAAAAGCATACACCAAGGTACATCCTCTTGTAAATGCCCGAGTAAGACCATCCATAAATAAAGCAAAAAGATATGGGCTTAAAGCCGATCCTTGATGTAAACCAACGAAATAGTAAAATACTTGGTCAATCCTCCTTCGATTCGAACACATGTAACAGCTCTAGCATACATATCTTTAATGACTTGAATATAAGTCATATCAACACCTTTCTTCTCGAGGACTCTCCAAAGAACATCTCTAGGAACCTTATCGTAAGCTTTTTCTAAATCGATAAAAATCAAATGTAGATCCTCCTTATTATCTCTGTACTTCTCCATCAAACCTCTCAATAAATATATAGCTTCCATGGTAGACACGCTCGGCATAAAACCAAATTGATTATGAGAAATCTTCGTAATACGTCTTAACCTATGTTCGATTACCCTCTCCCATAATTTTAAAGTATGACACATCAATTTAATTCCTCTATAATTTGCACACTCTTGTGCATCTCCTTTATTCTTAAAAATGGGGATCAAAATGCTCTTTCTCCACTCCTCAGGCATCCTTTTAGTTTTTAAAATAATATTAAAAAGTTTAGTAAGCCGGAAACCCCCAAATCACCTAAACATTTCCACACTTCGATTGGGATATCATCAGGTCCTACAGACTTTCCCCCTTGGTTTTCTTTAAAGCATCATCAACTTCTTTTTTACTAATGCGACGGTAAAAATGAAAAGTTTTATTATTATTAACGATATTAAGATCACTAAGGTCAATCGTACTTTCAGCATCATCATTAAAAAGTTTATCAAAATAACTCATCCACCTATGTTGAATATCTTTTTCTAAGAAAAGCACTTTTTGATTTTCATCTTTAATACATTTTACTTGAGTTAAATCTTTACATTTCTTTTCTCTTTGTTTGGCTAGTTTGTACATATATTTTTCACCTTCCTTAGTATCTAACATGTTATAAAGATCACTAAAGCGGAATTTTTAGCGTCATGATTATTCTTTTAGACTCCCTGCAGGCCGTTTTATATTTTGCCCGTTCTCTACGCTTTTACATTTAAACCAATTTTTATAGCACAACTTCTTATATTTTATCTTTTCTTGCACATTATTATTCCACCACCAACTATTTTTATTTATAGAAACTTTTCTATTGATTCTCCAAGTACATCTTTAGCCACTTGTTTAATAGTATTAGTTAATTTTTCCCACATAATATTCGCGTCTTCATGAACATCCCAAATATTTAAATCTTGAATTTTACTCATAAAAATAATTTTATTTGTGTCATTTAGGTGCCCTCATCTTATTCTACGATGTTGAATCCTAGTATTCTTTATTTTACAACTCTTCATCTTAAAATCTAGAACTAATAATCGATGTTGGGTACTTAATTGCTCACTTGGAATAACCTTACAATCCTTACAATCTCGACGATCTCTTCTTCTCATAAGAAAATAATCGATTTGTGTTTTATTAGATCCATTCTTATAAGTAATAAGATGCTCATCTCTTTTCTTGAATAAAGTATTAGTAATAATCATATCATACGCTAAAGCAAAATCTAAAATGGCTCTACCTTCTTCGATAATCGCTCCATAACCGTAGCCACCATGAATATTTCTAAAATCTTCTACCACTACTGACATGTCTATTTAAATTCCCTCCGATAAAAATTTTTTTCTTCGAGGGTATCGAGTGTATTAAGTCTTCAGATCGTTCAGAATTTATCTTTAGAGCACTATATCTAAACCAACTTGAGGAGCATAAGCACTTATAATATTAAAAATCTTAGTATCGATAATAATCTTAAGTCGTTATAATTCTATCTCCAATTCTATTAATTTTGACAACATTATCTTTCAAACTCTTATCTATAATTACACCTACACCATTTCTAGTACGACTCTTACAGAATACCATAGTTTAAAACCTAAGTTATCAATCTCCTTAGCTTTTTCTCCAACCCATTTAGTTTCTTGAATACATAGGATATTTATCTTTCTATGGATCATAATATCAACCAATTCCATTAGTTTACCATTGAGAGTACCTATATTCCAGGATCCTATCCTAATACTAATATCATGGACTAACTTCTTTACCCGCATCCGTCCGTAATGTGGGAACCGCTGCTTACTTGACACTACACCGCGGCGCCGGTGTAGCGGCCATCGCATACTTTCCACCGTATTCGAGCCATACGGCCGCGTCGCTTCCGGGGACGCCCTAGCACTTACACAATGATCAAAAGGATTCATGTCATGATTTTTTTCGACAAGTTTTACGCTGGCTGTCGACTACCTAACGCAACCCTCCACTTTTCACATCCGGACTTGGGACCGGCAACGGCAGTGTTTGCCTCTAATTTATATTGTTCAACATAATTAAAAATAGCATAGCAGACACTTGCTAATATTGCATGGCCTGAAAATATATTAATAATGTTACATTTTACTATAAATATATAAATATGGGTTTTGTTGGCTATTGGGAGAGATTATAAAGCCCATATTTTCTTCATGTTTTGCTCCCACCATTCTTGTATTGCACAAAGACTAAGCACATGATGTTGAAATTTATTTAAACGAAAGTAGAAAAAACTCCTATCCAAAGAGTAAAAATCTTATTTTTAGCCTTCTTAATACTCATTCCTCGAAGATTAAACATCTATAAGGGTGTTTACCTAACATTAGGTCCCTCCTTCTCCAAGAAAGTTTCCCTTGATATTCAAGGAAATAGAATTTTGTTTACTTTCTTAGAATATATCTCTTTTTTTTATGTCCAACATTGATTTTATTTGTTTATCAATAATGCTCATTTCATAGATTATAAAACCCATAAATTTTTTCATTGCTGGTGTATGCCATCATGTCTATTTTATTATTTTATACATTCATGTTTGTCAGGCGTGTTATTGAGTCAATGTAGAACACTTTATTTTAAATTGAGAAAATAAAATAATATCGTTAATTAAGTTTTCTTTATCCTTTAGTTCTATATGTAATCAATCATGGGAGTTTAAACATTTGAGAAATCATATCATTAAAATCTAAATAAGTCATTTCGATAGTTCTTGTTACTTAATGAAGTCTCTATGATATATATTTTGTGTATCATCTTCTCATATAATTAGAAAATAAACAAGTTTGAGTATTTGTTAAAAAGCTCAAAGGTGAAAAGAATCAAACTTAAACACGGTATATATCATCTATTTATGTTCATAAACAAACTCGTTTATTATTCATTAAGTAATTTGTTAAATTTTTTTATATTAAGTTCGATGATAACTTATAGCATATATGATATATTATTTAAATAAAATTTGATTAACTAGAAATTATTTAATTATAAATTTAATAGTAATTTATTTTAATTTAATATCAATATGCATTAGAACGTAATACAATGTCTTTATTTTTCTTTATTGCAATGAAATACTTTTTAGTATTATTTATATTATCTGATTACAAAAATGCTTACTTGAATGCAACTTATACATCATCTTATTTTTGTTGTTACTAGTTATGTACTAATTCAAAATTTATTCCATTGCTTATTTATTTATATTTGTAAAATCATTTGCTAAAAATTTTATATGAAAAAAACTATTATTGATTCGAATTTTAATTTATTTATTAAATCGTTAAAATTGTTTTTCAATTAATATAAAAGAATAAACTACAAGTCGAGCACTTTTTTTAAAATTTTAATCAAGCCAAGCATTAACATATACGTGAAATCTTCGCCAGAGCTCGAGCCAAAATATGAAAAACTTATAATATTACTAAGTCAAGTCTAATCCACGACATACTAGATTCCACTCTGACTTAATTACAATCCTAATTATGATTACGTTTGCATTTCAGATCCAAAGATATTATTTATATAGAATAATCCACGAGATATAAATCGATCATTGTTGTCTAAAACTTAAAACAATTAAATAGTTAATGTGGATATAACATTATTACCTTTCTCAAAGGATTGATATGCATGCAAAGATGATTGATTGGGTCTAGATATGTACGCGAAGATCATTGTTGAATTCCTCAACATCTTGACCGACCTTTGTCTGAACGACTGGTGCTCTAGATTTATCTTCTTCATTGTTCAATCACGGACTCGTCCCTTTGACAGGTTTGCACTCGGGCGAGAAATACCGAAAGATATTAGTGTCTACCTGATCCAAATAGTCACTTTTGGTTGTATAAATATTTATGTATTTATAAAAAAAATAACTCATACACAAGAGTTATTTTAATATTTCAACAAAATCAAGATTAAAATACAACAAAGTTTTAAATTTAATTTATTTTAAATTAACTATTTTTTTATTTTAATTTTTAAAATATGATTCATACAATATTTTTACTTTACAAAATTTATTAGTTATGACTTTAAGCTTGAGTTGTTTTTACTCAACAATATTTTTCCTCTCATGATCTGATCGCGATCTCGATCTGCAGCGATGAGAGGAAGTCTAGCAACAGAAACCCGATCCATCTGCTGATTACAAGCGCGGATTCTTACAAAGTTTCGATCTTTTTCGCATCAGGTTTCCGCAGCTGGAGAAGGAGGAATGGGTTACAGAGCAGAAGACGACTACGATTACCTCTTCAAGGTTGTGCTGATTGGGGATTCTGGCGTCGGTAAATCCAATCTTTTGTCGAGGTTCACGCGAAACGATTTCAGCCTCGAGTCTAAATCTACAATCGGCGTGGAGTTCGCCACCCGGAGCATTCATGTAGAAGATAAAATAGTTAAGGCCCAGATTTGGGACACTGCCGGACAGGAAAGGTATGCTCCTCTCCCTATGTATCGGTTGATTCGTTCTTCGATGAAAAGTGCTTTATTCGGGAATGTTTCAATGTGTTAGGGTTACTGATTGATTGGGGTTTCTATGGTCTGTTTTATCCCAGATCGAACACTCTTGTTTTCGCTATTATTACTTTTAGGTTATGGATACCCAAAGTCTTGTGGTTGGTGATTGCTATGATCGTGTGGATTTTGCTTACAGGATCTCTATCTTTTGTTAATTGCAAGCATTGAGCTTGTCTAAGAAGGGGCTTTTGTCTCTGTCAGTGCCGGCTTATTGGCGTTGTAGGGCTCTATGGTTAGCTTAGCTTACTGATTAATTTTGGCTCAACTGTAAGATTAAAGTAATGAGTATAGACATTAGATGTAGTTGGGTTAGTTGAGGTTTTTGATGTCTGTTGAATCTCGAATTGTCTGTGGATTCTAAAGGGAAGAGATATGGAAGGAAGAAAGAGTGAGATGTTGAGAGAGGATTGTAGGGACAAATGCTATATCGTTCTTCTGGGATTGTAAATGGAAAATCCTCTTTTCCATTACATTCGCTCTCCCCCATTATAAAGAGAAGATTTTTCCTATTTAATATACACAAATGATAATTACACTTTAATCTCTGGGGATCTTTGACTGTTCTGTCTTATTTTGAGACAGGCATATAGTCTTTTCCTAGTCGGGCCGATTTAAGATGGTGAAGTGGCCTGGCTTGTTGTCATTGAATAGACCTTCCTTTGGTTCGACGCATAGGGGAGCATCCACCAAATGATTTGTATTCATTGACTCATATTCGATATCCTGCGCTCGACAGCTTGCCGACTTCGATTCAATGAGTTGGGCTAAAAAACCCAAAAAAAGCCTCTTGGTACTTCATAGGCCCGGTATGACTACAGTTTGGCATATTTCATCAGAGAATATTTGTCCTTATGTATATCTAGTTTTATTTATCTTCCTCATTATTCCTTTCCATACTGCCCTGGTCAATGTTTTCTTATGAAGAATTGAAGAACACTCAATTAGACATGTTCTTCAAACTTTATCTTCACTGAGTATGAACTAGAGGAAGAGAAAGAGAAAGGAAAGAGTAAGAATTGTGTTTCTTTCCGCTCAACGATAATCAGACAAACATACATGTTTTTTGACAAGCTTAGAGAGATAGGGAGAGGGATATAAGTATCCTAATATGGTTAGAAGTTTCCCAACTCTTCTCTACCACTGCTCACAAATAAAAACATAATCATCTAACATATATGTTTGATGACACCCATACTGTCAGTGCAAACGTAGGGGTTATCTAGAACAGCTTTATTAAATCCTAACAGCAGGATTTAATGAATCTGAAATTTAAGATAAAACTTAGAGGAATTGATAAGAAATTGGATTTTACTAAATCCAGGATTTAAAATTTCACATTTTTTTGTTTGATATATTTAAGTTAAATTTTGCTTAAATCTGTTACCAGACAACTCCTTAACCAGACAATCATATGATTATTGGTATGCCTAGAGAGGCGGGGAGCAGTACTAATTTTATTTGAAAGTTCTCTCGTTTATCTCTACCTCTACTCGCACATAAAAGCATAATCGACTAACACAGTTCTGTATGCTGACACCCATACTGCTCGTGCAAACATAGTTAGACAGGCATTCACAGTTATTGACATTCTTAGAGAGGCAGGGAGAGAGCGAGAAGTATTACTAATCTGTTTATGGGTTCTATCGTTCATCTCTACTTCAGCTCACAATTAAAAACATAATCAAGCATATGCAAAGTTTGACAAAGATAGAGAGTGGAGAGGGAGAGAAGTACTATTAATCTTGGTTAGAAGTCCCCTCATTTATCTTTGCCTCTGCTCACAAATAAAAGCATAACAACAGACATATTTGTATGGTGACATCCATATTGTTCGTGCAAACATAATTGGGCAAGCGGGCTTATATTAACATACATGGAGAGAGAGAGAGAGAGAGAGAGAGAGAGAGAGAGAGAGAGAGAGAGAGAGAGAGAGAGAAGTATGCTAATCTAGTTGGATGTAACCTCATTCATCTCTGCTGGTACACACAAATAAAAGCATAATCATACAAACACATAGTGACACTAATACCTGCTTATGTACTTTTCAAAAAGTTAATTCTATAAATAGTTTTCATGTACAGTTGATTTCCTTTTTATGAGTTATCATGTTTCAACTTTTAGAATTTAAAATGTGGATGGAGCTTTGAATCTTACAGTAGGACAATAAGTATCTGATACTATATCCAGCTATTTTTTTCTCTCTTTTTTTTTAATTTAAACCCAGAAACGTTTATAGTGTTTTTGAAGTATGAGATATGTACTCATTAGAAGTAACCGTATCATAGAGATGTGTACTCATTAGAAGTAACTGTATCATAGTTCTATAATAATATTAATTGATCGGGCGCTGATCCAAAATTTGTGTGTAAATGCTGGGGTAACTATTTTGCAATTACCTTGAGAATGACATGATCTTGAGTTGTTTTTATAATATCTAGCATCTGTACATTTCAAAATGAAAATGTTAAACAAATTAACATATCATAGCAAGTTTTCTGTTTTAGCGGTGATGGTTGAAGCACGCGAAAGGCTCGGTATGTTTATGCAAGTATGTATCATATCGATATGATTTCGCGTGAATAAAAAACTTGGGGAATGTTTTGATATCTGCTTATTAACGAAAGGAGCGTATTGTGATATTCTAAGTTTAGCATCATTTGATCAATAGAATTTTTTATATGATGAGAGGGGGGGAGGGAGCGCTTTTGGGTGTTCTTAGAAGATTTTTTCTTTTTCATTACTATCTTTACAAATGGTGACTCAGAATTATGGTTCATCTTGCTGTATATGCGTTATATAAATATGCAGGGGCATTTACATCCATAGCACACAATTCTTATGTATTTAGATATTTCATATCTACTTTCGTATTTACACACATGGCACTCAAATATTTAATATCACATAAACAATAGCACCAATACCACTTTTTAAATTCAAATACACATTTTCATGCTTGGGTTTAAAGCACCAAAGTGCCATTATGTATGAGATATGTGAGGTATGTAAATACATAAGAATTGTATGCTACGTATGTAAATTTCTCATATATATATATATATATATGTGTGTGTGTGTGTGTGTAGACAGACACAGGCACATTGCCTATGGCTTCTTCATTGCCTGCTAAATTATTCCGATAACTGACTCGTTTTTCCTCCTTTTCCCACTTCTACCGCAAAAGATATCGCGCAATCACGAGCGCATACTATCGCGGGGCAGTCGGCGCGCTCCTTGTGTATGATGTCACCCGCCATATAACGTTCGAGAATGTCGAGAGATGGCTGAAAGAGCTCAGGGATCACACTGAAGCCAACATCGTCATCATGCTCGTCGGAAATAAAGCCGATTTACGCCACCTTAGAGCTGTCCCCACCGATGAAGCTAAGGCTTTCGCCGAGAACCAAAATACTTTCTTCATGGAGACATCAGCCCTCGAATCATTGAACGTCGAAAATGCATTCACTGAAGTCCTCACTCAGATCTATCACGTCGTGAGTCGGAAAACACTGGATGTTGGGGACGATCCCGCAGCTCTTCCGAAGGGGCAGACCATCAATGTTGGTAATAAGGATGATGTTTCAGCTGTGAAGAAAGTAGGATGCTGCTCTGCCTAACTGTGAAGAAATAATGTGTTATCAGATCCACGTTCGTTCCTTGTAAATTCATTCGATACTTTGAGCATGGATCGAGTGCTTGGAATTTTGCTATTGATTTTGCAATTTGTAGTTTAGTCAATGAAGACAATGTGTGTTCTTAGGGACTTGAGTTCATTGTGCTGTTTTGTTTGCAGCTGGATGTAGTATGGAGCTGTTTTTCCACAATCAGGTTTTGCTTCCTGGTTTGACTTGTATCCAAGTTAATGATTTATTGGTTGGTTCTTTATTTAATTTTTGTGACCTTTTATCTACTCGATGATTTGCTTATGAGATGGTTTGTTTATTTTTAATGTTGTTTTGCATCTTTGTGCATATTTTGGTTGCTTTAGAACCAATTGAGGCCTTTAATATTATTATTATGGTAGAACTTATAAATATTTATTTATAAAATTTAAGATATCTAGCTTAAATATAAAACAAATGTTTTATTGCACTGAATAGATGAATAAAAATTGTAAGATATTTATCATCAAGAGGCTTGAGACAATGTAGTCATGAGGCTTGAGACAATGTAGACAAATCGTCTGCAATGTAAAATTAAAGAAAAAATGAAACATATCACGTATACCAGTTGCGTTAGTTGACAGTCATTGTAAAATTTTTGTCGGAAAATTATGACATGAATTTTTTAAATCATTGTATAAATATTAGGGTGTCTCCTGAAAGCAATGTGTTGTAAGACCTAAATACAGCGAAAAGCATGTAAGAGTTGCAACATTGGTGCCCGGGTGAAGTTATAAATAAGTAATTTTTCCTACATTATCGACAGATGTAAGAATTTAATCCATGAAATTAATATTAGAATATAAATTTTGAATATAGGAACTCTCAGATGTAAATTAATGAAATTAGTAGATATCATGGTTCATATATGAAGATAAATATCTTATACATTCAAAAAATTAAATGGGTAGGAGAAAAGACTGATGAGATTGGCTCATGTTTTAAATTTTAGCGTTTATGTAGGAGTCACACTAGAAATGGTATAGGTGTAATTATTGATAAGAGTTTGAGAGAATGTTGTAAAAATTAAATGAATTAGAGATAAAATTATAGTTCTAAAAACTAATGTCGATACTAAGACTTTTAATGTTATAAGTGTTTTATGCTCCTCAAATAGGTTTAGAGAGATGTTCAAAAGAAAATTTTTGGAATAACCTAAATAAATTAATACAAATGATATCTGATAAACAAAGAATTTTTATTGGAGAAGATTTAAATGTACATTTTCGTAAAACAGAAAAAGATTTTAGAAATATTCATGGTAGCGACTATTTTAAAGCAACTAATGAATAAGGCATAACAATATTAGATTTTGCTTATGAATTTATTATTGTCAATACTTTATTTAAAAAAAGAAATAAATATATTATTACTTGTATGAATGAGAAAAAGATATCAGCGAGAATATAAAGATTGTGAAGTCATTTTAAATAAAAATTTACTCGACATTGATTATTAGTTTTGAACTTAAAAGAGAAAGATTAAAAAATTAAATGATGGTACCTAAAAACATAAACAAAATTATTTTTATTAATAAATTTTTAAGATTTCAAAAGTTAGGATGTTCAATATGAAGTTAATTAAATGTGGGATAAAATAAAAAAGAAAATAATTAGCTGTTCGGTCTTAGAGAACGGCAGGAAAACAAAAGAAATTGTTTGATATTATCGTCGACAATGCACGATTTGTCAAGCACAACTGCATTTTGTTGTTGTTTCTGGGGCAAAATATTACATCCGGACTCCGCATGTAGAGTGTGGCGCCCAATTCATGGGAGTCACGTGGAATCTCGCAATAAAGCGGAATAGCACAGGAATAACACGAAGGAATATTCTTCGTGTTACTCCGCGATTAGGGTGTTTGGGCGGAATAACACGGAGAATATTCATTCGTGTTATTCTGCGTTATTCAAGTGTTATTATGGTGATATTGTAACACCACAATAATAACACATCAATAATACCACAATAACAATTAAATAACGCAGAACAAAGGAGAATATTCCCGGTATTACAATACTACCACAATAACACGTGAATAACGCAGAATAACATAAAGAAATATTTTCCGCGTTATTCCGCCCAAAACACCACTAATCACGGAGTAACACGAGAAATATTTTTTCATGTTATTTCGCGTTATTACGGGAGTCCACGTGGCTCTCATGAATTGAGCACCTGGGAGTCAGGATGTAATATTTTGCCTGTTTTCGGACGCCGGCCGGTTCTCGGCTGCCGGCGTGCCGCGGAGCGTTCTATTATTCGGAAAAAAGAAAAGTACAGAATAGCGCCACGACAGTAATCTCCCCGTAGCTGGCGGCGAAGTCCGCGGTTTGTGAGGAGTACGTCGCGGCGGGGGAAGGACGGTCCGATGATTTCCAGTGCTGCGTGTACGAAGGTTGGATTCCTCCTGCGCTTGAAAAGATTTTCTGCGTGTGAGGCGCCGAGGTGCAGCTAGTGGGCGGCTGTGGAGCTACTTCGTCGGAGGCCACCGTCCTCACTTTCGCATTTTAGGGAGGTAGGGATAGCGAGGGTCGCCGAAGAAGTAAGATATTCAGTTCAGAAATGAGACCTTATATTGTTGTTTCTTTGAATTTTCGTTAACAATATTTTTTTTTTTTGAAATACGAAGCGATCCCAAACGAAGCTGATAAAAAAGATGTATTTAAAGAATTAAAAGAAAAAAAAATTAATTTAAAAAAAAAATAATGATAGAATAATAATAATAATGTGCAAGAAATGATAAAAATATAAGAAGTGTTGTAAAATTTGACTTAAATTAAAAGCTTACAAAGCTGAAAAAAATATTAAGTGGTACTTAGGATTAAGAAAATAATTTGTAACCCTAAGAATTTTACTTTAGTGATCTTTATAATAGATTAAATATTAAAGATGTTAAAAAATATATATGTATAAATTAACATTACGAAGATAAAATACAAATAAAATTTTAACTAAACTAAAATATATTAAAGATGAAAATCAAAAAGTGATTTTTTAAGATAAAAATATTTAACGCACCAGAGTGAACTATTTTAATAAATATTCAATGAAGTTTTTGAAAATACAATTGACCTTAGTGGTCTTAATATCGTTAATAATAATAGATTTTTTTTATTTTTACTATGGCATTAGTAAAGAGAATCAAGGGTGGAAATTTAGTAAGACATGATGATATCCCTATTGACGTGTGGAAATATGTAAGAGATTTAAGAATTTTGTGACTTACCAGACGGTACTACTATTTTAAAAACTAAAAATATGTCTGAAGAGTAAAGGAAGAATATTTTGGTCTCAATCTTTAAGAATAAAGAGGATGTACGGGAGTGTGAATTATAAAGGAATTAAGTTAATTTGGTATTCTTTAAAATTATGGAAGAAGGTAATTGAACATAGGTTAAGACGTGATACAAAAATTTCATAATCAGTTTAGATTCATGCCAGACAAGTCTATTATGAAAGCTATACATTTATTGAGAGATTTGATGAAGAAGTACAGAGAGAGCAAGGAGGATCGACATATGATTATTATTGATTAAGAAATAGCTTACAATAAGCTTCCAAGAGAAGTGCTTCAGAAATTTCTAGAAAAGAAAGATGTTGATATAATTTATATACAAGTCACTAAAGATATGTATACTATACCACCAGACCTGTTACTTGTGTTTGAACAGGAGGAGGATTGACCAAGTATTGTCCTATTTCAGTTGGATTACATCAGGGAATGACTTTAACACCTTGTATTTTCACTTTAGTTATGGATGCTCTTACTGGCCATATACAGGAGGATTTACTTTGGTGTATGTTTTTCTCTGATGATATCCTTCTTATGGAGAAGACTAGAGAACAAGTTTAGGAAAAAACTTGAATTATGGTCTACATTGTAATCTAATGGGCTTCGTTTAAGTAAACTAAAATTGAATACATGAAATGTAATTTTAGTAATTGTAGCTCTAATGACAGGGTTGTAACTATGGGTGATCAAATCATTAAAATGTGTGATTGTTTTAGATATCTCAGGTATATTGTTCAAAGTGATGGTGATATAGATGAGGTTGTTATTTAGTAGAATTCAGGTTGGTTGGAAAGTGGAGGAATGCGTCAGACCTATTGTGTGATAAAAAAAATATTGCTTAAACTTGAAGGAAAATTTTATAAGATGGTGGTGAGACCTGATATGCTTTATGGCGCTGAATGTTGGCCTTTAAAAGAGAAGCATCAAACAAAGTCAAGTGTTGCTAAGATGAGAATGCTTAGGTGAATGAGTGGCTTAACACTTAGAGACAATCTGAAATGAATATATCCGCGAAAAGCTTGACGTTGCTCCAGTTGCAAATAATATTAAAAAGAATCGTCTTCGATGGTTTGGTCACAATAAACATCGACCACTTAATGATTCGGTTAAGATTATAGATGTTTTAAATTCAACTTATGTTAAGAACGGCAAGGGTAGACCTAAAAAAAGCATATTCTATAAAAAATGATCTTAATCTAGTAGAATTAAATGAGACTATGCTGCTCAAAAGGACACAATGGAGAAAAAGCATCATGTAGCCAACCTCACTTAGTGGGATAAAGGCTTATTGTTGTTATGGTTGTTGTGCTAATTTTTCTGGGGTGAACTTTTTTGTAAGTTCAGTCTACCTGTAGAGGTTAGTATTTGTCTTGCTCATTCATAAATAACATATAGCAAAAAGGCATGTAGATGGGCTCCAAAGCCTAAGCATATTGGTTAAAAATAAAATAAGAAATCTTTTGAGGATCAGAATCAGCCCCTCAGCCTATCCCATATATAGATAGGGAGAGAGAGAGAGAGAGAGCATAAAGCCACAGCATAATGCTTTAGCAGATAGCAGACTCTTTAAATCAAGTAAATGATATGCATCTAAAAGCATACAAGTAAGAAAGGCAAAATCAGAGTTTATAATATAAATAACTGTTTTTGGCTTACAACCTCTTGATAAATAATCAATTCTGACAGCAATTCATCAAGTCCATAGTTGTGTGTTATAAATCATTTCTTCATTAGTCTATTATCACTTCCGGGCCTCAGCCTTTTTCTGTTCCTTGGCTGGCAGAACAAACAGTACAAAGGTCAAATAAGTCGCTTGCTACAGAACTTATAGTACAGATTAAAGCACAATATACCAAAGTTATTAAAAAGAAAAAAAAAGATTAATATACCAAAGTTCATAAATCGAATAAGTGCATAACTTAAATCAAATAACCATGATTATAGTTAGGGCCCGCTCTGTAGAGGAAGGTATATTATTATGGAAGATTTACGTAAATACCACTCAATTCTAATGTATTTACATATATAACACCTACACTTCATTTTCTACATAAATGCCACCGTACTTATAAATGTAAAGGTGTATTTAACTTTTTTTAAGTTAAAAAAGTGATATGAAAGATTTGGGTGGTATAAATGTAAAAGATAAACTTTAGATGTTAGATAGGTTAAATGGATAGGAATTGGGTGGTATGCATGAAGTATCGCTATTATTATATACATTATCAGAGAATTTTTGAGTGAGGAAATTAGGATTAAAATTTGATCAAGATGAATTTGAACCCCTTAGATTTACTTTATGATAAATATAATGCATGCATAAAAAATCAAATCTTGTATTGCATGACAAATAATAAAATATTAAAACCCATCCTCGTCAAAATTTGATTAGGATATCATGATTTTTTTGTTTTCAATGCATCATTATTATTTAATGGAATTAGTACCATTGCCATTTGAAAAGACCTTTTGAATTTTGTTTTCATTTTTGTTGTTTTCACTTATAGCAAGTATATATTATAATTAAAACATAATTTTGATTATAATAAATTAAAAAAATATATTATAAGCTCAACATACCAGCCTTCTCCTCTTCACGCTTCTTTGCAGCTTCTGCTCGCTGCTGTCGTATCAACGCCAGACGTTCTGCAATAACTCAGATCTTAATCACAATGAACAAAAATGAGCTCTAATTTGTAAGCGATGCCACAGAAGATCTATAAAAAATATGAGAACTTTTTCGACATGTAAAGAGCATGGAGAACAAGAATCAAAACCAAGGTTTTTCAGAACTAGCATTTAGTTTTTAAATTATCTGCAATAGAAAAAAGGGGCATTTGCATATATACCACTCAATTCCTATGTATTTACATGTCTAGCACCTAAAATTTAATTTTTACATTTATATAACCCAAAACCTCATATCACAACAAAAATACCACTATCTTAACTTTAAAAAGTAAAATACACCTTTTAATGCAAAGGTAAGTCGGCATATATGTAAAAATTGAAGTTTGTGTTAGATATATAAATACATAGGAATTGGGTGGTATGTATGTAAATCTTCCAAAAAAATATTAGCTATCACAGGATGTGGTAGATTGACTAGAGGTGGAAGAGATCAAAATTAATCTTACCTAAATCTTTCTTGGCCTGCTCCGTTTTTCCCTGTTCTTGTAGCTTCATGTAGTGTTCATGAGCTTTTTGCTTCTCTATCTCCTCTCTGTGATAAGCCAAAAATAAAATACGACTTAGCAGTCGTTATATTCATATGGAACTAAAGTGAAACCAAAAGAAGGAAAAAAATCAGAGTAAAAACACAAAAATGTTAATAAAAATTTGAATGAATAACGCAGCTATTGATCAAAGGAAAAAACGTAAGTTGCATAACTTGCTTTTTCCTGAGATGTTCAATAGAAGTGAAAACTAAAACGTTTTTTTAATCATATGCTACACGAACTCCAAAATAACATTGCTTGAAAGCCAAAAGTGCCATTAATAACAATTTTTTTGGCAATTGAACAAACAAGGTAAAGGCTTGAGCTGCTAACTTGGCACAGAATGGTTGTAGAAGCATCATTTCACTACCAAATTTTTAAGAAAGGGATATCATAATTATGGCAATTCATATGTTACCAAAATAATCATCTGATAAAGGATAAATTTTAAAGCAAATTTCAAAGCATGCAAACATTTGAAAAATTAAATTCAAATTAATTCCAAGATCATTTGAAATCTATTTTCAACAGAACTAAAATCTAGACAGCGTTGCTCAATGATATGAATTTAATAACGCCAAAAATGCCATGATCTGTTCAAATGGGCCTGAACCGAGCAACTAACAAAGTACTTTAAAATTTGTGAGATCAACTGATGGACTAACATCCTCCAAAGTTTATATGCATATAGTCAAAATGAATACTTGACCATATAAATCCAAGGAGTCCAAAATCAATTAATTTTTAAGTCCACTAAAGCACTAAAATGTCCAAAAACAAAAAAAAGACGCATCAAATGATCAAAAGACATCAAATTAGATAGTCTAATTGAGTGTCCTAATTTTTGGTAGAAATAACTAACATTTCCCGTCTAGAAATCTATAAATTGTCTATATTTCTATACATGTAAGTTTAATGTATATTTCCTTCGAGTGTGGAATAATTCTGCCTACCTAATTTCAAGAGAAGTCGTCACCCTGTATCAGTGTAAGACTTGAATTTTATTATTTTTGTATTTTTTCATCTATTATTCTTATTTCATCTGCATAACAAGACATTACTTGATTAGTATCCCTGATTTTATTCAAATTTAGCAGATTAAAAATTCAATTTCTCAAAACTATCTTACAAGTGCCAGTAGATATTTTGTGCTTCTAAATCCTTGTTGAACATTCTGGAATATTTTGATCATTTGGTTATAAGTAGGGTTTTAATTCTAGTATTGCATGTTTGCAATTAAAAAAAGCAATCAATCAAATTATTTGGAGAGAATCCTCAAAATTTGTTACATGTATTCATAATATAATATCACAGTAGCTGCATCAGATAACACTAATCCTGAATTGTCCTCCGTTATAAAGAATCTCCGTCTGAAGTGAATTTGATATTTAACACTATGTAAACAAGAAATTTATTCTAGATATCAAGAAAATTTGACAGTTATTTTAGAGCGCTTGATTTAAACGGCAGCCATTTTCTACAAAACTTGATCTAAAGTCTTGATTTTAATAAAAACATAAAATTATTACCACCGAAATTACTATAATGTAGTTTCCAAATTCATGCTTATCCATCATCAACCTCTAGTTTATTAACTTCATACACAGGCTAAGACGTTAGTAAAAATTTACAGTTTATGAAAGGACCGTATAACATCTAAAGTTGATCAGCAGGAATGAATTAAATGGGCAAACATTTCATTGGAAGGAAAACTGGCTAAGTATTACGGGAAAAAGAACAGAAAGACGATCACATACCTTTCCCGCCTTGAGAGTTCACTAGTCTTCTCAAACTACACAATGAAAAAGAGACTTTATATTTGCATGAGATTTTTATCATTACATGAGAAAATAATACAGAAGGATTAGACAATTAGCCAGCACAATCAGCGATAAATTGTAACTTCTCAAAAGCAAAATGGACTAATGAAAATCACATTTTAGTGTCAAAATTTTCAACCAAGGAGAACACTAAGAAGGTTATAAAAAAAACTTGCATTGAAGGCAAGGTGCAGAGATGAATATGGATTAGCAAGTAGGAAGTTAGATTTGATGAGTACGCAACAAGAGTGGTGTGCACAAGATAGCATGGGAAGACACCAAAAGTACATAAAAATTACAGCTACAAGAAAGAGATAATAGGAATGAGGGCAAATAAATGATTCCTATTAAGTCTTTCATTTAATTTTTTGCCCTGAAAATTACAACTACATGAAAATTACCACTGAAACTCTGATGGAAGAAGTGACCATTCAATATATGGTGCGATAATAGAAGGAAGTCTAAAGAAGACATAAAGATTTAAAAACATGGAGTTGAGAAGTCCCAAAATTATGCATATATGAGATCTCTGTAATGTCGACAAAACCGAGGACTTTGTTATAAATGCTGGGAATGCAGAACTAATTCAATTCCAATGTATGTGAATACTCATTTGAGGTACCATCTATATCTTAAGGTAGTGGCAAGGGGATTGGAGCCAAAAAATACTATAGTAAGTTAGTGAAGACCAAGTAGAGCTAAAGTTTCTCAATGTTATAATCAATTGAATTTGTAGAATAAAATCTCATGCTTAACAACATTCTTAAGCTAAAACATTTAATCACACATAAGCTTTAAATTAACCTTTGATAACATCTTAGACGCGATCTCCAGCATGATAGTAAACTCAGCTGTTGGTAACATAACCATCAGTTAATTATGGGGCATTTACATGCATACCACCCAATTCCTATGTATTTATGTCTAATACCTAAACTTTTCTTTTTAAATTCATACCACCCAGATCTTTCATATCACATAAAAAATATCACTATTTTAACTTTTAAAAAGCGAAATGTACAATTTCATGCATAGATAAGGTGGCATAGATGTAAAAATTGAAGTTTAGGTGTTAGACACGTAAATACTAATGAATTGAGTGGTATGTATGTATTCCATCAATTATTAGTGAGATTTGTGTCATCATAAGCATCTTCATAAGTGCCATCATCATAAGCTAAGGATTATCAAATGTTCGGGCAAAAGTTGACCTAGAAGAGATTCTAAAATTTGGAGGTCCAAGAAACATGTAAAACTTATTTAGTGAAGTGCATGGAACTGAAAGGAAAAATCTTCATTGAAGATGTATATGTAAAGTACCACCAAAAGATCTTTTAGACAATAACTGCTGAAACCTTAGATGATAAGAAGGAGATGAATCAACATGGTCATAAATATAAGAAGGTAATTTATATGATCTAGAAATAATAATGATCTGCAAAATAATAATCAAAATCAAAATGATATGAATAATCAATTTTAGAATGAAATCATTGTCCTTGCTACTGTGTGTGAGCAAAGAGGTCTGAATGAATAAAATCAACAATCACAAGCATAATCTTCTATAGGGTCAATATGGATACGAAGAAGATGGATTATATTAACTAGAATTATATGAAGGTGATTGAAAAATAACAATGACAATGATCAGCATAACCATAATCAACATCAGAAGGCAACGATCTATGAACCCTATTATGAAAATGGAAATCGTGATCATTTCATATATGATTAACAAAATCTAAACATATAAGATCAAGACCGCCAAACAGAGTCTCTGAGAGGGCGATTATGATGGCGTTGAAACTTGAGATGATAGTTGTGGTAGACCGCTTCTATAAGGTGGCACATTTCGCACATTATCAAAAGATGATAGATGATTCACATATTGTAAATTTATACTTCAAGGAGATTGTCCATGTTCACAACGTGCCTCCGACTATCACTTCATACGGAGATGTGAATTTTTTGAGTCACCTTTGGATGACTATATGAGATAAATTGGGTACAAAGCTTCAATTCAGCTTAGCAACACACCCACAGAAAGATGAACAAATATAAACGTTGAATCACGGTTTGGGAAATCTCCTCATGTGTTTGTGGGAAAGAACTCCATATAGTATAACTTAGTTCTTCCCTAGGTTGTGTTTGTAAACAACAGGTCCACAAGATAGCCCATAGGTCACAGTCTCTTTGAGATTTATGAGTGAAACCCTTGATATCGGAGTTAAACCAAACAACAATAAATAAATAAATATTATTATTGAAAAATCAATAGGCGGTTATAACCCAATACACTAAAATGAGAAATAATGGCAAACATGACACACAAACTCAAGTAGGGAGTATTCTCAAGGGGGTCAGTTATGCAAATGGGAAGGCGACTGCAACAAATAATTTGTCGGGTGGCTGGTAGAAGGTGGAAGGTTGACTGGGGTTGGATGAAAAAAGGGTGAGCAAGGGGAAAAGGGCTACGACAGGTTGGCTGAAAATGGAAGATTTTTTGTGGTTGGATGTCCGGCGACGGCTAGGTGGTAGAGGGACTGCTTTCACGGCGCTCCCATTCTCCAAGTCGCTGCCTTCACGACTCACTCATCCCCAATTGTGTTGCACATTTTGCATGCATCCTTCGACACTTGTTGGCGCGTTCATCATTAGTGTACGCACTGTATACTAGTGAATGATTGTCATCTTTCAATAAGTTTGCATTTGCATGTATTTTTCCGATCATCTCTACGATGAAACTAACTTGTTAGCTGAGTGACTCCCTGTTTGTCACGACGCGGCAGCTACTATTGCCCTCGAGGATGTCTCGGTGGGAAATATTAGCTATCGTACTGTGACTAGCACACGTATGCTGTGCTAAGGTTCTAAAGGGTCTAATAGGTGGCAGTTATACTTTTCTTTCTTAGGAACTACTTTAAAAGAATAAAAAAATTTATAATATTATTATTTATGCATCATACTTGCAAAATCTATTTTGAAACCGCTTACATACTTATCTTAGATCGTACGTACAATCAATTTTTCAAAAAATTTTTAAAATATGCATTTAATGACATCTCTTAGAATCTTTAGATCCTTGGGACAGGATCGGTGATAGCGGCCCCGTCAAAACATACATCAGTTTGTTGACATAACCCTGCATTCACTTAGATGTTGCTTAGGACACTACGTTAGATGGAGTGTTGGGCTAATTACTAAGATGCTAGGTAGTCTTTTTCGATGTTCTGGTTATAGTTCTCTGCTGGTTTGGTTGTCTTAGCCAGGTATCACATTTTGTGCTTTTGGCGTGCTTACATATTTACTATTATGATATGTATGTCAGTTATATTAGGTCGGTCTTCTTGCAGAGAGTCATGCCTAATAGAGAAGAGAAACGTAATGATTATGACTAACTCTTTCTGCAGGCGTTGTTTAGCTCCTCCTCTTAAACATGACTCATATGTGTTGCATGTTTGTTGGCTTTCCCACTAATGTTGTTTTCATGCAGGTCAAGTCATCTTCTCTTTTTCATATGTACTTTTAGAGTCCTTAGAGAGTCTTGTATTAGAAATAAGGTACTGCACAGGTTCCGAGAAACCAGACAATCAGAACCACGTGACGGGGGCCAGAAGCAGCTTGCTTGTGTTTCGTACATTAATTATAAATCATATTGATTACAGAATTAGAATCAAGAATGTACTTATGCGGTGTATGACTGCCTTTTTTTGTTTCTGAGATGTCGCCGACTCAGCAGCACTGAACTCTTATTATTTTATAATTGGCTTGCTTTACTTTCTTTCTTGCGTACTTGTACACTTGGATTAGATTCGCCTTTTGTTGGACTGTGCTTTTGTCTGGGAATCCAACGAATCACTTGAGCTCTCTAACGACCTAAAATTATAAAATTTTTATATAAAATTTTAATAAATTTCAAGATTAATTAAAATTTATGATTAAAAGATTCCGGACTTCTAAAACAATTACTTTCCTACATGGCCTTCGGATCGGTTTTAAGATTGGTTGCATACATGGTTATATCCTAAGTCGTATTAATAGGACATTCAAATTAGGACTTGAATAGATAACTGCATATAGTTGAACAAGAAGGGAAGTAAGTCCAGTTGTTGGGAGTGTTCCAGCTTTGTAGTTGAACCTCCCTTTCTCTTCCTTTCTAGAGGCATCCTTGTCATTTTGACGAGTATAATACTCACCTCTTGGAGCTCCACCTGATAGTCATAGAATAGAGTTTTGTTCATTTGACCTTAAGGCTACTGAGGTCCCCATGGACAACGTAATTCACGGATTGCTGACCGGGGATCTCTGAACGCGTTGGGCCGACTAACTTCACGACCAGATAGGCTTAGGGTGCTAGTTCCTTGGGATGATGAGTCTGTGGCGTTCCGACCTAGCCACCTCTACCTGCTAGGGATTACTTCTCCCTTCATTTGACTACTCCTTTGAGCCATGTCACTCTGTGTTGACGCTCCATTAATGTCGAGTAAACCCTGATTGCGAATAGGTCGTCGCCCATTTACGATATGGTGATTCACACTCTGCCTTTATAGCCCAGTTTGGCCTTGAAAGCATAGTGTGGACCATATGCGACGACCCGGTTATTTCATAGGCCCCGGTCAACTGATAAGCCGCCATTCGTATAAGATCGTGAGAGACTCACTCTCTGCCCGTATGGATCGAGGCGAGCTTTGATGGCATCGGAACGTTCCTGTAAGATAACCATCATTTGTGCCTCTTTAATAGTCATTATACAAGTGTAAACAGGATTCCTTTAATCAAGAGTTTTCATGGGCACCCCCCAAGACGTAATTAACCAAGGGGATACGTCCCTTTGAGAGTTATTCTTGACCCCAAAACAAGTAAACAAACTTGAATCGCTGGTTGTGGGTTTCTTTCATAGGTCTTCGCGGATATGTGGCTCATTCAACTTCTAAATGAAGAAAGCTATGAGGTGCCCTCCTTGGCTCAATATTGCTCTAATCCTTACATTAGAAGCATTACACTCTACCTCGAATAACTAGCTGAAATCTGGTAAAGCTAACACGGGCTGAGTCACATTCTCTTTCAAAGTATTACAAATGGACTGAGATGCTGTTGTCCACTGGAACTTCTCTACTCTCAAAAGCTTTGTCAGGGGAGTTGTAATAGTGTTGAAGCTTATGATGAAACTCCTATAAAATAATTTCAGTCTTAGAAACTACCTTAGCTTATTAAAGAACTATGAGAGTGTCCAACTCATAATAGCCTCTACCTTCATAGCTTCCATCTGAATGTCTACACCTAATAAAATGTAACCCAAAAAGCAAACTCATGTTGTCATGAAATGACACTTCTTCGATTGGGCATATAACTTTCCTAATCGCAGAATCTCAAAGATCAACCTCAAATGACACAAGTGCTTCTCCTCCAAACTATTGTAGACGAGCATGTCGTCAAAGTAAACAACTACAAACTTTCTAATGTAACCCTGAAACACCAAATTCATTAGCCTCATGTATGTGCTAGGTGCATTGGACAATCCAAATGGCATGATTGTCTACTCGTACAACCCATCTCCGGTCTTCATAGTTGTCTTCCATTCACCCTTGGCCTCATTCTGACTTGGTAATGTCCACTATGTAGGCCAGTCTTGAGAAAGAGAATTAATCCAAGCAACTGATCTAGTAGATCATCCAGACAAAGTATGTGGAACTTTACTTGATGGTGATCTTAGTGATAGCTCAACTATAAATACACATTCTCCACGAACCATCCTTCTTGGGAACCATCAAAGTGGGAACAACACATAGGATAATACCCTCTCTCATCAACCCCCTAGCAATGAGATCTTGCACCTATCATTGAAACTCCTCGTACTCGGGTGGATTCAATCCATACAAAGGCCTATTTAAGAATGCCGATCTTGAGATAAAATCTATGACCTGCTAAATATCCTTAATTGGTGGTAGACCCTCTGATAGGTTATCAATCATCACATCATGAAAGTCAGCTAGCAGTAGTTGGATCATCTCTAGTGGCTCAGCTCCTCCTCAGCCCCCTCTAAGACGACTAAGACCATCGTCATTGGGGCTTTACGTGCGACCAATAGAAAAGTGGCGTGTGGGGCTATACGGTTTTCCACTACATGCGTATATGCACCTCCAGAATTGCTAATGAGCAAGAGAACTATGTGTTTCCCCTTCTTTGTGAACAAGTAAGTGTTCTTGAACTCATCATGATAAGTCCTGTAAGTGAGTCAAGCCGACTCCTAAGCCGGCTCGATTAGGGGCTAATGAACAGAGCTTGATGAGAACAAGCCAAGCTCAAGCTAGCCCTGACTGGACTCGTTAGCTTAGGAGCCGGCTCATTTAAAAAAATATTATAATAAATATACTCAAAATATATTAATTAAATACATTATTTTTAAAAGTATTAAATATGTTTAAAAAATAATATTTTATATTAAGTGATATTTTTCTCATATTTGTTCATTCTATTTGATATTTTATTATAACAATACCATAATATAATATTATTTTTTTCTCTTATATTAAACAAGCCGGCTTGTGAGTCGGTTTGAATTCATAGACTTAAGCTCGAGCTCGAGCTCGAGCTCGAACTCGATAAAATTAATCAAGTTCAAGCTCAAGCCGAGAGAAACTTGAGCTCAACTTAACCCGTTTACACCCCTAGATCGAACTGCCACATCCTCCCCAATATTAGGTGGTGGACATCAATGGAAATGTCATCACCTACACCTGATCCTACAGCTAGTCTCCAATGAAGATGAAGAATTCTACCAGATTTGTTGATCCACTCGTATCTCATTCCCTTTCTTCAACCAAGTCAAAAAATAGGGTTGAGAATGCTTTTGAGTAGCCAAGCCCAACTTCATCACAAAGACAAAGACTACAATATCACAGTTCCCTTCGTCAATAATGATGTTGCATATCTTCCATTTCACGATACGCCTGGTGCGAAAGATGATATGCCTCAACCACAAGTGATCGCTCTGTTGTCCAGTCTGCATAGCCCTCCTTGCAACTAGCATCTCACCCTCATCTACCCGGAGCTAGTACAGCTCACGCTCCTTTTATGACGTCTTGCTTGATGAAGGGCACAACTCGGCTAGTTGGGCAACTGAAAGCGATGTATCCATATCAATGGCATATAAAGCATTTTTTCGCCAGAACCGTGTTGGGCATGCTACTCTTCTCAGGGTTCTTCCCACTCTGATCCGCTTTGTCATTCTCCCCACCATTCTTCCCAACTTCTCCAAACGTCCCCCTGTTAATGCCTCCAATTATAGGTGACTGTTGAATGGAAATAGGAAACTACTCTGTTTCTGTTGTCTCTCCTCCTTCAGTGCTAGGGTCTGAACGTCACTTAGCATCTAATAAGGTTGCAGTTAGACCACATTGTCGATGGGAGGCTTCAGGCCTCCCAAGTACCTGACTATCGTGTGTTCCTTTAGCTACGTCAGCCCGCATTTCAGCTTAAGCTGCATAAATTTCATTGTACTCCATTGATAATTCCTCTTTTGCAGTGGTAGAGCTTCAACAAAATATCCTGGCCATAGTGTGGGGGTAGGTATTATCTCTGTATCTCCTTCATCTTCTCCCAGGTAGTGATCTTGTTCCCCCCTTCTATATTCTCTCTCTTCACGTTCTCCAATCACAAAGAAAAGCTCTTCTTCAGGTTGATGGCAGCAAGCTTCATTTTCCTGTCAGATCCTCTCGATAGTTTGCAGCCTCTCAATGAAATCATTTGATCATTCTTCAATCGAAATCTAGTATATCCACTTTCACTTCTACATCTATATATCCTCCAACAGGCACTTCATCCCTCCGCCTCCTCTGATACTAAATCCCAAAACATCGTGGCTTACTTCCACTTCACTGGAATCGTACCTATTGAGGGATTAAGCTAATTTTAATACCAAATAATTTCAGAGTTAACCCAAACCATAATGAAACATTTATATTATTGCTGCAATTCAAATAGGCAGTCACAAACAATCAACATAAATAAAAAAAAAACAATGATACAAACACAAGTATCCCACAAGGGCGAGATTCAAAGAAGTTGTAGGGGGAAATTGAGAAGTATGGGTGGTTGACTAGTCAAGCAGTAGCCAGAGAAAGGCTGACCTGGATAGCAGCGGGGAGCCGGAAGGGGGTGGAAAGGTGGTGGCAACTAAGGGAGATGAGGGTTGTAGGGTTGTTTGGCGGATGGACAACAAGTTAGGTGTCTGTGAGGGAGCCTGGGAAGGGCGGTGACAGGTTAGGCTGGTTGTGAGGGAGCGTGTGAAGGGAGGCGGGGAAAAGGAGGCGCTAAGAAATTGTGGGCTGTAGGACGAGTTACAATTGGACAATGCTCTCCCCTTCACATACAACATTAGTGGGGAAACATCGGAAGTTGACGGTTGTCCATAATATAAATACATGCAAAACCAATCTAAAACACGAAGGAACCAACATATAATACTAGGGTAACTAAGGAGTGGCTTAGTGGCTCCTCATTAAATAAGCAGAAATCCCACGCCTCGATGGGCCGATTGGCCCCTAGTTTGCTTGGAACAGAAGATCTCAATTCTCGCCTAGTGCTATCCTACGAGACAGCGCTCGCGGGAATGATGTACGCGGCACCCTTGGCATACATACTCCGCCACAACAGATATGGATCAAAAGAAATAGCAGGATTAGGTTTATCGCATGAGAGTGGATGAGAGGAGTCATGGAATTTCAAGATGTCTTGTGATAAATTATACAATTTAAGGTTGCATCGTAAGAGTGGGTTCTAAACAAGATTAGGCTTAGTAATGAAACTTGGGGGTATCAAGCTGAATGAGAGCAAGATTCAAGGGTTTGCACTATTTTGAAACTCATGTGTATGTTAGATTAGGAAAGTAAATCTATGAGGGTGGCATATGAAAACTTTAAAGATTCTATTTTTGAAGCTGAAATGAAGAGGGATGTAGTTTGATAAAGTTTGAAAGCAAAAAGTAGGTTTTGGGAATTGAATAGGATAATTTCATTTATATGAAAATGGGGTATAAATATAGCTTACATGAATTATAAAATAGGAAAGACGTTCATACTACTACGAATCAATTCCATTACTAATAATTACCCGAAGAAAAAAGACAAGACATAAAGTAGGAAATACATAAAATAAGAGAAAAGCTGAAAAAAAGTAAATCAATACTAATAACTTCTAATACAAAACAATGAAATATCCAATCAAATACAAATTGATGGAGGATGACTACACGGGAACCAATTGCAAAATTTTGTGAGAAAGAGAATGAGATGAAAATAGAAGGAATGGAAAGCTCTGCTACACAATAGATCAAATGAAGAGAAGAGCACTCGCAATTTGGCTCCATAATAATTCATTTATCAAAGAAAAATGATTAAAGCGTTCATACAAGTGATGCATAAGAAAAAGAAAGCAACCCTAAAATAAGGATGAGATATCCTTATCGATAAGACTAATAAAAGCATGAGACTATTCTTAGCTTTATCATAGTTGATCTAATAAGATAAAGAAAATAGATAGATTTTGGCCTAAGTTGGTGAGTGATCTAAAAAGCCATGAAAATTATTCCAATTCGGGTCATTTATAGCCTAGGTTAACGCCTTGTAATTGACCTATAAGAAATTGAAACTGTATAATCAAAATTAGTTGGATGGTGGTCAATCAATCTTTTATGGAATGGCACTAATGAAATGACAAAAAAATTTCTAGCCTACGCACTTGAAAGTTTAGTGATGCTGCTATGAAAACAAAATTTTATCCATGCATTAATTTCAACTTCATAGAAAGACCTCCAATATTATAGCAAAATCAAGCAATTTGGGAGAGTTAACATATGAAAATGTAAATTTCAACTTTGTGCAGCTGGTTAACAAATGGTTATTCAGAATATTTGCACGTCTGATGAACAATATTTACATTGCATATGCATCCGTATTTGAAGAAAAGGATATATTAATACTTACGTTTGCATCTTTAGCTTTCACAGTCTTTGGCCTTAAAAGGTTCGGGTTCTCAACTTCAATAAGGCCTTCAGTGCCTTTTCTTTTCTGTGAAATAAGGAAACTACTAATGTTACTCCCATATGATAGGAAACAAATACAATGACAATAGGATCTACGAAATACTACCTCCGTCTCATCAGATTCCTCTTCAGATTCCGCTTCTTTTTCTTCTTCTAATTCTTCCTTCTCTAATTCCTGCTAAAAGAATAACCTTTGGATCAAGAAATGATTATAGCGTGTGTGAGAATGAAGTTTATTAGCTATCATAGATTCATAAGAGGGCAAGGAGATTGAACAAGCATGTAAGATTATTTCGTGTCCAGAGCAATTCATTCTAAAAGGGAGATTGGAAAGAGAGAGAATTCAAACAGAGAACATTAAGGCAATAAATGAATCTGCTATAAATATATAAAACTATGTTGCTTAGTAGAAGTCGCCGTTGGAAAAAGGAATATCAAAAGACTAGATTTTTTATTTAAATTTAATTTTCTTATTTATTGTGTCAATGTTCTTCATCCCCTAAATTCATGATCGAGACAACATTTTCAGACTATATATATATATATATATATATATATATATATATATATATATATATATATATATATATATATATCTTTGTGTGTGTGTGTATGCGCATGCACTCGCATGTGTGTGTGTGTGTGTGTGTGTGTGTGTGGAGAGAGAGAGAGAGAGAGAGAGAGAGAGAGAGATGCATGCATGTTTGCCTAAGAGTTTGTCTAAGAAATAAGATTGATTAAAAATTGAATCCAGATGGCTTAGGCAAATCAATAACCCAGACCATGCTAGAATAACAATTAAATTGAACCAAGCAAAACCTAGCTTGACTTGGATTAAGACCAGCCTAAATGGCATTTCCTTGATATTGAGCTAGTCTCCTCAAGGAAAACTCTAACGGAGTAGGTGCATGGGCTCTAAAAATTCATGCCCCAGCCTCCCTTGAGAGAGTTTAAGCTAGTTATAGATGCAATTTTCCAAAGTCAGATTAATTTTGCATACAAGACACTACCCATATTCCACCGTCATTTTACAAGAAATTTAAGATCTAGTTTAAAATTTTTCATAGGAACAAGCACCTATGATTAATTACCCCTACCAACAAAGGGAGAAAAACTCTCAATCCATATTACTCATTTGAGACACTAATTTCTTGACATATATTAGCAACAATTTGATTGTAGATTGTCGTAATCTCTTATCTACATAATCAATAAAGGTAGTCAACCCAGTCTTATCAAAGAATCAGCAACTATAAGTTGCTTAATCTAATAGGACCTTGTCGACCTATGGTGGATGTTTGTTTAGGAAAATAATTTTAAGTTGATCTTAGTTAATGAAAGACTTTTATGCCTTATTAACTTTATAATTCATTATTCAAGAGGCTAAGTTATTGGGAAATATATAGGCTAAGACCATGGTTGTAATATAATACTGCTATTTTATAGAAAATAATTACATCAAAAGGGACCGGTCATAACAACTTTTTTATGGTGTCATTTTACAGCAAAAATATGTGAATAAAATACACGAGTGAATCTTTTTAGAGTGATCATAGAGATACGCTAGATATGACATTAAATTTTTATACTTACATGTTAATTTTAAATTTATCACCCTCAAAAAATAGCGGAAGCTAGATGAATTTTGTTCTTAGCTTTAGATGGTAGATTTCACCTAAGCATTTTCTTTGATTTTTTTTTTCAATTTTATTTTTAATTTTCATATCATATTGAGATTTACACCCAAAAATTTGAATTAATTTTTTTGGAATTTTGATAGTAGTAATCTCTCTGATTGAGAACTTTTATTAGCAAAGTCATCATTGGGATGAAAACAGTTTGGACTATTATTAAATTTATATTTTAGAAGTGTAGCTTTATAGTTGTAAAATGCAGTAGACATGTCCCTCATAGGGGTTTCTAAAGAACTTTATTTTGTCATTTTAAACGTATTGACTATGCATGCTTGTCTGCAGATGATCAGGTTCATGATATATTTTTCCTCGTCATTGTTCCTTATAAGTTTGAAATTAAGAGTATATATTTGAAAATAATTTTTTGTTAAAAAGAAAAGTTAAAGCCCTTATGTAAATGTAAAACTAGATATCTTATTATTTTAAACATATCATACAAATACTTGTCCTGACGTTCAAGAGTTGTCAGCTAGCAGTAAAGAGGACTGGGCTTTAAATATGAGACAATCTTACCCTATAAGCAAGATGAACCACTTTAAAGTCTGTGTATGGGTCGATGAATTTGAATTTTGAAAGAAATTTTCATAGCATTCAAAATAATTGCACACTTCTTAAGGTGGGGGAAGCTTGAATTTATCATATTTATTTACTCTTCGCAGTGTTCTCTAACCATTGAGTTGAGCATTAACATGTTTATCAGAACACATACTAAAAATATGAGTTCATTTATGCTAATCTACATAACATTCTCAAATCATAAAACAAAGCATTTAGCATAATGGTAAGGGCATACACGGGCAATTTAAGATCGTTTCATGTTAGTTAGTGTAGTAGTATTTAAACTTATAACATGAGAACTTATACATTAGTCGAAGCACGTGTAGATAACTTGAGTTTGTTTCTTGTTACTTTGTGTATCATTCTCAAACTGCAAGTTAAAGTATTTAATATATTGGTCAACAGACATATGAACATTCAATTTCCTAGACAACTATAATTTAGAGAACTTTTAAGGTAACTTACACAATTTTAGAGGCAATACGTTTCAATTAAGGAGTGGCTTACAAAACACGTGTAAACTTAAAATCATTGAGATTTGACTATTTATGTGACATCTTTAGATTGCTTGCAAAACATGTTGCACATCTAATAGTGCATGAGGCATTCTAGGTTATTATTGTCCATTCAAAAATGACATTTATTTACTTGCATTTGGTCCTTAGTACGTTAGATTGAGTTTTTATTGAGATTTTGTTCACGCACATCGATTAACATTCAAATTTACCATGAGTCATGTTCAAGTTCTATTTGAGTTTTTGTCTTCTTTACAGATGGGCTTTTAAGTTCATTGCAGGATTCATTTGTATTCATTGACAAACTATCCAATTATTTGTTCTACTCATGCGACACATTCCTATATTTAAAATTTTTATTTTAGTTTCCTTTGTAGATATTTCTTTTATTTTGCTTTATTTTATTTGCATTTAACTTCATTAAGTCCCCTTTATATCATTCCTTTAACGTCCGTTAAACATGGATTTTGACAGCACCAAGCATTTTATCAAAAATAAGGTCATCTTTGGGTGTATTGGACCAAACCATTGCGCCAAAAAAGTGATGTAAACACCAGTCTGATTTTTTTTTCAATCGCATCAGAAAAGCATGTGCATGGTCAAACTGTGGTCTTTCCCACTTCTTCAATAAAAATGCATATAGATATTTAATGTTTGCAGTATAAAGATTTCTTCCCCACTAAACCAGAAAATGCACATATAGGACTTCATGTACGTGTTTGAAGCTTATAACAATTTTCTCGCTGTATTGAAACAAAGTGTGTGAGTATTATTTAAACTTTCCTATCGTGCTAAGAAAATCACATACAAGACTTACCTACTACATTATGAGCATCACGTATGAGTATTCCCCACCACATTAGGAAAAACAAATACCTTTTTGTTTGTCCCAAATGCATTGCAAACATAACATTCATATTACTACGAATAAGAGAAAAGCTGAAAAAAAGTAAATCAATACTAATAACTTCTAATACAAAACAATGAAATATCCAATCAAATACAAATTGATGGAGGATGATTGCATGGGAACCAATTGCAAAATTTTGTGAGAAAGAGAATGAGATGAAAATAGAAGGAATGGAGAGCTCTGCTACACAATAGATCAAATGAAAAGAAGAGCACTCGCAATTTGGCTCCATAATAATTCATTTATCAAAGAAAAATGATTAAAGCATTCATACAAGTGATGCATAAGAAAAAGAAAGCAACCCTAAAATAGGATGAGATATCCTTATCGATAAGACTAATAAAAGCATGAAACTATTCTTAGCTTTATCATAGTTGATCTAATAAGATAAAGAAAATAGATAGATTTTGGCCTAAGTTGGTGGGTGATCTAAAAAGCCATGAAAATTATTCCAATTAGGATCATTTATAGCCTAGGTTAACGCCTTGTAATTGACCTATAAGAAATTGAAACTGTATAATCAAAATTAGTTGGATGGTGGTCAATCAATCTTTTATGGAATGGCACTAATGAAATGACAAAAAAATTTCTAGCCTACGCACTTGAAAGTTTAGTGATGCTGCTATGAATGTGTGTGTGTGTGTGTGTGTGTGCGTGCATGCACTCGCACATGTGTGTGTGTGTGTGTGAGAGAGAGAGAGAGACAGAGAGAGAGAGAGAGAGAGAGAGAAATGCATGCATGTTTGCCTAAGAGTTTGTCTAAGAAATAAGATTGATTAAAAATTGAATCCAGATGGCTCAGGCAAATCAATAACCCAGACCATGCTAGAATAACAATTAAATTGAACCAAGCAAAACCTAGCTTGACTTGGATTAAGACCAGCACCCTAAATGGCATTTCCTTGATATTGAGCTAGTCTCCTCAAGGAAAACTCTAATGGAGTAGGTGCATGGGCTCTAAAAATTCATGCCCCAGCCTCCCTTGAGAGAGTTTAAGCTAGTTATAGATGCAATTTTCAAGAGTCAGATTAATTTTGCATATAAGACACTACCCATATTCCACCGTCATTTTACAAGAAATTTAAGATCTAGTTTAAAATTTTTCATAGGGACAAGCACCTATAATTTATTACCCCTACCAACAAAGGGAGAAAAACTTTCAATCCATATTACTCATTTGAGACACTAATTTCTTGACATATATTAGCAACAATTTGATGGTAGATTGTTATAATCTATGATCTACATAATCAATAGAGGTAGTCAACCCAATCTTATCAAAGAAACAGCAACTATAAGTTGCTTAATCTAATAGGACCTTGTCCACCTATGGTGGATGTTTTTTTAGAAAAATAATTTTAAGTTGATCTTAGTTAATGAAAGACTTTTATGCCTTATTAACCTTATAATTCATTATTCAAGAGGCTAAGTTATTGGGAAATATATAGGCTAAGACCATGGTTGTAATATAATACTGCTATTTTATAGAAAATAATTACATCAAAAGGGACCGGTCATAGCAACTTTTTTATGGTGCCATTTTACAGAAAAAATATGTGAATAAAATACATGAGTGAATCTTTTTAGAGTGATCATAGAGATACGCTAGATATGACATTAAATTTTTATACTTACATGTTAATTTTAAATTTATCACCCTCAATAAATAGCAGAAGCTAGATGAATTTTGTTCTTAGCTTAGATGATAGATTTCACCTAAGCATTTTCTTTGATTTTTTTTTTCAATTTTATTTTTAATTTTCATATCATATTGAGATTTACACCCAAAAATTAGAATTAATTTTTTTGGAATTTTGATAGTAGTATTCTCTCTGATTGAGAACTTTTATTAGCAAAGTCATCATTGGTATGAATACAGTTTGGACTATTTAGATTTGCAATATTAAATTTATATTTTAGAAGTGTAGCTTTATAGTTGTAAAATGCAATAGACATGTCCCTCATAGGGGTTTCTAAAGAACTTTATTTTGTCATTTTAAACGTATTGACTATGCATGCTTGTCACGGATGATCGAGTTCATGATATATTTTTCCTCGTCATTGTTCCTTATAAGTTTGAAATTAAGAGTATATATTTGAAAATAATTTTTTGTTAAAAAGAAAAGTTAAAGCCCTTATGTAAATGTAAAACTAGATATCTTATTATTTTAAACATATCATACAAATACTTGTCCTGACGTTTAAGAGTTGTCAGCTTCAATTTTAGAAGTAAAGAGGAGGGGGCTTTAAATATGAGACAATCTTACCCTATAAGCAAGATGAATTTGAATTTTGAAAGAAAGTTTCATAGCATTCAAAATAATTGCACACTTCTTAAGGTAGGGGAAGCTTGAATTTATCATATTTATTTACTCTTTGCGGCGTTCTCTAACCATTGAGTTGAGCATTAGCATGTTTATCGGAACACATACTAAAAATATGAGTTCATTTATGCTAATCTACATAACATTCTCAAATCATATAACAAAGCATTTAGCATAATGGTAAGGGCATACACGGGCAACTTAAGATCGTTTCATGCTAGTTAGTGTAGTAGTATTTAAACTTATAACATGAGAACTTATACATTAGTCGAAGCATGTGTAGATAACTTGGGTATGTTTTTTGTTACTTTGTGTATCATTCTCAAACTGCAAGTTAAAGTATTTAATATATTGGTCGACAGACATATGAACATTCAATTTCATAGACAACTATAATTTAGAGAACTTTTAAGGCAACTTGCACAATTTTAGAGGCAATACGTTTCAATTAAGGAGTGGCTTACAAAACACGTGTAAACTTAAAATCATTGAGATTTGACTATTTATGTGACATCTTCAGATTGCTTGCAAAACATGTTGCACGTCTAATAGTGCATGAGGCATTCTAGGTTATTATTGTCCATTCAAAAATGACATTTATTTACTTGCATTTGGTCCTTAGTATGTTAGATTGATTTTTTATTGAGATTTCGTTCACGCACATCGATTAACATTCAAATTTACCATGAGTCATGTTCAAGTTCTATTTGAGTTTTTGTCTTCTTTACAGGTGGGCTTTTAAGTCATTGCAGGATCCATTTGTATTCATTGACAAACTATCCAATTATTTGTTCTACTCATAAGACACATTCCTATATTAAAATTTTTATTTTAGTTTCCTTTGTAGATATTTCTTTTATTTTGTTTTATTTTATTTGCATTTAACTTCATTAAGTCCCCTTTACATCATTCCTTTAACGTCCGTTAAATATGGATTTCGACACCACCAAGCATTTTATCAAAAATAAGGTCATCTTTGGGTGTATTGGACCAAACCATTGCGCCAAAAAAGTGATGTAAACACCAGTCTAATTTTTTTTTCAATCACATCAGAAAAGCATGTGCATGGTCAGATTGTGGTCTTTCCCACTTCTTCAATAAAAATGCATATAGGTATTTAATGTTTGCAGTATAAAGATTTCTTCCCCACTAAACCAGAAAATGCACATATAGGACTTCATGTACGTGTTTGAAGCTTATAACAATTTTCTCGCTGTATTGAAACAAAGTGTGTGAGTATTATTTAAACTTTCCTATCGTGCTAAGAAAATCACATACAAGACTTACCTACTACATTATGAGCATCACGTATGAGTATTCCCCACCACAATAGGTTGTCCCAAATGCATTGCAAACAAAACTTTTGAGTTTTTTTAAGCAAAAGTTTTTTATACTTTCATACAAAAGACAATGTTGGCAGCAATAAGAATTTTGCATAAGATCGAAGTTGTGTCTTTTGCAAAATAGAGGAGAAAAAGAGGGGCGGAAATTTTTATACTTTCATACAAAAGACAATGTTGTCTTTATCTGCCCCTCTTTTTCTCTTCTCTATTTTGCTCTCTTTTCTTTTCTCTCTTTTTTATCTTCTCTTTTTTTTTAAATCTCTATTTTCTTCTCATTTTTACAATATACATCAATTAATAAAGAGAGAAGGGGTCAAGAGAGAGATTTCACCATGTTTGGAGAGAGATGCGGAAAGAGAGAGGTAAAGGGAGAGTGAGAGGTCCCTCTCCTTTTTTTTCTAATTACTAAATAATTAATATAATCAAAATTAAGTCTTAGATTGATCAACACCAAACTGAATTTTTTTGAAAGTGATAAGTTCTATGATGTGTTTATGTTCAAAATACTTTAAATAGCATTAAATTACAAAATTTCTAAATTATTAAATTTGTTGTCACTACTTTGTCTCCCTTCCATCCTTGTCAATGAAGGAGACCGGTACTGGCATGATGAGTACTCAATAGGACCCCAGCCTTCACAAGAATGGGGATTAGGCTTTTGAGCTTTGAAAGCTATTTCTACATATCTATTAAGCTTTGACGAACCATTAAAACACATTTCAAACAGAAAACTCAGCAACTATGTTTTTTGAAGACACTGGGAGATTTTTCCTAAATTGCAAAATTTCTAATCTTTTCCAACTGGCCTTTTGATTCCCAAATTGATTTCCAGCATCATTTATACATAAATACATACATAAATACATACATACATACATACATACATATATTTATTTATTTATTTATATTCTTTCAATTTTAAATAGCATATACGTTTCAGTATTTTTATTTTGCGATATAAAAGAGTACATTGAGTTGCATTCGTCCGAATAGAGAGTTTATTAAAGTTGACTTCTCAGTCATTGAGGGAGTTTGTGAAGCAAACTCCAATTGGTTTAATCCTCCAAGAATTGGTTTAAGCATGGATGTAGGCCTTGAGTTTAGCTTAACAACATAAAAAATTCTCGCCATCTCAAGTCCTATAGTTTAATTCCTTTTTTTTGCATGCACTGGCACATTAAATTAATTTCTTGGCCAAGTTGATTATATAAGAATTTCTTTTTGGTGATAATCACAACAATTGAAATTATTCTATTATACAAAAAAATTATTTTACAAGTGCTAAAACTTTTAATTCATTCATTTATAACATAAAGCTTCACTTATCTTAATTCTTATTTAGACATAATTATAACTTTGATGTTAGAATATTAACTTAGATTGCCTTGTGTAGTTGAGGGAATGCCTGATACTGAACTTGATAGTCATAACTTACACACATAGTTCATTTATTTAAACTAAAGCATAAGTTTGTCTTATGTACCTTCACAGTTGCAGGATTAGAATAATTATAAGGGTGTGATTTTATGTCATTGAAAATATTAAATTATACTATAGCAAATTAAAATAAGTTGAGCAACTTCTACCTTTCACCTTAGATGATGTCAAAGGAAAGAAAAACTAGCAAGCAAATAAACAACAGTAAACTTTCATTCCTAGTTGGCCAAACTAGGGTATTAAAATAGGACATATCTGTGTGAATAACTTTTTGTAATTTTGTGACAAAATAATTTTAACAGTTTCTACCTTTCTAAAAGTGCGAGGCCGAGATGATGTTCCTGCGGCTGCACACAAGCACAAGGAAACAAATTAGAAACAAGTTAACAAAACCCTCGTCATAAACTAAACATGGTTTCTCAAGATTTGAAATTTAAGAAAGCTCACAGCTAGGAACGCAATACCAAGTAGTATGCAAAATTTTATTAGTCATGTGTCAAAGAAGGGTCCTTACTGGTATTTAGTCATGATTAAATTAAAAAAGAAAAATTCACATACATACCACTGAATTCCTATGCATTTACATATCAAACACCTAAACTTTAATTTTTTACATATATGTCATCTATGTATGAAAAGGTGTATTTCATTTTTAAAAGTTAAAATAGTGGTATTTTTATGTGATATGAATGAGTTTGATGGAATAAATGTAAAAAGTAAAATTTAGGTGTTAGATATGTAAAAACATCGGAATTGGGTGGTGTATATATGTACATCCCCATTAAAAAAAATCAAGGCAATATAAAAGAGGAAGATAATAATGGTACTATGAATAACTGACATAAAAATAAGAACCGTCATAGCTAAGAGAAAACATAAATATATAGCTTCTGTAGTTATTATTAGCAACTTCAAAGCTAATATAAGCATGCTGTAAGCAGTCACAATCTCAAAGCAGCATGAAGGGCTGTCAAAAAAAAAAAAAGAAATTCGAAAACTAAAACTAGTATTTGAACTTGAACACACGCCAGATTTACCGAAAAACCAACTCACAGTACTGTCACTGGTTCATGAAGTAGAAAATTCCAGATGCACTTTTCCAAGGACCAACATTATGAAAAATTTTCTTTTGGGGGATTTAAATGCAAACCACTCAATTCTTATGTATTTGCATATCTAACACCTAAATTTCAATGATTACATACGTGCCACTTTAGCCATGCATGAAGAGGTGTATTTCACTTTTGAAAAGTTAAAATAGTGATATTTTTTAGATAATACTAAAGATTTGGGTGGTATAAATATAAAAAGTAAAATTTTGGTTTTAGATATGTAAATACATAAGAGTTGGGTGGTAAGTATGTAAATGGCCGTTTTTTTGTTTCCGCATTCAATTTGATTAAAAGACAAGCATTGAACATTTCAAGGGCAAAAAGCTTATAAAAGCAACAAAAGGGAGAAACTGAGATTATGATAATAGCCTCAGGCATCATTGGTTTCCATCCTCTCTTTATATAAACATGACCACTTGTAAGGAATATCTGTATATAGCTCATTGTAGTGGGTTGATGTTATTTAAAGAATCGAAAACAAATCTATGAGTTTTAATTATGAAGTTCCATAAATTTAAATTTTTTTTAAAAACACTTCAAAGCTTTACCTATTAATTAACAGTAAGATTGTTCTAATACTTCTGCCCCACAACAATAACGGAAATCATCTTAAAAAACCGATGAGCTTGAAATATTCCGTGAATGCAATACCTCCGATATATCCCACTGGAACTCTATTTTTTTTTTTTTTTAGGTTTTATATCAATCAAGCTCGGATCCCAGATCTACAAACGCTATCCTTTGATCGAGCAAGGGGGTCCTCAGCTCACTGAAATGATCTTCCATCAATGAACTTCGAAAAGGTAAAATACTTTGGTTGCATCAAACCATAGTATTTCAAGGAATATTTAGAATCAACCCAACTCATATCTACCAGGGTCTGTTCCAACTCAACTACTTAACTGAGGCTTAGCTCAACAGGAATATTCTATCAAACAGTTTTCAACCCTAGATATTTCCTAGCATTTAAAATGGTTGATTGAGGATTACTCGATCGACCAAGAACTTAATAAATGAACAAGAAAAGGGTTATTCAACCCAAGAAGTTTACTAGTAATTGAGTTCAACCCACCCAATAAATCAACCACCATTTAGTCCAACCATGAGATTCTACTAGGATTGGAAATGCACATTTAAAATCTGAGGTTGCAACCAAACCTTAGTTGACTACTAGGGTTCTACCGCAACCAAGGATGGATTAAACCTAGTAAAAACCTTGTTAGAATACTAAAGCTGGACAAATCCCAATAGTTTATTAATGATGCATCAAAACCATGATAGCATGTCAAGCTTGAACCGAAACCCACAAATTGTTGTTGGTTGAACAATGAAATCAGCGACTAATGACTCTTGGCAACCAATTTATTTGGGCCAGAAATTGTTTACAGCAATATATAAAACTTTTGGCATATTGCACTAAAAACCAGGAGAAGTGCGGTGAACCTGGGGAAAGGAAAATATGAAATAAGAAATTAACTATATCATATTTTTACTACGTATTAAATCCAGATTTGTCATGTGGTTTGTGCCCATGGTATAGAGCGTGAAATCCGATGGAAAGAGAAAGAGAAAGATTTGTGAGTCGAGGGGCAAAGAGGGGTGTTTTCGGGCTGTTTGGTCCCTTTTATTCCACTAAACTTGAGGGTTACAAGTGGGAAAAAGGGGATAGTTCCCTTTGCATGGGTGTTGAGAGAGAGAGAACACAGGGACCTCTTTACATATGACAAGGATCATCAATTTAAAGAAGTAAAAAGAGGAAAAAGTAAGATTATAAATATGCCCTTGTTTTATGGAGGGCGATATAGGGTATTTCGGTTCTTTCCTTGCTCTCCGATCTGGAGCATTTTCGTCGTTGGGATTCGTCGAAGTCAGGTGGTCAGCCAATTGTCGTTGGTTGGCCGAAAGAGGTGGCCGGCCAAGGGTGGCGGCAGGCTGGAGTTGGTGGCCGGCCGGCTGGAGTTGGTGGCCGGCCGGCTGGAGTTGGCCGACCGGCCGGCTATTGGTTGGTGGTCGGCTAGCTGATGGTAGCCAGGCGGCTAGAGGTGGTCGGCTAGCTGGAGATGGCCGACCGATCGGCTGTTGGTTGGTGGTCGTTCCGTCGGCTTCAAGTGGCCGGCCAGTGGGAGAGTAAAGTGCAGGTCGATTCTGACGGCGGTTCCTTTGGTCTGACGAGGACGGTGACATTTCCTGTTATACACTAGGTCATTTTAAATTTTGCTTATGCATATAAAAGCATAAGCTCATATACTGATCTATAAATGTTTGTATGTGCATTCAATTACATGTGTAGAGTATGCGTTAGAAAATGATCTATTTAAAGTTAATATCTCTTGCATGCTTGATGCATACAAAAATATATACTCGAAAGTCTACAAAGGGAAAGCTTATTATTGTGTAGGCGAGTATCAAATCTAGGACCTTGGCAATAACTTCCAAGTCCCTTACTAACCAAATCAATTGGTACACACAAAATAGAGCTTAAATTAAAATTTATGATTTCAATTTGAGGTTGGATCACTTTAACTCAACTCTTAAAGAGTATAGTCCTTTTTAAGAATATTCATACAAAATTCCTATATTAGAAAGAGTTGCTACTATTCAACTTTTGTACCTATGCCTGTAAGCATAAAGCTTATCATTTCGAATATGACACAGGATGTCTTCCGAGTGGGAGTTTCTGCGATGGAAGCAGTAACTGTAAGAAGATCAACAACAAGACTGTTGCCGAGGCGGCTGTAGCGAGGAAGAAGGCATGGTAGCGAAGCGAGAGGGGTGTGGGAAGGGACAAGGAAGATAATCACCATCAGGAGAGCAAGATACAAACGAAGAGCCACCTGGAATCCTAGTATACACCCCTCGAAGGGAAGAAGAGATGTCGACGACTATTCTGATACAAAACACATGAAAAAAAAATTTTAAAACATCATAAAAGCAAATATATAGTACTACTTATTAAAGTTAATAGATTAATGATTTATTCTATAACTAATTAGTCTATTTTAGCATTAATTAACCTATAGGAAGAAAGTTGGATGTGACAGGATTGTGAGGGAAAAAACTTTGAATCTTTTATTAGAGCAGGGTATTTTATGTACCATAAAGAGTTTATTTATAACTTTTGTTCTTTATTTTTCATTCTTTTTGGGAGAGAAATGAAATTCTCCATCTAGAGAAAACTCTTTTCTCTCTTTTGTTTTGTTTTATTCAAATTTTAAACAACTATTAAGAAAAAAGATCTTTTGTTTTCTTATGCCCCACTCTTTTCTCCCTTTTGTTTTGTTTCCGCTTCGTGCCTCAACCAAATCGGTCCAGGTACTTATAAGGCTGTGGAGTCGGCCGGTCCTATGGGGCCACTCCTAGTTTAGGGACAATCTATTAACATTCATAACTAGTACTCAATTAATCGTTATGAAATTAACTTAAACTAATCATAAGCTAATTAAATTTTAATTGAGATAAATATGTATTTTATGTATTTAAGTAGGCTACTTAGAATTTGGATATTAAATAATATGTTAATGAGTCTTTAATTAAAAATTCACTAAACATTAGAAAGTTTTTATGCTAATTAAAACTTATCACTATAGTAGTTTTAAGTTATTCTAACTTCACATAATCAAGTTAATTGACAGATTTGTTGTTTTGACTAATTAATTGAGGAATAACTAGCTTTTAATTTAAAATAATTAATGATTAAGTAAAATTTCATTAGGCGGGATGATTTAATGTTTAATTAGGTTAATTAATCAACATACTAGTCCTTTGCATTTAGTAGTGATAAGATGGTAATTTAAGCCTATCATAACTTAGTTAAGATTAAATTGGTAAGCATAATATTTAATTAAAAAATTATAAATGAACTAGTAAATTGATAAATTAACTATCATAAATTATAACAAAATAATTTATTGATTAGAATATCACCTTAATCTAATTAATATTTCATTAGAAATTGATTAGGAAAAATAGTGTTGAATTAAACAAATTAAACAAATACTAATAAAAAAATATTTAAGATGTTTTCAGTGACTGATTATATATCAGTTATAAATTAGTTATACTAACTACCGTTTAAGCATACTAATTGTGAACTAGATGGTGTTCTATTATAATTTGACCAGACAATCTGAGACTTAATAATATTTAATTTGACTTTTAACACACTAATTTATTATTTATGTATTAATTAGCTTAAGTAATTACTAATTACTTAAAAATTATTGTGTTATCTCAGTCTAATAAGCAATAAATCAAAATAATTTTTTTTAATTACTGAATCCCTCTTAGAATAAATAAAATAAAATCTATATCGTTCTTTTTTCTTCCTTTACTCTCAATAGACTCCTCGCTTTCCTTCCGTCAACTTCCAATGAAAATCAAATCACTAGCATGAAGCACAGTAAGTAACTTTAGATAATTTAGATAGTTACTTTACCATAAGAAAACAGTGAAATTTAGATTAGATGCTCATCCTAAACCCAAAAGCACGCAAGCATACTAATTAACTCAATTCTCTTCAACTCGGTTTCCTCTACCGTGAATCAAATATGAATCGCTAAACAAAAACCAGAGTACCAAAATATTCAGAAAAAAAAAAGTTACAGAAAAAGGATTATGCAGCTTATGACCTGATGGTCCCGATCCCATATACAGAGCAAAATAAACAGAACAGTCCTTCATCCGAAAAGAAAAGCAAACCCTGGAACACCACTACCAATTCGAAAATAGATTTGACAGTCAGAGAATGAAAGAGCTAACTCATTACCCATCTCTTCCGGCGTGGAGAAAAGCCGCCGGCCTGTCGGCTTTGACTTGAACTTGCCCCTCACCATTACCTAACCAAGAAAGGCAGTGATGCAGCTAGGGGTATGAGCGGCGTCCTCAGAGCCGCTGCGTTCTGCTCGAGAATTCGAACAGCAGGACTTCCTGGAATCTCGGTTTCTGCCGATGTTCTGAATTCTAACGCAACCTTTATTCAAAATATAAAGCATTATTTTAAAGTGCGCGTTGGAATATAAAATTTTAACTGTTCGGATTCTGAATATAATAATTTAATCTTTTTTATTATTATTAAAACCACTCTCTCTGACAGAAAGAAATTTGGCACTCCGTATATTTAGTAGGTTATATGAAGGTTATATAGAAGTATTTCTGTATTTTATCCTCTGTAGCCTCCATGTAACCTGTCTGTAACCTTCATATAATCTTCTTATCTTTGCATGTTACAGGTAGGTTACATGGAAGTTATATATAACCACTCTTTCATGTAACCACTCTTTCTAACAGAAAGAAGTTTGGCGCTCCGTACGTTTAGTAGGTTACATGGAGATTATATAAAGGTATTTCCGTGTTTTATCCCCTGCAACTTCCCTGTAACATGTATGTAACCTTCATGTAACCTCCTAATTTTTGCAGGTTACAGGTAAGTTACATGAAGGTTATACGTATGTGATCGCCTCCTATTGAATGACGTACGCAGCGCTGCGTACACTTTACGTACGCAAATTTTTCCTTTTTCTAACCCTCATGAAGGTTTTAGGTGAATTTATTTAAACTATATTTAATATTTGTGTGTATTTGGTATGCATGAATTTATTAAAATTGTAAAATACATATATTTTTTAAATTTTTAGTGAAGATTTTTTTTTCTTTTTTGAAAAATAAAAAAAAAGACAAAAATAGACTTTTGCTAATTGAAGCATCTTACATTAGCATTCAATATGTTTGTAAGGCATCCATATATATAAAGCAGATTAAGATGTGAGATGGGTAAGGGAGATAAATGTAATTTACTCTTCAGTTTTTAAGAAGTAAGGGTTGGGTTATTAATAAGACTTTATTGTAAGATAAAGACTTTTGCTAATTGAGGCATCTTACATTGATATATAGTATATTTGTATTCTTCAAATTTGGATAAGGTGTCCATATATGTAAATCAGATTAAGATGTGAGATAGGTAAGGGAGATGAATGCAATTTACTCTTTACATTTTTATAGGTAAGGGTTGGGTGATTAATAGATCAAGGGTCTGTTTGAGGCAGTTTATTTAGTGTGGTAGCATTTTGAAAACGCATCTGGACTGTTTGGGTAAACTGTGTTTTGACGAACATGCGTTTTCAAAAGTTCGAAAACAGAGTTCACACCGCACCTACCTAGGTGCGGTGGGAGCTTTCTGGCTTCGGTCTGACTTTTACAAAAAAATAAAAATTTGTAAGAGCCACCGCACCTACCTTATCAGTAGATTATTTTTAATCAACTTATCAGCAAATTATTCAATAAGTTGCAACTGCCCCAAACAGACTCTAAATATTCTCTAATGATGGAGATTGATGGGGATTATATCCTGATAATTTATTATTGATTAATTTGAGAATATATTTTGTATTTTTTTTTTAATTTCATGATATTTATTGTGAACTATATAAGTATTGTTATATATATGAGAGGATAATATATAAGATAAATAATGTACAAACGTTCATGATTGATGAACTATGTTGGAAATTTTAGTTTAATAATTATTAATGATGTTCATCTCCATTCTACGTGAGAAAAGTTTATATGAATTGTATATATATGAGTTACTTAGATAAGTGAACTTAATATGATATGATTATATATGACCGGAATAAAATTAGTTCAAATATATGACAATTATAACTATTAAATAAAAATAATATTAATCTTTATGAACCCTTAAATTTGGGTGAGGCATATATATATATATGAAATTAAGATGTTGTGATAGGTAAGGGATATGAAGGTTTTTTAGAGGCAAAGGTGGGGTGATTAATGAGACTTTATTTTAAGATAGAACATTAAGGCTAATTCTTCTCTAGATATCGAGATTGATGGGGATTATATCTTAAGAATTATTTATTATTGTCTACTTTGATAATATTATTTTTTATTTTTTAGGCGCATAAATGTGCTATTAATATTTTTTAAAAAAATTTCATGATTATTAATGTGATCTATACGAGTATTGTTACGTATAAGAGGATAATATCAAAGATAAATAGTCAAAAAATGTTACTTGATTGATGGACTAAGTAGGAAATTTTAGCTAAATAATTGCTAATGATGTTCATCCCCATTCTTCGTTAAATAAGTTTATATGAATTGTAAATTATGAGTTATTTGGATATGTGTACTTTATATGATATGGTTATATAAGACTAGAGCAAAATTAGTTCAAATATATGACAACTATAATGATAAAAAAATACTATTAGTTTTTATGATTTTTTTTTTTAATTCTTCGATATAGCTTTAAAAATTATTTTACTACTTATTTTTTTGAAATGTAACAAGCTAAGTAGCTATAAATGTTAATTTATAAGATGAAATTCTTCGTAAATGCGAAAAATAATCTTCCCAAACTCGGTCATAAAACAAAAAGAGTGTTTAACTTAGATTAGATCATAAATTTATCGCTCGTTAGGGAATCAATAATCCCAAGAATAAAGATGTAATTAGAGAGGTCAATAAAATTTAATTTAAGCATATACACTTAAAATGATCTGTCGAGTAGCCATGTGTTGAGTTGGCTTGTCGTAATGGCCTACTAAGTTGGCATGTTGAGTTGCCAAATTTCGAGTTCAAACTCTCAGGACACACATTTCATACGACGACAGGGAAATGACATGACATAAAGCTGAAAGAAAATTAATGACATGACAATAATTTAATGCGGAAATTAAAAGTTAATATTGAAGATATAAAACTGACAATTGTATCGTTTTTAGATTAGAAAACTAGAACATGCACATTAAATTATTGTCATGATGCCTGAATATAAAATTAATTAAATTAAATTACTATCGTACAAACATAAAATTACATTTTTTTTAGATTTTCTTATATTATTAAACAAACAATTTAAATAGATGAAGAACTAAAATATTCAATGCTGCTATTAGGCAAACATTAGTTTGAAATTACATTTATGATCATCCAATAAAATTTGAATATACTTTAAAATAGAGGACTCGTGCTATGATCGATAAGTGGATCATGATCTTAGCTCAATGAGTTAGAGCTAATCTTCACCCAGCCCTGACCATCCATGTTAGCTCATTAGTAGACTCATTTAAAAATCTTTTAATATAAAATATATTAAAAATATATTAAAATTTAAAACTTTATATCTAAATTATTAAAAAAAATTTTAAATTTTTAAATATTCTATTTTATATCAAATAATTTCTTATCATTATCTCCTAATTATTAATTCTATTTATAATTTTATTATAAAATTAGTTTGAATTAAAAGTAATTTTCCCTTTTTAATAACAAACAAATTGTCTCGAATTTATATAATTCAACTCGAACTGAGCTCAAGCTCAAGCTCAAACTCAATAACTGTCAAGCTCGAGCGGAGAGTGGTTCAAACTCGGCTCGCTTACAACCATACTTCAAACCAACATGTTTCACCAACCCTACATAAGAACTACTCTATAAACAAGAGGGATTTGATTATCTTAAGCTAAATTAATAGTATAACAAAGGAACATTACAGCTGATGTGATTTGACTATCATAAGCCACATTAAAGATATAATAAATTTTATAAAAGAGGGATTTATATGCACACCACATTGTTTATATATCTAAGCTTTAATATTTACAATTATAACTATGATTATTTATTTATTCATTCATAAAAACATGCATAAGCCATAAGCAAGCAGTTAAAACATGTGAGCATATCCAAATCTTAAGGCATGCAGACAACATTAGTTTAAAACAATTCATATTCCTTCAACGATTTCATTAAAAAACCGGAATAACAAAGCATGGAATCAACGCCTTTGCTCTATATGTCATATACTACAGTGATTCATACAATAAAGTAAAGAACATTTACATACATACCACCCAAATCCTATGTATTTACATATCTAACACTTATTTTCTTTTTTTTTTACATTCACACCACCCAAACCTTTCATATCACATAAAAACTAAAAGTATTTTAACTTCTGAAATGTAAAATACGCCTCTTCATGTGAAGACAAGGTGGCATATATGTAAAAATTGAAGTTTGGGTGTTATATACGTAAATACCAAGGAATGTAGTGGTATGCATGCAAATTTTCCAAAATGTAAATCAAATAAAAGATGCTTCATACAGAATATACAATGGCAAAAAAAACATAACAATAGAGCATTCACATATTGTGTAAGGGATGGGTACACATTACACCATACTAACAATACTGTACACTACTGATCATTTGTTTGATTCATACCAACACTAATAAAATAACCAATTCTACTCCCACCACATTAAAGCCAACAACATCGCCTCCACACAGGCACAAATCAAAAAACAGAAGGCCATTTTGGAGCCAAGGGTATTAACTATTGCGTTAAGAGTAACATACATAACAAAAATATATGCCTCATAAAAAGAGAAAACAGGATTTAGAGCCGAACCTGAAGCAAAATCAGTCATCTCCAAAGTTCGCCCCTATTTCAAATTAGACCCATAGTAGTTATTATTAAAGTTCTCCATGGAATAAGCATATGGGAGGTGAGGTCCATAGATTGGACTCCCATTTATGGTAGGAATTAGCTCTTTTTGAGCAGATTCAGTGTTATCGTGGTTCGCTTTAGCTCGTCCCTTGCCATGCCGTTTCTTGTCCGATAAATTTTTGGCGCTGAGCTTGCCCATTTGCTGCTGTAGGTCGACGAGCAGATCGACATTAGGCTTCGCCCTGCTGCTCTTCTTGTGATCGGTGAGCTTAAACTCGAGTCTGTATAGGGCGCAAGCGTCACAGTTGCTCATCTCGTACTCGAAAAGATGCCACTCGAAATGGTTAGAAGGTTGTGGATCCATGTAATAAGATCTCTTCAAACCTCCAAATTCTTCCATCACCTGCTTCCTGGATTCATGCCAACCACGACCGCTGTAGTCTGGCAATGACCTCTGCTTTCTGTTCCCGCTTTCGAAAGCTCTTCTGGGCTTGTCAAAGAAGAGCCATTCTCTCAACGATTCACCCTCGAGAACGGAAAGATCGAATAACTCTGCAGATGAAGTCGGGAAATCTTTTAGCTATGAGTGATAGGGATGTCGAAAAAGTATGTTGTTTGTGTTCAACTCAATAATTAGCTTTAGTTTAGCTAGTTTTTATAAGCTCCTTTATTTAATGAGTCAAATAAGAACAAGGCCTTTTTCATTCTTATGCGGATTTGAATTAGTCTGATTACATATGTATATATTATGTATAATCATTTATATGTTTATATTTGTATGAATATATGTATATATATGTAGCAATATCTATAATCCATAATTTATATATGACTTTCAATTAGACTTCATTGTTCATGGACAAACCATGTTCAACTTGATAAGCTGACAAACAAAAAAAATTTTGCTCGTTCAGTTAACAAACAAGTAAAGTGCCAAAATAGTTCTCTAACTATTTACATGGGAGCACTTGAATCCCAAAGTTTATTAAACCGTCAAATTAGACCAGACTTTTTTAATAGTGGCTAAAATAGACCTTTGTGTGAAATAGTTCAGCTCATATTAAAATAGTCTCAGTACTAAATTGACATTTGTATATATTCAATGATTAAAATGACCCCATGTAAAGTCAAGGGACAATTTTGACACTTTTCTAGTTAACAAACCAAGCAGAGCAGCACTTGAGCTCACTCAAGCTTGGTTTCTTTACATCCTCATAAGCCAAAATGTAAAATTTAGTGAAGAAAAAATTAAGAAAAAAACTAAAAATAAAGCATACCAGGAGCATTCCAAGGAGACTTTATTGTAGCAGCCCCTTCACATTGCGGTATACCAACATCCTTGCCCTGAGCCTTCGCTGCAAGTGAAGCAAAAAGAGGACCATCCTTCAGATCAATGCCTCCAGGACGCAGCACTGGAATCATGCCATGAAGGCCTTCATTAAACGCCAATGTTGCATGGAAGCTGCTGCAGTAGTCCTGACACCATTCTGATCCTTGGGTGGGCCTGGGACAATCCCAAAGTGCACATTTTTGCCTTAAAAAAGCCGCAGGAGGTGGACATATCATAGGTAGCGTTTCTTGAAAATGTGGCAACAGAGTAACTGCATCAATATACTGATTATTCTGCATGTCTTGATTCAGATTAAATTGTGGGTAGTCAACAGCAGCAGCCACTTGGCAATTGGATACAGCATCGGCGCCATCTATGGTGAGGTTGACTCTATATTGATTAGCGCTTACAAATTCATTTTGTAGCAGTTCCTGATGCACATGGTAATTCAGTAGCATGACAGAAATATGTAGTGGTAGTCTAGTAGAAAAACTTGCAGAAGTTGCTCAGAACTAATGAATGAGAAATTAAGAAAGCAAAAATTAATTATGTATAATAACAGATGGAGAATTTAAGTAGAAAAACTTGCAGGCATGTACACATAGAAAAGATAAATGACATGATAGGTGATTCTAGAACCTTAATATTACAATAAAAGTTTGGAAGATTGGCCACTCAATTTCTTATGTATTTACATATGTAAAACCTAAACTTCAACTTTAATGTGTATAACACTTATGCACGAACAGGTGTGTTTCATTTTTTTAAGTTAAAATAGTTCAATTTTTATGTGAAATGAACGATTGGGGTGGTATACATATAAAACGTAAAGTTTAGGTGCTAGATATGCAGATACATAAGAATTGGGTAGTATGTATGTAAATGCCCCTAATAAATTTCCAAACTTGAAAAAAGGGTTAAAAGGTTATTAACACAGTAAGATGAGAGCATTGAGAATCTAAAAACAGAACAGAAAGGTGCTAATTCTTCACGGATGCTATTGTGTAACAGGAAATTAGACGCACCAGACAGCCAGGAAGCTTCTACTGAAGAGCCGCTGGTCAATAAGAAAAATTAGATTCCACAAATGCATTGCTTATAAAAAAATATCTCTCACGAATTCATATGAAAATAAAAGAATGAGCTCATAGATTACTCCCTTGGCATCAATCGTAAATCTCTACTATTTTTATGTAATTTTTTATTTACTTTTTGTTCTTTGTGGTTTTGTATATAAACACAAATTGAAAGAATGAATAAACTAAATTTTTATAGCCATTTATTCTTCTACAATTTCCCTTCCTTTTGTCACATCCAAGGATAAACTGTAACGAATGGCAGTTACAACCTGAATCATCTGATAAAAATAGGAAAGCCGATATAGTAGTTCACAATTAGCGATTGTGGATTTCATTTAGAACATGGTTTTGAATATTAGTCATAACGAAATTGAATCTAGCTTTCTTTATAAGTTTTGGGAACCACTTCCACCATATTATTTACAAAAGAAATGTAGCACTTGAGAACACTCGGTTTAAATCCCATTGTAAAGCTAGTGTTACACTTGCAATGGAGACAGCATTTGGAAACGAGTTAAGTAGGGGTGGACAGAGAGGAGTTGAGCGAGAGCTTCACTGAGCAGAGAGAGGAAAATGGAGAGCAAGAAGGGCCAAGCGAGCTTTTATGAGATTCGAAACCAAGTGAGAAGGGCCAGGTGAGCTTTTAGAGTTTTGAAACTGAGCAGGGGAGGGATCATTGGAGCTTGAGGAAAGAGCTAGGTCGCAACAGCATTCGATCGTGAGATGAAGGCTTGCAAAGCATCTGAGTGGAGGTTTGTGCGGATCTTGACAAGAAGCTGAGGAAAGCGAGTGTCAAATGAGGGCAAAGATGCTAGCAATTGAGATGAGTGCGTCAAAACTGAGCAGGGGGACACAAGCATGACCTTGGTAGAAGCCAAAGGGGGAGGAAGCTTAAGTGTGATAGTGATTCAAGGCTGGCATTCATTTGATTCTTCAAGGCCGATCGAACATGGACAAGTGAAGGCCGAGAGGCATTTTTTTTAGTTCTAAACCTTATTATTACTTATTTTATGTAGTTTGGACCTTTTCAAATATTAGTAGTAAAATTTAAATATAGATGTTTAATTTAGGAACTTATATTACATAAATTAATTTGATTAATGAATAATAATAATAATATCAATCAGGGGTGAGTATGTATCCTTCTACTTCGTTGTGCTGACGGGATATGTTTCGTTCAAGGGTGTTTTAAATTATGTTTAGAATATACTCTTAAGATGAATGTACAAGCTAAGATTAATAAATGCAATAAAATTTAAAAGATTAAACCCTAAAAAATAAAATGAAGGTTAATGCATATATAAATTTTAGATTCCATGTGTGAGTATATGAAATTAATGTTATTACATAATTTTCTACAACATAATAAGAAAAATCAGCATGCATACGATATTTTTTTCATTGAACTACTATAATTTAGATAACTCATCATGTTGTTTTAATATTTTTAGGTAAAATAAAAAATAAATTAATTAATTAATATAAGATATAGACAATTTGAAATAAGATAAATTTTAAATGTTTTAATTTAATTTCTTTTTTTTTATTTGCTCTTTCATTATTTCTGAAAGATTAATTATAGTGATAGAAAATGACAATGGGAAAATTTTAATTTCACTGTCCGACCATTCGTCCGTCTTAGAAATTTCAAACTTTGAGGCTGGATCGTGACACACTCAAAACTGTTCCTAGTGAAACTATACTATAAAAGTCATTTACCCTAATGAAGGCAGGAATATGAATCTGAACACGGACAAACTAACATCCTAGAGTCCATGTACACAATAAAGCGGTAGTTTTCATGTTATATAAGGTAAGAAATTTATTTGAATTAATAGCAATACATGCAGAATTTGATTTAAATCATGCCCTTCCTAATATATTTTACTTTATTTTGTTAGATAAGCGCTTTAAAAATTTACAATATAGTTATCAAATTAATATAATATAATTGAACAATATTATAAAATTTAAAACAACTAAAAGTATGTTAATATTATTAAGTTTATCAATACAATTACCTATAAACTATATGCTATATACACATAATTTAAAACACAAGTTAATGGGTAGAATACAGGCCGGTTCTCCATCATTTAAGTTTATTTGTAAAGTTTAAGATAATTTCAAACAATCATAACTTATTGCTTTCCTTACAAGTATCAACACATGTATGAAAATATAATTGTAGCTAGAAAAGACATGAAATTATCATGCCGGCCCTCAAAAATTGGAGCCACATCATCACATTAACAAATTGCCTATTGAGCTTCATGAGTAACAGAGTATAGGCTCACAAAAATTTTCCATAACTTCAAATTTATTTTCTTATTATAAAATATAACAAAACTTCAGATTTTAAACTAGATTTTTAAAAATTTGAAATATTAGTAATATAGAATAATGAACATTAAAAGCAAAACTAAATGTTAAAATTGTGAATCTTTGAAACCAACAAAGGCAAGACTTTCACAATAAGAATAATATTGAAACCGAAACAATATTTGAAAACCTTGCTTTAGAGTTTCTATGATAAATAATATAATGAGTGAATGCCTAGCATATGCTACACATTCAAGGTTTAAGTATAAAATATGCATTACGCCTAATGGAATTTTCAAGCTTTTGTACAGTCTGTATCTAAATTTGATTGCCATATACCACATGATATCAATGATGAGTGATTAAATACATAAATTACTTGACAAGAAAATAGAATGTAAATGCAACTATGGTTTATGTTTTCTGACTATTCTTAGCACTAGTGTATTTTTAAGTAACTAAATCAAGTGCAAAAAAAATAGGGCATTGATGAGGTTATATTTTATCATGTAGGTTATTGCACAGTTGGCAAGTCCGACTTGTCCCGATACTTTCCATGTACGGTTCAGAAACACGACGAACTAAGTGAGGTATCAAGATCATAAAAGCACCAATAAACATCATTTTATAATTTTAAATTCTAAATGGCAGAACAACTACCGCCACTACCATCTTCATCATAAGCCTAATCCCAATTTTAGGATTAGTTGTATGAATCCTCATTCTACATTCCTTCAAGTTGGGTGTTACAAAGTTGTTAAATGTAAGAACAGAGTTCACCTAGACTCATGGGCGAGGTGATACTATAGGTTCTGCGACAAGGACCAAGATCTCTACAGTAATAAATGTTGAAAATGAAGATGAAAAGTTCAACAAAAAAATAAAGATGAAGTAATAAAAATCCAGGGTTAGATAATAATGCATGCATGATAATAAAGATATACTATACTTAATCAAGGCACATATATTCCAAAAAATCACAGCAGCTACAAAATGCATGTCGTCATTCCCTTGGAGTTCCAAAAACAACCTAAGCCATTCAAATCACAATTCTAAACTTTATTTTTGTAGTCCATTCTTTCTTCAATGCTATAATCTAACATCCAAAAAAAAAAATAATTAAAAAAAATTATTGACATGTAGTCAATAAAGTCACCATTTGCACCAAAAGTCAATTTACATCTAATCCTTTAATTCCTTCCCTCAATCTTAAGTTTCATCATCCTCTGATCCTCTCTGCCATCTACTCTCTATCTTTACATGTTGATATGTAATCAATAAATATCAATGATAAAGTGATCCTTGGCACAAAAAAATCAATTAACATCTTATCCTTTAATTCCTTTCCTCGATCTTGCAAAGAGAGTTCTATCATCCTCTAATCCTCTTTGCCTTCAACTCTTATTTATTTATTGACAATGTCACTTTTCTGTTCTCATCTAAGTTAGCCACAAATGAATCTAGATGTATTGCCTCCATATATGCAGTTAACTGTTACGCCCATATATGAGGAGTTACAACCAGCCCACCTATGGGCCGGTCTGGGCGACAGGAAGAAGCGGAGCGAATAGAGGGAGCTATATACACATAATTTAAAACACAAGTTAATGGGTAGAATACAGGCGGCCCGATTTGGGAGACCGGAAGAAGCGGAGCGAATAGGAAGAGCCACTTAAGAAGGAAAGGAAAGGGTGGGGTCCACTAAGGCCATAATCACCTATGCGAGGAGAAGAAATTACAGGAGTTTGGAGGGAGAGCCAAGAATGAAAGTTTTTGCAAGGCTGGGAGGGGATTCTATTAGGGAAAAAATCTGTGGTTTGGTTTATTTATGCATCTCGTTGTTTGGTTGTTGTTTTCTTTCTTCATGTGATTCCTAGCTGCGTCTAGGGTGTGGGAGAGACGATCTAATTCTCAAAAAGTAGAACAACTTATTTTTCTTTGATTGTTGTAAGAGCAGCCTTCTTTTGCATTTTTCGACCAATCTATTGTCGTTTCGTCGTGGTTTATTTGCTGATTTTGGTTCTAAGGCATATCAAATTGGTATCAGAGCATAGATTTTGATGGGATGGCAGAAAAAAAGTTAATGTGTTAGAAGGAGAGGTAGAGCAAATCCGATCGGGAATAGAAGAAAGATCGCTACCATGGATGACAGACTTTCTTCTATTGAAAGTCGAATCAATGATGGATTTGAAGGCATAGGAGAAATGCGTAAGATGATGAAAAAGCTCATGGAGATGCAGACCAAGGAGTGTCGACCGCTCCAGTTGCAAACCCTAACCAAAAGTTGATCAAGCAATTCTTGGCCAGGTCAAAAAAGGAGTTCGAGTGAGATGACAATGAATAAGACATCATCTACCTACAAGAGTGTCCCCCTAGGACTCCGAGAGGAGGGGGAGTGGAGATTCCAGATAGGGGGTGATAGGTCGAAATTTGGAGAATGACTAGTGGAAGAGGCACAGAAGAGTATGATGGAGGAAGGAGGAAGTCGAGAGTGGGATGTACCTACAAGAGTGTCCCCCTAGGACTCCGAGAGGAGGGGGAGTGGAGATTCCAGATAGGGGGGGATAGGTCGAAATTTGGAGAAGGACTAGTGGAACAGGCACAGAAGAGTAGGATGGAGGAAGGAGGAAGGAGGAAGTCGAGAGTGGGATGTACCTATGATCGCAAGAGGGAGTTTCACCCTAGATACATGGAGGGAAATTCCGTAGGGAGAGGAAGTTGGGGTGGAGTTGCAAGGATCAAAAAACTGAAGATGTGATCTTTGAAGAGGAGGATGCACATGGATGGGTGTATCAGATAGAGCGATACTTTGCAATTAATGAGTTAACTGAGGAAGAAAAGCTCATGGAAACGGGACTATGCTTGGAGGGAAAGACTTTAGCGTGGTTTTAGCGAACGGAGGCAAGGTATCTGATGCATTAATGGGAGGAGTTTAAGGATAACTTGTTGTAGTGTTTCTGAGCCATTCGGAAGGAGACCTACAAGAGCAAACCTATGCTCTAACTCAGGAGGGGAAGGTTATGGAATATTGGAAGATATTCGAGCTCTTGTCAGGGAGGATGAGGAGGATTTTTGCAACAGAACTGGAAAAGAACTTCTTGAAAGGCCTAAAACCCGATATACGAGCAGTCATCCGCCCCTTGAGACCATGAGGATTGAGGGAAATGATTGAGCTCGCCCAGTTGATAGAAGATAGAAACAGGTAAAGTGGATAGGCAAAGGCAGCAACACCGAAGGATTCTACAAGAGTACCGTGACAGCCACGACAACGAGGACTCTGTTTATGTCATTCCAGAAAGAGATGTTGAAGGAGAAGAGTGCAGGACCCCGACTTGGGAGTACTTTCAAGCGCCTCATAGATACAGAAGTGTAGGACAAAAGAGGCATAGGATTGTGTTACCACTGTGATGAGAAATGCACCCCATAACACCGTTACAAAGAGCGCGTCCTTAAGGTTCTTTTAGTTTAGAAGAATGATATAGAGAATGAGGAATCATAAGAGGAAGCAGCGGAGAAGAAGCATCTGCATTTGGATGTGACGGAGGTGTACCTCAATTCGGTGGTGGGATTTACTACAATCACAACATAAATGTGAGGGGGTAGGTCGAGAAACAACCGATTGTGATATTAATGGATAGCGGGACTACACATGACTTTATCTCAAATCAGGTTGTGGAAAATCTAGGGTTGAAACTGGTGACAACAGGGAGCTTCGACGTCATGATGGGGACAAAGGTGGAGAAAAGTCGGGGAATTTGCAAGGGGCTAGTTCTAACACTACATGGCCTACAGGTGGTGGAAGACTTCCTTTATATTTGAGCAGCACATGTGATTTTAGGGATGACATGGCTGCGAACATTGGGAGAGATTGAAGGTGGATTGAAATTTTTTGACAATGGAGTTCCAAGTGGAGGGTAGGAATGTGCTGCTGAAAAGAGATGCTAGCTTGGTGTCGCTCAAAAACATGGTCAAGTCGATTCGGAGAGCGGGACTGGGTTGCTTGGTGGAGTTGCAGAGCCTTGAGGAGATTCAATATCCATGGTTGGCAGAGTTTCAGAAAGGGGTCCAACAACAGCTACAACAGTTTACGGATGTCTTCCAGCAGCCAAGCGGGTTACCTCCTCTGAGAGAGCATGAGCAAGCTATTACATTGAAGGTATTTCTCCCGTCAGCTTCAGACCATACAGATACCCCTAGATTCAAAAGGATGAGATAAAGAAGCTTATCTGAAAGATGCTCGAGGCTGGGAATATCAGACCTAGTGTGAACACTTTTCCAGTCCCTTCCTGTTGATAACGAAAAAAAATGATTGTTGGAGATTCTACGACTACCGAGATTTGAATAAGGAAAAGGTGTTAGACAAGTTTCATATTTCTGTTATTGATGAATTACTAAATGAGCTTTATGGGGCAGTTATTTTCTCAAAAATTGATCTAAAGTCAGGGTACCACTAGATCAGGATGAAACCAACGCATTTGCACAAGACAACATTCATGACACATGAAAGACATTAAAAGTTCTTAGTGATGTCGTTTGGCCTCACTAATGTCCCGACAAGAATTTAATCCCTCATGAATAGGGATTTTTCAACATTATCTTCAAAAATTTATCCTGATTTTCTTTGATGATATTCTGATCTACAATCATACAGAGACAGAGCAGGTGGGACATCTGAGGACAGTACTGGAGACGTGGAGGGAGCATCACTTTTATGCTAACTTAAACAAATGTTCTTTTTGCACAGTTACAAGTGGGGTACATAGGACAGTGGTGACTAGAACAGGTGTAGCAGTGGATCAGTCCAAGATTGAAGCTATAATTGTTTGGGCCTTACCAAATAATTTAAGGAGTTGAGAGGATTCATGAGTCTCATCGGCTATTACTGGATGTTTGTGAGAGGATATGGCACAATGGCATGGACGCTGATACAATTGTTGAAAAAAGACAATTTCAAATAGGGTGAAACAGCAACACAGATCATTGAACAATTGAAGAGCGTCATGACTAGCATACTGATATTAGCACTCCCATATTTCAATAAACCATTCGTGATGGAGACAGATGCGTCAAGGTACGGATTGGGAGCAGTGGTCATGCAGGATCAGCGGTCGATTGCCTACTTCAGTCTGGTTCTTACCGACAAAGCAAGGTAAAAGTTGGTATATTAACAGGAATTGATGGCAATTGTCTTGGCCATTCTGAAGAAGAGGCCCTACCGGTTAAGACAACATTTCTCGGTCAAGACAGATTGGAGGAGTTTAAAGTATCTTTTGAAGCAGTGGATGTGATTGAGGAGCTTCAGAGATGGCTATCCAAGCTATTGGGGTATGATTTCGAGATTCAGTACTAGCCAAGATTAGAGAACAAAGTCGTTGACACCCTGTCGAAAAAGGTGGAAGAACCCCAATTGACGGCCCTATCAGTACACCCTTGGTCCTAAATTGGGAAGCATTGAGACGGGAGAGCGAGAGAGATGAGGAGCTGAGGAAAATAAAGGTTGAATTACTACAGTAACCGAACAGTCATCTAGGATATACATTGAGGGGATAGAAGTTGCTCCACCAGGGGAAATTCGTGTTATTCAAGCCGTCGGAGTATATCATCAGATTATTAAAAGAGTTTCATGGCAGTGCAATCAGGAGACATTCAGGGGTGCAGAAAACCTACAGTCGTTTGGCGGCAGAGCTTTATTGGGTGGGGATGCGCAGAGAAGTGGATGACATGATGGCAAAATGTGATGTGAGCCAGCGGCCCAAGTACTTGATCATAGCACTAGAGAGTTACTACAACCATTAGCATTACCGGAGACGATTTAGGAAGAAGTGACAATGGCTTTTATCGAGGGGTTGCCACGGTCAAAATGATTCAAGGTGATTATGGTAGTCATGGATCGCTTAAGTATGCATATTTCATTCCCTTACGACATCTCTACACAACGATCTCAGTCACAACGATGTTTATTTGAGAAGTAGTGCGTTTGCATGTGGTGTTGGAATTGATTATATCAGATAGGGACAAGATGCTCCTCAGTCATTTCTGGGAAGAGTTATTTAGGTTGCAAGGAACAATCCTTAAAAGGAGCACCGCATATCAATCCCAAACTGATGGGCAAACGAAGACGATCAACAGGAGTGTGGAGACATACCTAAGTTTATATTTGATACACCGAAGTTATGGGCTAAGTGGATTGCGTGGGTCGAATATTGGTATAATATTTCGTACCACACCACAATAAAGACAACCTCACTTGATACATTATGGGCATAACATTACACCGATATCCAACATTGATCAGTACTTAGAGTAGAGAAACAGGATACTAGCAGAGCTCAAGGGGCATCTTTTGAGGGCTCAACAAGTCATGAAAAGGAAAGCGGGTAGACACAGGAAAGAGGTGAAATTCAAACCAGAGGACATGGTATACTTGAAGCTCAGGCCCTACCGACACAAGACATTGAAGCAAGAAATTGTCACCACGATACTTTGGGCCTTACGAGGTGAGGGCACGCAACGGAGCAGTGACCTATCGTTTGAATTTACCACCATCACTCACACTACACCCGCTCTTCCATGTATAACAACTGAGACGTGTGATTGAAGATCATACACCCTCACCTACACTACTGCCGATACTGACAGATGACTTGGAGGTAACTTTTGAGCCGTTATAGATGGAAGGAGTGTGTCGAGGAGTAGGGAGAGTGAATGAGGTATTGATCAAATGGAAGGGGCTGCTAGACTACGAAGCAAAATGTGAGCCTTAAAAGGTGATCCACAAGCAGTTTCCATTCTTCCACCTTGAGGACAAGATACTTTTTTGGGAGAGGAGTAAGGTTACACTCACATATAAGCCGGTCACCCCTGAACCGGCTGGAGGTCTCATAATCGGCCCACAAGCAGGTTGGTCTGGGCGACGGGAAGAAGCAGAGCGAACAGGGGGAACCGTACAGGCAGCCCGGTTTGGGCGATGAGGAGAAACGGAGCGAACAGAAGGAGTCGCAGAAGAAGGAAAGGGTAGGGTCCACTAGGGCCCTAATAACCTGTGCAAGGAGGAGAAATTAGAGAATTTTGGAGGGTAAAAGCGAGGAAAGAAAGTTTTTGAAATGTTGGGAGGAGATTCTATTAGGGGAGGTACCTAAGGTTTGCTTTCTTTATGCATGTTTTTGTTTGGCTACTGTTTTTTTTCTTATTGTGATGTTCCAAGCGACGCCTAGAGTGTGAGAGAGACGATCTACCTCTCAAAAAGTAGATCAACCTTGTATCTTGTTTGTTTTCCTTTGATTGTTATAAGAGCAACTCTTGTTTTCGTTTTTCCATTTATCTATTGCCATTTAATTGTGGTTTGTTCGCTGATTTTGGTTTCGAGAAATATCATTAACATCATCAAACCCATTCATCATTGCCTCTAAAATGAGGATGGCAGCTCAAATAGCTATTGATGTCTCGATGAACCTTAAATGATTCTATTACATAACCATTTTTTTAAGAGTTTGTAACTCTTTGTATAGTAACCGATAAAAAAACATAAAGAGACACTTGAATCAAAGCAGCAGCCCATGGAGACCAAAATTCCAAAACTACTCTGCAACATTGAAATCAACCACAAAAAAAAAAACTTTGCCATTGATTGGATGGAAAAATGACCTTTCATTTTTTTCTAAAAAATTATGTTGTACTGTAGGCTGACAATCCCAAATGTATGAAGCAGGAAAGTAAAAGATCTTTAATCGTAATGCTGGCTACCTAAATTTGATTTTGTTTCAATATTGTAGACCTGGTATATTAGTCTAACATGACAGAAGAATCTAACAATCGATGGACAATAATTTTTCATATATAAAAATCCAACGATCTGTGAACAGCAGCTTTTCAATTATAGCAATACGTGGACAATAGCTTTCTAATTATAATGCATAATTAATTCTGCATTCATGAATTAAAGACTGGTTCTTAGATTTATTTTTTTCTAACATAATTATTTCCCCAGCTATTATGCATGACTTTTTCTTAAAAGACTAAAATTAGTCAATAAATCTCACATTTCCTACTGTTCTATATTCTCATTCTAATTTTGATAATAGTATCATGGCCATTAAGATTCTACTCTGTGATGCTAATGGATCCTTCAATATGGATTCTCTCCACTGAGTTGATAGAACCTTCATCAATAATAATAAAAGTCAATCTTGGTTAGCAGACTGGTGAACAAATAAGCAAGATATCCTCCCAGAAGAAAAGACAGCGGCACTAGCCTGAAAGAACAAATGATCAAAAAGCTAACAAATCCAATACTAGAAATCAATCCATGAAAGGAAAATTCATATTCATAACATAAAATATCCAAGACAGATACCCGAATGAAGAATTCTAAGGAAGACAACAATAAAAACAAAATGTAAAATCTCACTTTTTTTATTTCGGCCAAATAAATAGTAAACTGAAGAGAATTAACTTGGTTGCTCAACGGTGAATTATAATAAGCTCTCAATGTAAACAAGCGACAAATTATTACCTGTATGCTAGACTCTGCCACACCAAATCATATCACTGGAGACAAAATGTATTCCAAAATTACAACCCATACAAACACAATTATAATATTCAAATGATTGATGGGCCTCTAAAAAGATAGTCTGAATATGTTTTGTCGTTTTTAAAAGGTCTAGAACTTAACAATGTGATTCTCGTGCCTAACATAGATTGAAAATTGGTATCAAACTGGAAACTCACTGGAAACAATAGTTAGGTCATTTAAACTTTCTCACTCTCGGGATTAGAACTATAGAAAAATGATTGGCTATGTGGATTAAGGACTTTCACTTCAAAAGAATGATACATCAAATAAGATACTGGCATAACAACTGGTTGTGTATCCATCAAAAACTCTAATTCAAACTCCATAAAATACTTCAAATAATGATAATAACATTAGGCATTGGCACTATTGCCTATAGAATATCAAAACTTGACTTTAAAATTTAATTCTTTCCCTATTCAAAAACAAAAATTCAAAATACTTTAGTTCAAAATTTGTCATCTAGCAAAACACACTTATAGTTCCCATCCCAATCAAACATACAAATCTTTCTAACATTTTACTTTAGCCCACAGTGATGTGCGGGGACCACATTGACTGGTCATCCACCAAGAAAATCCTTTTACCTAACCATAATATACAATATTACATTTTAATCCTTCACGAATGTAAACCAATTAAATAAAATAGCTCTCCAAGCAATTTACTTTCTTAAACTGAATGTAATGAGAAAAAAGAAATACAGGCATACAGGAAAGCAATTCTAGCCCCTTCAAAGATAGGTAAAAAGTACATGTGCTCTATGCTATCAACTTATTATTTCGTCATGCATGCTTCAAAAAATACGATCATGACACTTAAAACAGAGAATTAATACTTGTCCAAGGCACAGATTGAAAGTAATTTAGATAAAAATAGAAATTAGTGCAGCTCCATTGTTGATGGCCAAAGGGGAAGCCATAGGGTGATGCAAGTAGTATGACCGGTAACCACTGCCACTAAGAAAATGGGTTAGATGACATATCTATGCATTAGTTTGAAGCATGCTTCAAAAAATCCAGCTTTTCATTGAAGACAATGAATGAAGCTTGGACAAATAAAGCTTCCTGGTACTCATAATACTTCTTTTGACATCCATACAAGTCTATTTAATCAATTTTGTGGAGGGTGATAACTTCTAAGAGAAGCTGTAGAACGTAACAACCAAAAGATTGGAAAAAATACCAAAAAAAGAATATAAATCAGTATATTACTTGAGAAACACAATAAAAATCATTTATCGGATCTAAGTTCGGATAAGATATGAAAAACATAATTGCAATTAAAATTTAGATTAAATAATCCAAGATGGAACAAAATCATAAAACCCATAACAGCATTAGAAATTGTATGTTTCTGTCCTCCAAGATGAAATCAAAGTTGGAACAGGGCCAAAGCTAAGATATCCAAAAACCATCAATCTTTATTCTATCTTGCTTCCTTCATTCCAGATAAGATCTCATTCCTTCAAGCTGCCCAAGCCTCCTTGCTTTCTGTTACACCGTATACATGGGCTGAGTATAGTATCAATCCACTTTCCTAGATAAAGCTTAATTTCGAGGATTGACAAGAAACGAACAATCAGCGGCTTTGACAGACATGTGACTAATATTAAAGAAAGGTATAAGATATTTATCTCTATAATTTTTTTTTAATCACTCGATGTGGAGAAGTAAAACCCCTCACCTCACTTCCTGAAGTGGGAACAATACTACCTCAGCTACTGACCATTGCTTGTAATTCCTTCAGGGAAAAGATCAGTTCAAACTTGTGCTGCAGCACAGTTTTAACACTTGGATATCAGCACTTTCACTAGGGAAGTCACATACAATGAGCCTAGCTGGATAGCATAATTCATGAAACAACATGTCAATCCATAAAATTTGTTACTCCGTAATAATGCACTTTTGCCAAAATAGCCTTCAAATAGCGTCAAAATCAGAGTTCAATTCTTCCGCATTAATACATCCAGTAACCATGTCACCAAAGGAAAACTTGAAAGGCTTTTTTTAACAGAAAATTAATGGAAACTTAACAACAATCTATTATCAAACACAGCCAATTTTCTGTAGAATGAAGAATACTCATCACAACTATACACACATGATAAAAATGGACATGCCTGTCATCAACTTTACTTGATGTATCACAATAAGCTTTTTCAATATGAGAGAGATACAATAAAGCACTTGACAAATTTTATCTAATGACTGCTACCAAAAGGTGTTAGATTTAGAAAAGTACTGAAAACAAGTACTTCCCATTTGCATCTAGAACAGCTAAAAAATCAGGTCAACTGCTTTGGTTCAGTACCTAAAGATTCAATCCAAATTTTGCATTCTCCTTCAGCCTTTCCCTATAGACTCAAATAAGTATTAGTTTTTTTTTTTCTCTTTTTCCCAACTATTTTCTATATGGTTGAATCATTTGTTTCTTCATTCCTTTTAGGGCCGTCAAAAAGGCTTGTTGTTCGTGAACAGTTCATGTTCGGCCCCTTAAGAAGCTCGTGTTTGATTCGTTCGCTAAGTTAACAAGCCAAACACAAACATTTTTTTGTATTCGATATATAAACGAGCCAAATATGAAGAAAAATTTGTACGTACACATTCGGCTCGTTTTAGCTCGAAATAATTAAATTATATATATAATTGATGAGTAGTACTTTCAAAAAATTTAATTGACTATAAGACTACAAGACTACAAAAATTTTTAATCAACTAAAATTATTAAATAAAAAATAGAATAAAAATATATTAAATTTTATTTAAACGATGTTTTAATATACATAATAAAATTTAAATCTCGACCCAAGCCTTAACATCTTACGGTTGTCTGGCTAGGGTTGTCAAAACGACTCTTTGTTCACAAATAGCTCATGTTTCACTCTCTAAACAAACGAGTCGAACACAAACATATTTTTTTTGTTTGAAATATAATCAAGTTGAACACTAACACTAGTATTTTTTAACAAGCTGAACACAAGCTGAGCTTGTGCTCGCTCGTGTTCGGCTCCTTTACAACCCTATTCCTTTAAGGATGATAAGTTTGTACAATACATCAACTAGCTTTTCTAAATATTCAAGTAAAGAAAAAAGTCCATAGATATCAATCCAATCAATGAATTAGATGGAAATAGGATGCCTGCGGGCGCATGATATATATATATATATATATATATATATATATATACAAACAATGAAAATGTGTGAGAAGTTGTAAAACAATATAGAAAGTTTTTTGCTTTCAAGAGAAAAGATTAACATGAGTGCAAATTTTTTAGGATAGTCAAACATTATGAGTTTGAAAAGTTTAGAATGCCTTCTTGTGGTCTCATCTAATAATTTGACGTGCCATTTAAGTTTAAGATGGCCAATAGCTTAATGATTCTCTTACGTGACAAGAGTGATCTTCCAAAGTTTATGCAAAACAATGGTGTGCTATAAAAGAAAAGAAATGCATGAGTAAATTTTGGAACTGGAAATAAGGGTGTCAACTAAGAGAGAAGCCAGCATCATGCATAATTTTACCTGTGATAGCAGGGATGATAAGCACAATCATATCCCCCAATAAGTTGTCGAGTGCCTTAAATGTTGGAAATCAATATTCATCTTTTAGACATGCACAACCAAATCCACAATGCCAAAAAAAGTAAACTTAGCTATCAAAATTGACATTGAGCTCAACCATCCAGTAGAATCATTTAAGTGAGCAGGTTGGATGCAATCAGGGCATGTTACTCGCATTTTATGCAAGCAAATCTATATTAAATTATCGTTTCCATTTTAAAGAACAATACAACGACTTGCCTCCTGGATATCTCAAGCCGCTAAGACAATTAGTTTAGGAAAGATAGATGAAAGTAAGTAAAAAAATCAGCATCATGAATTGCCATAGACCGATGCCTGACCCTAAAACAAGTAATAGAATTTTCTCTCCCCCGAGAAGCAAATTAATGTCATAAGTCCGCATTACTTGCATTCAAACCGTAGCACACAGTGTTCAATGAATGAAAACAATAGAAAGAAGAAATATGGGCTAAGAAGTCGACCTCCTGAAAGGCAGCAGATCGCGCACCCTGACCACCGCCTATGAAAGCCTCGGGCGTATCCACGGGCTCTGGCTTCAAGTTAGTGGGTGGCAGCTCCGCAAAATTACTCGTAGCATCATCCTCCTCCTCGCCAAGCTGCAGCAAGCGTCGGATCTCCGATGACAGATCGGATGAGACCCGGCTGTACCCCTGTACCAAATTATTAGATAAACCAAAAACACAACATAAACTAAATAAGATTCGAGGTAAAGAACAGAAAAATCAGGGTTCCTCACCATAAAGGAGTTAGCAGGTGAGGCTTCATTAAGCTCGGCCTTCCACTCGCGCAGCATCTGGTTAACCTGCTCCTCGAGCACAGCGACGTCTCCGACGCGGCTCTCTCGCCGAGCGGATTGGAGATCGGAGAACATCCCTTGCAGGTCATCGACGCGGTTCTTCGCCTTATCCTTGAACATCTGGTGCGACGCCGACCTGCAGTCCTTCCCCATCCTCCCGCTTCGCTTCCCCGATCTAGTCGAAGAGGGAGAGTGGTCTCGGATTTAGATGTCGTGCAAGAGGATCTGTTCAAACCCCAGAGGAATACAGAGAAGGAGATTGTAGAAACTGGATAATGGCGAATAAATCTTCCGGTAGCTTTTCCGCACCCCGCTGCGGCGGCCTCTTCTTATCTCGGAGGTTTCTGCGAAACACGTTTCCCCTCTCAGGGAAGAAAAAGAAGGAAAGAACCCGAAAAAGTGGAGAACCTGGCAAGAGGAATTTATGCTGCTGCCAGAACTAGTGGTACCTTTTCAGTGTTATTCTGTGAACCCTCGACGACAAATCTAGAGAAGAACAAAAATACAGTCGCCAAGTCTTAAATGTTAGACAATAAATTTTCAATCAAGATATTCTAAATTTAAATATTAGCACATAATTTTTATATATTTAAACATCTAACACATAAACATTTATATTTACATAAACACCTATCAAATTTTTAATATTACATTAAAAATGAAATACACATTTTCATGCATATGTTTATGATAATAAAGTATCTGTGGATATTAATATATAAATATAAATGAATTGTGTAATATTTTGTAAATTTTTTATAATATTTTGAATATTTACATAAGTACCATGATGCGACACAATTCTTATTTATTTAAATATCTAACACCTAAATTTTTAATTTTTACATATGTGTCTTTTTAGGTATCCCTTACAATGTGTAATTCACTTTACAACAACAACAACAAAACCTTAATCCCACTAAGTGGGGCAATTCACTTTACAACAACAACAACAAAACCTTAATCCCACTAAGTGGGGTCGGCTACATGAATCCTTTTTCTCCATTGCGTCAACAAAACCTTAATCCCACTAAGTGGGGTCGGCTACATGAATCCTTTTTCTCCATTGCGTCCTATTTAGTGTCAAATTTTCGTTTAATTCTAATAAATTAAGATCATTTTTTATGCAATAAGGCCAAGTTTTTCTAGGTCTACCTCTGCCTTTCTTAACATAAGTTGTATTTAAAACATCTACTCTCCTAATCGGATCATCAGGTGGTCGATGTTTAATGTGACCAAACCATCTAAGGCGACTCTCTCTAATTTTATCCGTCACTGGTGCAACATCAACCCTATTACGGATATATTTCATTTCGCATTTTGTCTCTAAGTGTAAAGCCACTCATCCACCTAATCATTCTCATCTCGGCAACATTTAACTTACTGTCCGTTTGGGACAGCTTATAAGTGCGGCGGCGTTTTTGAAAACGCCGCAAAGACTGTTTGTTTTGAGCTTTTTCATAGCTTATTTGAAAACGTCATTCCTCCTTTATGCTATAGGCGCGACCGCAGGGGGACCCCGCGGTGGGATTATGGATCGTGTTTTCTGTCTTTGAATTACCCCCATACCCCCCTGTGATCGATCTCGCTCCAGTCATTCGCAAGCCAAAACCCTAAGCAGCGCGCCTTGAGGCCTCGCGTTCGCATCTCGCTCCAGTCCCCCACTTCGGCTCTTCGAGTCTCGAGGCTCCGGTCCTCTTCGGCTCTTCCGGTCTCCTCCCGTTCGCACCTCGCCAGATCCGGCGCTTCCAGTCCCCTTCCTCTTCTGCTTTTCCGATCCTCCTCGCGATTTCGCATCATCTTCTTCGGCTCTTCTGGTTATTTGTCTTCTTCGGCTCTTCTGGTGAGATCCTTTTCTCTTGGTGAAAACATTTTGTAGATTTGGATTGAGTTACAAGTAGTTCTTATTTGATATACTATTTTCCTTAAAGTCTATGAAATAAGCTACATTAGCCTCATTGTTACCTAACGATTCCTGAAAGTTTTAATTTTGTCCTCAGTCAAACTTTAAGCCATGACATGGCCAAGTCTAGCTGAAAGAATCTGAAATGTTGTTGTCATGGCTTATTGTTGAAAGAATGTCATGGCAACAAGTCTAGGTGAAAGAATGCGGTTATTATTTCCCACCAACTTTTGTATCTTCCGAACACATATATGTTGAACTCCGGGCTTTATTGTTGATCCTTTGCTTATTGAGGTGGTGATATGTTGCCTTTGAGGTGGTGATATAAATGTTGTTATCAGTTTTATCCCGCATAATTATGTTAGGGCTACACTTCACCACTTGGAGCACAATGTGAATCATGAATGGTGCAATTTATGCTTTTGAGGAGGCATTTTTCCAATTCATGAAGGGTTTCAGACCATTGGGAAAGTTTGGGTTCTAGTGAAAGGGGTATTCTATGCTTGAGTTATAAAAGGCCATATTGATGGCTTATACTTCAATGGAATCCTTTTTTTTCCTGTTTTTTTTTTTCTTATTTTTAATTGTTTTCTGAAGCACTAAACACGTCCTCTGCAAATCATTTTGAACAACTTCAATTTATGTAATCATAAGTCTATATACTATCCTTTTTTATTAGTCCTCTGATACTAATTTTATCAACTTAGCTTGGATAACTACTCCACAAGTTACCGATGTTAGCTTGGAGAACTACTCCACAAGTTACCGATGTTTTTTGTCGAACAGGAGTATGATTAATAGATAATGATGATGTTGATGAAGCGAGTGATGCTATTTTTGCTTCTAATGATAATTCTTCTTAAGATGATTTGTTCTTATTGTTAATGCAAAAAAATGGTTGCGAGTGTGCCTAAAGTGTTTCTCATTACAATTGGATTACATCTATATTGATGTATGTTTTTCATGGTTGGCTAAATTTTAAATGTTTTTAATTTTTAAATTATTGCTACATGTAGAATAGTTTTAGGTTGGGGAGGTCATTATTATGACTTCATGATATTTTCAAAGTCTTCCTAGTTTACATTGTGTTAGTTGTAAATTGTATGATTAATAGCAGTTTTGGGCTTATATTTTCTCTCTCACATAATGCTTAATTTCATGATAGCTCCTTTCTCTTTCTATCAACACGAGTAAACCTAGAGAATCCGGACTATGAGCTTTGTGGGATAGTAGAGAGCACTATTACTTTCCGTGATATTTGTCCGAGGGAGATCGAACCGGTAATGGACCCACCACGCATTTTAGTAAAGAAGGTTGGCGTAACATTATTTCTAAATTCAACGAATTGATTGGAAAGAATTATGATCGCACAAAACTAAAGAACAAGTGGGATCGCTTAAAAAGGAGTGGAGAATCCGGATCGAACTTAAAATGGGTTCAACGGGATTGGGTTGGAATCCAATGAAACGAACAATTGATGCACTGCAGGCTCGGTGGGATGAGAGATTAAAGGTAAAAACCTCAAATTACTTATCGCATACATTACGACATTCAAATGAATTTAACATGAAATTGTTCTAATGTTACAGGTTGTGCCGACAGCAAAGAAATTCAAATTGAGCGGCATTGATCCAATTCTGGAGGAGAAGTTGGATGCTATGTTCACCGGGGTTGTCGCAACAGGAGCCCATGCTTTTACCCCAAATGACCAAGAATTTCACAACTCACAACCGAACATTGAAACCGAGCATATTGGCGAGGCAGGAGAAGGGCCCAGCCAAATCAACACAGATGTTCAATCCACCGGTGGGACAAAGCGTCCCAGAGTGGAAAAAAAGAAAAAGGAGTCGGATTCCTCAAAGGTACCATAGAGACAATCATTGAAACATGCAAAGCTAGGTCTGAACCAGCAAAGGACAACTCAATTAAAGAATGTATTGGGCTTCTTAATGCTCATCCTGGTATTAAGGAAGACAAAGCCATGTATTTGAAGTATGTTAAGGTGCTCGGAAACTCAAGTCGGAGACAGTTCTTTGAGAGTTTAAACCTAGAATTCCAACTTGATTACTTGCGCTCTTTCATGAAAGATTGAATACTTTTGTCGTTTAGTTTTTATTTACTATGGATCTTTGTATTATTTATTGTAATGAACTCTGTATTATTTTCCATGGAGGCACATTAGTTTATCTTTTATTATATTATGTCGTGATGTTCTAACCCTCCATTCCATTATATATGTATCGTTGCAATTGATTCATGTTATTTTAATTGATCTTTAACAAATAACTTATGTTCAGATCTTGTCGAATGGATGAAGAACAAGTTAGCCACAACATCAAAATCGCTCTTCTACTCGCCTCGATCTACCATTACTATCATACACGCGTTCATCGAACGCCCCGTATGACATCGAGTTACATTGGAGATAGATGGGTTGGTGAGTTATTACGGGCCACCCTACACGGTTTGCTAACATGTTTCGTATGACGAAAGAAATATTTCTCGACTTGCTTAATGAACTTTGGAACCACCATGGGTTACACGGCTCTAGAAGAACGACAACAAGAGAAGTGTTAGCTATTACCCTATATATTTTATCCCATAACGAATCAATTAGATTAGTTATGGAGCGATTTCAACATTCCTCGGAGACCATCGATAGATATTTCTCGGTTGGTTTAAATGCACTAGTGAGCTTGGCACAATGAGTAGTTAAACCTGAGGATCCAACGTTCCAGACCATTCCCAGACATATTGCAAATGACCCTCGATACATGTCGTTCTTTAAGGTATTTCTTTAACATCAAATTAATGTACTAAAATGATATAAATGCTGATAGAGTACTTCCCCAAACACAGGACTGTATTGGAGCTATTGATGGAACACATGTCGATGCAAGGCTGCCTGCTACAGAAAAAGTTGCCTACATCGGACGTTGTGGATCCCCAACACAGAATGTAATGGCCGTGTGTGATTTTAATGTGTTTCACATTTGTAATGGCTGGATAGGAAGGTAGCGCACATGATAGTCGTGTTTTCGAGTACGCTACCGTAAACCGACGATATGGTTTCCCTCATCCATCTCCGAGTAAGTGTATGTAACAAGTACGTATTGTTTCATAATTCTATCGCTAATTACCTTAACCGAACAGTAAGTACTATTTAGTCGATGGCGGATATTCCTTACAAAGGGGGTATCTAAAGCCATATCCAGATACAAAGTACCATATCCCCGATTTTGAAAGATCAAGCGGAGTGACACGAGGTAAGAAAGAATGCTTCAACAAAAGACATTCATCCTTACGCGGTGTGATCGAGAGAGCCTTCGGAGTATGGAAGAAAAAATGGGTTATATTACGTGATATGCCAAATTACCCATTTCCAAAACAGGTGAAGATAGTAGTGGCCACAATGGCACTACACAACTTCATCCGACGACATCACTCAAGATCGGATGCAGAATTTGCAGAGGTTGAACAAGATTCTTAACAGATTCCACCCGAAGCATTTGAATTTCATGTGGGACGAAACATACCACAACTTGACATGACGTCGCTTGAAGCACACATCGAAGATGGTGAAGGTGCATTGGAGATGACAAATTTGAGGGAGCAAATAGCAAACGACATTATCCACAATGGCACTTTACAGCTTTGAGTGTTTTCATGTGACATGTAGTTTTTTGTCGGACAATGTTCTAATTTCTAGCTTTATGTTTGCTTCCTATTTCTGTTTGGAGAAGTATTTTGATCATATTAATTCAATTATTTTGTTAAACCATCATTATTCACTGTTTTGATATGGTGAGGTGAAGATTGGGCTTTTGTTATTTGAACTTATTCTTAATGGCACTTTATAGCTTTATGTTTTCTTTCTTTTTTGCTCTAACATTGTGAAGGAAAACAGCCCCCTTTTTCTTATTCCTCAAGTTGAAATATATATATTACATGCTTATAGATTAGGAATATCTCTAATATAGAAAAGATCATGTAATTAGATCTCCTCTAGTTAGGTTGCCTAATATACACGCTTCCTAATACACATGATTCCTAATAGACAAGCGTTGGATTTATTTTTTTTTATAACAGTACCCTAAAGCTGGAGCATAGATATTTATCATGCCCAACTTGTTGCAAATATAAGTAACCATAGCTTCATTAAGAGCTTCATAAAGATATCCCTTAGTTGTTCCCAAGATTTCACACGAGCTGTAGAAATCAAGTTTTGGTAGAACTTTTCACAAACGATATGAAACTGACACATTAAACATATTAATTTGACACATTACTTTTGATCACATGTTAGTGATCGACAGATGGGAGTGATTCAAAGCATCAACTATTAGCTTCCAATTTTGTGTTTATTCATAAATTGAAAGGAAAAAAGAAACTGTAGAAGGCATGGTGGCCCTTCATTTTGATTCGACTGTTCTCAAGTCTCATGGCTTCATGATCTCTATAAAGAGTGAATTCACTGGCTAATAGATAATGACTATAATAGCTGATGGTTCTCACTATAACATAAAAGTTCTTATTGTATGCAGAATAATTTCACATTGTGTTCAACTTTTTACTATAAAAGACGATTAGACTTGCCAACTTGACTCAATACTGCTCCAATTTCAACACTGCTCCAATTTCTACAATGGGGGCATCATGCTAGACTCAAACATCTGATTGGAATTTCTCAGGGCTAAGGCAGGGGTTTGAGTAAGATGTTGCTTCAATTCATCAAAATTAACCTATGTTCATCTGGTCATAAAAACTTGTCGACTTTGAGGAGCTCTATTATTAGTGCTGCTATGAAACTAAAAATTCTAATGAGTCTCTTGTAGAATGAAGTCAACTTATGACACTGTCACACTCGTGGGAAAGACCATGGCTTGGGCCAGTTCATAATAGCCTTTATCTTGGTTTTGTTCGTCTCAATGCCAATTGCTCGGATCAATATACTAAGAAAGCATATCCATGGTTCTTAAGAAGTGACACTTCTCTGGATTGCTATACTACCTATTTACTCGAAGGACTTTAATGACTTATTGTAGATGTTGCAAATGGTCTTCCACAAAACGACTATACCCCAAAAATTATTAAATTAAACAACCACAGATTTTTTTTATTTTTATTTATGAATGCTAAAGAAATCTATTTCATCAGCCCCATTAGGGCATTGAACAAGCCAAAAGACATGATTTCTATTCACACAACACATCTCGAGTCTTGAAGTTGTCTTCCACTTGTCCCTGGGATGGTAGCTACTATGGAGATTAATCATGGAGAATATGATCGCAATCTACAATTGATCTTGTAAATGGAGATCCTGTATTTGAGGTGACCTTGTTTATAACTCTGCCATAAATTTACATGCATCACTACCTATCTTTTCTTGGCACAATCAAAGCTGGTGCAACATATGAATTTGTACTCTCAGGAACTACTCTTCATTCAATCGGCCTCAACCTGTTTTTGGAACTTCTCGTACACAACTGATCACATTCTTTTGGCTAGTTGGTTGAGGTGCATTGTTCCTGTAATAATTTGGGCCATTACACGTTATTTATAATCACATTATTTTTAATATTCATTGCATTGTTTGTGAGGTTCAGCACTTTAAAACTTTATGTACTTACTTTTTGCCATTAAATTCTTACTGTAATACCATACTCTATTTGTTATTTTGTTCTGTCAGTTTTACTATTTGTCATATACAGATCTTGCACACTTCCAGTTCAGAAATTTTCTTGAACCTGTGAAACTGCCTCGCTTGGTTTAGCTTCTCCTTTTATTAAAGTTATTCAAAGTGGCTTTTAATAAAATAGTGTTATAAAGCTTAATTGTGAGACGGATTAGTGGTTATTCAGCTTCTCCTTTTATTAATATACTGCTAACTGCATTAATAATACTTGGATTAGTGGTTCTTCAGCTATCTGTTTTGTAACTATATTACTTTACTAAGGATTGCAAGTGTTTTTTTTTTTAAATCACATTTTCATTTCCAACACCCAAAGTTTAATATTTACATTTATAACACTTTTGTTTTATAAATTCCTGCATGAAAAGGTGTATTTTATTTTTAGAAGTTAGTAATAATGATTTTTTTTATGTGATGTTAAGGATTTGAGTGGTGTGAATGTAAATATCAAAGTTTACGTGTTACATATGTAAATATATAAGAACTCTTGCGTACATATATAAATGTCCCTTTTTTTATCACCTAGGTGTTACATATGTTAAGAATTTTTGAATATGTTAAGAATTTTTTTAAGAATTTTTGAATAGCCATCTTTACTTGCAAAACAGGCTTGGACGCACTATACTGGAATTATAGATTGATTGTGTTACATGTGCAGATCATTGTTAGACAATAAGATTATCGGAGCATCACTATATATGTTTATTTTGAGCCTTGACAGGTGCTAAGCAAATATATGAGTCAGGCGAAATGGTAATGCCTACTAGCCACAAATAGCTGCACATTCTTCCAAACAGGTTATAAGTCCATTTATTTCTCTGTTTATGAGGACTTTACTGCTGCCAATTGGAGTAAATACATTTGGTTTAAAGGGCATTCCAGCATATTTGCTTCATTTGCTTGGAAATTTTTGGAAGTGCTCTTTTTTCGAAAGGAAATATGGTTAACATATGCTGTGTTCTTTGTTATGTTGATCATGAAAATCACAAGTGGGTAGCCTTACTGTTCAATGTTTCTAGATCTTACTGTATTAGATTTCATGGATTGGCTTTAAAATCAGTTGTTCCTGTCTTTAAAACAGCATGGATGGCCTTATGTTTTCTAAGGCAACCGCTGTTATGAAGAGGATCGTTTCCTTCACTGTTCAGAATTTAACTCCATGAAGTTAATTTCTCTCCATTGATACCCTACGGTTATAACTAGCTTTCTTCTACTTATAATTTGGATTTAAAAGTGCTTCATATTTACTCGTTGCATATTTAATGGTATACAATGCTTATATATATATTGTTATTGCTACATATCATCCGCTACATATTTATCGCCTAGTATAACCGCTACATGTTCACTTATTGGGAAGTCGGAAATGGTTTTACTGCCTCGTCGGAATGGTTTTACTCGCTTGCTGGAATGTTTTTACCGCCTATCGCATGCTGGGAATGGATTTATTGGCAAGGTGGAAATGGTTTTAAAGTGTACTTTGTCTTCAATTACCGCAATCGTGCGGTTTTTACTCTACTTGAAAAGGAATTTGTTGTATCTTTAGGGTGTTTGAGTGCTGTGAATTGCAGCGACAAGGGTTAGAACTTCATGTAATAATTGTAAATCATTTTGTATTGAAGTAATAAAAAACTTTGATGCTCTTTCCCCGTGGATGTAGGTCACTTCGACCGACCCACGTAATTTGTTGTGTCTCTTTTCTGATTATTTGGTTTTACTTATATGTTGGTGAAATGTTGTAGAATCTGATGGCGTTGAAGCAGAGTGGTTTAGCGATCAAACAATATTTCAATAAAAACTGGCATTGATCACTCCGGCAGTGCTAATAGCAGAATAAACATTGCAAGCCTACTCGCATCATATTGGGCTTTTACATCAAAGGATAGTTTCCATATGGGCAATATCGTTGATATGCTATGGCTACTTTTTGTACATGCATACATAGAAGTTCTATTGCTTGTATGCGAGTTTCATTTATTATATTATTGCATTGATTGTAAAATATATTAAATATTTGCGAAAAGATGAGCTACAGTGTCGCAGCGAAGTCCGAGCAAGTACTTATGCCGTTGCGGATCGCCGTCCTTAATACTGACGTCACGTCAGGAACATAGCTACGGGCGGCAGTTCTATAAATGCCCTCGGTGGGGACAAGGATCAGAGGACTGCAAGTTCTTCAGGTGGATTGACAATACATCTGCTGCTACATTATTCCAGCTGAATACCATTGCTCGGGGATCCATGGTATCACAAGTTCATGACAATTCTTCTAGTTCGACTGCTTCCCATACAGACAAGTTTGCTCACAGTTATGTGGTACCACAGTCGGACCACGATCGTCGTGATGTGCTCTTACATTATAAAATGAATGCTGTCACTTGTCTCCTTATAATTTTATCATGTTATTTCTTCTTTTTATTTAGGTTTCATAAAACCTACAGTTAGGTGTAGTCTGTATGCTTTTTGTATTTCAGTTTCATGAAACTCATTGTACTTGTAGCACAAGTTCAGGACATTGTTTTGGTTTCGTATCGTACTTGTATTTTAAATGTATCGTTATATTTGTTAGGTAATATAATTTATTTTGTGATGAAAACTACTAAGTAATAATCCGTTGCCACAATTATCTGGCATTTTGAATAATTATTTTTGTTATGAAATGTGGGTTATTTAAATATTCGCTTGCACATACAACCATAAAGAAATGAAATAAATAACTTTATAAAATGTTTGAAAATAAAGAAATGAAATTTTATACTTTAAAATATTATTATTTAAATTTGAAATAAGATTTTATAGCTAATAAGATTTTATTAATTAAGAGGAGCAAAAATTGTATTTTTTCTATAAACAGCTGCATATAAGCTGTTTTCAAACCGCAGAAACCAAACAGCTTAACAGCTTATTCATTTCGAGTGCGTAATCGGTCATTTATCCACAATCGACTACAAATAAGTCAGTTTCGCAAACGCGCAAGCCAAACGGACAAACAAACTTATCCGGATCAGTCGCGTATCGGCTGACTTATCGAATAAGTCCGCTTATCCTGGATAAGTTCGGATAAGCTGCAGCTGCCCCAAACAGACCCTTAACATTAGGCTTATCTTTTAAAGACCAACATTCAGCACCATAGAGCATTGAAGGTCTCACCACCATCTTATAAAATTTACTTTCAATCTAATTTTACTTTTCTATCACACAGTAGGCCGGACGCATTCCTCCACTTCAACCAACCAACCTGAATTCTATTATTAACATTCCCATCTATATCACCATCGCTTTGAACAATGGACTCGAGATATCTAAATCGTTCACACCTTTTAATAATTTGATCACCCAAAGTTACACTTCTGTCACTAGACCTACTATTACTAAAATTACATTCCATGTATTCGGTTTTAGTTCTACTCAAACGAAGACCTTTAGACTCCAATGTAGACCTCCATAATTCAAGTTTTTCCTGGACTTTTTCTCTTGTCTTATCCACAAGGAGGATATCATCAGCAAAAAGCATACACCAAGGTACATCCTCTTGTAAATGCCCAATAAAATCATCCATAAATAAAGCAAAAAGATATGGGCTTAAAGCCGATCATTGATGCAAACCAACGAAATAGTAAAATATTTGGTCAATCCTCCTTCGGTTCGAACACATGTAACGACTCTAGCATACATATCTTTAATGACTTGAATATAAGTTATATCAACACCTTTCTTCTCGAGGACTCTCCAAAGAACATCTCTAGGAACCTTATCGTAAGCTTTTTCTAAATCAATAAAAATCAAATGTAGATCCACCTTATTATCTATGTACTTCTCCATCAAACCTCTCAATAAATGTATAGCTTCCATGGTAGACCTGCCCGATATAAATCCAAATTGATTATGAGAAACCTTCGTAATACGTCTTAACCTATGTTCAATTACCCTTTCCCATAATTTTATAGTATGACACATCAGTTTAATTCCTTTATAATTTGCACACTCTTGTGCATCCCCTTTATTCTTAAAAATGGGGACCAAAATGCTCTTTCTCCACTCCTCATGCACCTTTTTAGTTTTTAAAATAATATTAAAAATGTTTGTAAGCGAGGAAACCCCCAAATCACCTAAACATTTCCACACTTCAATTGGGATATCATCAGGTCCTACAGACTTTTCCCCCTTGGTTTTCTTTAAAGCTTCATCAACTTCTTTTTTACTAATGAGATGGTAAAAATAAAAAGTTTTATTATTATTAATGATATTAAGATCACTAAGGTCGATCATTCTTTCAGCATCTTCATTAAAAAATTTATCAAAATAACTCACCCACCTATGTTGAATATCTTTTTCTAAGAAAAGCATTTTTTTATTTTCATCTTTAATACACTTTACTTCGAGTTAAATCTTCGCTTTTCTTTTCTCTTTGTTTCGCTAGTTTATACATATATTTTTCACGATCCTTAGTATCTAACATGTTATAAAGATTACTAAAAGCGAGATTTTTAGCGTCATGTATTATTCTTTAGACTCACTGTGACCGTTTTATATTTTTGTCGATTCTCTACGCTTTTACATTTAAATCAATTTTTATAACATAACTTCTTATATTTTATCTTTTCTTGCACATTATTATTCTACCACCAACTATTTTTATTTATAGAAACTTTTTATTTTGATTCTCCAAGTACATTTTTAGCCACGTGTTTAATAGTATTAGTTAATTTTTCCCTTTAAGAGGTAATAATAATGATATTTTTATATGATATGAAAGATTTGGATGGTATAAATGTAATAAGTAAAGTTCAAGTGCTAGAAATGTAAAATCTATAAGAATTGGGAGGTATGTATGTAAATGTATGTTAATTTTATTTAATTTAAATATTTTTTCTTGAATTAAAAAAATTATCACATTTTTTAAATTTACTAATAATTAAATTAAATTATTAATAAATTTAAGTGAAGACCAAAAAATATGAGTTATACTTTTTTTGCATTCTTTGATATTTAAGTAATAATATTATTATTAAAATCATAAATATTCAAGATTAGAAAGCCAAACTTTCTTATTTTGAAATGAAGCATCCTCTTTCATCTATGTTTCAGATTCTCACTCCACTATAAAAATTCATGAAAAAAATCTCAACCCATATATTTTATTTTTATCAAATTCTTAATAGTTCGATCATGGCATGTGTAAATACATTAGTGCAGCAGTTCAAAAAATCATTTATGTGTCTGATTTGTCATTGGAAACACACCTCGGGGGATAGAGCGTAAGGAAGAAGAAAAAAATAAGAGAGAATGACAAAGCATAGAGTATATGAGGAACAATTCAGAGAAAAAGACCCATCATTTATTCATAAATACAGTCTCTATTTTTAATAATAGAGGATCCTTTACACTTTTTCATGCTTAAACCCTCTTCCTCAGAGGCGTTAAAGGTCATTATTATTAGTTTAAATTTGCCCTTGCCTTATTAGGGGCATTACAAATCTATTTTGTCTCTTTGACAATTTTCTTAATCATAACTAATATTGACATTTTTTTGTATCCATAGCTGATATTAACACATTTCTATAATCATAACTGATAGTGACCTCTTTCCATATCCATAATTGATATTGACACATTTTCGTGTGCATAAGCCTTCTGACCAGTAGATCTTTGGGTCGGTTGACTTAGCTAGTTCGGGTCGACTATTTTTTCTAGTTACTGATTGGCCTTCACTTTTGGAAACCAGGCAGCTATATGAGTGGTAGCCGGTCGGTCTTAAGGTGATCAGTGTAGACTTATGTGTCTTATTGGCCTATGAGGCCCTTTGGTAGTCATACATGTTTCTAGTCAATCTGCAATTCCTCGATCGACTGACGATATTCAGTTGGTTAGCTTCATGAGTTTATGTACATTTTCATTAGATTGATGATCTTTGTCTTTTCCCTTCTAATATTGACCATTTTTTCTCGACATTCGTGCTAATAATATCCATGTATACATATTAATTCCACGATTCTCGTGCTTCTTGAAGGCCATGTTGCGATAAGGACTAGGGAAGCTTAATGACATTCAATTTCATTTACATTTTCTTAATGATTCAATAATTAAACAACTAGACTCCCTGGATTTATTTATATGTGTCCCTTTTAAATAAGGTCATGAGGGTTGTCTCCTTTGACCCCTCCTCCACGAACTTCAGGTGACATTATGTCTGGCATGAAGGCTTAAGGTTGCCTAAATAAAGTTGTGCTTCGCATGTTTCTTGAAAAGTTGAGTGCTACGCCTCCTCCTATGAGTGGAAGATTGAGGAAGAAGCTTGTTGTGAGAAGAATAAAGAACATGAACTTGATTCAAACAACAAAGTGTCGTCATCGGGAGAGCCCGGTGATCATCAACATGAGAAAGTCTTAGGGGATGATGAATGTAGACGGGATATCCCTCCATTGAAGAACAAGCTCTACTAACTAGCATTGCAACTCCAGACTGGAGATTTTGGACGATCAAGGGCACCATCAACGATTGATTTTGAGTCATAGCCAAACATGCTAGCGAAATATATTGCTTTGATAATAACTGGTGATGATGTTATATCGATAAACCGTGCCACTTGGGCCACACGCTTGGTATGAAGTATTGGGACCAATTTTTTCAATCTTCGAATCTTTTTCATAGTGTGCTTTTGATGCAGCTCTTTGGGCTTCCAAGGAGTCTAATGGAGGTTTACCTCTGTACAGTATTGAAGCCTCCTCGGTCGTGAATCCTATAGTTGAAATCTAAGGGATGATCGGTGACAGTCAATAACCAACTGTCAAAGGTGGCAGACAGGCGATCAATCCTCTAGGACTTTTTGAGAGGTAAGCAGGGGATGCCTGTTGACCTCCTTTTTGGTTGACCAACTCACATTCATCTCAAATTGTTGACTCATCGATAAACTAATGCCTCAACACGGGAATCACCTTGGAAAACAAAAGAAGTAGTGGAAGGGGGCTGCGGTGTGTTCAATTCTCATTGATGGCACCGCAGTAGGTAGATTAAATGAGAATACATAAAAAATTAAATGTATATTAACTTCCCAACGTTACTTAACATTCTCTCACGAATGAGATTCAACCCGAAAGATAAAGATCTTGATCCACTTTCTCTTTTTTAGAACAAAGTAGCCTCTATCACGTAAAGAGCGCTCATGTTGTGAAGTCTAGTTGGGAAAAGCTAGACGAGTTTCGAAGGGGAAGGAAAAATCAAAAGCAAAAGGACCAAAGGAGACTAATGCTGAAAATGAGACTGGTTAGAATGAATATCATTGGTTGACCCCTGAAAAAGAATTCATTGTTTAGGACAAAAGGGGAATGAGCGATCGATGAAAGAAATCTACTCCTCAGTCTGATAGCGGTCAGGTCTTGTGGTTGTCGGGCAATTACTCCTAGGCCATTGAGCATGCTGGTAGTCAATTAAGAGTTCGAAATGACAAAAGAATAAGCAAGAGGGGAAGGATGTGTCTCAGGTGCGGAGACCTTTTTAGAAGGTGGACCAGCAGAGTAAGATGGCACTGGTCACGAAGGAGCAAGTGCTGTAGATCAGACATAACTTCTTATCGGATATCTTTGGTTAAGTGAGGTAGCTTGGGTCGAGTACAAAGCAAGCAAATATCCTAACTTCGGAGTCAAGTCAGGTGCGTAGCAAGAGGTTTTTCTTAGCTCAGCAGGCACGAACTACACTAGTCGAGATGTATGTGGTGCCCAAACATTCACATTGGTGAGGGAGAGTTGCACACCACCCTATTGTTGGACTAGTGTGGACATCGTTGTTCTAGGTGTAGCCACACCCAAAACTTCTTAGACGCACAACGAAATAGAAAATTAACTTTACTTTTTAAGAAAGATATTACTTAAACTAGAGATAATATTCTAGGAAAGAAAATTTGATTATTTTTGTTAATTTTTATAATTTGAAATAAAAGTAACAACAGCTTTAACCAACTTTTATAAGATGTAAGCAAATGCAAATAAAATATCTTTTTTCTTTTTATGAATCATTAACAAGTCATGGAAGTTATTGTTGTAGAAGTATCTAAAAATGTGTGTGTATCAAATATGAGCAATTGTATTTTTTACCCTTACTAGAGATGCTATAAAGAATATAAATTAATTTATAATTTTATAAATCTTAAAGACGGGTTAAGCAGGAAAGATACTAGCTCTCACTCTAGAGTTTCCTCGATTCCCTCCACCTGGGGGCTAGCATCTAGTATCAAAACATAAAATAATAAATTGAATTGGGGGCTCTAGTCTGTCACTCTAAAGTCTTATAATCCTACACCCATTAAAATATATCTCCCTATTTATTTGCAGTCAACCATATGAATTACATTCTCATCCATATAATCTCATGTGATTCTTTCCAATTGTTGATTGAGACAGTACTATATCAATTTTTATAAGTTCTCACAACATATTTTAACATCTTAATTGACCAAATCAAGAAGTAAATGAAGTGCATGTTTTTGAATCATCACATCTTTTTCCAACATTAAAATCCTATACTTCATACAACATTCTTCCATAACTTATTACTTCTTCATATTAAAGAAAAATATAAAGAAAACTACTCAGAATTCATGGAGAAAATACAATCACAACTTGGTTTAAAAGAAGAAGTCATAGTGAAAACACAAGAAGTCTTAATTAAAAACTAAATGTAATAACAAATATGAAGACTTATCTGTAAATCCTCTCCACAACACTCTTGAAGTTCCTTTGAAACTTTGTGTTTTCCTTACAATGCTCCTTAGAGGTTGGCGCCCAACTCTGATGAATCCAAATCTCTTATATAATTCTAATACAAACTGATTTTTAAGTACACACACACACAAACTGATCTTCAAGTCTTCTTTTTAATACTTTTTCAACAAGTGCCTTCGTATCTCTTTAAATTGTGTCCAGATTCAATGAATACTCCAAGAGATACATCCATTCAAGAGTAATTTGAATTAATTTTGGCGCCAATAGGGAGTTACCCACGTTCTTACCAAGGGATGCCTCAAAAACCTCTTCAAAATCACACCAAAAATTAAATAACTCCTTTTCTGTAACTGTAGTGCGTAAGCGTGAGGTTCCGGCGCTTAACCGCAGATCATCTGGCGTGTAAGCTCCAACTCTAGGAGCATAGTCGTGGAGCTTTGGCGCGTAAGTGCAGGTTCCAGTGCTTAGCCGCCATAGATCATTTCTTCAATTTTCTTCATTTTTATCAAAATTTGATACTTTTTCGCTCATTTCATCATATTCATCCATATTATCATACTTGTAAGAAAAATACACAAAATACCTTCCATTAAAGAGCAATGTCATTAAAATAGGAATAAAATGTGTATAAAAATACTATATATTTTAGGTGTATCACTATCACGCCTAGTTTAAGTGTAGCCACGCTCAGGAGTAATCGGGCGTGATCACACTCAGTATAGGATATTCTTGGGCATGGTCACACTCAGTTCACGCATAGCCGCTCCTGGATGTTCTAGGACATGGTCCGGCCCAGTTCAGCTGTAGCCACTCCTGGATGTTCTCGGGCATGCACATGTACAATGCTAGTGTAGTCATGACCCGTGCCATGTCAGCAGTCTGTGACTTTTGTCCTCGTATTTGATGACAAATCAATGCAACGGTTCACTCAGAGGTTATCTGTGGAAGCTCCAACCGCTATAATGATCGTGATTTTTAATATGTCACCCCTTGACGGTCATGAAGGCCTCTATCACCACCTCTATAGCTTGCAAATAGGCACCCCCTTATTGCCTTTGAGAAGACTTTGAAACTTCATCACTGCCTTCTAGTGCAGAGAAGAGGAAGAAGAAGAGTCCAAGTCTCTGGTGATCCACCAAGGCCTACGTCATTTCTGTTAAGCCTTTTTATCCACTATTTTATATTTGTTCATCACTTTATGTTAATATAAGATTACGTTAACCCAAATCAATAGCCTTGGATTAGGTTTTGGTTTGGGTATGATTGTAGTCGACCCAAGCTTAGCTAACCCTGACCCAACCCTAACACAATCCAACCTAACCCTACCCTGACCTGATCCAACCCCAACTCGACCTAACCCAACCCTAACTCAAGTCCAACCCAGTCCAACTCAAGTCCAACCCAAGTCAAACACAAATCCAACTCAGGTATAATACAGGTCAACCCAGGTCATCCCAGGTGTAACCTTGGTCCAACCCAGGTTCTACCCCGGTCCAACCCAGCTCCAAACCAGGTTCCACCCAGGTTCAATCCATGTCCCACCCAGGTCAACCAAAGTCCAACATAGGTCCAACCTAGGTTCAAATCAACCAATCCCACATCATACATAAGCTCAACCACAAGCTTGGATGTTTTTATATACCATGTTGTATGTCACTTCATGTTTAGTTATATATTTTAATTCATGTGAAGTTTTAAAATAAAATAAAATAAAATAATAAAAAGAACAAAAATAAAAATAATACAAAATGCATAAAATAAAAAGGATGATAACCTCTCATAAAACAATTCTCTCCACCAACATCCAAACTTTAGAAACAAAAGCAAAAGTAAAAAACTTAAGTAAACCTTAATTTTTCACCATGAATGAAAAATTTAGGAATTCAAACAAAACATAGATTAAATATTAAACCTTCAACATCTAAACATATTAGGATAAGGAATGAAAACCAAACCTAAGTAGATCCGACACAAACCCTAGGTTAGCCAACTTAGACATCAAAATTGAGGAGCATAAACTTAATATATGCTAGTCTATGTATAGAAAGCTAGGTTAGTTTAATAGGTACCCTAAGTAGTGCTAAAGACTATGACATATAATACAAACAATATATCCCCTCATACTAGAGAAGATTCCATAGCTAGTTATTGACAAAGGTATTCTACACTAGCTTGAAACTATGAAAACCTCTGCATGTCATGATCATAGCGCTTAAAGATGATTTCTGGTTATGAGGTTAATTATAGATGAAAGATATCGATGTGCCCGGGATGACAAAAAGTCACGAGCATCATGACTGAGGATGTTATTCCCAAAGTCTAGGTTAGTCCACCATTAGGATTCCTTATAGATTCTAGGATTTTGTTTCCATATAACAATCCTTCTTACACACTCGATCTTCTAGTTTAGCAGCTTTAACAACTCTTTTCAGTGATATTCCTAAGTCATATTTGACCTTACCTGATTCAAAACTCATTATAAACATTTGTCGAAGTCTTTTGATCATCATCCGTTGGATAAACTTCCTTCCTTATATGGTTAGACCCCTTTGTCTGGGCCATGACACATCATCATCAAATTGTAGGTCCCATCTTTTTTAGCTTAATTCTTCCAATTTTGTATCTTTCCTCCAACGTTTTGATATTGAAAGTCCAACTTTCTTATTTTAGATGCATAAATTATTATGTTAATTGAGAGTATTCTTTACGGTTCACAACTATATAGATGTAATGAACTACAAGGGATTGCATTAGTATGGAACCCAGCCCCATAATAAAATAAAATTTATCTTACACTCATATGGTAAGGGAAATAAATCCTGGTTCTATAGACTTACGAAGGTGTTCATCATCTGAATGATCACACATTTTAAGGTGGTATTTCCTTCCCTCCGGAAGGTATATTATTCTTTAAATGTTATGCAAGATCATTTAAATAGAAGTATTATGAAAGTTCTATGGTGGGTGGCGACATAAAAAGTTCCCCACTAAAACTTTTTTTTTCTAGCATCTACATTGGGGATTTGTTCTTTTCTCCATCTCTCATAATATTTCTTTTACGTCAGTAGTGTATGTATCCTTTATAGACTTAAGCTACTCATCTTCTCATTGAACATTCCATTTTAGAATGAGTCCATCAAGCTTACCCAACTTTTAGGTCCCATTGTGTATCCTTAATCTTCATGTTTTTGTTCATTTAAACGTCGAGCGTTAAGAACATGCTCTATCATCAATTATCCTTGGTGAATACTTTTTCAAATTAACTCCAGTCTCATTTTTATTTAAAAATTGTACAAATTCTACAATCAACTCTCTATTAATGTCTTTTTTGTACTCTCTCATATACTAACATTTTTCTTTAAAAATGGAAGTACTTTGGCCTTTAACCCAAGTCATTTGAACGGCATGTACTCTCTCATGCACTCACATTAAGTTCTAGATGTGATTCAACAATTTGATCCCTAATGTAATAAACCCTCAAGTCACCGATAACAAGGAATCTTTATCGTACTTTAACATCAAATTAGAAGAACATTTTCTACCATTGAAAAAGAGAATTGTTAAGATTGCCACAATTGTGATTGTCACTAACAAAGCTCAACGACAAACTTAGAATAGAAGACTCTGTAAGAGAGTTGCATGGGTGACAGAAGAGATGGACGCTTCTAAATCTGATTCACATGAAACATCTCCTTTTTCTAAATGGTACTTTGCTTCATTCATTCTTTGCTGCACAAGGAGAGGAAAACATCTACAAGATAGCTAAGTTTCCTCCACCTCTAACTGGGTATGAATACCTAATAAAATTAGAAAATCTCACAAATTCATTGACAAAATAATCAAATTTCAAACAAAAAAACTAAATTTCAAACAAAAGCAATCACATTCTCAAACAAAGCCTTCAATCCAAAAATTTCCAAATCAAACTTCAATCAATCGATCACTTTTTGGCATGGAGTAATGTCCTCCCAGGTTGCCTTTTAAAAAATATATTTTTCATGTTTTTATTCAAGGTACAACAGGTGTTGGAAGTGGAGAAAAGTGGATGAGACTTGAGACAAAGGACCTCAAAGGAGACTAGCGCTTAGGCGCCAGTCTTTGCCCTAGCAACTCGCCTGGCTCGCACCCCATTGGTTGACTAGGCACTGCAATACTGACACCTTAGTACTAGACATATGGGCACCTAGGCACTCATACTACACCATGCAGATAGAGAGAATGGCGCTTAATCGCCATAAACTACTTGGGGCATTTTTTAGCAGTTTATGCACATTGTGTGGGGAGTTGTCCAGCCGGCCTAAGGGGTGTGTATGTAATGTTATATAATCTATATAAGTATTAGAGAGGAGAAGAAGAATAAGGGAAATTGCTGGAAAAAACCTACTAATGGATAGGATAGACTTTATGTGAGGGATTTGGAGAGGACTTGAGTTGTATTGTGAGGAGAGTATTCAGGAGAGGAGCAAGGAGTTCAGAGGTCTTTGGTGGAGCATTTTCAGAGCCTTGTACATGAGAGAAAGATAAGTGTTGTGGATTTTATTTATTGTATTCCTTCGTATACAAAAATTTAGTGGATTCTCTTAATTTCATTGAAGCTTTGCGGTATGTTCTTAATATTTTTTGAGTAGTTCTCGTTACCCTTCTCTGTGATGTTTTAAGTAGGATGTTTAGGAGTGGAAAGGGTTTCTAAAATTGGTTTTTTAAATTTATTGTGACGAGTAACCTTCTAAATTTCATTTAATTTTCATTTGAACTTTAATGGAGTAGATTGGATAAATGGGAGCTAGCTTAGATGTTGCAAGGGCATTTGTATGATTTGCTTTGGCGATTCCAGATGATGGCTTACTGTGAATTTGCATTTTAGGCTGTTTGGATGATTTAATTTCAGTAGTATTTAGTAAATCCTAGAGTTGTTTAATCTTAAAAGTTACCGAAGATATTTCAAAATTTTTTTTTATTTAAAAATACCTTATAATGATGTAACCTATGATTACTGAAAATTGTATTTTTCAGTCCACTTTGAAACTACGAATCCTCTATGGTTCGGTGTTCAAGGGAGATTCCTGGTTATGAGATTGGTTATAGTTGACGGATATCAATGTCACCGTGATGAAGGAAAGCCATAGGCATCATGACCAGAGATGTTATTCCCAAAGTCTAGTTTAGTCCACCCCTTAGAATTCCTCATAGAGTCTATGGTGTTTTTTCCATTCTCATATAGAAATCCTTCTCACTTAACTCTATCCTTAGTAGAGATTTCAATCATTTTTATCAGTCAAATCTAGCATTCCTAAGCTAACCTTTGAATCTATCCAATTAATGCAAATTCACTATCTGATCACTATAAAATTTTTAACCATCACTTTTAAACTTCTTTCCTCGAATGGTTAAATCCCAGCATTCAGCCCTTTCCCATGACACATTAGCATCAAACTATAAGTCTTTTGAGCTTAATTATTCCAATTTGGATCCCTTCCATATCCTTAAATCTCTTTAGTTATGAAAATCAGAGCTTTGATGATTTGACTTACATTAATCAAGACTGATCTTCATAGCTCTAGAGATATAATTAACTACGAGGGTTTTCCCTTGTAGGGAATGATACCTCAGAATTAAAATAAATCTATCTTAAGCTTATAAGGTAAGAGAAAAAACCATAGTTCTATAGATTTACAAATAATTTCATGATCTGGGGCTTAGACCCATTTTTAAGGTAACATTTTCTTTCTTTGGGAAGATATGTTATTCTTCAAAATATTGTGTCCGGGTATCTAGATAGAAGTCTTTCAAAAGTTCTATTATACGTGGCGATACACAAAAATCCCCTACTAGCTTGTTGCTCCCCTTGAAGAACAAGAAGTTTATGATGCTTTAAAATTTATTGAAGTCAATAAAGTGACGATACTTGATGGTTTTACCACTGCCTTTTATTTACATGCTTGGGATTTTATTAAATCTAATATGATTAATGTTATTCAAAGTGTCATTCAGGATCATATTCCTCACAAATATTTCAAATGTCTCAAATATAATTTTAAATATTCTTGAGCTTTAAGCCGATTAGCCTTGCCTCTGTCATCTCAAAGGTGTTGAGTAAAATTGTGGTTAGAAGAATAAACCCCGTTCTCCCTCATATTAACTTCCCAAATCAATCTGCATTTGTCCCTGATCATTGCATCACTGAGAGTATCCTTATTGTTCAAGAGCTACTGCATACCATTAATCACAAAAAACACAAAAAGAGTAGTACGAATGTCATTTTAAAGCTTGATTTTAGTAAATCGTATGATACTATTAACTAAAAGTTTATTTTGATAGTCATTAAAGGAAAATATTTATCTTCTAAATTTTGTAATCTTATAAATATGTTATTGGATAATAATTATTACCCAATCATTATCAATGGCCAAAGTCATAGTCAATTTAAATTGGGTAGAGGCTTAAATCAAGGGGATCCCCTTTCTCTTATTCTATTTTTCACTGCTTTGGATTACCTCTCTTGCTTAATTAACAAACACATTGATGCATATTCCAATAGTTCATTTTCATCAAAAGGCGATGATCTCATCTCTCATTTAGCTTATGAATATGATCTTATTTTATTTGTAATGGTAACAAAAGGAACATCAAGCACATTTATTGTACGACCCTTTGAGGAGGTTTCATGTATGAATTTCAACAAAGCTAAATGTGGTATCATGGTTAGTAAGGGTGCCCATGTAAACAATCGATTGTGGCTTGGAGATTTTTTGGGTTTGAAAATTAGTGAGCTTCCTATCAAATATCTTGGAGTTCAATACTCTAAGAACAAGAACAAAAATCTGATTTTTAAATATGTGTTGCATAAAATCTCCAAGAAACTCTGAAGCTGGGAAAAATCTTTCCTCTCCTTCAAGGGTAGGCAAACACTACTGTAAAATGTTTTAACTTCTGTGCAATTTATACTCTTCAAGTCTCTAAAATGAATATTGGGATGCAAAACAAGATTGAAAAATTCTTTAACAAAATTCTATGGTCTGATCATGGGAAAAGTGTGCATTGGGTTTCTTGGAGCATGTTATCCAAACCTAAAATTGCTAATGGTATGGATTTCAAATCATTTAAACACATCATGGAGGTTAGTTTTTGTAAACTTTGGCTGAAACATAGAGCTCAGAATAGCCTTTGGGCTTGTTTTATGAAGAATTAATATCTCTATAATAAGCATCTTCTTATGTCCAAGCCTAAAATTACAGACAAGGTCGAGTTATTTTTTATTTGGGAATTTGGCAAAGGTGATATAAAATTTTGGCTTGATGATTGGTCCTCATTGGGCCCACTTCACACTTTGAATTTTGTACGTCATAGTTATAATATTAAGGTTGCACTAGTTTGGAGTGGTGATGGTTGGAATCGTTCCAAACTCCAAACTCTAGTGAGTAATGATTAGTTGAATATTATTTCCAGTATTTCTTTGACAGAGGCAAAGTTGATTGTGCTCATTAGAAACTAGATCAGAGAGGCTATATTTCTACAATTATTTCTTATAAAATACATTCTTTTGGTGTGGTTTAAGGAAGTGAAGATATTTGGAACAATACTCTTAAGCCTTCACAATTTCTTTGCTTGGAGGCTCAAAGTTAAACTTTTAGTTGTGGATGATATTTTAAAACTGAATGGGTTGATATAGAATAAGATATACAGTAACACTGTCAAGTATATTTCTATATGGATTTGATCTACAATAAGATATACAATACAACATGATCTACTATTTACATATATTTTAAAACAATTTTACTATATGTCCTTGGTATTCTATTCACTTATGACAAGATTTCAATTATATTGCCTTAATTCGATATCAAACGGTCACAATACTACAGGGAAGTCAATAAGCCAATTTATTTTTAGCTAAATGGGGTGCTACTTCTAACAATATACAACTTGGCATTTCTCCTCCTTGGGAGGTTGAGGTTTTGCTACATGGCAACTTATGTGATATCCTTTCGATTATGACCAACTTTTAAGATTTTGTTGCTTTCCTTTCGCACTTGTAATTTTTTCAGGTAATCCTTTTTGTTCGTTGTATTTCTCAGTAGTGCTTTCATGGGTTTTCTTTTGGGTATGTTGCTTTTTGGGTTTAGCTGGAACCTTCAGTTGGTTGTTGTAACTTTTTGCCAACATCAATAAATTCCATCCGGAGTTCCAATATAGATACATACATACATACATACATATGTACGTAACAAACAGACATAAATACATACATTCATACATATGTATGTAACAAACATACATACATACATATAGACATACATACATACATACATACATACATATCTCATTATGAAAAATGAAAAATGTATTTTCCAATTTTTAAAAGAGATTTTTTATATGATACCAAAAACTTGGCTGGTAATGTGTAAAAAGCAGATAATGTAAATCCAAATTTATCAAATTATAAGGGGGTTAAATCTTGAAATTGTTTGATATGCTAGTAAGTAAATTATGATAAATTTTGAGAAATTGTTTAGTAATTTAGAATGATTTAACATGATTTATCAAATGAAACGTCAAAAAATAAATATTGAATAAGAAAATATAAATGAGTATCCAAAGCCTTACAAAACATAAAATATGGCATTTACACTAATTAATAATTAATAGGTTTTTGTAAACTAATTATTTATTAAATAATAATTTAATATTAATCAACTAATTATTGATTATACAAATTAAAAATTACATAAATTTTATTAAATAATTAAAAAATCAAATGTGTCTTTATTCATTAATTAATTATTAAATAATTTCATATAAATTCATATATCTATAATTATTTGGATAATGTATAAATTAATTATTAATTAATAAAATTAATTTAAACATAAATAAAATTAAAATAGCACAAACCTATCTTCCTCTTCCCCTGATGCCCAAAGTCCTCATTTGCATCCACCCATTGTACTGCTTTTTGCCGAAAACACTCGCTTATGTCCCTCCCCTCCCAGTTTGGCCTCCATTAAAGCTAGCTACGAAGGCAACAACAAGAACACGACTTACAGTGACTACTGAAACTCTCATCTTTCTCATCCTTTTGATTTACTGCTACCAGAAAACGTTCAGGAAGGTAAGCTTGTTCGTGTCATTCTTCTTTTTTCGTTCGTCTCAAATTTACTAAATGATCTGATTCACAGGATTCGGTAAATCCTATATTTATTGCGAATCAACAATATTTTGGGGTTGTTTGGTTGCAAGTAGGATTTAATTTAAATAGGATTTAATAAATCTTGTAAATCCGAATTTATCAAATCCCGAGGTGATTAAATTCTGAAAACAGTTTAGTATGTTAGTAAGTAAATCTTGATAAATCTTTATAAACTGTTTGTCAGCTTTAAAAGTATTTAGCATGATTTATAAAGATTTATCAAACATCTAAAGATAAATATTAAATAAAAAATATAAACAAGTCTCGAAAGCCTCAAAATATATAAAAAAGAAGCATTTACACTAAATAATAATTAGTTATATAAATTAATAATTATTTTATTAAATAATTACTTATTGGACAATAAGAAAACATTAATCAATTATTAATTATATAAATTAAAAATATTGAGAATTTTATTAAATAATTTGAAATTTAAAATACAGTTTTTTAATTAATTAATTATTAAAAAATTACATATAAAGTTATCTAATTATATTTAATTTGATAATATATAATTTATTTATTAATTAATAATCAATTAAAAATAATATAATTATGTTAAATAAAAAAATTTAAATCACAAATCTTTATTTCTATTCCTTTGCTTGCCCAAAATCCTCTCCGATATCCTCCCCCTCTCCCAGTTTCACCCAAAACTTCTCATTTCTGCACAAAACTCTTGCTTATGTCACTCCCTTAATGGTTTCGCCCAAAACCATCACCGCTTGAATGAACCTTTGCCATACAGTCACTATTAGAGCTAGCTGGGAAGAAAACAATGAGATCACATCTTACATGGACCACCGAAAACTCCAATCTTTCTTATACCTTCTCTCCGCTCCTATAAAAAACCATTGAAGAAGGTAAGTCTTTTCGCGCCACTCTTTCTCTTGGCTCGTCACGAATTTACTAAATACACAGATTTACAGGGGTTGTTTGGTTGCAAGTAGGATTTAGTAAATTCTGTAAATTCAAATTTATCGATTCTTTAGATGGTTAAATCTTTTGATATGCTAGCAAGTAAATTAGAAATACTAAGAATCATTTTCACAATTTTAGAAGGATTTTGCAGGAAAGGGAACATCCAAAAACAAATATTAAATAAAAAATATAAATAAATCTCCAAAGCCTCAAAGTAACTATGAAACTGTCATTCATATTAACTAATAATTAATTATATAAATTAATAATTAATAAATTTTGTGCAGAAGAATTAATTATTAAATAAAAGTTTTAATTAATCAATTATTAATTATATAAATTATGAATTATTCACAACTTTCTTAAATAATTAAAAAAATAAAATATATTTATTTATTAATTAAACAATAAATAATTACATATTAATAATCTAATTATTATTAATTGAACAATATATTAAATAAATATTAGTTATTAATCAGTAAAAATAATAAAATCCAGTCAAAGAAAAACAAATTAAAACCACAGACTAATCCCCCTCTTCCCCTTTGTCCGAAACCCTCGCTCCATCCTCCCGCTCTCCCGCTTTCGTCTCTCCTGCTCTAAACCCTCGCCTATCCTCCCCCTCCCGGTGTCGCCGAAAACCATCGACTTCATGATCGAACCTTTGAGACACACTCGCCATCATAGCTAGCTGGGAAGGCAGCGACGGGATCGTGGCTACTACCGAGACTCCCATCTTTCTCATCCGTGCGCTCCGCTCTGCTCCTACCAGAAACCATTGAGAAACGTAAGCCTGTTCGCCTCATTCCTCCCCTTCGCTCATCCCGGATATACTAAATCCGCCGATTCATAGGATTTAGTAAATCCCGGATTTATCGCAATTCTTGGGATTTACGGAGCTCAGGATTTACCGAGTCTTTTTTGCCGTTTGGCAGGATTTATTGTAAATCCTGCTTACAACCGGCTACCATACAGCTTCTTTGGGATTTACGGGAGCTCAGGATTTGCAGAGGCGTTTTGCTGTTTGGTAGGATTTAGCGTAAATCCTGCTTAAAACAGGCTACCAAACAGCCCCTTACTCGCCCCGCATTCGATGGGTGGCGAAGTCTGCCGGAACTGTGGCGAGCCAAACGTGATCAACGACCCCAACACCAACTCCCGCATCTGCGAGTCTTGCGGCTTAGTCTGCCTATCAGAAGTCTACAAAGACCAAGCTTTTGCCTCAGATGGGGCACCGATCGGCACCCTCCACTCTCTCGGCGATTTTGGCTACCGCGAGCGAAAACTTTATCGTGCGCGCGCCTTGATTACGGATGTCACCTCTCGCCTCCACCTCTCAAACGCACATACCTCCGCTGTCACCCGGCTCGCTTGCAAAGTTACAGATGACAATCTTGGCTCCGGAGACTGGTTCCCTGTCCTTGTTGCAGCCTGTGCTGTCATCGTCATGCGTCAAAATCGATCCCCTCTTTCGCTCGCCGAAGCCGCCGAGGCTATAGGTCGCGATCCCCACGATCTTGGCCGCATGGTCATCCGCGTTGCAAGCCATCTTGATCTTGGACAGCTCCCTGAACTTGATGCTGTCTGCCTTTTGGAGCGTGCTGTACGTGAGTTTTCTCCATTTTCTACACTCGACAAGGATAAATCTGACGAGATCTTGGGTCAGGGGAGATTCATCCTCCATTGCGCGATCAGGTGGTTTCTTACTACGGGTCGCCATCCGCTACCTGTTGTTGCTGCCGTTCTGACTTTTGTCTCAAAGGTGAACGGATTGGATGTTAGAGTGGAGGAGATTGCTGGTAAGATCCATGCTGGGGTGTCCACTAGCCGGCATCGGCTTAAGGAACTCATGGAAGTTCTTGTTAAGGTTGCAAAGAAGCTGCTTCCATGGGGCAATGATGTGACGGTTAAGAATATTGTTCATAATGCTCCAGTTTTGATCCGTTTTATGGAATTGAAGAGTAAGGAAATTTATCGTGTTGGTGATGATAAAAATTGTGTGCCTGATATGGAATTCAATGTGGATGATATACTGAATGCTTATTCTGATTATGTTGGAATTGTTCCTGAGGAATCTAGGTATTTGAAGTTGGGCCAAGGGGATGGGGGTGATCACAGATTGAATTGGGATGAGCTCCAAACTCTAAAACTTTCATCAGAGAGAATTCGTCTTTCTCATGCTTATGGCAATGTTTCGGATAGGCTGCCAGGGATTGAAAATGAGGGTGGGAGTGAAAAGGGAAATGGAAGCAAATGGAGGAGGACAGGATTGGAGATTGAAGAGTGGGTTGAGTCCTGGAAAGGAAGATGGAATTCTGAAAAGGGGCTGACGTTTGAGCAGGTGCTGCAAAGGAGTGAGGGTCATGAAGCTTTGCCTCCATCGTTTATGAAAGGAATGAATATGAGAAGGAAGAGGAGAAAGAAGATGGAGGCTGCAAAGCACCGGATTTGTCAAACTATGAAGAGGGTGCCTGCAATGATTAAAGTGGCACCTTGCAGTGAAGAAGATGATGGCCTTACGGAACACCTGCAGAGTAGGAAGAGGAGGAAAAGGGATGGGTTGATTGATGATCTTGATTGGGAAGACTGCATCATCGAACTATTACTGCTTCATCGGGTTGAAGAAGAAGAAATTGAGCAGGGCCACTATAATAGGTTATTGGACCTGCATGTTTTCAGTTCTCCTGAGGTATGAAGGCATGTGTGCTTCGAAGAGGTGACAGTGAACTTGTTACAAACATCAAACATTACCTGCACATTTTTGATCAATCATCTTACAGTTTTTGTCTCTAGTGATTTATATCATAGTAATCCTGGCAAATTTCTGTTGGGACCTTGAAGTTTGATTTAGTGTTGTTTTTTAAAAAGCTTGAAGATGAAATAAGATGGATTCAGCTACTTATTCCAATTTTCTCTTCAATCTTTAAATTTTTTTATTCTTTTCTTAACACATTATTGAGCTTATTATGTACTGCTGTGTAACTGTGAGAAAGGTTTAAACTGTAATGCGATTGATTCAGCAACTTATGCCTTTTTTCTTCTTATTTGTATGTTGGTGTACATAATCTAATTTTAGTTGGCATTGATGCACCTTTTATTGATTCTTAGTGTGCATTTGAAATTGTATGGTGGTATCCATAATCTAATTTGTTAGCTGCAATATTAATATCTTATGTTCTCATAGTTTACTAATCCCAGAATTTTGTTATTAATTACTTCTTTTTGGGTAGTTTATTTTCTCTCTAAAGAATGACTGTAAAGGACTGAATTGTTGATAGCTTATGCATCACTTTTTTTTCAGCTATCTGAAGCTTCATAAACTGTTGTTTCTTTTATTTAATTTTAACATGAGCAGTGCAAAAGAGCTGTCTAACAAAGAACTTATGGAACAAAAAAATGAAATTCTGAAAGAAAACCATTCTTTATCCAGTATGTTGTTCATCTTCTCCTTTCTTTTGATACTAGTTACTGTCATTTTCTCTTACAATGCTTTCAACCCTGCTATACTTTTCGGATCAAAGGCCACCTCAGTTTGCTTGGGTGATTGCAATTTTTTTTGTGAACGTGGTTATAAAATCGTGGTAGAGAATGCAGTATCTTAGAAAGCTGCGGTGACAATTATAAATATTTATTTATTTTTTCAAAAATTCATACAACTTTCCTATATCCACCATGTTTTAACAGATATGGTTGCAAGAAATAGCTTCCCATTACAAAAATTTTTAGGAAGCAGTAAGAAATAACTCCCTAATCAGAATGCGGCGGCTGTCTAAAAGGCAGCTTAGGCAAAAGGCTTTCCCAAACAGAATTATCTATCAAATCATTAAATGAATAGTTTTCTATTAGGAAGAAAACCACTGCTATCAGCAGCAGTTTCTGCTAATTCTTCTGTTAGGACTGGATTCACACTATACGTTTGGTACAATATAATTTATATTAATTGTGCATGAACGGTAATGGAGTTACTCTCTCCACAGTTTAAGAAATTCACAAATATATCTCAAATTATTCAGAGTCACATCCTCCTTAATTCATGGTGGATATTTAGATTACAGAAGTAAAACATTCAAAATCACAATGGGGATTGATGCAAAAAACTAAGTGGGGTCGGATACATGAATTTATTTTTATCCATCGTGCAATATTTAGTGTCATATTTTCATTTAATTTTAATAAATTAAGATCATTTTTTACACAATATTCCCAAGTCTTCCTAGGTCTACCTCTGCCTTTCTTAACATAAGTCGAGTTTAAAACATCTATTCTTTTAATCGGATCATCAGATGGTCGATGTTTAATGCGACCAAACCATCTAAGACGACTCTCTCTAATTTAGTCTGTCACTGGAGCTACACCAACACTATCACAGATATATTCAGTTCGCATTTTGTCTCTAAGTGTAAAGCCGCTTATCTGCCTAATCATCCTCATTTTGGAAACACTTAACTTAGTTTTTGCTTCTCTTTTAAAGGCCAACACTCAGCGCCATATAACATTGCAGTTCTTACCACTATTTTATAATATTTTCCTTCGAGTCTCAATTGTACTTTTTTTATCACATAATAGGCCTGAAGCACTCCTCCACTTCAACCAACCAACTTGAATTCTGCTAATAACATCCCCATCAATATCACCATCACTTTGAACAATAGACCCGAAATATCTAATGGCTTCACACATTTTAATAATTTGATCACCTATAGTTACATTTCTGTCACAAAAGCTACTACTATTAAAATTACATTCCATGTAATTTGTTTTAATTCTACCCAAACGAAGGCCTTTAGACTCTAAGGTAGACCTCCATAATTCAAAATTTTCACGAGCTTTTTCTCTCATCTTATCCGCGAGAAAGATATCATCAGCAATAACCATACACCAAGGTACATCGTCCCGTAAATGTTTAGTAAGATGTGGGCCTAAAATTGATCCCTCATGGAAACCAACAATGGGGAGTGATGCACAACTAAAAATACTTTCGGAGTAAAGCACTTTGATAATTAAAATAATCCCTGAAGAAAATATTATAGAAGCTTTGAACTCTCCATTTCATAAATTGTCATTTTCTCCTTCAAGCTCCTTGATGTTACAGGGATGATATGAAGGACCACTTCCAATACTGATCATTTTCAAATTGTTTTTGTACTTCAGTACCTTGTCATCAGTTGTTATACATGTAAATACATAGGGTATTGTATGTAAATCTTCCATTTTTTTATGGCCTTTTGCTTATATGCATCCATGTCATCTTCATGTTGGGGCAGTAGTCGGGAGCCTTTTTTAATGCCATTACACATGACCCACACTCAATTAGGAACTCTTTATTTCATCGTGTATTCTTTGTATAATATATAGCACATAAATTTGGTCATGATGAATTTTTTACTTGATTTTATTTTTGATCAGTGTGATACATGTTTATCATGAATACTTGCATTGCTGTAGAATTTTTTTTACAAAATCAGTGTACATATTGTGTTAAATTATTGGTTATTGTGGGCTCTGGAAATTCAAAAAGCCTCTCTCGAAAGAAAGAGGAATGAATTAAAGAATATGTGGTTGAACTTATTTACTTGAGCTAGTTTATTGTCAGTAGACCTAAGGCATTGGGTGGGTGGCCAGACAGGCTCGCCATAAGCACGCCGGCCATGGTTGGGCTTGGCTATAAAAAAATGAAAATTTGGTAGGCTTGGCCCTACCCAAGCTTGCATTGACTTAATCAAAGACTGAAGTATCCAAACATGGTTCACCCGGGTGAACCCGGCCCGATATATATATATATATATATATATATATATATATATATATATATATATATATATATATATATATATATATATATATATATATATATTATGTATCTACATTTTAAAACCTTAACATTTTTTTATTTTGGAAAATATTTGGAATTGGAAGTGAAAGTCTCATAGGAAATGTAAAATTTAGATATATCCATTCATATTTTTTTGTTCAGGCCCACGGTTCTGCAGGCTAACCCAACCTATCTAGCGGGTTTGCATGACTTAAATTCTAAATGGAAACTGGCTCGAGCTTGGTCCAAGCCCAGTTTACCTGCTCAAAGCCCGAATAAGCCCAACTCATGCCAAGCCCGGCCTGTCCAATATCCAGGTCTAACTGTGAGGATTTTAAGATTTAACATTTAAGATTTTTTATAGGAGCAAGCCTCTAAGGTTAATTATCCCTCCAGATAACGAGAGAAAACTTACGATTAAGACTAGTCATTCAACACTAAGTATTCAAGCTTAGCATAAAGTAGCAACAAATTTGGAATTGAAAATTATGAAATTATCAACATTATAGCTTGGAGCAGGTGGCTGGGTAAATGATGACGAACTCGATCAAGATCTCATAGTTACAACCAAAATGAAAACATCTATTCAAGTACGAGTGATTTGGCTGAAAATTTTCTGCCAGGGCTTGCTCTTATTTATGTAGATAATTGCAACAAGCATTATTTGATCAAAGAATTATGTAAAACTTCCAAGGTTTGGACACAAATATATAGTTACTTATAAAACTTGAAGCAGTTATAAGTAATGGCTAAATGGTTTCAACATTCATTGAGATAATGCCACATCATTTAAAGAGGATTAAGTTAGTGCGTGCACATCAATTTGATAAGGTATTTACTCATATTTTTTGTTGGAGAGACTAAAAGATGATCTATTATATTTGTAAATATTAATTTTATTGGTTGTAAACTTCTTAAACTTTTTTTAGAAATTTTTATGAAGAGAATATCTTAAGCTTTAGTCCAATTTGATCATGAAAAGTTTTATAGGCATCATATTTACATCAAAGTAAATATAATATAAATTTAAGAGGTATTTATATACATTGCACACAATTATGCATTTACATGTCTCAAATCTAAAACCATTAGCAGGGGTATTTGATCGCTCCCTCCCGTCAAAAGGCCGTGTGCTATTCGAGGCAAGCCTTGAACCCGAGGCGAGAGGGGACTTGGGCCACAATTGCAAACCAACAGGCCAACCAGTTCGCATGTCTTGGGTTGTGTGGTATGTGTATAGATGCCCCAAACATGAATTGCAATAATGCTTTCTATTCTATCTATAATAGCACCTCATCCATCCAATTGCTGCCTCAGAGGAAGGCAAAGAGGGTATGGTATGGAGACAGCAATAAACAATGGAGGAATAAAGAAAAAACCCATATACTTCTTTGCAGCACCAACAAAAGGGAGATAAAATGCATAGTTCCAAGAAATAATTATGCTCATTGTAAAACAACTAATGAGACTCACTTTACAAGGAAAAAATGATTGGGCATTTACGTAGATACCACCCAATTACTATGTATTTACATATCTAACAACTAAACTTTATTATTACATATTTATCACTCAAATCTTTGATATAATATAAAAAAATATCACTTCTAAATTTAAACAAGTGAAATGCACCCTTTCATGCATTGATAAGAAGTCATGTCAAAACTGAAGTCTAGGGTCAGATATGTAAATGCATAAGAATTGAGTTGGTATGTATGTAAATCATCCCAAAAATAATGATTAAAAAGAAAAGGAGAACTGCACTATCATGAAGAAGCAGCAGTAGCTGGATGGGGGGTCACCTGGGGATGGGGTTCCTTCAAGTGAAGAATGCTTGAGAGTCCCCATGCCTTGGAATGCTTCTCTATCTCACCAAGCTTCTGCTTTTGAAGTTCCAACTCTTTGGCCATATCCTCCACCCTTATCCTTAGTGCCTTCAAAATAAATAAATATATCAAAGAGTGCACCATAAAATAAGTGCTTGTGTACAAGGATTTATTTGGGGCTGTTACAGTGGCTGGTAAAAGTAGTTGTAGAATTACTGTAGGAACACTAAGTTGTAAATTTTTAATTTTATAAACATTGCTATTTTACAAATTTATCACTATCTTTCATACATTTTTCAACTTCCCACTCAAATATTAAATTTTAAAACAAAAACCCAACCCAAGCTTTTCATTTTTGTCAAAATCTCAATAGTTTAATCATGACACACATAAATTTATAGGTTTGTTAGTTCAAAAAAAAATCATATGAGTGCTAGTTTTGTAAATAGCAATGTTTCAAGTGTCGTGTGTGTAATCATCCTAGTTTTTTTTTTAGAGGAACCATATTCTAATAAATCTGATTGTGAGAAACTACTCTTATCACATAGATTTCTAAAAAAATTAATAAAAATGCAACAAAGGCCCCGTTTGGGGAGGCTTAATGCTTGCGGTGAGGCCTGAGGCCGCTAGGCGTGCGTTTGATAGAAGCGGTGTGTCCGCTTAATTGGATAATTTGGAGGAAACGTGGGCTGCGGGTTCAATCCTGTGGTTCATGTTCCTTTACTAATAGTTGACGGGGCTATCCTATCGAAGCACTCACGATTTTCTACACCCCTGCCTCTATTGCTATTCTTGCCCTAACTTTCCTCTCTTGCAATTCTTAGGGGATCCCTCTCTCGTGATTCTTGCCCTAACATTGCGGAGGTTGTTGTGGTAATCATTCCATTCTTCCTCTCTCTCTCTTCTCTGTTCTTCGGCTCGATTTGGATCATTAGCTCCGCCCTCTTTCCGGTGATTCATCTTCCTCTCATCTTTGTTCTGATATTCTCTACCTTAACTATGTGATGGTTTTTTATTTTGCAAACACTTATGTGCAATGCTTTTCCTGGATTCACCGTGCTTTTATCCTTCGATGATTTTCGGTTTATGTTGGATTTTGAGATTTTTTTAGATTCTTTGTGATATGCTTGGATGATTATTTAGGTTCTTTATGCTACATCCTTTTGATGGACTTGGTTTCTTTTCGCTCTAATTTGTTGATCATGTTGGCCGAAAGTTAGTGGTGGTGATTGCATGTGAAATAAATTGGAAATACAAATGGCTAATTTGAACCTATATGAGCCATGTGTTCGTATGTGGAGGTGGTGGTTGTGATATTGTGGATGTGTTGGTGTGTGGAGGTAAAGGTAGATGTTGATGATATATTGGTGTGTGGAGATGGATGTGTGTAGATGTGGAGGTGATGTGGAGGTAGTGGTGACGATATTATGACACTGTTATTTTTCTTTGAGTTGTGGTAAATATTTTTTATAATAAATATTTATGTTGATTAGTTTTTTAGGTGGGCGGATAGGTTGGTGGATTCCACCGTCGAGAGTAATCAAGCAGGGAGAGTTTTTCTAGAGGAAGGTTTATCTCGTGACATACACCAGTTACATTTTAAAAATATTATTATCATATTATTAATTATTATTTTAGCATTTTTTTTTTAAATTTTGATAATCATGCTAGTCACTGTTTACTGAGATGACCTTTTTATTTTGTAATGTTCAAACTAGATATTTGCTTGTAAACAATATTATAGTACAATAGAAGAATGATCATTTGTCAAGAAACAGCTGCAGCATAGCTGTTTTCAAACTGCAAAAACAAACAGACAGCCAGCTTAAGCGCATTATCTGCTATTTAATTTTATTTTAACGCAGAAAAATTCACGAGTCCGTAATCTTCAAAAACTCTATTTCTTTTTCATAATATTTTTACCACTAATTTTATAGACACTTGCAATCATAACAAATAAATCTTAAAACAAGTTAATTTCTTTGAATAAAGGTGCTCAGGTTTTATGGATGGATTCAGATAGAGGGGAATAAGCAAAGAGAAGAATGAAAAAAGAAAAAAAAGCTTCGCACAGAGACAAAAACAAATCTAAAGTTTCCTCAATAAAACAACGGCAATGTTCGATTAGTAGCATACTGTTTACGGTGTAAATGTAATATAATAGTATTTGCGAGATCGATTTGGTGCAAAATATTTGCATTATGTTCTATTACACCAAACTATCTTCACTCAAGTCTTAAGAGCATGCATGATCAAACGGCCCATATTTATTGTTAGGAAGATTTACAAACGTACCACTCAATTCCTATGTATTTATATATATCTAACACCTAAATTTTAATTTTTACATGTATACCACCGTACCCATGCATGAAAAAGGTTTATGTCACTGTTTAAAAGTTAAAATAGTGGTATTTTATAAGAAAACAAAGTCTAGGTATTAGATATGTAAATACATAAGAATTGGGTGGTATGTACCTAAGCGAGGTTTATTGTTTTTTAGCTTTCCAATGATTTTGTTTAGCAGTAAATATTTATATATTTAAATGTCAGTAGTGAGCCTGCAGTCTGTATTTTTGATTCATATGAACATAATCATGACGACCGCCCAAGCCAAGCTTTATCGAGGCTAGGTCATAATAATTATTGATTAATTACTCAACTTCAGCTACAAAGACTTCTAAATAAAGCTTTCCTATATGTAGGTCATGCATGATTCAAGAAATGCATGATAACTTTAATATGAAGCAGATAATATTTTTCCAAGAATTGAAGATATGGTATGAAACTATGAAGAATAGATGCTGCTTTTCCTGTAGCCTCATGACATAAATTGTTTGCATACAATAGAGAAAAGAATCAACATAGTCCCCTTACTATTTATTAAGGGTCAAAATTGTCACAATTTATATAAAAAATTCAATTTAGCCCCCCAAATATTTAAATATGGATTAAAATAGTCCTCATTTCTTTAAACGGTTTGTTTGTTTTGGTTCTTTTTTAAATAATATGTGGGCTAAAATGGCATTCCAGATAATCTGAAATTATTTTGGCAACTACAAATAGTCAGGAGACCATTTTGAACCTAATATAATGATAAATAATCTTCCTTTATTTATTTACAAAATTACTCAGTAAACATTAGTGTTATGTGCTATGCAAGAACATGCCAAGATCTCGACACTCTCTTTGAATAGAGAAGATCTAGTCAGAGACGAGCTAACCGCAAAAGATCTTTGCATCATTTGTTACTGTCTTCATGTTACCTATAATGTGGTGCAATAGTTAAGACACAGTCAACCGAGCTAGCAAAATAGTGGTGACTGGCAGATTACACTAGGCTCAACGGTAAAGTTCTTCACTCACAATAATTACTTGGCAGTTGTAAAGACATCCTTATTGACCAAGTAGTAGAGAATCAATGCATGATTATAATTTTTGATGAGGTGGCAAGCTTATTGGTTATAAAAGAGAATAAGGATTCCTTATTAGCGCCTACATATAGATAACCCCTATCCAGCTGAAAGGAAGAACCCTGAGGCAATAATCTTTGTTTTTTATTTTAGTGCTTTCCAAATAAATACCTAGCTTCCTTGAATCCTAAATGGCCCAAGTAGCTTCACCACTGCTTTCTCTCTCAATCTCCATCCATGTACTCTAATTTAGAAGCTAATAAGATCACTCATCTTCTTCTTGCTAAACCCAGTTTGACACTTTATCTTGATTAAATGAGTTTCGATTAATCACATAATCTGTGAGGTCAAGGAATAAATCGAGTTAAGGAATAAATCGAACACAAGTAACTTAACGAGCAAAACATGAGTTGTTTGTGAATAGTGAGCTTATTTTACTATTGATCATGCTAAAATTAAACTTCGGGAACCGAAGTCAACCTTGTAAGAGCAACACTAACCAAAATACGCCACTAACATGCATTTGGGAAAAAAAAACATTATGGTTAAATGGTGTTGGTCATAAGGATTCGGCTATGACATTCTGCCCAGCATTGGAGATCAACCAGACTTCAAGTGGGAATGTCACCACTTGTCAAATTCAGCGTAGTTACTTCCTCTACTCATCTATATAAAGTTGGAATGTCACCACTCGACACGATGCTCACACTTGTTTCCCTAAAGACTTTGGGAATATCATATCTTTTGTGTAGAGAAGAAAAACAAGTGGGATAATATCTATCATCTTTGCTTCAGAGGTTATAAAGGAACGCTCACTTCCAAATTTAAGATGCTTCATTTGTAGAGTTTTTGAGGCAACAATGATCTTATTGATCATGTTGTTGAACTTAAGGACAGTATAGCCCTCCACAAGGTTTTGCTACTATACTTCGCAATATTTTTTTTAACAGACTTAAAGGATGCTATTCCGTGGTTGTTCAGTCAATTTCCCCTTTGAAAGAAAAATAATGAAATGCACTTAATCTCATTTATAAAAAAAAAAAAAAAAAAAAAACACTATAAATCCCTGAAGAATTTAATGACTCTTGATCCCTTACTCAAAGCTATCCAAACAAATTTTATGTTTAAAATCACTATTTTTTTTTTATACAAGTCAATAAAATAACCAAAATATTCAAAGCTGGTTAAAAACATGATGGTTAAATATAGTGGAAAACTATAGAATGACGGGAATGCCAATTCCCTTGCCTCCAATGGTAGGTTTGACATGATACACAACCATATGGCGCTCTATAAAGGTAGTCATCTCTAAATCAATAGAGCTAACTACTATACGAAGGACCAAGTATGTTTATTGTACCGCCTCCAATCATCTGATAGATAGTAGAGACCTAACTTAAATGATGTTAAGAAAATAATAATAATAATAAAGACAACCACAAAAGAAAATAACAAGGTTAACAATATGTAGATGTTGCTACCTTATTTTACATGAAATCAAGTATATCTCAAGTTTATGTGTCACGACTCTCCAAGATAAAATCCATAGAGAAGGGGTTTTGCGGATCACTTTGATGTTACTACCACTAATGGTATTGGAGAAGTGAAGAAAGAATATGCTTAGCCATTCTCTCTTGAAAATCTTTGTAAAGCTACTTAAAGTATCTAGCTATAAACTAGCCAAGACTCTCCATGCCACCTCCACTCAAGCGATTGTAAAGGAGTTCAGTAAAGAAACGTAAGTCCTTCCTCTAACAATCTAGGAGGGGAGGATTTCAATCAACTACTCATCTAAGTAGCTCAACCTAGTCAAACATAAGAAAAATCAAATACTAAAATTCTACCAATCAACATGAAAAAGAGAAAAGGTGCTATAGCAATTATCCGGTGTCATATAAGGTTTACTTAGAGATCCTTTGACATAACCACCTAGAATACTTGGGTCGTGAAGAGAATTTGAATATTGTCCCTTGAGTCTCTTAGTTAGATTTCACCCTTAATTGATAGTATTCCAACTAAGTCCTAATAAAAAAAGAACTCACTTTTTTTTAAAAAATAAAAAAAATAAAAAAACAATTCTTGTAAACATTTTTCGGTTTTTATCGCCTCTCTCTCTCTATTGCCTTGTTAATTCTTAAATGGAATGAGAAGAAGCCATAAAAGAGATCCACATAGGAAGAGGATAGAAGAGTTTTCAAAGGGTGGGAGAACTCCTTCAATGATGTTCACATGCACCCATATTTTTGTTCCTGAGAGGAAACAATCTTATGGAATATTGGTTAAAAAGGTCTTTAGTGTAAACAAACATGCTACAAGATAACTCCAACACAAGCAAAGGTATGTGGCATTTGGGTTAGGGGGCGGCGGGGACAAAGGCACGTAGCATTTGGTGTGGGGGGGTGTGTGGGGGTCGGGGGTGGTGAGTGGTGTGGGGCAGTGGTGTTTGTGGGGTGTGAATTAAAGATGAATCCAACATGAAATTTGTCCAATTATGATTTTTTTTTAATAATATAGAAGACATTGACTGGATTCTTTATTATGGAACTAAAAATTGTGCTCTTTTGAACATTGTTTCCATATTGAAATATTTAGATATATATTGAAACTTATAATACTATTATCAGTTTCTTTTATTTTTAAAGTTGTTGTTAAATAGGACTTGCCTGTCAATTTTAAGATTTTTTTACATATTGGTAATTTTGTATTAAAAATGTTGGTAACATCCTTTCAATAAAAAAATATTAAGTTTATTTAAAAGCTTAAATAAATTTAACTTTCTCATTTGATGCTTATGATTCACATTATATCGTTAATATAATGGGTAAATTTTATAATAATATATTTATTAAAATAATTTTTTATAAGCCTTAATGATATTTATTTTATGCAATTGGGTATTAAAATATTTATCTCACATCATTTGATAATTTAAGAAGATATAATATTATAAAAACAAAGATCCTTGTAAATAAAAATCATCTGAGAAAATAAAGGCACAAAAAATAGGAAGAGTTGGGCAACTCCTTGCTTGAAAGTTTGTTTATATGATGGTCAAGCATCCTTTCAAATTACAGGAGTATTTTGGTCTAATAAAAATTTTCATGCATATTTCCCTAAGAAAAGAAATATTGAGCATATTTCTCTAATTTTAAGTACTATGGTTGCACAATTATTTTATTTTGAGGCTTATGCCTCACTCTACAGACAAAAGTGCCTCAACGCTCAAATGTGAATTTAATATCTCAGTATGGAACATGTAGGGGCTAGGGCCTGCTAATTCCATGCATCGTAATGTCTCATGACTTTAATATGATCATGGAATCTCCTTCCTCCCAAAGTGTGAAATTTGGATCTTTTGGATTCAGAAGAGGATCAATAAGTAGTAGAGTTTTACCTTTCTTTTTAGAAAAATTTTCACTATATGAAATGATAAGGAATCCAATCCCTCAAAATTCTCCTATTAAGCTTAGTTTGATTTTCACCATTCATGATGATCTACACCTCAGAAAAATAAAAAATTTTGTATATGGAAAAGATAATAAAAATGGATAATTTAAAATCAAAATAAGACCCTAACCTTTTTTCAATATCATATAGAAGATGAGAATTATTTTGAAAGCTTAGTTTGTTTATTCATCTGATAAGTATTATGCACAAGGTTGCCTAGAAACTAATTAGAAACCTTCCAGTTCCACTAGCTAAAGAGCAATTTGTGGCACTCCTTTCTTATTTAGAACATAAATTCATGGCGCATTACCTTTCCAATCCAGCAACTCATACCAATTTCGCCTGTGTGTGTACGTGTGTATGTGTAAGGTCGTATCAATATATATATGTATATATATGTGTGTGTGTGTGTGTGTGTGTGTGTGTGTGTGTGTGTGTAAGGTCGTATCCCATTTGTGTTCGTCTTTTATTCTTAATAAAATGCGTGTTCATATCATATCATGTATATGTCCCAAAGTTCATATTCATCACCATAATTTGTAGCATTGCTTCTAAGAGAGAGAAAGAGAGAGAAACAATGGTTAGTCACCTCAAATTCCTGCCTGCGTAGTTCTTCTTTCTTTGCCTCTGACCTAGAACTCCTTTGCACCTCAAAGACTACAACAACCCCAGCAACCTGGCAACGTGAAAGAACCCATGATTTACAAGTAATTTACTTATATATGTCAAGGGTACAAGTAAAAGGCTGACTGTAAGTTCCACCATAACTGAACGTGTGAACCGCACCCTTAGTGTGTAGTGGGCGTTCAGACAGGCTTGTTTAGATTTTTAAAAAAAAGAGGAATGAAGCATTGAAAAATATCACTAAACAGGAAATTGGAAATGAAAAGACGGGTTAAGGAAGAGAACCGAGAAAACAAAAAGCTCTCCGATGAGATCTGCAGCAGCTTGAACAGCCTTTTCTTCATTCAGGGGTCGTATTGCTACATCAGTTGAATGACCATATATGTTCCTTTGTATTGTTGTAGTGAAACGATGGTTCATCTGATATAGGTGCAATATTATCACACATTAACATGGATAAAGTAAGTACTCAAACATAGAAACAACATCATATAAAACTTTATAATTTTGAAAAAAAATATATGGTGTTAAAAAGGGCATTTCGTGTGTACAGAAATGTGCTCTCAAAGAAAATAACTAAGAAGCTTCCATAAACTTTAAGAAATGATTCTATTGAGGGAGGTTGGAGGTGCCTTTATTGACGATAGGACAGCTTAAAATGGAATTAGGGGCCATTTGGTTGCTCGGAATACAAAAAATGGTTTAAAAAATGATTGTTTAGATTGAAGAAATGGGATCATTATTTCAGAAAGTTTTGGGAAGGTTCAAATAGTTTGAAATCAATATTTGTGTCTAACTCTATACAACCAAATGATGTTTTCAAGAAGTTCATCGTTTTTCAAAGCATGATTTCCACATTCAAGCAATCAAATGAGCACTTTAGTTGTTTGAAAATGTATAATGAAATAGAAACATGCTAACATTAAATGAATATATAAAATCAATGTTGAAGAATTAGGAAGGGCAAGAGGTAGACTAAGAAAAAATATGTAATTTCTCTGTACTATTTGCAATAATAGGTTTAACATCTCATGCAATACTTAGTACGTTCAATAAGAAATGAGGATTCAAAAGGCTGTCTCAAAATGTTAGGACATGGCTAATGATGATGATCTAATATAACATGATTGTCACTCTTATTATCACCATTATTAACACAGGACAACACACACACACACTTCTTCACCATATAAACTTCCTAACCATTTAGCTTTAGAATATAGTTTCTTCATTAGACAACAATCCTATGCCCTTGCGAGAGAAAAGCTATCATTTGTTCATAAACAAGTAATTTTTCTATTTTCTTGGTCTCCTTTGCAATGCCTTACCCTTGATATATGATACATCAACACACTTTTCCTACTAATTTTTTCAGCTTTCCTTTAGTCAATTTAGCAATAAAAGCACCTCACAAGTGTTGAAATAAACTAAAAGTCAATGTAAGTCTTTCATTATATTCATTTTTCTTCATGCCTATTCAAAAGGCAACAATTTTCCCAATTTTATGAATATAGGCATTTTTTTTATATATTTATAATTGTTTATTTACAAGTTTCAATTTAGTTCCTGAGTAGTATATGTACAAAACGGTGCCCGATTCTTTCCTAAATAAAACCTTAATAATTGATCTTCGTTAGCTCACTTCCAAACATACCCTAAGAATGCACATTAATAACAAGGACGGACTAAAGCTTCCAAATATAACATATAAGCTTAATATCTCAATCAAAATCACCAAAAATTTTTATCGATCAATATGTCAACTTTCTTCTTACCAGAAAAATTCACGCATAAACACTCTCATTCATTCTCCATTTCTCCTAATTCCGCTCCTCCTTCTTAAATATTAAACAAAAGCAGAAAAATTGATACGGATCCCAGTTCAGAATGCAATCTTTCAACCCATTTCAGCGAAATAACACCATAATCGATCAGAGGAATGGAATTAAATCGCGAAAGTGAGTAAGGACAGAATGGTTGATTAACCTGAGCAAGATTGACAATGAGCTCACGAAACCTCGGGTGGACGCCGGCCTGCTGCTTAAGCCTGGAAGCGATGGGCTTTGCTAGGGTTCTTATGGCCAGCGTTCCCAGCTTCATAAACGGCAGCATCATTTTGATGTTCCCACTTACTCGAACGCCTTCCCGTGGTTTGATTCGCCTTCTAGAGTTGCTGGTTGATTATATAGTTTATTCCCTGTGATTAGTAAAAGGGGAAATTGGGTAGGTTTTGCAGGTTTCTTGGGGAGGAGGAGATCAGGCGGCGAGGAAGCTTACTAACCAACGCGGCTTGTTTATTGTAAGAAAATGGGCACCATATTTCATAATCAGAGTAAAGTTCCTTTATTTCTTTTGAGACGATAATAATATAAATTTTAATTTTTTTATATATTACATTTACTTAAAAATAAATTTATTTATTTTGAGACTGTTTATAATTAAAAGCTGGTTAATATATTATGACTTGAAATTTATTCTTTAAAAATTGATTTTTAATTTTGACCTTTTATAATAGGTTGGTGGGTTCGTTGAGATCAGTAATTAATGCTGAAACTAGGGGTTTGTCAACATCTTTTAAAGAGGCGTATTTAATTGAGTAGACGACTACAAATAATTTTCAATGACCTTCAGATGGAGTCAACCATAAGAAAATAACTAGTGTTCATAACACAAGTTTCTTAATAATTCTAACTTCATAAGTGTCTGCTATTTCTAGAAAATTAGATAATATAGGCATTAATCCAGTGCAATGATCACTACCTAGTATTGAAATAGCCTACATATTAGTGGGAGATTTATGTGTTGATACCTTGGAAACCTTGAATACATGACATAGGTTCAACAACTTGTATTGTAACAGTTACAATCCAAACTGGGAGAATCACCCAAACTTAACTAGAATAATCATAATTACGAGGTAGAAAACTAACAATAGAGTGGTGGTCAAACCAACTATGTTGGTAATTAGAATAATTAGGGTAGTGGCAACCTAATACTGACCCATCCTCACGGACGTACTTATAATCCTCATTTTAGAGAGAAGAAATAATCATTGGAAGATGTAGTGTTGAACACAGGGAATCATATTCATAGTCATGCTATAATCATAAAGAATATTAAAATAAAAATTAGGCAAATAGCTAACTCATTGAGTTAGAGACCCAGAAGGATGCAAAATTACAATATAGAGGTAAATCCAAAGGACCACAATATGAAACACTGCAATGTTGCTTGACCTAGAGTGGGAAGGTGCTTGAAGGGCCTAGAGTAGAATAGCTTAGAATAAAGAAGCTCAAGTCTGAGCTGATAGCCTTGTAGAAAACTTACCCAAGGCTTATGAAAAATACCTTCACCGCCTAGGATAGAACGAGAGAGATCACCATCACCTTTTCCTCAAATATTTATTAAAAAAAAATGGGTCCAACATATATCTAAGCTTTTTGAAATGTTTAAGAAGTTCAATTTTAGCATTCCATTATCTCAAGCACTTGAACAAATGCCTAGTTTCATGAAATTTATGAAGTTTTTAGCTAGAAAAGTAAGTATTTAAACTTTGAAATTATGGCATTAATGGAAGACTGTAATGTTATAAGTCAAATAAAACACCCACAAAAATTGAAAGGTCCAGGTAGTTTTATCAGTCCATGCACTGTATGCGACCGATTTATGGGAAATCTGTTATGTGAAATAGGAGCTAGTATAAACCTAATGCCTTTCAGTGTCTAAAAGACTATGCTTAGGAGAACTTCCTCCCACTATAATGACCGTTCAATTAGTTGATCGTTCTTTAATTTTTTCAATGAGGTTATATAAAATGTCTTAGTGAATATAGATAAATTCATCTCTAGTGTTGATTTCACTGAATTGGATATGAAAGAACATGATGTGATCTCTATTATTTTTGGCAGATCTTTTCTTAAAACTAGTAGGACAAACATTATCCTACAAAAGGGGGAGTTAACATTAGAGTGCAAAATAAGACGGTGACTTTTCTGATTCATGATCTTATACAACCCCCTACTTACATCCCAGACCAATGTTTGAGATTGAAACTAAAAATTTGCAATAGATTTTAAATGATAACTCATAAATAACAGATTTAATATTTCTAAAGGAAGAAGACAAGTGATGACGACATAATGAGAAGGGAATATCTTCAGGTTTGTTAAAACATTATGTGAGAGATTGAGAATTATTAAATTGGATTTTTTATCTTGGAGAATAAACTTAAGAATTGATTTAAGTTTGTTTGACTGAAGACATAAAATCAAATGCTACTTAGGAGGAAAGCTAAGCATCATCTTGTTGTGAGATTACATGTTTTCATTTTATTTATTCATGTTTGTTTGTGATTGTGTTTGATTGAAGATGTTAAACTAAGCGCTTATTGGGAGGAAACCCAAAAATATTTACTTTATTTTTTTGTGTATTTTTGCATGCTTTGCTTTTTAGAATCCCTAAAAATACTTACCTTTTACACAACTTAAGAGCTAGATGTTATAATTTGACTTGTTTATACTCTAGATATTGAGCCTGTATCAGCATATTTTTGTTTAAATTTATATCAATATTAATATAAATTCATGTTTGTTACGTTTAGGTGAGTCACATATGTATGTGCTCCTATTCGCAGTGCATCCCTTTTGATATATTTTTATGTTTTACTTTGCTATGCTTATCTCCTTGTTTTGTAGTATTGGCATGTATAGAATCAGGAATAAGTATAGGGGTGATTGCTTATGTTTATATTGCTCTTTAAGTAAAATAGAAATCTAACTTCTAAATTTGTTAAATATGGGTGGTGGTGGTAATGTTTGAAGCTAAGTGAAAAATGATAATAATTAAAATATATAAATAAAGTGATACATATTTCAAAAGGATTTGGAAAATATTAGTAATTCACTAATAAATGATCCCTAAAAATAGTAATTATCTATCTTATTAACCATTCCTAACACTTACTAGAATATTAACTCTATATAAAATTAATGTTTCAATACAATAAATTTAGTCACTATTTAATTTAAGCAATTTAATTATTAGATACCATCTGTTGAACTACAAAGTTGTGACTTAAGTTAGGCTAGCATTGAAAGTTCAAATAAAGAAGAGGGTTGGGATTCAATATCATTTAAAAACTTGATATGGTCCAAATATTGTAAATCACTGGCAAATCACACAAGTTTACATGTCATACAAGTAGTATACAAAACTAAGTCCATCAATGATTCTATGGGGAACCAATGAACTTCCAAAGTTTAAAAGAGTTATAATCTACTGGTTTTGAGTTTAGTTTAAAGGTTCAAAGTTGAGTGATTTTAAAGTTCTAATCTTAATTTTTATAAAAAGTGAATCCTATAACTAGTTTTGAGATTAAACAAGTGAAAGAAAATCTTCTAACGAATTGTCCTATGCAAATCATATCTCTCAAAGTGGTTCAAATAAAATTGACAATTAGGAGGAACAATTTCGTTAGCCCCTCCACACGATAATTAGAAAATTGGGATTTCATGTTACGGTTAGTCCCACAACCATACAAAAACTTCAGTGTTTGCATGATTCCTTACATATTTCACCATCCTACTAGCAATATTGCTATTATCTGAGAGTGGTGTGTAATAACATAATTATTACAGTAACCAACTTATACAGTACTGTATCACAACCCATTTTAACTTCCCTAAGTGACCAGTTTTATTAGTAAAATACGCACAGAAAGTTTAACTATCAATTCGAGAGCAAATTACACACAATTACATGAACTATCAATCTTAAATCCAAATTATACAATCACATAACAAGGAAAATTCTAATTTTCATAAAATCCATTTCAAGGGAGAAAGAAATTTAAGTGTCGAGCATAATGGATGAACAAAACACATATTTTAATATACTTTCTATAGTAATAAAGTTAGATAGTTCTCATTGAGGTTCTTCACCAAATTTCATGAAATTACAATGTTTTTCACCCACTTTGAGTTCAAAACACACACTTATACTTCTCTCTCGGGAGAGCCCTTACAATCTCTCACACGCTCTTAAAATTTCTCCAATAAAGAGTATTCGGTAGCTGTAGTAGGCTGATAGATGTCTTCATCGTCAGTGTCACTCTAAGGGTCAAGCACTTGACCAGAAAAATGGTTGAAGAGAAATGCCCTCATTCCTTCAAAGTTAAGAATTTTCCATCCATGGTCACACCCACAAATCACCACCGATATAGAACTATTATAACTCCCAGGTTCGTTCAACTAGTGCTAGAGTTCTTCCCTACAATGACAAATTATTGGTCTTTTGCATCGCTCGTGGAGCCCCTGGTTAGATGGGGAGCCTAGTTTCTTGGTGTTGAGTGCCTACGCGACCTGAAGCTTGTGTCAAGGTTCCAAACCCATTGTTTGGCACAATAGGGAGAGAAATGGTTGTAGCGCCTTTAAGCTGGCGCCAAGGCTCCAAACCCATTATTTGGCATAGCATGTAGAGGAATGGTTGCAACTTATATATGTCATTATTAGCATATCTAAACTAATAGTTTCACATATATGCCAGAAAGTGGTGTAGCTATGCGAACAATGTTTTTGGGCATCCAAATGCTACTAAGCTCCTTTGAAGCCTCTAAGCCTTATATCCTATAAATAATATAAAAAACACCTGTAAAAACCTAACTATGATACAAATAGTGGAAATACTACAAAAACAATACATGTAAATATGTGCATATTTGACACACATCAAACTCCTCCAAATTTACACATTGCTTGCTCACAAGTAATTCTAAAATCCAAATTCATAATATTCTTAAGTATGATGGTATCTAAGGATTAAGGATTCAGTGCTCTCTAATAATATGTAAATAAACAAATCACTATGGACATATTTTTCCTTCAGATTAAACTTTAATTGTACCCCCTAATATTCTAATAAAAAAAATATTAATCTTATATCTCTAATCATCCTAAATCACTTATGTGAAGCTCAACAAACAAAAAAATAATATTTAATCCTAAAATTTATTTATATTTTCAATTAAAAATTTTTATTCATGTTACTTTATCTTTGAATACAAATTTTCTAACTTGAGTTAGGGAAATTATTGATCATTTGAATTTTACAAAAAAGTTGACACCATTTTTTAAATCAGAGCTTGACCTCAAGCTTCTCCCCTAAGGTTCATAAGAATTTCTCTTTTAATTATGAACTTTTTCTACAATTTTTTTGCTTCATCATTTCTTTTATGTTTATTTTTTTTAATTTCTTTTTTTCTTGGTTGAGTACTACTATATCTAGTTAAGCTCTTTACATGATTTTGATTCCCAACCTTCTACTTCAGTCAATTTTTCATTGCTAGGTTAACTTAACTAACAAATTTGTAATTCAAGAGATGGTAACTAAAAATTAAATTGTTTAAATTAAATAGTGACTAAATTTGTAGTATTGAAATATTAATTTTATAAATCTTTAACATTCTTGTATGTGTTTAGAAATGATTAATAAGATATGTAATTAGTATCATTGGAGATCTGTTATTAATGAATTACTACACCATTCCAAAACCTTCAGAAACACGTCACTTTATTATGTAATTTACTTATTATTAGATTGCACTTAGCCTCAATTACTACCACTGCTTATATTTAACAAATTCAAAAGTTAGTTTTCTACTTTACTTACATAACCACTCAACCACCCTCCCCCCCTAACAACAACAAAAAAAACATAAACCTATTTTTGACTTTATACATGAAAATACCACAAAATAAAGAGATTGACATAGTAAGGTAAAACATGAAAATACATCAAAAGGAATACACTACAACCAAGAGCACATATCACGTGTGACTCACCTATCTGGGGCTAAGAAGAGCAAATCATGTGACAATGTAAATAACATGAAAGCAAAATATGAGGTTATATGAATAAGATCAAAATATTTTAAACCTATTTTTGAAATTATACATGAAAATACCCCAAAATAAAGAGATTGACATAGTAAGGTAAAACATGAAAATACATCAAAAGGAATATACCACAAACAAGAGCACATATCACATGCGACTCACCTATATGGGGCTAAGAAGAGCAAATCGTGTGCCAATGTAACTAGCATGAAAACAACATATGAAGTTATATGAATATAGACTAAAATCTTAAAAAAGATATGTAGGTATAGGTTTAATATCTAAAGCATAATTAAATTACATTATAACATCGACCTCCTAAGTTGTATGAGAGGTAAGTGGTTTGTTGGCATCAATTTTTGATGTCACGAGTGTAGTGTATCCACCTGTATGACTCAGGTTATTCTATGGCCTGTATGTAGCATCTGATAATTCTGGAACCCACCCAGGACTCCTTAGCATTGTTCGGGGCAAATGGCGAGGGTTGGCAGTGATTTAGCCTTACTTAGGAAAACCCCCTCTCGGAAGAGTTTGTTCAGGATGTGAAATGTGCTTGGTGCCTAAACTGGTGTTTGAAGTCACCATACATTTTTATTGAACCTCACATGGCCAAAGAAACCCATAAAATCCACCTACGCGCGCTACGATAAAATTAGGATTTAGAACACCAAACCTGCGCCGCACCTTAGGACGACCGCTGATGGCGATTTCCCCAGCATAAGGCTGCTCCAAATACTCCATTCCAGATTTATGGGGCCACATTTCAGTCATATTGAGTCCCCATAACTTTCAAATGAAAAAAATGCTCTATTGAGCGCTTCCGATGAAAATCAATGTTTCGGGCTTGACTGGCACCCCAACATTGACCCTCGGGGGGTAGTGTACCCAAAATACATTTCTAGACCATCTAGTTTGAACCTCGGGGTATAAAACCTAATTAGAACATTTGAACTCATGCTTGACGCATAGGTGCCGAAGACCAGGCACCTAGGTGCCCAAAATAGACAAAAAAAAAACCATTTTTCCTGAGAGCCGGCGCCTTGACACTATGCGCTGGTCACGTTCCAGGTCGTGAAAATGACTGATTCGAGCATCGTTCAGACTCCCAAAGCTGTCATTTTCATAAAAAAAATCATCATGAGAATCAGTAGCGGTCGAAGGACCCTTTTTCCCTCACTTTAGAAACTTCTTAGGCATCTTTCGGGGACATTTAGGACTTTTTGGAGGAGGGGCTAACTGAGCCATCCCTCCTCATCTGAGAGATCGATCACCATTTTCTACAGGGGAGCAGGGGAGAGCTCAAGGGAGTTTTTGGAGAGCGTGGTGAGGTTTCTCCTTGGAGAGCTAGGGCTTTTCCTCTTCCTTCACCTCTTCTTCTTCGTCTTCTTCTCCTTCTTCTTCTCCATTGCTCCTTCTCATTGGAAGTTTTTGTTCTTCCTTGAGGGCTTGGATTTTGGGGTTTTCTTGAAGGGATAAAGCTAGAGGTTGGCCATCCTCCAACTTTTTCTTCTTAAGGGCTTTTCTTCATCCTCTTTGGTGAAGCTTCTGGGGAGCATGGCTAGGAAAGTGTCATCCTAGCTAGGGGAAGGAAACTCCAGTGATCTCTTCGGCAGGGAGAGCTTCTTCATAGCTTTGGGAAGGACTCGTGGGCTTCTCTCATACTGTCTAGGAGAGCTTCTTTCTAAGCTCTGGTGGATGTCGAGCAAACTCCGCAGTGGTAATATTCTCTCCTCCAATGTTCCTTATCCTTAGCTAGCCCTAATTTTTGGTTGTGGTAGACGTGTGGGTTTGATTGCCCATACGAGATGAGTGTGTTGGTCGGAATTTGCCGGTACGATCACATGCCTATGTGATGGATCATCAGTTTTCCTAGTGCCGGCCTTTAGGTTAGGATTTCATGCGTGGCCAACGATGAACTGGATGGAGTGAGCTAAGATGGGGAAATTAATCATTCTCATGAATCTTACCAATTGATTATCAAACACATATAATGAACCAGTTGTAGGTTGAAGTTTTTCTATAGTTAGCCCCTGACTAAGGGTGTGTTTTGGGTAGCTTATCATATGAGGAGGCATTTTGAAAACGTCGCCTCACCATTTGGTTCTTGCGTTCGGAAAGTTTATTCGAAAACAACAATTTTATTTTACCTTAAAAATGGTCCGTTTCATGAAAAATTTGACGGGATTGTCCTCATTCATGTCCAAGAGAAGAGCCACAGGGGAGAGGAGAAGAAGATCTCAGGGTTGAGCCTTCCTTCGAACACAGACAAAAGATTTCCCGCACTCAAAGCTCTTGCAAGCCCTTCCTCTCTAAGATCGCGGCCGAGCTTCTAGAGGTTGGTCGAGCCCAATGGCTCTTCTTCCTTCCTCTGTGGTATGAACGACATAGAATCTCCTTCCTCTTATGTGGCAACTTGTTGTGGCGGGTGGTATGTGGTAACATCGGGCTACTCGTTGGCTTTGAGAGGATCGTACCGAAGAAGTATAAAGGATTTGAGGGCGGGAGCCTTCTGGATCTCGAAGCATTCATCGGTGGAAATGAAAGGGATCTCTGGAATGGAAGATATGGATGAGGTCCTCCGCTGCTCAAAGGAGCTCTCACAACAGTTATCATCGACTGGTGAGTTCTTATACCATTGTTAGAGCTATGTTTATGACCTAGTAAGAGGAATTGCAATATCCAGAGGTTAATAACATGCAAAACTGCATTGACAATTATGAACACTTGTTGTTAATTGTTTCGGTATTGTTTTTACCTACCTATAGGAAACAGAAAGAAAATAAAATCAATAACCATTTGATTATGATACTTTTATTAGATACTTAATAAGAAATTTAATTATGATATTCTTCAAATCTTTTATGAACTTTAGTGGCATGATTAGTTCAAATTAATAGTAAAAAATAGATTTAGATTTTAATTTAGGCTTAGAGTCGGATATGATCTCAAATTCAAATTCAATATTAAAATTGATTTTTTATCACATGATTCATTTCGAAGTCCTTGCAAGTAGATCCAAATTTTATTCTCGAGAGTTGTAACATGCAAGGGTGTGTTATTTATCAATTAAAATCATCACTTCATCGACCAAATAAACCACCAACTTTCATCCATTTTTCAAATTCTCACTCAAATATCAAAATTCATGGTAAAACCCGAACCTTTGTATAGATATGACAGTTATATTGTAAACAACACAGATGCGCAAGGGCAGAACGATTGTTTATCCAAAAACAACTGCAAATCAGTTGTTTTCCAAACACACAAATCAAACAGCCAGTCAGCTTGTTCAAATCAGCTGCTGATAAGCAGCTTATCAGGATATGTTGCTTATCTCGATATGCTTCTTATTTGGATAAGCTAGATAAGCTATAGATGCCCGAAACAGATCTATGAAAGGTTGAGTATAACAAGCGATTGAAGTTAACTTTGTTGATAAGAATTCTCTTCACATTGAAGCAGGGTACTTCAATGTTTGCACTTATGTTGATAGAGACTTAATAAGGGCATTGAACTCTCTCCATATTAGAATCATCGAAAGTGATGGGCCAAGTTTCTCGTGAGTGCTAGAGGATTATTGCCTCAGCCAAGAAAGAAAGGTTCTCATTGTTACAGTGTCTGTATGCAACAGGACTCGCTACACAACTTTCAATAGTGGTCGCAATTGCTGGAACTTCAGTACACCATCTTTGAGGTGCATTTTGCACTGTGTTCAAGACGATGTAATGCTTATTAGAATACTCTGCTGCTTCAGATGTTGGTCTCTACTTTGCACATTGCTTTAACACTTTGCAACATTTGTATCTACTCCACATATCACTTCATTACTATGCAATGTTGGTTGTTCAACAAGGCGTTTCATTATTTGTTACTTTGTAATGTCCAATATGTTACCGGAGCTGGTCGACGATGACAAATGTGGGAAGCGTTCGTTGAATCTTTAGTTTTGAACATTGAACTTCTGCTCTTTTTCTACTCGATCCTCCTCCAAGCTCAAGTCTTAGTCCTGTTTCATGAAAGGGACAATAATCTATTTAAAGAGTTTAGGAGAGGCCACATGAAAAATGAAAAAGGAATGTGCACCTCTCCATCGGATGACTCAGAGTGATCCCCTTAATTAGACAGTGTTATGTGCATTTTTTTAGTGTCTTAACAAATTTAAAATTGAATGAAATGTCTTATTGGATTCACCTTATTGAGACACCTGATTTGACTATAAGTTTTTCATATTTGGAACTCATTTGACCTTCCAATTGATCACCAAAAACTTCCTAAAATAGTCCAATGACTCGATTTGAGCTTGATTTGACTCAAATCGGATCAATTTTAGTGTCATTATGTTTGTCTTATTGAGGCAGTCACTTTGACTATAAGTTTGTTGGGTCAAAGTTCCAAATGATTTTTAGTTGAAATTTGAACATTTCTTGTTAAAAAAATTGTCTTGAGATTCATGACACTACCCAGATACGTGTCAGACATCAATGATTATTGTACATATTTATAAATATTTATAAATATTATTTTTACTATTGTTAAGATTATAAAATGTTATTATATTTTATAAACACTAACTCCTACAGTTTAAATTAATCACTAATTAATTAAACTAATAAATAACTATCAAATAATTAATAAAATAGTAAGTTAAGCATAACTATTTGCAAATATTTTAATACATATAAAAATAAATCTTTTAATTACAAAAATGATTCAAGCACTCAATTTAAAAATAAAATTTTAAATCATTGACAATGCAATTTTAAATTGCATTTTTAGCAGAAATAAAACGGCTTTAATTTCCGTTTTATCCTAAATTAAATTTAAATTAATAGCTCATTTAATATCATTATAGGCTCTGCTAACATAATATAACTATGATGAATGCAGACGTATTTATCAATGATAATCTTGATAAATATAAAATTAGTTTATTTGGGAATAAAAAAATAAAAATAATTGAGTTTAGAGATGCCACTGAAGGTGGGTCTCTTCCCACCAGAGATAGAAAGGAAAAATTTTGGATCTTTTAACACACACACATTTTTTGGAAAAAAAATGCATACGTAAAACGTACGCAGCGCTGCGTACGTCATCCAATATAAGGATGTCACGTACGTATAACCTCCATGTAACCTACTTGACCTGCTAAAATAACGAGGTCACATGGAAGTTATAGGAGGTTACAGGGAGGTTACAAGAGATAAAACACGGAAATACCCTCCATGTAACCTCCATATAACCCGTAAAACGTACCCAGCACTGCGTACACTTTACGTACGCAAAACTTTTTCTTTTTTTTTTTTTCAAAGGAATGGTTGGCGGACATAGCCGCCAACCACCCCATGACACACAACCCGTCAGGTCTGAGTTGGACCCATGCCAAAACCACTCGAGTACCACCGCTTTATATTATCAGTCACATAAGAGATTCGAACCCTGCACAGTATGAAGCTTACGTCGAAAGCTCGCTTACCAAACGTACTTGAGAACACACACACACACACACACACACACACACACACACACACACACACACACATATATATATATATATATATATATATATATATATATATATATATATATATATATATATATATATATATATATATATATATATATATATATAATTTGATTGATTAATTATTTATATGTTATGCACATTTTAAATTAAATTCATTAGTTAACAAAATTTTGGTAAGAATATTTTGACTAATTGCCCATTTGCGTAATCTTCTCATAATTTAATAAAAATAAACTTTGGCAGATAACATCCGGCCATCGAATATAGCCAAAGGTATCCTCTTCTATTGTTTTAAACGATGGCAACAACAGCCGAACAAAACATAAAAAAACCCAGTCAAATTAATGCAGATTTTTTAATTAAATAAAATAATAATTTCAGCAAAAAAATCTAAAAATCACATTTTACGTCTATACCATCCAAATCTTTACCATTATTTTCACTTTTAAACAAAATTGAAATACTCATTTTCATGTATAAGTAAGTTGGCTTGCATGTAAAAGTTGAAGTTTTGGTGGTAGATGTGTTAATACGTATGAATTAAGGGGTACGGATTGGGGTGTAAACGGACCGAACACGAACTAACAGAACTTATGTTCGTGTTCGGTTTATTTGAAATTTAATTTGTTTGAAATAAGCTCGTGTTTGAAATTTTTTGTGAAATCATTGTTCGTGTTCGTTTCCTAACGAATGAGTTGAACACGAGTTGATCACGAGTCGTCCGCGAACGACGAGCCAGTTTGATAGCACTTAATATTAATATATATAAATAATATATTATATTAATAGATAGCTTATATTATTTAAATATATAATATCTATATTGGTATATTATTAATAATTTATTATATATTATAATTTATAAAATTTAATTTTTTAAAATATCATAAATTTTTTTATATATAATTGTTTTAAATTATTTTATATTTCGAACAATAGCGATTCAAACTCGAACGAACATATCACTGTTCGTGTTTGGTTCGTTTAACTTACCGAACGAAAAAGAATTGTTCGTATTCGTCTTATTTACTTATCGAACGAATCGAACACGAACTCTTTGACGAACCGAACACGAACTGTTCGCGAATAACAAGCTTTTTTGACAGCCCTAGTATGGATGCAAGTCTCCCAAAATTAAAAATGCTAAGGTGTAAGTAAACGCTCAATTTTTATAGAGAAATAAGTTGATTAGTTATAAAAAACGAATAGCTGATTATTTTTAATTAGTTAATTGCTTAATAGTGACGAATAGTATATAGACCGTAGAAAGATGCTTTACAGTATCCACATACGTCCATATGAAATACGTAAAATTTTGGCAGAAAAATATTTAATTTTGCTTGTTGAAAGGAACCCATCTTATTTGGAAGCTTTGCGCTCCGTTAATAAACAATACAAAAAAGTTGAAGAAAGATATATATATATATATATATATATATATATATATATATATATATATATATATATATATATATATATATATATATATATATATATATATATATTAATTTATTAAAAAGATTAATCGACGGTTGGAGACCACCGATCAATCCTATAGGTTGAACTGACCGAGGGGTAGACTCTCATTTCAGTCCTGTGTGCTATTCGAATCCTCCTGAAGAGGGTGGGATTCAAACTGTTTACTCGAGGGACTTACACCAAGGGCCGCTACCAATGAGTCAGCCAAGGGGGTAAACAAGTCGAACACAAGCGAGCCAGACTCAACTCGTGTTCGGCTCATTTATATTTCGAGCTCAAAAAATGTATTTGTGTTCAACTTGTTTGCTTATCGAGCCGAAGACGAATCAGTCACGAACAAAGTTTTGTTTTGACAACCCTAATCACGTACCCATAAGATGTTAAAGATTGGGGCAAGATTTACAAATTTTTGTTTATATTATATCATTTGAATCTAAGTTAATAATTTTTATTCTATTTTTTTAATTAATACTTTTAATTGATATAAATCATTGTATCCTTGCAGTCAATTAAATTTTTTAAAAATACTACTCATCAGAAATATATATATATATATATATATATATATATATATATATATATAATTGATGAGTAATATTTCGAGCCAGAACGAGCCCAACACGAACGAACAAATCTTGGTTCGTGATCAGCTCGTTAACTTAGCGAACGGGGAGAACACGAGTTGCCCGCGAACAACGAGCCGTTTTGACAGCCCAGGACTCGTGCACTTGTTAAAGAAAGAGTTAATTGGTTTTAAATTAGGGATATTTAATTATAATATATTTACAGCACTTAAACTTTTATATTTAGATGTTTAACACTCAAATCTGTAACATCACATAAGAAAATACCACAATCTCAAATATAAAAAGAAAGTTAAATATAGCTTTTTATGTATAAATTTGTGGCATAAAAGAGGTATATGTGTACATATCAAATTTTTAGGGGTTAGATATGTAAATATACAAGAATTGTGTGGTATGTGTAAATTTGCTTTTATAATTATTTATCATCAGATTTATTTGACTGCAGTCTTCAGAAGAGGAATGCTTTTAAGTTGCATTACTCCATCTTAAGTTAAATTTCTGATATCAAGTATGAGATTTTTCTTAAAAAGTTATATATATGTAGTATTTTCTAGGAGAGGGAAATGATGAATTCAATATATTTGTTTGATACACCGTCAAAGTATAATTTGACGTGAATCTCTAGATAATTAACACGATTCTTATAACATGTTTTAAATCAAAAATATTCAAACTCAAATTAAAAATTATTTAAAATTTTGATTTCAGCAAACTTATAGTCAAACTTACCAGTTCGATGAGACGGACCTAATGACATCAAAATTGATATAATTTGTGTCAAATCAAGACCGGATCAAGTCGTTAAATTAGTTGGAAGCATTGGGTGGTTAATTGGAAGGTCAAATCGATATCAAATTTGGGAAGTTTATAGTCAAATCGAGCGTCTCAGCGAGACAAATCCAATGAGGTTATGATCATTCAATTCTAACATCATGATGGCACTTAATGGCCACAAAACGTAGACTGATCATGGGAATATATCTAGGTTGTTCAATGAAGTGGTGTAGATTCCTTTCTTATTTGCAGATGGGACACTTTGAAACTCTATAAATAAAGTTCCACCCCTTCATTAAAGGGAGACTTGGAGCTAGAGCTGGTATGGAAGAAGAATAAGTCAAATTTCAGTACTGTTTTAGGCCGAAGATCTGTCAAACATTTCGTGCTCCCACATTTATTGCCTCTCAACGACTGCCATCAACCACCGCCAGGCGCACCCTGGTCGCCAACGTTAATGAATGATATGATGTAACAACACACCCTAAATACAGTGTAACAACTCATCCCAAAGATGGTCTGACGATGTATCTCAAACATGGTGTAACAGCACACCCCTAATACTATGTAACGACATACCATGAAGATGTTCTAAAAATGCACCTCAAGTATGTTGTAACTCCCTCAATAGCTACTTAGAACTGCCATACTCAGAATATTGTAACCTTCTCCAAACTTCTCAAGTTCCTCCTCACACCTCCACACTGTGGCCTCTGTGGGCAATTATTGTTGTTACAAATTGCCACTGCAACTTATGTGTAACTACGACTTACGTGACTCACACCTCACACATTTCTGAACTTTAGCCTTTGTGGCCTGCAAATGCTATTACAACTCATTATTATGTCTTAAGTAGTCTAAAATTCATTCAGCTCCTAAATCTAGTCATTATGGTCTACAACTTTATCACAACTCGCCATCATGATCTATGTGATCAATTATAGCCTACGTGGTCCACAAGTCATGTAACTCTCAACTCAGGCCTCTATAGGCTATAAACATTATCACAACTCACCATTACGACCTATGTGACCAAATACAACTAACTTGGTCCATAGCTCGTGCAATTCCCAACTTTGGCCTTTGTAGCTTTCAAATGTTATAATAGCTCATAACTACGACATATGTGCCCAACTACAACTTACATTGCTCGCAGCTCACATAGCTCTCAACTCTGGCCTCTACTGCCACATATGTTATTGTAGTTCACCATTATGGCCAATTATGAGCTACATTATCCACAACTCATGCAACTCTCAACTAATACCTGACCCAACCTGCAATTACACAGTAATTTAGCTTCAAAAAGATAACAAAAAACTTGACCCAATTTATATTTAGCGGCTAGTGTGCAAAATCAAAATGTTATAAAATTTAGAAAATAGACTACACAATAGGAGTAATATGCAAGTATACATATCGTTTGAAGTAATATATGGTTTTCTTTCCAGAGTGTCAATCCTATAGAGAAGCGAGGTAAGAAATCACTTAGCCTAATTCTAGTATATTACTATCAAGCCTTAGCTTGGAATATCGATTAAAGTGGTTTTTCTAACAACTACTTCTAAATGAAAATTCTAAAAATAAAGATAACTTATCTAGATAAATTGATTTGAAGAATTTCGAGATGTTAAAGACTATCATTCTCGTGTAATGACATATATAATGTATATGAATGAAATGCTTAGAATTTAATGTAGCTAGTGACAAATAGGAGCATACCTATTCTTTACCTCCTCTCGGTGCTAGCAAAAAAAATTAGCTAATCTAAAGTTAGTCTTCATCTTGTGTAGTAGTGCTGAGTAGATTCTGGCCTCTCACTTCCAGATTACCCTTTGTGCCTTCTCTATAGGACCTACTAGGGACCCCTTATGATCCAAACTTTAAACTAATTTAATAAAAAAAATCTAGTATGTCACCTTAGAAACATCAATTTTACACTCATCAAAACTTACTTCCCGACGATCGCAATGACTCTTTCCATGATGCACCAAAAATATGTTTAATTTTTCATATATATTTTGTACTCATTTTTGGTGATATTGCACTTTAATGAAAGTTATTTTTCATATTTTTTTGCAGGTATGATGATTTTAGGCGAATGAAACAAAAATAAGCAAAAAAAGGAACTAATTTGAAGCAGAAAAAGGCAAAAACTAGAATTTTGAAGTTTTGGAGCCGACGGTGCCCAAACCAGTGCCGACGATGCATTTTTCCAGAGAGCCAGGAGTTAAATGGCACGATAGGCTGCCGATGGCGCCCTATTGGCAGCCGACGGTGCCCAATGTCGGTGGAGGCCAGATTCAATATATTTGGACGACTTTTGGAGGGATTCTTGAGGCAACTCTTGGGGAATTCGTTTCTAGACTATTTTAACTTATTTTGGGCGTCAGAATTAGTGGTGTGTTGAAGTAAAGTGTGTGTGAGTAAAGAGAAAGTCTTTAGAAAGAGTTTAGAGTCTAAGGCTTGGTGTTAAGTGTTGTTTTGTGAGGGATTCTTCTCAAAAGAGTTGTAAGAGAAGAAGAGGAGTGAGAGATTGCTTCTTCCTTATTATTACAAGAGAGAATTGTGTGTTGTTGTGAAGAGAGAATGAGATTAAAAAAAAATTCAAGGGATTCTCTTGGGGAAGAAATTAAGATAAGTTGTATTTACTTTTCATAGTTTGTATGATTTTACTTTTATATAAAAATCTTTGTTTTAATGTGTCTTCTTCATAAATTCCGAGTAGATTTATTTGTCTTTCTCCTTTCAATGATAAATAGTGAAGTGAGGTTTAGATTGGAAGTGTCATATGAAAGATAAGAAATTGTGATAATTTTTCTCTTCGTTCTTCATTTACTTTTTGATCTGGCCAATTGAATTGTTAAAATATATTGTAAATTATACGATCCGAAAGGGCTATGCTTTTTACAACAAAAGTGGAGATTACATTCAGTGTCCATGAATGAGTGATGTAGTTCATGAGGGTTGGGTGCAAATAAATAGGGAATATGGTTTATTGGGCTTAGAATTGGAGATTTTAGGGTGACAAATTAAAATCCCCAATTTGGTCATAGTATTTGGAAACTAAAGCGAGAGTTAGCCTTCAGGCAAAGGGAAGTGAGAGCTCTGGAGTGAGAGCCAATATCCTCCCAGTCTAACCACGAATTTAGGGATTAAACCTAGGATTAATCAATGTTCTTTATAGCACTCGGAAGAGGATAAGTTATAGAACATATCAATTATAACATTTTTTTGCCGAACCTTCTTCTTAGATAAACTGCTTTTGCCGGAGCCTTATCAACTTTCCTCTTGATTATTTTTCGAAGTAAATATTTACTCTTCCTAATTTTCTAATGAATATCACAAGAATTACTTCAACAAAAACTCATAAGCACCAAAACAATGATTAGCTTGAGGAAGCCTTGAGTAAGATCATTTTGATTATCAAGGTGATTGTCAATATCAATTTTTGATGTCACGTATGTAGAGTGTCCACTTGACTGGCTCAGGATGATTCACTGCTCAATCGTAGCATCTTGTAGTTCAAAAAACCATCAAAGACCTTCTAGTACGTATTCATGACACAAAATCAAGGTTTGCAAATATTCGACCTTACGAGAGAGAATTCGCCGTTGGACGGGCTTATTGGGACATGAGACATGTTAGACACCTGCTCTTATGTTTAAAGACTACGTCATATCCATATGAAGCATCCTACGATCAAAGCAACCTATCGAAGCTAAGTTCAAACACAATATATGGGGTTTAGAGCTCAGTTTAGAACTGTGCTTTGAATTCAAAACATGGGATTTGAATATTATAGATATCATTTTTTTTTTGCTTTGAAGAAGGTTTGAATCTTCTATTATAAGCTCAAACTATATTTGAATTTGGTTTGAACCTATATTTTAGAAGTAGTTCAAACCTAATGTCCATTCTAGTGTCGACCTTGGTTCAAAATAAACATTAAATTGGTTCAAAATTATTGGAGTAATGAATATGTGGTTCAAATTTTGTTCATTCTAAAAAATAAGGCATTTTCTCAGTCTCATTATTATTATAACCTCTTAATATATACATTGAAAGGAATAATCAAAATATTTTAGCGGAAATTAAAAAAAAAAGATATCAATTATAATTATGACTCATTTCTGTGACAACATTTCCAAAATAACGACATTTTTGCTTGAAGTGAAGTTTCATTCTAATCTCTCAAAATAAAAATATTTTTATTTATCAAAGTAGAGATTTTATTCATCATATAAAATAAAACTTTGAAATTTTTAATAGTTGCATTGATTTCAATATTAATTTTTAATATATTTTCAAATAAAAGGTTGTCCTTGGGTTATAGGAACCTCTCTTAGAGGAAAAAATATTGCACACATACACGATATGAAGAAATGCATACGATGTTAGATCTCCACATCCAACACAGGTTTTTTTAAAAATAGACCCATTGTAATACACCCTTAGTGTGTGATGGACGGTGGAGATGTCCGTTTGTAATAATTTTTACTCTTACGTGAAAGCACATCACTGAGTGATTTAAAGTAACCTTTTAGAGCCACTTGTCCTTTGTGCATGGCAAATAAAATTAATCCTACAATAATTTTGCCATGCTATTTGTACCTCTCTTAATGGATTAAATAAATAAATAAATAAATAAATATATTCTAAGAACTTTAATATTATATTTTGAATAATAGGAGTATATGTAAATATATAATTTTATTATTAGTATCAAGTATAATTATGCATTGTTATGTTATTCGATTTTTCGAGTAAATAAATAGGATAATTTTTTAAAGCTAGGGCATGAGTGTACTCTATTTCTTAATGCCCTTGCCTAATAATTTCTATATTTCCCGACAAAAAATAATTTATCTAGCTGGCCTGATAAGCCGAACGGCGCGTTTAAATGAGGCCACATAGAACATGTACCACGTGGATTTATCCGCGGACACCAACAAAGGCAGTCCGGACTTCAAATACAGTATTAAATTCAAATAATCGCCGGTGTGAAGTAACAACACTTCGCCCGAGCTCTATAAAAACCTGCACGGAGTGCGGCACGGAGTGCGGCACGGAAATCTAGTTGTGGTCGGTACGAGATAGAAGGAGAGAGACATGGCTCCGATAGCTGTTGGAGATACTATTCCCGATGGAACTCTGCCTTGGTCTGATGAAAATGGTGAGACACAGCAGCTATCTATTCACTCACTCGCAGCCGGAAAGAAGGTCGTCCTCATAGGTGTTCCCGGCGCCTTTACCCCTACCTGCAGGTACTCTCTAACCCTTTTCAAGCCATGAAACTTTCTTCGATTTAGTTGATTTCAATCATCGGATGGATAGATAGGATGGTTTTTTTTTTTTAGATTCTAAGCTAAATTTGATTGAGTTTATGCGGCTGAAGTAGATGGACTGGAAGAAGATAGATCCGTGTTAGGATTGGTTTTTAGTTAATGCTTGTTGAAGTTTATGACTGATGTCGTTGTCTCGTTGAGAAATGTTTCTAATCGGCTCTTAAAAGTGTTCAGAGCCAATTTTAAGGGAGGGGAAATAAAAAACTGATTATGTTATTGTGGATTTGCAGCACGAAGCATGTGCCGAGCTTTATCTCAAATGCTGAGAAGCTAAAGTCGAAGGGCGTGGACGAGATTCTTCTAATTAGCGGTATATTTTCTACTTTTAACTAAAATTTTCTCTTGTATTAGATCTGATTTCTTTTAGTTGAGGAAAACTTCACCTATTTTTCGTTTAGTTTTCTCATTGTTCTCGTTAAATTCAATTCAGGTTGGACAGTCGGTTATAAGAAGAGCCTGGATTACTTTACATATAAAATTTTGTAATTCGGGTTGTTTGTGAGCCTGTTCGATTCTACCCAGACTCTTGTTATAATTGGCTTGAAGATCATTCCAAGCAGAATTCCTGCTCATGGATTAGCTCATTTTGCTCAAGTTGATCACAACTTGAAATAACCAAATAAGAGGAGAAGAGCCACTTTAGGGTCGAGAATTCATTTCATTTTTTGTCGATCAAATCTCGACTCAAAATCAATCAAACATTTACAAGCTGGCTCCATAATGTTGGCCATGGCTTTTTGCTTTTTTTAACTTAATTTGAGTTCATTCTATATAAAAAGTTGTTTCCATCTTCAATCTGTAACTTGTACTCTCGGTCCTATCCAATATTTGATTGATATTTGATCGATTAAATCTCGACTCAAAATCAATCAAACATTTACAATCTGGCTCCATAATGTTGGCCATGGCTTTTGGTATTTTTTTTAACTTAATTTGAGTTATTTTGCTTAGGCGACTCGGCTTGCCCATCATCCTCTTTATTTCATGATTTAAATTTTGGAAAATTCAGAGTGGATATGCAAACACAGTGTGAAAATGTAGAAAATATATATAAAAAAAGATTAAGACTCAAAACATACGAATTTTATGTAGCCATCCGATTGATAGTTGTGTGATATTATTCTGAAATGATTATGAACATTGGATTCCTTTCAGTAGCTCTATCTTTGAGGATCTCCAAACATTTAGCCATCTTAAAGAACTCTCCCATTTCCTACTTAAGCATTCGAGGCAAACTATAGGGTAAAACTTTGAACTACTAATTTTAGTAAATTATTTGTAAATCATGTTAAAACATGTATACTGTAAATTTTAAAAAATTTGAGAGGTCAATAGTTTAAAGCCAAATTTAGCATGTATTAAGGAAATATTAAGAGGATTGGTGTTACGATAATAATTATGCTATCATGTTATTTTTCTTGAAGTACACCACAAGAAAAAAAAGGGTGCATTTACATACATATCACCCAAATATTTCATATCACACTAAAAATACCATCAATTTTTACTTTTAAAAAGCCAAATACACCTTTTTCATGCACAGAAAAGGTGGTATACATGAATGCAAAAATATAGGTGCCAGTTATGTAAACACAGAGAAATTTAAGTAGTATGTATGCAAATGTTCCATGATGTTAGATCCTTAATTCCTATCAACTCAAAATCTTAAATCCTTGCGCAGTCAATGATCCATTTGTGTTGAAGGAGTGGGCGAAGAGTTTCTCGGACAACAAGCACGTGAAGTTCCTGGCCGATGGCTCGGCTAACTACACGAAGGCCCTTGGCCTGGAGCTGGATCTGAGCGAGAAGGGCCTGGGGCTGCGCTCTCGCAGGTATGCGATCCTGGTGGATGACCTCAAGGTTAAGGTGGCTAACATTGAGGAGGGTGGAGATTTCACCGTCTCTGGTGCTGATGAGATCCTCAAATCTCTGTGATATGCGTTTCTGCTGTTTGTTGCCTCTTTTTGAGACGCGCTCGTTTCACTTCTCTCTTTGAATAAAAGCGCTTCTTAGCTCTTCCTGTTTTGTTTTGTGTGAAAGAAAAAGAACACAGTTCTCAGAGCCCAAGTGTTTATTTGGTTTACTCTTAAAATTTACCTGCAAGAAGAGTGTTGTTGTTTGAAGTTAGAAAAGATGTTAATTTTATGCCTACGTTTTTTATTTTGGTTCAGATGTGCGCAACAATATCTATATAAAATAAGTTAAAATGAATGGATATGGTCGTAAATTATTTCAACAAAACCTATATTTTACACTATTAAATATTTGGATTAGCTGGGAGCTAGGCTCCTCTGAAGTCTTAATGTGATGTTTTCGTTTAACCTGCTAGACTGCATTGATTTTTATATCTGCTTGATATGAACATGATGTATATTTGCATTAATTAAATGAATGAGAAGTATAATTGGTGCATTTTTAAGGAAATGAAGGGTAAGTAAGCTTAGGGAGGCAAGTATGGGCTGTTTTTTTTTTAATTTATTTTTTTTAAATGATATTGGTAGTGTGATCAAATGAAAGGGCATCAAAGCAGCAGAGTTGACTTGTGAGAGACTCGGCCGATAATTTTTAAGCAAATAATAATAATAATAATAATAAAGAAGGCATTACATGTATATTATATATCTAACTAAATTTTATTTTTTTATATTTGTCTCACCTAGGTCTTTCAGATTATACAAAAATATCATTCTTTGATTTTGGTCATTTATTACGAATATTTAAGTATTCGATTTTTGGTTTGTTGGGGATTCTACTTCTAGAATGTATGTATAAATATGTACAATTTGAATTTTTTAGTCTTAAATTTTCTTGCAATCATCTATATTATAGATATTTTCTTTTCTTATTATACTTAAGATGAATCAATTCTGTCTCGTTTAGAGTCTCTTCATATGATCAAATACTAGATAATTCTGTGAACAAATAATTTTCAGATGATTCAAATAAAGCCTATATTTTTCTATACTGCATTTAATTGGTTAGTTTTAATTGTAAGAATAATTGCATACGGAGCGCGTACGTAGTCCGCGCACAGCTCCTCGATACTATCCAGTATTCTTGTAATAACCTTTTAATACCGAATAATTAATACCCTGTAAATATTTTAATAACCAATACCCCTTCCATACTCTCTCAATACCCTCAAGGTTATTTCGCACCCAGCAACTACGCACGTGCTCCATATGCAATAATTTCCCCTGAAACCATGTTATGAATATACTAGAGGCACGTATGTATGCATATATATGATTTTTTATCATGCATTTCAATTTTAATTTCAAATTATTTAAATTGAGAAATTATGAGGCCTTTAAAATTCCTTCTGAGTCATCTATCATGCAAAAGTGATTTGTATCCAACTAGGTTTCGTGTAGAACTAAAAATTACTAACCTGAACTATTTATACAATGGGTGTAATTTCTTTTTAAATAAAATAAAATAACATTATAATATGCATTGAATTCGATGATTAATAATTTTTTTATGTTATCTTAATTATCACAAACAGATATAATCGAAAATGTTGCTTAAGATTCATGGTAGTATGTCAACACCTCACAGATGATATAGAAAGGAGTAGACATCAGAATTTTTTACATGAAAAAATTCTTAGAAATGGAAGAAATATGGATCTACCCAGTGAAAGTAATACACTATAAAATTGTAAGTATATAATACATTTTTCTCCTCAATTAGAGAAGATGAAATTACAATACTGAAAAGCACAAATGTGCAATAGTCATTCAAGTTTAATAACTGTAATTGAGTTATAAATTATATAGTTCTTAGCGATAATAGTAATAATGAGTTGTAAATGTCGTAGTTATTGCTATGAATGTAGTATTTTGCTACAAAATGATGGCTACAATAGGGCCACTTGATAACAAATGTCGTATTTGAAACAATAGTAGCAGTTAGTCATATAGATCATAGTTGTTCACATAAGTCATAGTTGAAAGTTGTAATAACGATTAAGTTGCATTTCGCAGTATTCTGAACTTCTCATTTTTACAGCATATGTGTCTCTGAGAAGTTCATTGTGGGAAGTTTCTTGAGGAAAACTTGTTGTCTGTTATTGTAGCGACGTGAAAACAATTCATGGTCAATTGTTTCTGGAAAAATTACCAGTCTGCCCCTATTTAGTAATTTTTTTTAACAGAAATGTGACATAAATATATTTGATATTTTAGAAGTAGAAATTCATTTTAAAACACAATAAAAATTCATAATTATTTTACCTATAGACTTTGACATGACAAAGAAAAGAAACAGATAAAAAAAAACAATATAAAATAATTTCAACTAATGCCAAGGTACATTTTCAGGCAAAGCAACAATATAAAGACTAAATAATCATTCTTATAAGCAGTTAATAACCAAGCAACATTTTTGAAGGTCAAATTTCAAGACACTAGCAACACAAAATTTTCAACGTTTTCAAAATTAGATAATCAGGTTACAAACATTTACGTTACAGGAATTCATCCTTCACTTTACTTTCCTCTTAAATTGCATATTTTTAATGAGCAAAGGTTCTTTAGGAGCATTTGCACACATAACACCCAACTCTTATGTATTAACATATTCAACACCAAAATTTTCACTTTTACATTTATAACACCCAAATCATTCATAGCACATTCAACAATAAAACACCACTATTTCAACTTAAAAAAAAAAAAAAAAAATACACAATTCCATGCATATGTAAGGTAGTATGTATGTAAATATAAATTAAAATCAGATAATCTGCACACAAGTATTGAAAAATTAGAAAATCAGCACATATATAATTAAACCCAGATATCACACATGTAGACACATGATAAAGTCAGGCAAAATCTACAACTTTACACATTCCTCCAAAATTATTGAGCTCCTCCCATGCGATTTTCAGTTTTGTGAAGTAATATTAACAGAATTTTGACAAGAATTGGGGAAAGTCAAATTGCAGGCATCAAATAAACATCCGATGGCAAATTTCACAAATCATTTTTTTTTTTTTTTCCGAACATAAACATCACTTCAAACACTTAACCTAAGGCATGTATTTCAAAGTCTAGATGATTTAAACCATAAATTCAAGAAGGAGCCCCCTTGCAAGCAGTGATCCTGTCAGTTGCCTACTAGTAAAGCTTCATTCTTCTAACCGAAACGTGAACAATGAGTCATATGCTCAAGTAAAAAAAATATGCAGAAAGGATAGGCATATAATCCAAATATACTGACTCTATGATGCTCACGGCTTAAAGAATATTTATATGCCCGTCTCAAACATGTATTATTATTATATATTATCTCTCTCAAAGATAGAGTTTCATTACAGACAAATAGGCAGCTAACCATAACTACTCAAAGAGCAGCAATTTTCTCATCATGCTAAAAAATTACAGCTATCATAATCTCCATAACACAATAAGAAGCATGAAGTTTCAGTACAGATTAATAGAGTGCACAAATGAGCAATTCTCTCGTCAGTGCTTAATGAAGTTTCGGTATAGATTAAACAAGATTATAAAAAAAGATAACATTCCATAAGAAAAAAATGAGAAAGTAAGGGCGAAACAGAGATCTCAAATGAATCTCGAATCAAAAAAAAAAAAAAAAGTAAAGTAATTGATAAATTACAATACATCTCAAAAAAAAAAGTAAAGCAACTGGATCAATGACATGGATCATCGACAGGAAGGAAATGTGAAGCAACAGGTTGGAGATGGTGAAGCAACGGGATCAGCGATAGGGATTAGCGACAGGGAGGCATGGCGAAGCGACAGGTTGGAGGTGGCGGAGCAATGGGATCAGCGACAAGGAGGCATGGCTTCATCAAATTGTCGAACAATAGGGAGCGCAGGATACGACTTTGAATAGAGGGAAAGAGAAAGGGTAGGAGCGACGAAGGACGAAGGGATAACACGCATAATAATCCATCGCTCAAACACCGGCTGCAGGTTTGATCCGCGGCCCGCTTTGCGCCTAAATAACGGCCTGCCGCACTCGGGACGCTGAACCAAACGACTGTATTTCTCTGCCACCCGCTGGGCCGCGCGAGAACCGCCTGCCAAATGGACCCTTAGTTATATAGGTCGTAAATGGCTACACATGTCGTGATTGGTAACTGCAGTAACATCGATTGACCAAAGAGACTGACATGGTTTGTAGTTGTAAGAGTATCAATTGACAACAGAGGCAATGGTGGACAATTGTAATGACAACAATTGATAACATAAGTCATACGGAAGGGTGCAAAAATAATAGTTTTAACTACATATGTCATAATGAAAGATTGTCTTATAGCAGTTGATCAAATAGGTCATAGTGGATGGCTACAAAATCAATAATTGATCACATTGGTCGTAGTAGAATGCTACAATGATAGTAGTTAGCTATATAAGTCGTAGTGGAAGCCACAAAAGTAACTATTTACATAGGTCATAGTGGGTTGCTGCAAGAGCGTCAATTGGTCATAGAGTATGTAGTGGAAGATTCTAATGACAAGAATTAGCAATTTAGGTTATAGTGAGAAGCTACAATAGTAACCATCCATGTAAAACATAGTGGGTTGCTGCAAGAGACATAGTTGGCCACATAGACTGTAGTTGAAGACTATAATGACAATAGTTAGCCATGTAAGCTATAGTAGGAAGCTATATATAATATTAACTGGCCACATAGGCTTTAGTGGATAACTACAAGAGCATTAGTTGATCATAGAGGATATTGTGAAATGCTTTAATGACAATAATTAAACACACAGGCTGTAGTGGGAAGCTTCAATAGTAAATGTAGTGAGTTGCTGCAAAAATATCAGTTGGTCATAGAGGCTGTAGTAGAATACTACAATGACAACAATTAGCCACATAGGCCATAGTGGAAAGCTATAGTAGTAACTAGCCACATAGGTAGTAGTTAGTACTTCAACGGTCGGTGAGTGCAACTCTTCTCTCGGGCTCATTTATTTTATGTTGGAGACAACACCTATTGGTATACGATGTATAGAAAAAGAGTCTGGAGAATGTCTCTGCATTCTTAATATAACAATCATAAGCTATTATTGTAGGAGTTATCGCTAAATATTCAATACAACGTTATTTGTTGCATTGTATCTAGGATACTTTATTTCACTATATTTAGGATACTTTGTTACACAATAGTCAAAATACTTTGTTACACCATATTCATGATACTTCCTTACACCGTATTCAAGATATTTCATATCCAAATAGAGTTTGCCAATGTAGGGGAGCAGGGGGTAGTCAGCGGTAGTCCACGACGGTGAGTGGGAGGTGGTAGACAACTATCGAGGATGAAAGTTTTCACATGGTCTTCAGTCAAGAACAACATTGAGATTTAACTCCTCCCCCCTTCTCAAGTGAAGAGGGTGGGTCTATTTATAGCCATCGAGGAATTTTGATCATTCGACGAATAACTCTGGTAACATCTTAATCATATGACCCATATTGATCCCCATTAATCATAATTTTTTTTAATGATTTAAGGGTCTTGTTAACCTCTGAGTTAAAGGAGATTATGCTCATTGGATTCTTCTCTTCGAGATGCTTGACTTGATTATAAATAGGTCAAATTTAGAATTCATTTGACTATCTAATTAATGATATGAAGCCTCTAAATGTGCTTTAATGACTCGATGCAAGCTTGATCAGACTCAGATTGTACCAGTTTTGATATGATTGGGTTCACCTCGTCAAGGTGGTTAGTTTGGACTATAAATTTATTGAAATTCATTTGACTATCTAATTATTGATATTAAGTCTCAAGATTCGTACCAAATTATAAAATTTGTTGATGAAATATTAATGGCCTCTTATTTTTAGGCAATGTTTTTATCATCCAAAAATATAAATAGCCATGAAAAGTCTCTGCCATTATTTTAGATCCCCTGAAAATTTTGTGCATTGAGTTAAAATAAGAAATATCTGATATTGATGCTTCAACAGCTTCAAAAATAGCAAAATTGGATGCAGAAAGCTCAAAAATGGTAAAAACTTTTGAAAAAATATTGGATCATGTTCTTGCGGATAGTATTAGCGGCGACTAGACAACAATGACTCAATATTTTGGTGCATAAGCATACATACTCGGGTGGACATGCACATGTGTGTGAGAAAATAGATATGAATGTGTTCAAGCTATAACATGGTCTGCATCAAAGCATAAATGCAGTAGAGAGCACGAGAATAAGCGGATGCAGGGCGAGGGTGTGTTTGTACGCGTGTTGCCAAGCGTGCACGTGTGCGCTCACTCGAAAGAAGACATGGGTTGTCATGTGCGCATGCATGCAGGGTAGAGGGCATGAGTGGAGACTAGGCGCGTAGGCATGCACAGAGCGACAAGCATGCAGGCATGCGTGGAGGAAGGACATGGGACAATAGGCCAAGTCTAGCCTGGAACGACATCACATGGCAATTACGCGAGCCAATCAGGTTGGGTTTGGTTGCAGGATGTGGTTTGGTGCAAGCTAATAGGGTCAGGATAGGTTGCACGACTTCAATGGTTTGCAGAAACCATACGAGATATCGCACTCGCGTCCGCGTGCATAAGTTCCTGCAATTTCATGTGCTTGTACGTTTTTACGAGCGGTCAAGCATGCATGTGGAGTGAGGATCCAAAAAATTTTAATCTTTTTAGTTTGACGCCCTTCTACATAATTTTATTCCTATAAATAAGCTTAAAAAGGGAGGAGAGAAGTCACATTTTCCCTTCTCAAGCTGAAGTGTCACTTGGATACCCTTGTCTTGTTGTTGTGTCTCTTTCTACACTGGTGTTGTGCAACCTCGGTGTCTTTTGACTTGCTATTGTGTCTTTTACAGTGCTTGTGTTACACAACCTCAAATTCCTTTTCTAGCATATTATTGTGCCTTATCTTCAGCATTGTTGTTGCACAACATCGAAGCCTATAGTTTTCCTTGCATGCTTGTGTGCTTGAAATTGGTTTCGCCCTTTTTAACTTGTGATTTTATGTTTGGGAATCGTGTGAATCATCTAGGATCTTTACGACCTAAAATTTTATAAACTTTTTATAAAAGTTTAATAATAAATTTTTTAAGACTAACTAGAATTCAGTCTTAAAATATTCAGGAATTTTCAAAATCTGCACTTTACTTTCTGCATGGTCTTTGTGTTGGATTTAAAACGGTTCACATGCATGGCTATACACCCAATTATAATTAATAGGGCCTCCACATTTGGAATTATTAGATAACTACATCATTTGCATGTTCCGAGGAGAAGTTCACATGCTTCTCCAATTCAATTGGCCCTACATAGATTTGCATTTAGGTGGTTGTTCAGTGCACTTAGGGTGTTAGTGGCTTCCCCGACCCAGACGTGAAGTAAGTTATTTATTGAGAGTGTTTTCAGCTTTGTAGCTAGATGACACGCCTAAAATATATACGTTTTTTGCTATATTATTTTACTCATTTTTTGATGATATTACACTTTAAAGGAAAATATTTTGTATGTTTTTTGGTTTTAGATACAAGAAATGACAATTGGAGCAAAAGGAAACAAAAACGGTGCAATTTGGAGCAAAAACGAGCAAGAACTGAAATTCTGCCCTGACACCTTTCGATAAGTCTTTCGATGCTTAATCTCTTTTATACTTTTTGCATATTTTTGAATGAGATTATACTTTAAAGAAAGGTTGTTTTTAAGTTTATTTTGTAGGGCTATCTGTTACGAACGCAACGCAACTGAAATGGGGCGAAACGGAGTTAAAACGGAGCCAAACGGAGCAAAACCGTGGAGCCGCGCAGCAGCCTGCTCGCCGACGGCGAGATTTACCCGAGAGCACCGAAATAAGCCCGAAAAGCTCGCCGATAGCGAGCTCGAACCCGCCGACGACCACGAACCAACTTTTGGCGGTTTTGGGCCAATATTCGATGTATTTTGACGCTTTTTCGAAGGGGTGCGTAAGGAAACTCTTGGGAATTCATCCAAACTCTTTAAAAATGGCAAATATAGGTTAGAAAAAGGGGAGATTAAGAGAAGATTAGAGAGAAAAAAATGGAGAAAAACTTAGAGGAATGTTTAGGATTCTTAGATTAAGAGTAGAAATGTAGATTTTGGAGAGATTGGAGAGGAGATTTTTGAGAGAATTTGTAAGGGATTGTACGAGCATTGCATGGATCGACGGGAGACTTTGTGGGAGAGATCTTCCTCTTTCTTTCAAAGGGAAAAAACTAAGTATTATTCTTCATTATCTTATGATTTTGTAAACATTTATGTAGTGGATTTGCTTTGTTTAAATGAAGTTTCCTTTGCGTTTTCTTCGTGCTTTGTGACGTATCTCTCTTATTCTTTCTTCTTCTTTGGAAATAGTGACATGAGATGATTATGCCATTGTTTTCAATTTACTTTTCTTTTCTAATGAGTAGAATTCATGCTTAGGATTTTGTGATGCATGTTAGAAGTTAATTTAGATATAAATGTGATGGTTTTTACTTGCACTTCATTTACATTGCAATTAAGACTCATTGTAATGTTAAAATTTGTTGTGAAAACATACAATCCGAGAGGGTTATGCTTTCTACAACTAAGTACGAACCACATTTAAATTCCATGAATGGTGAAGTTCATAGAAGTTGAATGCAAATAAATAGAGAAATAATATTAATCGGGCGCAGAATTAGAGATTTTAGAGTGACAGGCTGAAATCCTTAATTCGGTCCTATCTTTTGAGTGTTGAAGTGTAGATGTTAGCCTCGGGCGAGGGAACGTGGGAGCTCGAAGTGGCGGCCGGTATCCTCCCGACTTAGCTAGCAGATTCGGTAACTGAAGCATAGGATTAGTCGATGTTCTTTATGCGCTCGACCAAAGGGTAAAGAATATGATTGCTCCTATTGCTACATACTGATATTAAATGCATCTCAATCCTATACATTATACTATTTCATTACATAAGAATAGTAGTTTTTAATATCTCGAAATTCTCCAAACCAATTCATCCAAAAGGGTTATCTTTAGAATTATTATTTGCATTTAGTTATAATTACTATTATATTTAACACTTGCATTTAGGAGTAGTTTTTAGATAAAACACAATTTTAATCGACATTCCAAACTAAGGACTATTAGTAGTAGACTAGAATTTGACTAAAGACCTCTTACTTCACTTCTCGTGGGATCGATACTTGGGGTTTTTAAAGAAAACTACTATATTACTTGAAACGATATGTATACTTGCGTAATACCCCTAGTGTGTAAAGTATTTTCTAATTTTTATATCATTTAAGACTTTGCACACTAGCCATTATTTATAAATCGGGTCAAGTTTTTTGCCATCTTTTGGAAGTTAATTTACTGCGTAATTGCGGGTCGGGTCAAGTTTTTGGCGCCGTTACCGGGGAAGCTTCGGTGAGAACTTTAGGAAAATTTTAGTTGAAGCAATTAGGCTTAGATTTGACAAACTGTAGTGTAGTAAAAACTATTTTTGTGTGAAAAATTTTTTGTTGTATGAAACATTGTTGTGAAAAAATTGTTTGTGTGAAAAATATGGTGTTCGTAAAAATATTTTGTTGTGTTGAATATATTTCGTCGTTTATTTATTTAATTGTTAATATATTATTTGTTGTGTTACGTATGCAAAACAAAGGATTTGTAGGACTTGTGCCTTATGATCCCGAGTTTGAAGAAAATAAAAAAATAAAAATTCAGAAAGGACTCAAAAAACTAGAAGTGGAAATGAAAAACTTTCAAGATAATAAATTGGAAAATCATCATAAATTATTGAGGGATTGCATAAATCCTACGACAGATGAAATTCACTTAAGTATACAATACCCTATCGTAGAAGCTGACTCATTTGAAATAAATTCTGATATTATCCAACTGGTGCAGAACAATCAGTTTAGAGGAACTCCTTTAGAAGAACCCTATTTACACTTATCAAATTTTCTAGAACTTTGTGCTACATTTCATTATAACGGTATGTCAGACGATGCTGTTAGACTAAGGCTTTTTCCTTTCTCACTAAGGGATAAGGCTAAAATATGGTTATATTCATTAGCACTTGGCTCTATTAAAAATTGGGAGGAGTTAAGTCAGAAATTCTTAGCTAAGTATTTTCCACCTTCAAGGACTACTAAACTTAGAAACGATATTATCTCATTTTGTCGGTATGAAGGGGAATCGATATACGAAGCCCGGGAAAGATTTAAGGAACTCCTAAGAAAGTGTCCACACCATGCTCGCCCGATTGGTTAATCATTCAAACTTTTTATAATGGGTTAGTAAGATCCCTTAGGTTCATAATTGATGCTTGCCGCTAGTGGATCATTAATTTCAAAATCATTTGATGAAGCGTATGCATTAATTGAAGAAATGACTACAAATGAATTTCAATGGCCCTCTACAAGGGTAAATCATAAAAATGTAGCTAGTGTTCATGATACAGATATAATTACAATTCTTGCATCTCAGATTGCTGCAATATCAAGGAAGTTGGACCAATTTGGAATGAACCAACCTCAATCTACTCCTGTAAGTGAGGAAAGTTCATTAGGGCGTATAATTGATTCTATATTATCATATGAGACTTTAAATACCATAAATAACTCGTACTCTAACTTTTACAACCCAGGTTGGGAGAACCATCCTAAATTTAACTGGAATCCTACTACTGACGATGGAAACCAACAATGGGAAAGTAATCATGCAAATCCTAATGGAAGTTGGAATAATTACGGAAACATAAACTATAGACTTTCATATCCACCGGACTCTAACAATGATCAACAATTTGAGGGTAAGAAGATGTACGTGGAAGAAGTGGTATTGCGAAATGGGAAACCGAGTTGCAAAGTCAAAATGCTGCGATTAGAAACATAGAGAATCAAGCTGGGACAAATTGCTAATTCACTTATCAATAGACAACAAGGAACACTTCTTAGCAACAATGAGATCAACCACTAAAGAGAACACTAATGAACAAATAGAAGGCGTCCAATTAAAAAATGAAAGAGAGATAGAGGACGTGGTTAGAAAAGAAAAAGAGGTTGTGAGAGAAACAAAGAAAACTAAAAGGCCTGAAGAACATGTTTCTAAGGATCTGGAAAAATTAATATCTCCAACTAAAATCAATTTGGAAAAACCACCACCTCCATTTTCTCAAAGACTTAGACAGCATGAATTGAATAAAAAATTTGTAGAGTTCGTGAAAGTACTTAAGAAGTTAACGATAAATATTCCTTTCACAGAAGCATTGAAACATATGCCAAGTTATGCAAAGTTTATAAAGGATATATTTGTTGACCTCATTTTTGATGAGGTCTTCTCTTCTTCTCTTTAGTACTTAGGATCTAGCCTTAGGCTTTTCCTTTGACTATCTTAGAGGACTAGAATTGGGACCCACCTTTTAGAAATTCAAACCACTTCTTAACTCCCTGCAAACTCTACAAACTTGATTGTAGACCCCTAATCACCTAGAGGGTTGAAATCAAATGTGGAAGTTTAAAGGATGAGTTCCTATAGGACTCTTTGGCCTTAGGATCGCCACAGGTGGCCACAGTGCAGTGAAGGGGGCCGACTTACACACACTACACTTATACACTACACCTACACACTACACTTCCACATACCTCCTAAAACCACACCCATACCTAACTTGACCTCCCGACTCATGTAAGTGATCCACATGGATGGTCCTTAACCCCTAAGCCCTCGCTGAAGGGTTAGGAACAACATAGTGAATGCCTCAAATGAGTCCCTTCATGGCTCATGTGGGCTTGATATGGTTTCATGGCTCAACCAAAATGATTTCTTTCCACTTAAATTCACCCAATCTTCAATTTCTCAAATTTTCAATTTTTGACCCCCGGGACCCTACACCCGCTTAGCCTACCCAAAACCCTTGAAATCCTCCAAAATTTCCAAATTACCCAAAATTCTTCAAAATTATTCCCAAACATTTCTACATCACTCAAATTGATCATCCATACCCAAAAATATCAAAAATTCCAAAAATACCTCCCAATACCCTCCAAATACCCAAAATACCCCTCTTGACCCAAAAATCCAAAAATTCAGAAAATTCCCAGAAAATTCCAGAAAATCCCAAATATTCCCAATTTTATTTTGTCCAACTATACCATGGGCCAATTTTGTCAATATACCCTACTTTTGTCAAAACCCCCAATTTGACCCATTTTAACCCAAAGTGAACCCAATGTCAAACCAAACCTACCCAATTGACCCCAATTTTGGTCCAATTCAATTCTAAACTTCAAATCAATATCCCAAATACCAATCTAGACCAAATCCAAGCCCAATTTGATTGACATTTGGATCCAATCTCATTTTTGGCCTTAAAGCCCAATTTGGACCCATGACCCAAACCTAACCCAAACTCACCCAATTCAATTCCAATTAACCCCAAATCTTTTCTAAATCTTCCTTAACATTCCCACAAACAAAATAATAACATGATTTGCCCAAAATTTGGACCCAAACCCCACTCAAACTCAACCCAAAGTTAAAAGGCCCTATTTTGACCTAAACCCTCAACCTTTGTTAGGCATTTGCATGATCGGGTCATGTAAATTAAGCCCTAACCGGTTTTAGGATTCCGAGATAGTCGTTCGATACGACATAAACCCTCACATCTTCGAGGCTATTTGTATGATTCTATCATATAAGTATAAGTCCTAATTAACTAAAATTGGCAAGATCAAAACATTTAAATAAATATTAGGACTTCCCTAAATCCAAGCCAAACAATAGGATAGTCGGGAAATTACCGAAGTTTACTTCGAATCTGTGATTTCTCCTATCTTTCTTCCTTTGGATTCACAAAACAAAATGTTCCAAGTTTGATCCATTCCCTATTGAAATTCCAAAATTCAATCCTCGAAAACTTAAACTTTGAAATTCTTGAGAGCAGAATTATTGATTATTATCGAGAGTTTTCTTAGGTGATTCCCGTCACTTAAGATGTAATTAAGTATAGGGGCTTGCCCTTATAGGGAATTTTGAAGAACCTGTGTAATATAAACCATGTTTAATGTTTTCATATTAAGCGGGGAATTTTGTCGACTTATAAAATTGGTTCGCAGACCAAACGGATGTCATAAATCTTCTAGTTTATTTAATCGAGCCCCACTGTCAAGCAGTGTGTGTCTATCCTTAGGGATAGATACACGGTTTGTGGTGCGGTGCTCGTTTATATAAACTATTTGTGACGTGAGATCGGTTTAATCTCATATCTTAAAACCTTCAAATTTAAAATTATTTTCAAAATCAAATACTACTTTTCAAATTATTTATTTTAATTAAATTAAAATTCGCCGACAGCTTCTGTTAGGCGACTCCTTTTTCAAAATAAAACACATAACCTAAAAATATGCCGACAATATTAAATAAGAAAAGGAAATTTGGGGATTACGAGATAGTTGCACTAAGTGAGGAGTGCAGTGCCATACTTCAGAAAACTTTTCCTCGGAAACTTAACGATCCTTGTAGCTTTACCATTCCTTGTGCAATTGGAAAAAGATTATGTGGAAAAGCTTTATGTGATTTAGGAGTGAGCATTAACATGATACCTCTATCTATATTTAAAAGGTTAGGTTCAATTGATATTTCTCCCACTACTGTAACCCTTATGTTAGCCGATCGATCTATCATTTATCCAAAAGGAGTTATAGAAGACGTGCTTGTTAAAGTGGATAAATTTATCTTTCCTTTTGACTTTATTGTATTAGATATGAAGGAAGATAAAGAAATTCCAATTATTTTAGGGAGACCTTTCCTTGTTACTGGACAAGCTATGATAGATGTGCAAAAAGGAAAGTTGAATATGAATATTAATGACCAGGAAGTAACTTTTGATGTATTAAAGACAATGAAATATCCAGCTGAGAGAAAATATGATGATTGTTTTTGGATGGATAAAATTGATTATCTAAGTAAAGAACATTTCCAAGAAAGTTTTGAGAGTAAGTTAACAAATGAGATTGAAATAGACTTTCATGATGAGTCAAAAATGTTATGTAAAGAAGACTGTATGTATGTTCAGGAGAGGTGTGAAATGATGGACGTTACTAAAAATAGTAAACTTTTAGTTCCATCTCTTGAAAAATCTCATGAACTTAAGATTGATGTACCCCATACAATTTTAAAGCCTATCTATTTAGGGAATTCATCTACACAACCAGTCTTAATATCTTTAGATGTGACTCAATCACAAGAAAAACCTGAATTGAATGATGAACAAGATAAAATTATTGAACTAAGTCTTGGAAGAGAATTTGAGGATATATTTCTAAAGAACTTTGAGTTGAGAAAAGAGGATAAAAATATTGAAAGACCATTGGAAGAAATTCCTAGAGAATTAGAAAAACATATTTCCTCAACTAAGATAGATCCTCCATCATTTAATAATTATAAAGGGGAAGAATTGGAAGATAACTTGAATCATAAGAGTGACATAGAAGAATTTGATCTTGAATCTGAATTATTTAAAGAGATTCTGATCCAAAATTTGGAAGATATTGAAGTATCTTATAAAAATCCATTTCTTATCAATTTCAAGGATGATATTAATATGCAATTTCGTAAAATCAATAGAAGAATATTGGATCTAGAAGGAAATATGAGGAACAATGATATAAATCCAACTCGAAATTGAAGAGCTAAATGAAAAATTAAAATTTGAGGATTTTATAGGAATCCTCGGATCCGGAAATGATTGGGCGATTGATCGAGGATTACTTAAATGGAATTTTGATCCAGTGGAATCATATGTCGAGCTAATGACGTTAAACCAAGCGCTTTATGGGAGGCAACCCATAGTTATCGGTGTGTTTTGATTTAGTATGTTTTGACAGATCATGATTGTTAGTGTTGTATGATGTTTGCTTTATAATGTATTGATAAGTTTGATTGATGATTGGTAGATGTTTAGATTGTTAGTAGTTTGATCTTTGTATGTCTTGAGGGAGGTGATTCCTTAACTTCTTATTATAGTTTCATCTTAATTTGTTACTTCCTTTCTACAACTTTATTTTCATTAGGTAGGAGTCGCGAACCTATTTGATGAATACCATATGGATGATCTCACACTATCTTTATAATTGTTAGAGGTGCTTAATTATAAAGATTAGGTGATGCTCGAGATTGGTGTCCGAAACCAATTTATCAGGGGTAATCTTATCTTTGAGATTATAATCTATAATATCATTTGAAAGTACATAATTTACTAGTGTAGTGATTCCGTTAGAAATTGAAGGTAACATAATAAGATTGAATGAGTTAAAGGATGAAATATCCTCATTTATCATTTGTGTTTGTATTTATTATTTGTGTGTTTATATTTGTGTTACAACTTTATTTAGATCTTGAAGAACATTTTATATTCCCTTGTCGATACTCGCTATGCTAGTTAGACTTTGGTTTAGTTAATTTCATTACGGCATGATTAGTTTAGATTTACTTTCTGCTGCATATTGTTTCATCCTAATGAATACTTGTAAATGGTTTTGATAGACATTTGTGGTAGATAAAATTTCTAAATTTTTTTCTTCCCGCTTATATTTTACGTACTAAATGCTTATATATGTTAAAAATTAAGTTTGGGGGTAGGAAGAAAAATAAAATTTTGATATGAAAATACTTCCTTTTAGTGTAATTTTATTACAAGTATATTTTAAGGCTAGATTTACTTTCTCCTGCAGTCATTTTATCCCGATTATGCATGAATATGAATTTGATAGAATGTTGTAGTAGGAAGTATATTCAATCTTTACTTTTTCTTCCTGCTATATTTTATGAAATTAATTGCAAAATATTTTATAATTTAAGTTTGGGGGGAAGAAAAATATTAACTCTTATTTGTTCTCAATTGTTATATTTTCAAAAAAAATTATTAACATAACTTACGGTAATCGTACTCGCTTGAGATAACTAAAACTTTTTATTTTAATAGAATATTATGGAAGGATTGGATGAAATTTTTTTAGTAATAAAAGTTAATTTTATAAGGGTAAGATATTTGGTAGGAAAGAATTTGATTATAGTTAACTATTTAAAGTAAAGAAAACCGTATTTTTGAAATATTAAGTTACTTAAAGTATTATGTGTTAAGAAGAGATTGTGACTTTATGATGAATAATAAAGCTCATACATAATTATAAAGTAAGGATATGATTTAAGTTTGAACTTTAGAAAGAGGAGAGTGAAGTTCAAAATCATTACGAGCTCTCCGGATACAGTAATCCTCATATAAAAAATAAAGAAAAAAAAAGAGAGTGAAAAAAAGGGATTGAAAGTGATCCCGAGAAAAAAAAAAAGAAAAAAAAGAAAAAAGAGAAAGAAAAATATTTATGAGGAGAAACTTGAGGAGATACCTAATAAAAAAATGGCTTCACTTGAGTCACTCTAAAGGGAGAACTTGATTTCATTTCTGAATTTATATTTAAAGTATTGGCCTACATTTTGAAAAAGTTTGCATGAACTCCTTTTTCACATAGTCTTTCAAGGCATTCTTAATGTAACAAATTATGGTTTATCTTAAAATAAATAGAAGGCTAGAACCCTAGACTTGATTCGTCGAATATTCTTATACTTGTAGTGTTAACTCGGAGTTACTAAATTTCTTTCTAAAAATCTAACCATTATATTCTTTTAGATGAAAAATTTTAGTGTCTTACAGGTGAAACTTACATTGCCTTGAGTTATATTTTTATGTAGTAAAAGTGTTACTTGAGGACAAGTAACAGTTAAGTTTGGGGGATTTTGACACGCCTAAAATATATACATTTTTTGCTATATTATTTTACTCATTTTTTGATGATATTACACTTTAAAGAAAGGTATTTTGTATGTTTTTTGGTTTTAGGTACAAGAAATGGCGATTGGAGCAAAAGAAAACAAAAACGGTGCAATTTGGAGCAAAAACGAGCAAGAAATGAATTCTGCCCTGACACCTTTCGATAAGTCTTTCGATGCTTAATCTCTTTTATACTTTTTGCATATTTTTAAATGAGATTACATTTTAAAGAAATGTTGTTTTTATGTTTATTTTGTAGGGCTATCTGTTACGAACGCAACGCAACTGAAATGGGGCAAAACGGAGTTGAAACGGAGCCAAACGGAGCAAAACCGTGGAGCCACGCAACAGCCTGCTCGCCGACGGCGAGGTCTGTCTCGCCGACGGCGAGATTTACCCGAGAGCACCGAAATAAGCCCGAAAAGCTCGCTGTCAGCGAGCTCGAACCCGCCGACAGCGGCCCGGATGACCACGAACCGACTTTTGGATGTTTTGGGCCAATATTCGACGTATTTGGACGCTTTTTCGAAGGGGTGCGTAAGGAAACTCTTGGGAATTCGTCCAAACTCTTTAAAAATGGCGAATATAGGTTAGAAAAAGGGAGATTAAGAGAAGATTAGAGAGAAAAAAATTGGAGAAAAACTTAGAAGAATGTTTAGGATTCTTAGATTAAGAGTAGAAATGTAGATTTCTACCCTTTTGGAGAAATTGGAGAGGAGATTTTTTAGAGAATTTGTAAGGGATTGTACGAGCATTGCATGGATCGACGTGAGACTTTATGGGAGAGATCTTTCTCTTTCTTTCAAAGGGAAAAAGCTAAGTATTGTTCTTCATTATCTTATGATTTTGTAAACATTTATGTAGTGGATTTGCTTTGTTTAAATGAAGTTTCCTTTGCGTTTTCTTCGTGCTTTGTGACGTATCTCTCTTACTCTTTCTTCTTCTTTGGAAATAGTGGCATGAGATGATTATGCCATTGTTTTCAATTTACTTTTCTTTTCTAATGAGTAGAATTCATGCTTAGGATTTTGTGATGCATGTTAGAAGTTAATTTAGATATAAATGTGAAGGTTTTTACTTGCACTTCATTTATATTGCAATTAAGGCCTGTTGTAATGTTAAAATTTGTTGTGAAAACATACGATCCGAGAGGGCTATGCTTTCTACAACTAAGTACAAACCACATTTAAATTCCATAAATGGTGAAGTTCATAGAAGTTGAATGCAAATAAATAGGGAAATAATATTAATCGGGCGCAGAATTTGAGATTTTAGAGTGACAGGCTAAAATCCTTAATTCGGTCCTATCGTTTGGGTGCTGAAGTGTAGATGTTAGCCCTCAGGCGAGGGGAACGTGGGAGCTCCGAAGTGGCGACGGAGTATCCTCCCGGCCAAGCCGCGGATTCGATAACCAAGCATAGGATTAGTCGATGTTCTTTATGTACGGACTAAAGGGAAATGAATAGGATTGCTCCTATTTGGCACATACAATATTAAATGCATCTCAATCACTATACATTATCTATTTCATTACATAAGAATAGTAGTTTTTAATATCTCAAAATTCTCCAAACCAATTCATCCAAAAAGGGTTATCTTTAGAATTATTATTTGCATTTAGTTATAATTACTATTACATTTAACACTTGCATTTAGGAGTAGTTTTTAGATAAAACATAATTTTAATCGACATTCCAAACTAAGGACTTTTAGTAGTAGACTAGAATTTGACTAAAGACCTCTTACTTCACTTCCTCGTGGGATCGATGCATGGGATTTTTAAAGAAAACTCTATATTACTTGAAACGATACGTATACTTGCGTAGTACCCCTAGTGTGTAAAATATTTTCTAATTTTTATATCATTTAAGACTTTGCACACTAGCCGCTATTTATAAATTGATTCAAGTTTTTGGCCATCTTTTGGAAGTTAATTTACTGCGTAATTGCGGGTCGAGTCACTAGACCTCTCTCTCTTTTCACACCAGCAACATCCTTGCCACTTCGGTGGGTATAAGTCCCACCTCTTGGAGCTCCACTTAATAGTCATAGGATAGAGTTTCGTTCCTCTAACCTTAGGCCTACAAAGGTCCCTGTGGACGATGCAATTCACATATTTTTGACTGTGGATCTCTCGATGTGTTGGGTCAACAACCTTCTCGACCGGGTAGACTTAAGGTTTTAGTAGCTTTGGATGACGGGTCAGTGGTATCCCAACCATGCTACCTCTACCTATTTAGGGATTACTCGTCTCCTCCTTTGACAATCCCCTTTAAGCCCTGTCACTCATTTTGACGCTTCATTGATGTCATCGCGTATGCCCCGATTATGGATTAGCCGTCGCCCATTTGGGATGCAGTGATTCACCCTCTACCCTTATGACCCGATCTGGCCATGGAAGAATAGTATGGATCCTATGCGATGACCTGATTATTTCATAGGCCTCATTCGCCGGTAAGTTGTTGTATGGGATCGTGAGAGACTCACTCTCAGCCCTTGTGCGGCGCATGCTTTGAAGGCATCAAGATGCTCTCGTGAAATAAACCTCCTTTGTGACACCCTTTACTAGTCGTTATACAAGTCTAAACATGATTTCTTTAATTGAGAGTATTATTGGGCACCCCTAAGATGTAATTAACCAAAGGGATACGCCCCTTTGAGAGTTGCTCTTGACCCCATAACAAGCACACACACTTGAATTTTTAGTTGTGGGTTTCTTTTATTAATCTTCTTCGCGGATAGGTTTCCAAGACATTTTTGACACGATCTCGTTTTGGGCGTACGCTCTTGGGCTATTACGCTAAGTTTCTTCACGAAAGTTCTTCACGTGTTTTTTTCTCATTTGTCTTCATTATCATATGTACTTACCTTTTGATTACTCTCTTCTCTCAAATCATCTATATAATATGAAAGTGAGACTTATTCGGAAAAGAGAAGTATGCGACGATAAACAAGCTAACGTCTCCTTAAAAAAGAAAGATAAAAAGAGCACAAAATAGTGATTACACACATTAAGAATGGGTCGTTAATGGTGCTTGCCTTAACAACATAGTCTATATCTCATGTTCTACTCATTTAACAGTCCATAACAATGCAACCGTGACTTAACATTTCTGATAGTTCGTGACTTGAACCAAAAATTTTTTGACTTGACGAAGTTGTTGATTATTTGGTTATGCATAAATATTTAGCTGTGAACTAAGTTCAAACACAATATATGGGTTTTAGACCTCAACTTAGAACTTAATTTTGAATTCAAAATATGGGATTTGAACCTTATGGAAATCTAATATTTTTTTCCTTTGAATAAGGTTTGAATCTTCTATTATAAGCTCAAACTATATTTGAATTTGGTTTGAACCTATATTTTAGAATTTTTTCAAACCTAATACCTAATTTTCATTCAAGGCTTCAAAATAAACATTAAATTGGTTCAAAATGATTCGAGTAATGTATATGTGGTTCAAATTTTGTTCATTCTCAAACATAAGGTCATTCGTCTGTCTCATTCTTATTATAATCTCTGAATAAATATATTGAAAGGAATAATCAATATATTTTAGAGGAAATTAAAAAATAAAAAAAGCATCAATTATAATTATGTCTCATTTCAATGACAACATTTCCAAGATAATGTTATTATTTCTCGAAATGAGGTTTCATTCTAATCTCTTAAAATAAAAATATCTCTAATTCATTCATCAAAGTAGAGCTTTTATTCATCATATAAAATAAAACTTTGTATTTTTTAATAGTTGCATTGATTTTAATATTACTTTTTAATATATTTTCAATAAAAGGGTGGTCCTTGCTAATAGGAACCCTTCTTAGAAAAAAATTTTCCATATGGAGTCCGGACGCAGCTCTGCATCCGGACTCCAATAATATGCCACAATGTGTCTACACGAGGCCCACCTCATAAAGTGTTTTTTATGCCTAACCGGCCCTCAACAACCCTGATGTTTTGAAAAGGTAAAATACGTCGCTTGGACTGTGGAACCACAGAGTTTATTTCGGGGTTTTTGGGTATTATTCGGTGTTATTGGGGTATTAACTCCAATAATGCCACAATAACTCACAATAACACTGTGCGGTGAACCGCTCCAATAACCTCCGCGGTTCCACTTTACTAACCCGTATTTCTAGATAGTCCATAGTGATCGGTTATAAGAAATATATGGCTTTTCTTCATTAACATCGAAATAACATCTGCGGAGTTATTTCAGGGATACTGAAGTGGAATATATTGTGTTCCTCTTCAATAATCCTGAAATAATCTCCACGATATTATTTCAGGGTTACTGAAGTGGAATATATGTATTTTCTTCAATAAAGTGTTATCCCGGGGTTATTGAAGTGAAATATATGAGTTTCTCTTCAATAGCCACTAAATAACTCTAAAATAACTCTGAAATAACCTCCGCGATGTTATTTCGGGGTCACTGGAGTGGAACATATAGGTTTCTCTTCAATAACTATGAAATAACCTCTGCGGTGTTATTTCGGGGGTTACTGAAGTGAAATATATGAGTTTCTCTTCAATAACTTCGAAATAACCCTGAAAAAATCTTTGCGGTGCTATTTCGGGGTTATTGAAGTGAAATATATAGGGTTTTCTTCAATATCCCTGAAATAACATCTGTGATGTTATTTTGGGGTTATTGAAGTGGAATATGTGAGTTTCTCTTCAATAACTCAGAAATAACCACTGCAGAAATAACCACTGCATTGTTATTTTGGGGTTACTAAAGTAGAATATATGAGTTTCTTTTCAATAACAGCTAAATAATTTCTGCGGTGTTATTTCAGAGTTACTGAAGTAGAATATGAGGTTCTCTTCAACAACCCATTAATAATCCCAAAATAACCCCGAAAAAACCTCCGTTGTATTATTTCAGGGTTATTGAAGTGTAATATACAAGTTTTTCTTCAATAACCTCGAAAAAACCTTCACAGTCTTCAACAACCTCTCGATCTTACTTCGATGTTATTAAAGTGGAATATATGAATTTTTCTTCAATAACTCTGAAATAATATCCGCGGTTCCACGATCCGAATGACGCGTTTTAACTTTTCGAAGCATCAGGGTTGCTGCAGGCCGGGTCAGGCGTAAAAAAATACATTATGAGGTGGGTTTGGCATAGACACGTGGCGGCATAATACTAGAGTCCAGACTTTGTATGAAAAATTTTTCCCTCTTGGAGGCCATGTGTAAGAACATTAATGAGTGCTTTAAAGTAATCTTTTAGAGCCACCTTTATGCATGGCAAAGAAAATTAATCCTACAATAATTTTGCTGTGCTACTTGGGGCTCTCATAAGGATTAAATAAAAATATATATATTCTAAGAAACTTTAATGTTATATTTTGAATAATAGGAGTATAAGTAAATATATAATTTTATTATTAATATTAAGTATAATTATGCATTAATTAGGTTTTTCAATTTTTCAAGTAAATAAAGATTATATTTTTAAAAGCTAGGGCATGAGTGTATTCTATTTTCTTTTCTGCCCATGCGTAATAATTTCTATATCTCCCCATAAAAAATAATTTATCTAGCTGACGGCTGTGATAAGCCAAACATCGTCTTTAAATGGAGAAATTATTGCATACGGAGAACGTATGCTGCGCTGCATACGTACTCTCCATAATAACCAGTGAATAACCTCTGTGGTTGTGTATTTCAAAATTATTGGGATATTATTGCGGTATTAATTTTAAAAATCTCCCAATAATCCCCTAATAAAGCCCCAATAATCTTTACAGTTTCATTTTTATATTTTTTTATCTGCTATTCGAGGTTTTGTGAGGTTATCGGGGCATTAACTTAAATAACATTGAAATAACATAACCTTTCAATAATATCTATAATTTTTTGATGTTATTCATAAGATTATTATGAGTTATTAGAAGATTATTTAGAATTACGCTGCAGAAGTTGTCCGTATACAATAATTTCGGGTCAAGTAAACATTGTATCACGTGGTTTTATCCGCGGACAGCAAGAGAGGCCGATCGGAAATGAACTACCGTATTAAACGCAAATAATCGCCGGGGTGAAGTAACAACACTTCGCTCGGGCTCTATAAAATCCAGTTCGTCGTCTGTAGTACTACAGCTACTCGCACGGAGACCGACCCGAAATCCAATTGTCGTCCACAGGAGAGAGAAGGAGAGAGAAATGGCTCCGATAGCTGTTGGAGATACCATTCCCGATGGAACTCTACCTTGGTTTGATGAGAATGATGAGATACAGCAGCTCTCGATTCACTCACTCGCTGCCGGCAAGAAGATCGTCCTTTTAGGTGTTCCCGGCGCCTTTACCCCTACCTGCAGGTCCTCTTTAGTCCTTTTCAATCCAGTTGAAATTTTTTTCGATTTAGTCGATTTCAATCATCGGATGGATCGATCGGAGGTTTTGTTTGTAGATTCTAAGCTACATCTGATTGAGTTTATGCGGCTGAAGTAGATGGACTGGAAGAAGGAAGAACCGTGTTAGGAGTGGATTTTAGTTAATGCTTGTTGAGATTTATGACTGATGTCGTTGTCTCCTTAAGAAATGTTTCTAATCCGCTCTTAAAAGCTTTCAGTATCTTATTAACTAATTTTATAGGAGGAAAAAAAAAAAAAACTGATTATGTTGTTGTGGATTTGCAGCACGCAGCATGTGCCGAGTTTTATCACAAATGCTGAGGAACTAAAGTCGAAGGGCGTGGACGAGATCCTTCTAATTAGCGGTATATTTTCTACTTTTAACTAAAATTTTCTCTTATATTAGCTCTGATTTCCTTTAGTTGAGGAAAACTTCACCTATTTTCCTCTTAGTTTTCTCATTGTTTTCGTTAAATTCAATTCAGGTTGGAAGGTCAGTTATAAGAAGTGTCTGGGTTACTTTACATATTTGTATTTCGGTTTGGTTGTGAGCCTGTTCGATTCAACCCAGGCTGTTCTTATAATTGGCTTGACAATATTTCGAAGACAGAATTCCTGCTCATGGATTAGTTCATTTTGCTCAATTTGAACACAACTTGAAATAAACAAATAAGAAAAGAAGACCCACTTTAGGGTCGAGAATTCCTTCCATTTTTGTCGATCAAATCTCGACTCAAAATCAGTCAAACATTTACAAGCTGGCTCTAAAATGTTGGCCATGGCTTTGCCTTTTTTAACTTAATTTGAGTTCATTCCATATAAATAGTTGTTTCAATCTTCAATTTATAAGTTGCATTCTCAGTCCTATCCAATATTTGATTGATCTTTGATCTATGAGCTGTGATCTTGAACTTTCTGCCGGATGTTCTATTGGCAGTCCTCCAACTGATTGTGGACCTGAACTCTTACCCACTTAAGAATGACCTTCATTGTATTGGTTGGTGCTAGTTTGGTCCATTATGATAACTGAGAAGCCTTGAGTTTGAATCCAGAAAACAATCTCTATGCCATTCAGCCTTTAAGGTATTTCCCACATTCTGTAGTGCAGCTCACATGCTCTTAATTCTAGGCAATTAATTTATGTGATGTTAATTGAGTGGTATTCTTGTAAATATGAATATTTAGGTGTTAAAAAAGTAAATACATAAAAATTGTGTGGTATGTATGTAAATGTCTCAATATAAATATGTCAGCTTTGAGTCTTTTAGACACATTCCTGTCCATTCTGATAGTAGGATTGGATCAATCTTGGATATTTTATAGATTATGCTTATGGGATTTTGCCAGGTCAAAGCTGACACGTTAGCAACTAGTGCTGAAACAAATTTTAATCTAGTACTTCTAGGTGTGTGCTTCTAATTGTGAATATATTTCTATTTGAAGCTCTCGGTTTTCCTCTATTTGCCCTTGTTCTCTTGAACCATTACCCAACTGGTCAATTGAATCACATATCTAGAACAGTTCTACCAGGAAGTTTAAGGGCCTTTGGCTATGCTTTTCCCAAAGAAATAGATCATTATTTGTTTAGTAAGCAACAATCAACAGAATTATGCCACGCATCCCTTATGTGAATAAACAAATGTCCTTGTATGTTGATGTGAATTCATATTAAATATATGATTGGTAAATGGCTTTTAAAACTAAGACCTTCTATGCGGTTTTAGAAAAACCTAATGCTTTATGTTCTATTCTACAAATATAACCCAAATAATAGTGTTTTTAGTTTTAATTTACCAAAACTTTAAACCTACAAAGAGTCTCAATAAGAATGTTTGCCAGTATTCTTTAAACCTTCAATTAGAACATTGATGAATATGAGAACAATCAAGATATAAGAAAAGATATCAATTGTAATATTGCTATATATGATTATTAAAACTTAGTTATATATTCTATTAAGAACACCACGTCTTACTAATAATTCCAGCGAGAGTGCTTAGCTATATTTGTAGATTACAATTGGTAAATTCTGAATAAGTATGTTTCAAGATTCTAAGGAAGGTATTTATTAAATTACCATTCAAGATTCATTTAAAACACGGGGAAAAATTAAGGCTTTGCTTTTATTAAAATTTCTCACCAGGATTTCTAGTATCACCAAACTATGAAGCCACAAATCAAGTTAAAAACAAATCCACCTTACACAATATTTAGTAAAATGAAACAAGTAGACTAAAAGAAGAGTTCACCTGATTTTTATAAGGAGAAAGAAGAGAACCTAAATCCTGCCTGTATGAAAACCAAAGATCTCCAAGCACGACTCCAAGAACACCTCCTTGCTCTTGATATCCCGGAATCTATCGGTTTCTCATGAACGAATGAAGGTAGCTCTCCCGCTAGGTTGTATTCCTCCTTGGTACCAATTGTAGCCTTCACACAATCACACGCGAGGTAGATTACTAAGTGTAGGGGCGCTTGGGGCATGTTTCATCAGTGGCTTAAGTTCACTCTACTGAGTTATTTTGATCAGGTGCCTTGGTTTGCCCATCATCCTCATTATTTCATGACTTAGATTTTGGAAAATTCACAGTGCATATGCATACAGAGAGTGACAATGTAGGAAAATATCAAAGAGAAGATTAGGACACAAAAGCATACGATTTTTATGTAGTAATCCGATTGATAGTTGTGTGATGTTATTATGAAATGATTATGAATATTGGATGCCTTTCAGTAGCTTTACCTTTGAGGGTCTCGAAACATTTAGCTGTCTTCAAGAACTCTCCCATTTCCTACTTGAGCATTTGAGGCAAACTGTAGAGTAAAACTTTGAACTGCTACTTTTACTAAATTATTTGTAAATCATGTTAAACATGTATACTGTAAATTTTGAAAATTTTGAGAGGTTGAATAGTTATGTATTAAGAAAATTTTAAGAGGATTGGTGTTACAATAATAATTATGTTTTTATGTTATTTTTTCTTGAAGTACTCCACAAGCAAAAAAATAAATAAAATAAGATATTGGGGGTATTTACATACATATCACCCAAATCATTCATATCACATAAAAAATACCATGATTTTTACTTTTAAAAAACCAAATACACCTTTTTCATGCACAGATAAGATGGTATATATGAATGTAAAAATTTAGGTTCCAGTGATGTAAATACATAGGAATTAAGGTAGTATGTATGCAAATGTTCCATAATGGTAGATCCTTAATTCCTTATGTCAATCCCAAACAACTGTCAAGCCAAAATCTGAAATCTTTGCGCAGTCAATGATCCATTTGTGTTGAAGGCGTGGGCGAAGAGTTACCCGGAGAACAAGCACGTGAAGTTCCTCGCCGATGGCTCAGCTAGCTACACGAGGGCCCTCGGCCTGGAGCTGGATCTGAGCGAGAAGGGCCTTGGGGTGCGCTCTCGCAGGTTTGCAATCCTGGTGGATGACCTCAAAGTTAAGGTGGCTAACATTGAGGAGGGCGGAGCCTTCACCATCTCTGGTGCTGATGAGATCCTCAAGTCTCTGTGATATGCCTTCATGCTGTTTGTTGCCTCTATTTGAGATGCGCTCGTTTCACTTTTCACTTTGAATAAAAGCGTTTCTTAGCTCTTGCTTGTTTGTTTTGTGTGAAAGAAAGAACACAGTTCTATAAAGTTCCCAAGTGTTTATTTGGTTTACCTGCAAGAAGTTTGTATTGTTGTTTGAAGTTAGTAAAGATCTTAATTTTATGCCACTAATAATGGTAATTTCATAGTATAAAATTAATGAGTTGGTGTAAATGTGAGTTATTTTAGTTCAGATTAGTGCAATCGTTTACCTGCTAGACTGCTTGTGTTGATTTATGTCTGCAATTTTTTTCCGTGTGTTAAGTGTCCCCTTACAAAAGAATTGACGCTAGCAGTCTCTTTCGTTATGCTGGAGCTTCTTCTTTGTTGGCCTTCTGCCTTTCTCGTGCTTCTGCTGGCGCCTTATCAGTGGTTTTAGCTTTTATATGAGATTTTGGTTATTTTGGGCTACGGATGCATGGGTTGATTTCTCTGTGTGTTAGTACTCGATTTTTAAGGGATTCTACTTCTAGAAAGTATGTATAAATATGTATAATTTGAAGTTTTTATTCATAAATTTTCTTGAAATCATCTATGGCATTGATATCTTCTTTTCTTATACTTTAGATGAATCAATTTTGTCTCATTTAGGGAAAATTATTCCATACGGACAACGTACGCAGCGCTGCGTGCGGAATCCGCAAATAACCATCGAATAATCAGCGAATAACCCATAATAACTCAGTGAATAACATTAAAATGGAGCTGCAGAGTTATTGACAGGTTATTAAGAAGTTATTGCAGTGTTATTTGAGCAATAACCTCACAATATCCCGAATAACAGATAAAAGATATAAAAGTGAAACCGCAGAGGTATTGGGGTGTTATTAGGACGTTATTCGTTGGTTATTCGGAATAATACTGCAATAACCTCCTAATAACCTCCCGATAATCCTGCAATACACTATTTCAGAGATTATTCGCTGGTTATTCTAGGATTTCGCACGCAGCGCTGCTTTTGTTGTCCGTATGGAATAATTTTCCCTCATTTAAATGAGTTTCTACATATGGTCATATCATCAGCATACTAATTCTGTGAATAAATAATTTTAAGTTGATTAAAATAAAGCCTATATATTTTCTATAATGCATTTAATTTGTTAGTCCTAATTTTTATCTCCATAGAAATGTTCGCCATCCGGTTCTTTTGTATCTCTGAAACTGAATTAGTAAAATATATTAAAGGCACGTATGTATGTATACATATAATTTTTTATCATGCATTTCAATTTTTAATTTCAAATTATTTAAAATGAGGAATTATGAGACCTTTAAAATTCCATCGAGTCATCAAAAAATTACTGACCTGAACTATTTAACCAATGGCTGTAATTTCTTTCTAGTAAAATATTATAATATACATTGAATTCAATGATTAATATTTTTTAATGTTATTTTGATTATGACAAACTGATATCATACTTTTTCTATTTGAACCTATAATCGAAAATGTTCCATGTTGGAAGATTCACGGCAGTAGACATCCCACATATAATATAGAAATGTAACAGAAGTACACTAGGATTTTCTTACATGCAAAAACCCTTGAAATAGAAGAAACATGGGGTCTATCCAGTCAAAATAATACACTATAAAACTGTAAGTACATAGTACATTTTTCTCTTCAATTAGAGAAGATGAAATTATAATGTTGATACCAATAAATGTGCAATAGTGCTTTAAGTTTAATGGCTGGAATTGAGTTTACAAAATATATAATTTTTAGCGATGATAGTAATAATGAGTTGTAAATGTCATTGATTGGTATAAATATAGTAGTTCACCACAATGTCATATTTGAAACAGTAATAGCAGTTTAGCCATATAGATCATAGTTTGTCAAATAGGTTGTTGTTGTGGGCTACATTAGCAGTTAATTTGATAGGTTGTAGTTGGTCATATACGCCGTAGTTGAAATTTGTAGTAACAATTAGTTATATAGGTATAAGTTGGCTATATATGTCATGATTGATAGCTATGAGTAACATCAATTAACCAAAGACACTGGCATAGTCTGTAGTTGTAATGGCATCGGTTGGTCGTATAGGCAATAATGAATGATTGTAATGACAACAATTGATCACAAGTCATATGGAATTACTATTTTTATTTAAATTCTCTTGAAACAAGTTTTAAATCTATATGCCATCTATGCCGCTAGTATTAAAACATGTTCATTGACTGCTATATTAACTTTCTATATAAACAAAACTTATAATCTATATCATACTGATGTCGGACTAAAACATGGAGACCGATTTTAACCATTGCAAGTTTCTTCCATAATCCAGATTAAGGGTGTAAATGAGTCGAGTTGAGCTTTTTATCGATATTGTGCTCAAACTTAAGTCTACAAATTCGAGTTGGCTTTGTTTATTCTAAAAGAGAAAATATAATATTAATTTAAAACAATGTTATAATAAAATGACAAATAGAATGATTAATTTAAAACTAAGAAATAAATAATAATAAATCACTTACTAAAAAATAAAAAATATTATTTTTTAAATACTTTTAGTTCTTTAATATTAAAATTCTTCACACTTAATGCATTAATATTTTTTAAAACCAACCAGCTCACGAACTAACGAGTCGAGTCAGTTTGGCTTGGTTTATTAGTTGATCAAGCTCAATTCACGAGCCACTTATCGAGCCGAACTCGAGCCAGCTCACGAGTCACAACCCCTAATCCACATGCAGCAAGTTCTGAATTTAAAATGAATCATTTTTTTTATTTGAATTTAAAATAAAAATAGTATCTATAATATATTGTTTTTATCCACACACATATTTGTTAATTTTCTTTACTTTATTTGATCAAAATGCAATTTTTGGTAGATAATTATAATTATAACATATAAAGAGAAACTTCAACCTCAATTATGAGATATATTATGATTATAATTTTTTAAACACCTAAGTTCTTACATTTTTAGTAAATAAATTTTTATTAATGTTCTGTTAGCATTTATTTATAAAAAATTTGAAATATATTTATAATTTTCCAAAAATTTATTATTATTATTTTTATATTAATGCTACTAACCACAGAGGCTGTATATATAAGCACCATTAGCGCACATTTAAGTCTGAAATTGTCATAAATTATTACAATTAACATAAGACTTTCAGTTCATAGAACAGCTACAAACCACTTATCAATAACATGAGATGACTAACCTAAGAAGTAGAAGCCAGTGCCTTCAGACTACGGCTACAATGTCTTCACCTTCAAAGAACGTCAAATCAATTCTCAAGCAATCTTTTGAGCTCTTTCTTATTGACCTAACATACAAAAACAATAGAGTTAAAAGCACAAATCCAACAGCAAAAGTTCAGACTATTAACAAAACACTTTACCTTTCCCATTGCGTTTCTTGGAAGGTCGTCCCATAATAACAGCTTCGTTGGAATCTTAAAACAAGCAAAATAAATATGTGAAAAATTAATTACTGATTATAAGAGATGCGCATCTAACTAAGAACATTGATGAATATGAAATATATACACTCATTTTATGAATTACTGCATAAGAATGATAGCCATAAAGTTCAAAATAGAAAATCAAAATGCAGAACACTTCTTAAGATGTTATGCATGCTAGCTGCAGCTTACGAGCATATTACTGTATTACTTCATGAGGCCAACATGTAACCGACTGGTCTGTTCACTATGGCACATGTAAAAACATTCTATCACCTAATCGTTTCTGTAAAAATGACATAGTTTACCCTATTATTAGTCAGCTCAAAAACATAACTGTGACATCGACATATTTGATATTTCAGAAGCAAAAATTCATTTTAAAACAGAACAAAAGTTCAAATACACTATTCACTTAACAATGAGTATCAAAAGTGCTAAGAAAAATTAAAAAAATAATAATAAAATTACAAGTAAGATGATGATATTATTTTTAACATGAATGCGATGTTAAGTAAAGTCTAGAGTTAAGTAGAACATAGTAGGAAAAGAAGGTTGGGACAGTAAACCTTATAAGGCGCTAGTCTCTCCTTTGACCACTCCTGCAGCTCCTCCAAGCTAATAGCTGCTTTTAACTCTTCATTACTTACTTTCTTATCGCTTTCATGAGTCACAATTATTGCACACACAATCTCCCCATAATCCTTGTCTTGAAGACCCAAAACACAACACTCAGAGACAACTGGATGCTGAAAAAATCAATTCAAAAAAAATAATAATAAATAAAACTTCTTTTATATTACAAATAGCAAATGAATTTGAGGTGTGCAATTTCACTAATATGATGATCTTCTCTATTTGTTATTAGAAAATAGATGAAACTTATTCTAAACATAATTTATATAAGTTCACCCCATTGATGGTTTGTCATATTGTTGTTGATATAGATTTCACAATAGTTTGATTGTAGAGAACTGCAACATTAACACATATGCTACCTTGACAATGCATGAATAGGAGTATTTAACTTTTTTTAAGTTAAAATGGTAATATTTTTGATGTGATATGAAAGATTTGGATGGGTATAAATGCAAAGGTCAAATTTAGGTGTTAATATTGTAAATACATATGATTCGGGTTTAATGATAAGCACTTGCCTCTAAAAGTACGGCTTCAATCTCCAACGCCGATAGCTTGTAACCTCCGACTTTCATGATATCAGCATTAGAACCTGAATCATACATATATATTTAATACCCCAGGAAGACGAGAAGCAAAAAATAATACATAATTGCAACTTACCTCATTTATTATTTAACTACAAAAAATGTGCTACGACAATATACAATTATACGGCACGAAAACAAAAGACTTATGAAGAAGCATGCAAAATGAAAGTTTGGGGTGGGCTCACATTCATTCATCAAAAAGAGTTTACAAACAAGGGGCATTTAGACACATACCACTTAATCCCTATGCATTTACATATCTAACACCTAAATTTCACTTTTTGTTCCATTTATACCACCCAAAACATTCATAGTACATAAAAAATACCACTATCTTAATTTTCAAAAAGTTGAATACACCGTTTCATGCATAGATATGGTGGCATATATATAAATATGTAAATACATAGAAATTGGGTGATATGTATGTAGATCTCCGCCAACAAAATCACGGACAGACATGCAGGAAATTAAAGATGCATGATTAAACATCCTGATCGCATAAATAAACTGAAGTTAACGACTAACAAATGTCTGATCATCTTTAATATAACGAAAGCACACAGATAATACTGCAGAAATTTCAATGCAATGGCACACATTAATATGTTAGAAGGAAAGGAGCAGACAAGCAGGGTAGCTAATCATCGCATTCATTGGCTCATCTGATACTAAATCATGTTGCTGTCTCTTCAAGCACATTAACACATGAAAATGACAATTATTAATGGTCTAAGACATCGTAAAAAAAATTAAGGGACATTTACATTCGTATCTCAAAATTCTTATCTATTTACATATCTAACATCTAAAAATTCATATTTATATGCATACCACTGAGTTTTTTAATATCAGATGAAAAATATCACTATCACTACCTTTCTAAAGATAAACCTTTTTCAAGCATAGGTTTGTAACACCAAGAGTGTTAGATATGTAAATACATACGAATTGTGGGGTATGTACGTAAATTACCGTAAAATTAGGTATGATTTAGCAGTTAAGTGGCACCATTGATTGAACAAGGTTCATGAATAAAAATTTTCGAAAACAAAAATTGGACCAAAATGGGTCTTAAAACCATTGAACATGCTTTGATATCAGTGCATCATAAGGTTTAATTGATTACACATGTATCATACTAATATGAGTTATATCAAAGTAAGGTTTTAAGATCCATATAGAACAAAATTTTCAGAATATTCATATAAGTTCTCTGTTACAATTTACAATCTCAAAATTTAAATAGTCTAATGCCTTGATGTACTCAACATATTAATAGAAAAAATCACAATCAAGCTTGTGTAAGTAGATCTAAATCATGTAAATTAAACGCGGGTTACACTCCATCTTGCATCTATATCACATATATCATCTGTAGCGCAGGTTAAGCATATAAATAGCACGCTTTGATTACCAATAAAAAAGAAAATTTTGTGTACATTTTTAAACAATATTGTGCTGCCATATAAAGTATCAAAATGATCCATGACTCGTGGCAGAAATTTTAATCCGAGAGTCTACAAAAGTGCCAATTTAGTTCCCAAGCTCTTAATGGGAGCTAAAATAATACTTCCGGAGATTATTTCAACTCATATTAAAAGAGTCTGAAGGATAACTTGATACTTCTATAGACCATGAGACTAAAATAGTACAATGAAAAGAGTCGAGGGACCATTTTGACACTTTGCTCTTTTCCAAAATTATTGTGAGCAGCTTGATGCTTCAATAATCCATATCAGAAGAAGGGGAACCTGTTATGTCAGAAATAATGCTTTACATTTTCGATGATTAAGCTTAAAGAGATTCAAACAGAAAAATGATTTGCCATTAGTAATGCATATATATTGCAAAATATCAAAAAGTTAATTGCCTTAGTTTAAAGAAAAATAATAAATGAGAGAAGACTGATTTCTTACGTCCTAAAATAATATGATAACCATCTTCATCCACAGTAGCAGTATCCCCAGTTTTGAAGAACCCACCATCAATGAATGATTCTTTTGTCACCTAGGACGACCATAAGAAACAAAGGAATATTTAGTAGGAAGATTTACACATACAAACCACTTAATTCCTATGTATTTATACATCAAACACTTACTTTTTACATATATGCCACTTTACCCATCCATGAGTGTATTTTATTTTTTAGAAGTTAAAATTGTAGCATTTTTTACTTGATATGAATGATTTGGGCAGTATAAATGTAAAAAAGTTTAGATATTAGATGCGTAACAACATATAAATTGGTGTTATGTATGTATACCCCTATTTATTAACATAAAATGAAAAATTTCTCATTTACAAAAAAAACAAAAAAAAACAAACAAACACCAATCTCTCTCTCTCTCTCTCTCTCTCTTAATTTTTTTTTTTATTTTTCATTTTTAAAAAAATTTTATTTTGGTTTTTCGAAACACTGAAACAAAGTGACAGAAAAGGCAAAAATAAAAAATAGGAGTTGAGGTTTTATAGTTAATTTTAATATGGAGAAATTTCTAGAGGAAAGGAAATATTCAAGTCTGTTTGTAAATAGTCAAAATGCTTACGGACAGTAATATTTCAAGGGGCTTTTACATATATGTCATCCAAAACTTTAATAATTACAAGTTTCATATGAAATTAGAATTCATTATCACTTTTTAATAGTTAAATCCAATTTTTCATCCATAGATAAAGTGCTGTGTGTGTAAAAATGAAAGTTTAGATGTGAGATAGGTAAAATTCATAAGAATATATAATTTTCCTTATTTCAAAATGTAATAGACTGATTTGTGCCCTTGCGAGGCAAAACTTATTTTATATCATCCGAACATTTGCATCTTCTGCAATTTCAAAATTTTCTAGTGGATCAGTAATAATTTCAAGAATCAAGCAATAGCCATCATGAACCCTCTGAGAGTTATAAATATACCTACACAAAAAATTAGCAAACATAAAACCATGCGTTGGATTGTTATGATTTTTCAAAAAATTGGCTTCCAGAAGTCCATAATCAATATGATTCCATATCGACAGAAATAACTAGAGACAGTAAGAGTCTCATGTGGGAAACAGAGTTGCATGGGGCAGTAAAAAAAGTATTTTAGAAGAAACAAAGCAAGAAATATTATAAAGTTTCAAGAGAGAAAATGGCCCATTTTGTTTGGCCCCCAAAATCGGCAAACATGTGCGGAGCAGGACGATTCCATTCCTTATTTTTCCTGAATGGGAGGATTTTGTTAGACCAGCCCCTGCAGCACCATCTGTCTCGTGCTCCACTGAGTCGATGCCGAGCTCGCCATATAATTTAAAGGCTTATGTTAGGCGCAAGACTAAAAGGACAATTTAGTCATTAATTAGTTTTTATTGTGGGGTATAAATAGGGCTTGATATGTTTAAGGTTAGGTTATATGATTTTTGTCTTGAATCTTAGGGCTAGAGTTTGGGGAGAATTGCTTACCTCTCAAATTGTAGGTTCATCTATGTATTATGTACTGTATTGTTTGATTTCATATCTGCAGAATAAAATCTGTTACTTCTGCCTTAAATCCTGCTGAAATTTGTCTCATTCCCATTAAACTGGTATTAGAGCATTCAAGGCCATTGCTCTGCTACATTGGAATTTAAAGTTGCCCTCTCCATCTCAGTGATGGTCTCGAATTCATCTACCTGAGTCGTGTTCGTGACCAAACCTTGTGATATAGTCACAAGTCGAGCTAGCTGGGAAACCAATCACGAGATCGCGGCGAAGAAGAGTTCCGTCGTTGTTATCAATAACCATCTTGGGATCAATGGCGGCTAAGAAAGTAGAAGCTTTAGAGGAAAAAGTAGAGGGAGAAGTAAGACAAATTAGAAATGAATGAAGAAGCGTATCTCATCCATAAAGGGGTGGTTCTTGTCCATAGAAGGGAGATTCACAACCCTAGAAAAAATAATGAAGAAGATCATGAATTTTCATACAAACCTGCCACCACGTGCCGCAGGATTGAGCATATCTCATCCATCAGAAGGATTCGTGTGTCATAAAGGAAGCATTGCCTCCTTAGGCGGATTTGGATACATAAGATTGATTGAAGAAATCGAGAGCGGACTCGAGCAGCAGCACTTGGAAGGAATAGTGAAGCATCAAGATGGCTAGAACGAGTGGCAGCGGGCAGAACGAGACGACTTGCAATTCGGGGCTAGAGAAGATCAATTCAAAGTATTTCAGCTTGGAACAGGGAACCACTGTGGGTAGGTACCCACCCAAAGGTTGCATCCAACTACGTCGGTGCCTTTTGTTGCGGCAACCTTCTAGGTGGAAATCAATTTAGAAGACTATGGAAATGGGCAAGCTAAACAGATGGAAGAAAAAAAATCAACATGGAACCCACGCTTCATGGGTGAAACGAACTTCGGCCAAGGAAATTGATGAGAAGACTCACGCAAAAGAAAACTAAAGACGACAACCTCTAAAAGAGAGGATGCTTATAGTTGGGTTTATCATGTGGAGAGATACTTTCCTATTAATGGGCTGAAAGAGGAAGAAAATTTGATTGCGGCGACCTTGTGTTTCGAAGGGAATGCACTAGCTTGATATCAATAGAGAGAATGTCAGCCAATCATAACAAGAGAAGAATTCAAAAACTGATTGTTGGAGCATTTCAGAACAAGGTGAGAATGGGACTTAAATGAGCAAATTTTCGAATTGGACCAGGAAGGGCCTGTCATGAATTATAGGGAGAAATTTGAAATGTTATACAATCACTCGAGAAGAATTAGGAAGGAGAAGGTTGAGGCCAAAAATATGAACAACGCTCATCTGCTGAGATCGCGAGAATTTGGGAAAACTATGGAATTAGTGCAAGTTGTGTAAGAAAAAAATGCAATAAAATAGGCTAATAGGAGTAACACAAATTAATTGTCATACTGAAATGTTACAACCATGATGATACCAAACTGTTGGACTCCAGAGGGAGACAACACGGGATTAGATAAATGGGCCATGATTCGGGGCGAAATTCAAATATCTTATAGAGATAGAGACTCGAAAGAGGCAAGCCAAGAGTTATATTTTTGGTGTGATGAAAAATTTGACCCAAAGCATCATTGCAGGGATCAGACCTTATAGATTCCACAATGTGAGATGCGGAGACAAGAGATGAAGAAACAAAGGAGGTTGTGGTGGAGGAAGAACACACTCACTTGGGTGTGACAAAAGTCTCATCGAACTCGATGGTGAGGTTAACACTGAACCACAATATGAAACTTCGGGTACATCATAAAGCAAAATATAATTATATTTGTAGATAATGGGGCCACCCACAATTTCATCTCTACTCAAGTAGTAAAGCAATTAGGACAAGATATGGTTGCATAGGAAGTTTTAGAGTTATGATGGGTAAGGGACAAATGGAGAAGAGCATGGGAGTTTGTAAAGAGGTGATTTTAAGATTGCAAGGTATTCGGGTGTTGAAGAATTTTTTTTCCCTTAGATTTAGAGAGCACTAACATGATATTGGGTATGAAATGATAGTAATCCTTAGAAGAGACTAAGATGAATTAAAAACTCCAGACTATAGAGTTTCGGGAGGTAAACAAGATGGTAGTGCTTCACGGTGACCTTAATTTGTGCAATACCTAGGCCACACTCAAGACCATGGTTAGGGCAATACATAACGCATATTTGAGATTCTTGATCAAGTTGCATAGCATGGAAGCGACATGATACATAATTGACAGAGATTCCCACATAGATCCCCCATTCGGATTGCTGCCTCAGAGGGAACATGATCATACAACAGACCTGAGACCCGGGTTTCTCCCATCAGTGTTCTCCCACACTACTACAGCCCAAGGACGAGATCGAGAGATTGATCTGAGAGATGTTGGGGGTCGGGATCATACAACCTGGTGTGAACACCTTCTCTAGTCCAATCTTGCTATTGAAGAAGAAGATGGGAGTTAGCATTTCTATGTGGATTATTGAGCACTGAATAAGGAAACAATACCAAACAAATTTCTCATCCCAATTATCGATGAGTTGTTGAACGAATTGTTTGGGGTTGTGATATTCTCCAAGATTGACTTGAAGTCGGTATACCATCAAATTCGGATGGGATCAATGGATGTCTCAAGACTGCATTTCAAACTCATGAGGGTCACTGCTCATGAGAGCCGCTACTCATGATGGTCGCTGTGAGTTTATGTTTGTCATTCGGGCTCACCAACACGCCTACTACATTTCAATCACAAATGAACAAGGTTTTTTAATCTTTCCTTCGAAAGTTTGTGTTGGTGCTCTTTGATGATATTCTAGTGTACAACCGTTCCTTTGAGGACCACATTGATCATTTGAAGATGTTGATGGTACTCAGTGAGCACTTGCTCTACACTAACATAAATAAGTGTTTGTTTGCCCAACCAAATGTGAAGTACTCAGGACATGTGCTGTCGGCTGCAAGGATGTCGACAAATCCATAGAAGGTGGCAGCTATGTCGACTCGGCGACTACCTAAGACCTTGTAATACCTGAGTTAACCCAAAATAATAATAAACAAACAAATACTATTACTGAAAAGGCTAGATTGTTACAATTAACACACTGAAATGGAAAAATAATAATAGATACACACCAACGTAACAGGTTGCATCCCAAAGGGGTGATGAAAATTTAGATGGATTGAAAGAGAGGTGATTGGTTTTAGGAGGTAAGCTAGAAGGTTGCAGTGGAATAGTAGGTGGAGGTAAAAGGGATGGTTCAACTGCAAGTAGGTAGGGAAGAAAACAAAGATGTCAAGGTGGCTTGTTGTTGGGAGAGGTGATGGTAGAGGTAGAGTGGCCTACAGCCGGGATGGCAGGGAAAGGAAGGTGGTCAAAGGTTGGATGGTTGTCTAGAGGTGGGAGGAAAGGGAACCGGAGGCGGGAAAGGCAACCGGCGGCAAGTGGAAGGAAAGGGAACCGTAGGTAGGAAATGCAAAAGGACAACAAGGAGGGTTGTTTGGTAGTCTTTATAAAAAGAAGGGAAGAAGATGACAAACAAAAGGAAGGTTGCAGATGAAGGAAAATAGAGGATAATCACCACCTCAAAATGGGATACAATCGGAACACTACTCATTCTTTTATACAACCCTAGGAGGGGCATTAGACACCGACGACTGTTCCAATAGAAAACATATGATAACTAAAAATCTAAAATACATGAGGCAAATATACAAGCCCTAGATAATTAGTATTGGGACAATTGTTGAGAGAAGAGTCAGATGGCTCTTCATCTGCCTAGACCGGTCGATCTAGGTGTTGTAACTAGGAGGGGAATCTTGTGCCCATCATGCCCGCGCCAGTCTCCCAGGGTTGAGGGAGCTTCGACGAAATCTATCGAAGTTTCTATCTCCTCATAGTTTGGAGTCATATCAGGCACATTGAAATAGCCCCCTGAGGTTGGAGGGTCTTCGACTATGTTGATATGAGCATCTGGATCTCATGACAGTTGCACTATTCAACTAAACACCTGAGAAGCTTTCTCCACTTGCAAATAACCATCCATATCAGTTCAATCATCTGGGGCTACTCTGATGAACTGAACTGGGAATTCATGCCCAAGTATACTCTGCGGGATCTTCTAAAGATAGTCCAAGTTTAGCTCAGCCCTAATGTGTGGACAGACTGCACTCCCCCTAATAATGGCGGGTCTGACGGCCAACCGCCAGTCAAGATATCATGAAACTCTTTATGTAGTGGTTCCCTTGTGTCTAAAATTGGCTCTTCATGTCTCGCTATCCTCGATCATCACTAAACCTAATCCCACCGGCGCTTCTCCGCTGATAAGAGAACTTGTAATCTCAGTTTCGTAGAAGGTAGAAGAACTAAACGCTTTCTGTCCTTCGTGAATAAGTAGGTTTTCTTGAATCCATCATGCAAAGTTCGGGGATCATACTGTCACGGTCTCTTCAACAGAATGTGATAGGCATTCATGGGCACCATGTCGCACTAAACATGATCTTGCAACTGATTCCCAATAAAAAACTCCACAAGGCATCTTTTATTAATGCTTGACTCTATTCTCCTTCAACCACATCAGAGAATACATCTTGAAGTGCCTCTGACTCGTAAGGCTCAACTTGTTCACCATCTATGCTGACGTCAAATTCTTACTACTTTCATCGATGATGAGGCTATACACATTTTCCTTCAATGTGCACCTAATTTAGAATATATTATGATGAAGCCATTTCTCCCTCATAGTCTCAGTCTAAAGGAAACGTCGAATCACAAATATCTCGCTCTCATCCAATGGAAGCTGGTACTCCCCAGCATGTTCTTCAGCTGCATCCTTGCTCACATCCTCCACTACAACCTATTCGATGAATGAGACAACTATGATTGTCTGGCAGCTAAGTGTGATGTGTCCATTTACATGGCACCTGAAGCATTTCCTGGCTGGAACTTCATTAGGCGTGCTACTCTTCTTAAGCTTCTTCTCACTCTGAGAGGCTTTGTCATTTTCCTGATCAATTTTCTTAACTCCCTAGGTGTGTTCCTACTAATATCTCTAGCTGTAGGTGACTGTCTGAATGGAGCCAAGTACCTACTCTGCTTTTGTTGTCTCTCCACCTTCAGTACTAAGGTCTGAACATCCCTCAACGTCCAATAAATTAGCTGGACCACGTTGTTGATAGAGGACTTGAAGCCTCCCAATTATCTTACTATCATGTGCTCTTCTGTCTCTATCAGCTCATATTTAAGATTAAGTTGCATAAATTCCTTTGTATACTCCAATGATAGTTCCCTCTGTTGCAAGTGGTAAAGCTTCAAGAAAATAACCTAGTCACAGTGTAGGGTAGGTACTATATCTGCATCGCCTTCTTTATTTTTTCCCAAGAAGTGATCTTGTCCCGTCATCTTCTCTGTCTCTCTCTATTCAGATTATCCCACCACAATGAGGTATTTTTCTTTGGCAACGAGCTTCACCTTTCTATCATCTGGCACCTCTTTGTACTCAAAGAACCTTTCGACAGTCTGTAACTCAGTGAAGTCATTCAGATTCATTCTTCCCTCGAAATCTAGTAGATCCACTTTCACTCATAAATATTTATCCTTCAATAGGCATTTTCTCTCCCAACCTCCTCAGATATTGAATCCCAAAGCATCATAGTCAATTCTCCACTTCATTGAAATCTTCCCTATGGAAGGGATTCAAATGTCCTTCTCGCTCTCCTCCTACGAGTTGACTATCTCTATCGACGGTGATCTCTCCGTGGTCCTTTCCTCAATTTCATCAAACCATTAAAACACTTAGTAGAGTTGTCGTTGTATCTCTTCTATAGTAAACTCCCAATCGGCGTCCGACACTCGTCTCCTCAGGTGGCATGATTAGGTTTAGGTAGGTGGGATAGTGTATATGGGTGTGATGTTGGGCGAGAAGGAAAATTTTTGGGTTCGATAGGGAGGGGGGTTTAAAGAACCCCGGGATAGGACTAGGGTTAGGCTAGCTTTGACTCTAAATGATAACGAAGTTAACCGAAATAACTATAAATAAATAACTATTATTACTGAAAAGACAAATAGATGGTCAGGACCAACACATTTGAAAGAGAAAAATAATAATAGACACAAAACCAACCTAATTAAGGTTGCATCCCGGAGAGGTGGTGGACGTTTAGTTGGATTGGAAGGGAGGCGACTAGTAGAAGGAGGAAAGGTGGAAGGTTGCTGTTGAATATTAGGTAAAGGTAAGAGGGGAAATTGGAGTACAAATGGAGGGAATTGGGCTGCAGTGGGCTTGCAGGTAGGTAAGAAAGCAGGGATGCCAAAGTAGCTTGCGGCTAGGAGAGGTGCTAGTGGAGGCAGGGTGGTCTGCGACTGGGATGGCAGGGGTAAAGAGGATGTTCAGTGGTGGGATTACTGTCTGGACGTCGATGGAAGGGCGGTCAACTGCTGGCTGACTGCTGGTTGGTAGGTGGCAGGAAGGAGAATTAGTAGCTGGAAGTGCAGGATGATAGCAAGGAGGTTGTCCAGTGGTTCCTGCAACAAGGGGCGATAAAGGTGACGAAGGGAAGGTTATGGGGAAAGGAAAGCAAGAGATAATCACGACATTATGAGAAACAACCGTAGCACCACTCACCCTTAGATACATCCCTAGGAGGGAAAGCATGAGACATCGATGTCAGACTTGATAGAAAATGATAAAACTGAAAACCTAAAACTATAAAGCAAATATATAAGCCCTAGATAATTAAAATTGGGTCCACTGATGAAAGGAGTCGCCAAACCCATGGGAGGGAGCTAGTTGGCTCTTCCTTTGCCTGGATCGGTCAGTCCAGATGCTAGAAGCCCCTCACGCACGCATCACCTTGAAAGGGTAAAAATATTTATGCAACTTACAGGATATTATCGAAAGTTCGTGAAGGGTTACAGTTCGACTGTGTGCCTGTTGATGGAGCAATTGAAAAAAGATAACTTTCAATAGAGGAAAATGGCGACCCAAACATTTGAGAAGTTAAAGAAAGCCATGACAAGTGTACTAGTGTCTGCGTTACCTGATTTCAACTAAACATTCCTTGTAGAGACAAATGCTTCAAGCTATGGGTAAGTCGTAGTCCTCATGCAGTATCAACGACCTATCACTTATAGTAGCTAAGTGCTCACAGCGAGAGCCAAAAACAAATCAGCTTATGCGCTTTACATTTAGAAATGACGACCTTATTTATTTGGATGACATTTTATAATATACACAAATCAGCAAAGCCTTAAATTTTTGTTAGAAAAGCGTATGGTGATTAAAAAACATTAAATACGGCTATCTAAGCTATTGGGATACGACTTTCAGATTTAATATTACCCGGGATTAGAGAATAAAGTAGTCGATGCTTTATCGCGATGGCTGGAAGAACCTCAATTGTTGCATTACTAGTTCCTTTGGTTTTAGATTGGGTGGTCCTGATGCAAGAAAGTGAGGCATATTATGAAATAAGCAAGATCTGGTCAAATTTAGTGAATGTCAAGAACAACTATTCCGATTACTCACTGAATGAACAATGAATTTACTAGAGACACTATGTATTACCCCGGAATTCAAGACACATACTGAAGTTATTATAGGAGTATCACGACAATGCTATCAAAGAGGAGCACTCGAGCATGCTCAAAACATACCAGAGGATAATAGTAGATTTGTATTGGGTGAGAATGAGAAAGGATGTTGTGGATATGGTCTTAACGTGTGATGTATGTTGACAACACAAGTACATGGTGTTAGCACATGGGGGGTTGCTACAACCTCTAGCATTACTGGAGAAAGTATGGGAGGGGGAGGAAGTGAAGATGGATTTCATTGAAGGCTTTCCTCGATCAAAAAGATTTACAATCATCTTGGTGGTAATGGACATGTTGAGCAGATACGCTCACTTTGTACCTCTACGTTATCCCTAAGTTGTGTTTATGTTGCCGCTATTTTTATTCTATGGGAGGTTACTGCTTGCAAGGGATTCCAAAATTGATGATGTTGGATCGGGGATTCCAAAACTGATGATGTTGGATCAAGACAAGGACTTCTTGAGTCATTTCCGGAGAGAGTTGTTTGAAATACAAGAGATCATATTGAATAGAAGTACAACATACTACCCACAAATTGATGGATTGTCTAAAGTTGTTAATCAGAGTGTAGAGACCTATTTGCATTGTTTTGTATTGTATCTGACACACTCAAACAGTGAGCTAAATGTCTGCCAAGGGCAGAGTATTGGTACAACACATCGTGTCATACAACTTCTCAAATCACTCCTTTTAAAATCTTGTATGGTTGTGATCATCTCATTTGGTGCATTATGAACACAATACTGCGTTGGCGTTTCTTGTGGATCAATATTAGAAGAGGGATAAGATTTTGGCGGTTTTGAAGTGACATTTATTGAAAGCGCAATAATTTATGAAGAAACAAGCTGACGAACATTGAAGGGATATGCAGGAGATAAAGTGTTCCTAAAACATCGATTCTATCAGCAGAAGATAGTGGCCAAACAAAGGAATGAGAATCTCCTCCTGCACTATTTTGGTCCTTATGAGATCACTGAGCGCATTGGGGCGATGACTTATTATTTAAATTTGTCGCTTTCGTCAACACTCCATCTACTATTCCATATATCGCATTCGAGACACGTTATTCGTGAAAATGTATCCCCTTCTTCACTTCCCCCTACTATGATGATGAAAATTCTATTTTGTTTGCTTGAGTTAAAAGGGGTACACCTGAAATCAACAAGTGGGAAAAAAATGTTGATAATGGAAAAGATTTCTAGATTATAATTCCAAGTGAGAGCCATACAACTTGATCCACAACTTTCTCTTTTCCACCTTGAGAACAACGTGCCTTTTTGGAAGGGAGGTAATGTTAGAACGACACCTACGAAACATCCATGTAGTGCTCCACTGAGTTGTTGTTGAGCCAACCAAATAATTTGAAGACTTATGTTAGGCACAAGACTGCAATTTGTTCATTGGTTGGTTATCATTATGCATTATAAATAGGGCTTAATATGTTCTGGGTTAGGTTATGTGTTTGTTGTATTGAACCTTATAAAGTTTGGAAGAAAATTGCATGCCTCACGAATTGTAAGTTTATCTTTTATATATTTTGGAGTGTATCGTTTTGATTTGGTACCGGTGGAATAAAATCTATTATTTTTTTAGAAATTTGTCTCGTTCATATCATATTTTTCCCCACTCTAGGGTTCCTAGAAGATATTTAGGAAGCGATTTTTTGCGGGATGATGACTGTAGAATAGCAAGGGAACAAAAATAAATGTGACGTTGGCGGCCGTCCTACCTGAAACCAACAAAGAGAGCTTTGAAACGATGATGTAGAGCTCGAGGAGGATCCACCACATGTTCACGAGCAATATACATACAAACCACTTGCAATAGCAAATTGATACAAAACTCCCAAGAGCATAAAATAGAGAACAATATCTCTAAACACAATAATAATGTCTCTCAAGAACAAGAAATAAAAAATATATATAAATAGTTCCCTCTAAAAAATTAATTATAATTAAGGAAATATTAAATATGAGCCCACATGGGGTTGACACAAGCAGCAGGTCAGAGAGTCCCACAATGGAAGATTCTCACGGGACTGAATTTGCACTTGCATCGTCCCGCGATCATGGAATTAAGAAAACCCTATGATTTTTGTGATATTCCACTCCACTCCGCACTTTTCCACGCAATGTTGAGCTGCTCAGTTGTGATTCCGTTGAGTTAGCTCCTACATCGTTCTCCCCGACCAAGAGAAGCTTCTTCTTCTTTGTAGGCTATTAGATTGATCTACCACCATAAAAAATAATTGCACTATTGTGGTTGAGGTAGCCCCACTATAAAGTCTATAGTCACTTCCACCAAAGACAACTATGAAGCATGTATTTCCTTCCAAAATCTGTACTGATAGAATAAAAAAACAATCTTTTTCTAGGATAAACAGAGCTTGAACTACATATGAACGAGTATTCCCATGAATCAAATCTCGAGCCATTAAGTTTATAATTTGCTTATCCCACTTTTCATATTTGGCTAGGCGCAACTATTAAACGAGTATGTCTGAAATAATCAACTCTGAAATGAAATATATAGCAGGTTGGACCATTGACAATGGTGGCAACCCAATAGGTAAACTGTTAGTTAGGGCATTCGAAAATTCTCTCAACTGGAGCTGCACCTTTTCTGGTATTAGCTCATCAGCCCCAGTGCCTTCTAGGACAACCAATGTTAGTCCTATTAGAGTCTCTCTTATGGACTCAACTTAAATCATTAGAAAATCTCCCTCATATGATGGTAGCCCGTACTACTCTCCATTATATTCCTTTGGATCGTCACCCATTGCCTCCTCCATTGCTCCTATTCAATGAAATACATTACCCTCTTGTTCAGGAAATCAGGCACAGTGTGCCCAAAACCATGGCACTTAAAGCACTTTCTAGCTGGCACAGATCTGAGAGTGATGGTTGTCTCTACTTATTCAACACTGGTTATTCCTTGAGTGGGGTCTCGCTAGAATGTTCCACTAAATGTACTCCTACTCACTAATCTCGCAGTTGACTCTGCCTATGATTTGATTTTAGTTTAAATGAATTTTGAATATTGTAAAAAAGGAGTGTGCATTTGGTCAACTCAAAAACTTCCTTCGACTTCTTACTTTGACCTTCGACTTCTTACTTTGACCCAATCTAAAACCCACTTTGCTTTCTTGCTTTCCTCTTCAGTCTACCACTCATGTACTAGAAGGTGTGAGTGGGTTCAAATAAGATTTTTTTTTATTTATTAATCATCACATTTTAGTTTAACCGAATTTTTTTAACCAAATCAATAATCAAAATCCAAATAAATCCTATTTTAACCAAAACAAAAACTATCATTTAATAAACTAAACAAAAACCAGCCATTTATGCATAATTTCGTTCAATTTTTCATTTAAACTGGCAAATGCACATCATAATAATACATTTGCGACATAAATTAATTGATCATTAAGTATTATAAAAAAAAATTCTTCAAATCTTGCATGTGTAGTTAGCTGAAAATTCTTCAAGCACTATGACAATAACTGTTGAGGAAGAGTTTCCTTATACCAATGTGAGGCTAGGTTCTTCGTTTTAGTTGATTTCTAACTTTGTTCGTACATTAAATTATTTAGCCACTTGTTTATCATTGTGATTAAAATTTTATCAAATAAATACGTGTCCAATTTTTTTCGAAAATTTAAGTCAAATGCCGCGAAATTTCATCTCTGTTGACTATTTTTCTTGTAAAATTTTAAATGGTGGAATAAAAAGTTATTGTTGGCGTAAAAGAGGCATGTTTCTTTTTTTATATTTAAAATGATTGATTTTTGTAAATTTAAGAAATGGACAACCTATGGATTATAATTTTTATGTCTTTTTATTGTGCATCTCAATGCCGTACATCACTAGAAGTATGAGCCTACAAAGAGACAAAACCAGATCTAACCAGTTAAACAATTGTGGAACCACAGAACAAAATGCTTGCAATTCGTAGAAGGTGATTCATCATTTCTAGAACACCCATTTAATGCGTAACAATATAAAAGGCACAACAAGTAGATAAGTTAAGTGTCTACTGTCTGAAATCCAAGAAGGGAATAAAAGTTTACATATTAGACTAAGGATTGGTAAATCTGGGACTTAATTAAAAAAAAAAACCCCTTAATGAAGCTCTTAGATAAGGAACATTCACAATATAAGCAACTAAGAGATTGTTTGGGATCAATTTTATATTTTATTTTCTAGTTATGTTTTATCTTTTGTTTGTTTTTTATTTTAAATTAAAACATCTTTGATGTACTTATATCGTTGTTTTTAAAAACACTCTAAACACGGGCAGCTTGGAAACACTTTTGATATTTGTTTTCCACTTTTTATTTTCATTATATTTTGTCTATATTTTAAATTGAAATAAAATATATTTGGTAAATCATAACATTTTTAGTTATTTTTAAAAATACTAGAAATAACTTTTAGATATTTTAAGTGTTTTTCAAAATAAACTAATTTGTTTTTTTAAAACAAAATAGAAATGTGAAGAAAATGCAATAAACAAGACATATTTTTAAAATAAAAACAAAAACAAAAGATAAAAGTGATTCCAAACAAGCCTTAAGGTGCCCAATTAGTTAAAGCTCCAAATAGACAGCAACAAACTCCCTAAAGAAAACCTCGATCAATTAATTAGGTAAGTTATTGAAACAAATAAATATGAGGGCCAAAATCTCTCAATTATATAAAACTAGAACTTTAAATATAAGTGCAATTTTCCAGTAGCATTCTGGTGAAAAGATGATGAAAACAGGAATCAGTAACATCTAAATCTGTGAGACAAGACGGTTTCTTCTGCAAGCATGTACCTTAGGTTGTTTCCAATATTCTTTGAATAAGGAAGGGCTTCGTACACAAAGTTCTCCAACTCCATCTGTGTTATTTCCATCTTCTCCTATTATCTTAACCTGAAAACAAATTACAGAAAGAACATAAGCTCTGATACCAATCCAACATATGCCTCACCAGATGAAATCTCATAACATATAACATATACATAAATGCACTAGTTAATTAAACAATTTCTACATTTCAAAAGATTATGCAAGTTCTCAGATATGACGCAAAGAGATTAGTTAGTCTCATGCAGATTTTAAGGATGAATTTTACGTTTGTTGTATTATCCTGCATGCATAGCGCAAAAAATGAATCTGGGAAATTTTTCTACGCAAATGACTACAAATTTTATTTCCATATCATAACCAAATTGGATGTAAATATAATTACCCAACAATCTTCAAACTGACTCGAACTTGTCAACTGAATTCTACTTCTTGAAATCTTAATTAAAAAAACTAAACAGAACACACGCCTATCAAGGACATCCAGTCTGAGAGACTGCATTTTAGAACAGATCAAGCACCTTACATATGAAACAAGCAGTAATGACATTGCAACTTTATACCTTAACAGACTGCAGAATCAACTACTTCAATCAAATATTAGGTAAATAATAAATACCAATAAAAAAATGACAAGAAAAGAATCCGACATCATTCTAAGGTTCTAGAAGGTGTTTGAGGATCGGACCAACAAGGGAGATATATTACAATAGCAAAAGGAAGAGAATACGCAAAGCTGGTGGAGATTGGAAGGGATTAAGGGGTGCTCTCCAGGATGAGACAGCAGGTGGCAAAGAAATCGACAATAATGGCGAGGCACAAAAGCCAAAACGATCCACCATGTAGTCCAGAACATGCTACAGGCATACCACATGCACAAGAACAAAGGATACAATACTCCTTATGGTGGAAATCAGATAAAATAATCTCTGAATGCATAAACCAGAATCATGAGTCCTGAAAATAGGAATCAACAACTTATTTATATGTTCCAAAGGAAAATAACCCCAATAATAGGGGGCTGGGATTGCTTGATTCAGTCCCTCCCTGAACCGGTTCAACTTCTCGGTCTGCTTGGGGGCGGACAGCAAGAACACCCATGTCAGGATCACTCCCTGGTGATGTACACAGCTTCAAATAGCAGCCATTTATCAGTGAACAAAATTAAACCCAATAGAAAAAATAAACTCAGAGTGTGCATATGCGGGGACAATATGCTCCAAAGAAAAACAGGTGGTAACTTGTCAACAAACATTTATCGGTTTTATAAGTGCCAAGAAATTTGGCCTAAAACTAATTGGTGTAGGAAGGAGAGATTCAAGGGGATCTGCTAGGTTCCAAGCATACACAAAAAATTTCAAGCTTGGAAAGTTGAAGGCATAATTAAGCAAGCAGCCAAAAGAAGAATCCAAGACAGCATGAAAAGCAACCACCTGAAAGAGGAATGAGAAGATTAGATTCAAATGTCAAAGGCAACTCAACTGCCTCTAAGTTCTTAGCCATAGCTTGTATAAGGTAGGGCTTATCTTTCTTCTAATGATAACGAAGCTTAATTGTCATCTTTCAGCAAAGAATTTTGATTCAAAGGATAGTAACTGATATAGGGATTTTTATAGTCTAAATTCTCTGATTCAAAACTAACAATGAGATGCGTAAAATGAAACACACAATTCCAGATACTAGTTCACAAGCCTTCAATTTAAAAAACTATTCATTCTATTAGAATAATCACAGCTATTCCTAGTCGTTATTAATATGCAGATTTTTGTATTAAATCTGTATTATTGACTTTTATTCATGCAATATTTCTTTCCTATTTCCCTTTATTCTGTTTTTATTCCTTTCTTGAGTGTCCCTTATAATAGGGTTTATATACTCCTCTTTATATCAATAATACATGCTGCTCTACTCCAATATTTCAACATGGAATTAGAGCATCCCCCAAAAGATGAATCGGAAGTTGTTGTCACCTTTCAAAACTTCTACACATTCATTTTGACCCAATTCAAAACTCCAATTCAGGTCTTTTGGATCGACAATGATCGTGAATTTTTTAACTCTATTTTAGGTGAATTTTTAATAAGTAAGAGCATCCTTTACCATAGCTCATGCACGGATATTCCTCAACAAAATGTGGTTACCGAGAGTAAAAACCGACGTCTCATCGATGTTGTTCGCTCCATTATATTTCAATCTAATATTCCAAAATATTTTTGGAAGGATGTCATACTGCCTGTCACCTATCTCAAAGTCACCTCAAAAATTCAAAATTTCCGAATTCACAACCTTCAAACCCCTTTAGTCTCGATGTCATGTTTTCCTGCTAATAAGGTCTTCTCCACTTTATATCCAAAATATTTGGTTACACGACCAACACTGCCCCCACTCAGAGTAAACTTGATCCAAAATCTATAAAATGTGTCTTCCTAAGGTACTCTGCCACTCAAAAAAGATATCAGCGTCTTGACCCTATCGCAAAGAAAATCTATGTGAGTGTCGATGTCTCTTTTTTTGAAAGTGTTCCCTATTTTCCAAACTCGACCTCAAGTGAGGGGGAACTAGAATTCTTGGGCACTTTTCCTTATCCTACTCCTGTGGATGTTTTCCCCATTGTCCCTGCCACCGAAGAATCCCCTGTTCCCTTAGTTCCACTATCTCCTCCCACTTTTCGTGCCTATACTCGGCGCACTCGTTCTGATGCACCTACTCTGGAGTTTACTACCTCCTTGCAGGACCTTGAATCCACACTTGGCAACATCCCCAGCACTATTACTCAAAATGAGGAGAGTTCCCCGAGTAAGGTACACAATCGAGCATGCTCTCCCTATTCCATAACAAAATAAATCTTTTTCCACAGTTTATCGCTGACCAACAAAGCATTTGATAATGTCTAGACAGATCATCAAATCCCAGCTACTATACGTGGGATCCAGCCTGAAAAGTCGCAGTAATGGAAGAGAACAATTCCCTTCGACAGAACCATACGTGGGATGTAGTAGATATTCCTCGGGTTAAGAAAGCAGTGGGATGCAGATGGATTTTTAGCATTAAGTTCAACTATAATAGATTCTTTTAAAGCAACAAGACATGGTTGGTCGCCAAAGGGTACTCACTGACCTATGAAGTTGACTATGATGAGACATTTGCTCATGTGGCTAAGTTAAACACCATTCAGGTTCGGTTAGGGCAGTAAAAAAAGCTCGTTATTCGCGAACAGTGCATGTTCGACTTGCTAGGGAGTTCGTGTTTGATTCGTTCGATAAGCAAATGAGACGAACACGAACAATTTTTTTTCGTTCGGTTTATAAATGAACCAAAAACGAAAAGTTCTGCGTTCAATCGTTATTGTTTGAAATATAAAATAATATAATATCATTATATATAAAAAAATTATCATAATTTAAAAACAATTATATGCTCTAAAAATTTATCATATTTAGAGAAATTAAATCCTATAAATTATAATATATAATAAATTATTAATAATAATATGTTAATATTAGTTGTATAAATATTATATATTTATATAATATAAGTTATATAATTTATATAATATATTAATATACTATATATAAACAAAAAAAAAAAAACCTAAGCCCTTTTACCCCAACCGACCTCTCCTTCCCTTCTCGAAAGCTTTAGGTTTCGACCGCCTCCCCTTCTTCGGATTCTTCTCCTTCTCCTCTCAAAATCGCGAAAAGCTTTTTGCCACTAGAGCTTAGGGTTTGTTGTTTGTGTTCGTTCTCTAATTTCTACTTCTATTTGTCTTTGATAAAGTTTGTTTGTCCTCGACGAGTCAGCGACTCAGCATTGGATCGACTGCTCGACATTCTTGTTTGGTTGCTCAATATTCTTGCTGGTTGCTTATAACGCCACCGATGTGTCATCTTTGAGTATATTTTCTAATATTTCATATTTATCTTCAGGTTCGCCTCTTAGCTTGAAATTTTTATATTTCTTTTAGATTTATTTGGTTTTTTTTAGTGAACTTAGTTTTTGAAGTTTTTGGGAGTGAAATCCTGCATTTTGCCTCTAGATCTGAATTTTTTATGGATGAGATCTGATATTATGATTTTGTTGTGAGCCGTGCTTCAACTATTATGCATTTGTGCTATGATTCATACAGGTTTAAGCATTACTTTCATAAAAGTTTAAGCATTTGTCCCGTGAGTTTGACTATCGCTTAAAATTACTTGGAAAAATATGAGACCAAGCAATTGAAAATCTGTAAGCATCCATTCCAGTATCAATCATGAGCTACACATCTTCCTGCATCAAATATTCTACACTATTTAAATAGTATTTACTTTGCTTTTCTCCTTAATAGAGCAAATTGATACTAAGCTTGATCTCATATCTGTGATATTGATCAACAACAACATCAGTATTGTTTAACTCTATGACCTTACCTGCAAATTAGAAATAAAATCGTTCTTTTTAGAAACTTCCAAGAGACATTTACACACATACCACATAATTCTTATTTAGTTACATATGACATATCTAACATTTAAACATTCTCGTGTTGCTACCACTATAGATCTCACTGTGGTGTTGATTGCGAAGTTTTACCGATGTAATTTCTCATATATCATCCAAAGATGTTCACTCCCAGAATCATTTTTATTTTTTAATTTCTATTTTTTGTTTTTCATTTTGTTTTATTTATGTTTTGATTTGAAACAAAATATGCTTCACATATGTGATTGAGATAAAATTGTTTTAAAATACAAGCATTTCAAAAACTATATATTTATTATCTATGAACATGTGATTATCTTAATATTGCTTATTCTTGCACATCCATTTTTGTGCATTTTGATCTTTATTTAATGCATTTGCCTTAATAAAAATAGGCATGCCCTTTTAGTCTTATGAAGCATAAATGCTCCTAATGAGCTTTATTCAATTCAATTAGGCTTGCAAACAAATATAGTAGTGCTGAGCCAGAGACAATTGGAGCTTGACCTCATTAACCAGAAGCAAGTTAAAGCTCGGCTCAAGCTCATATCACAAACTATTGTGGCATGAATTTGCAATTTCTTTGAAAGACATCCCTGCTGAAACATTTAAATATATCTACCCTCATTCATTTAAACTTGGGTTGTAACTTGAATTTCTACGTTGATGGTGAATATCACTGTAATGGGCTAAGTATCCGTGTTGATAGACTACCCTAGGGGTAAGTGCTTTGAGCTTCGTAGTTTTGTGTGAGGAGCTAGCTCAAAAAATTTGATTTGTTGTTAATTTCTATGTTATATTACAATGTTTACATTATAAAGATTTTGATTAATGTAAAGTACTACCGGTGGAAGAATATATAAATAAAATGTCGAGTGTATTTTTTTTATTTGTAATTTATTTTTAAATTGTTGGCTTATTACTTAATTGTTTTAAAAAAGTGATTTATAGTTTTTAAGAATTTGTGTTTGAAACTTTAAATGTATATTTCATTTATAACTTATTTTTAACATTTGTAATAATATGGTTGAAGAATAAATATTATTTTAATAGAGGGATGCTATTTTTTTTTTATAATTAGAGAATTAATAATTAAATTTATTATCATTTTAACAATTCAAACAATACAAACAAATTTGAAAGATTTCGAACAATTTATACAATTTGAATAATTCGAACATTTCAAAAATTTCAAATTAATTTTAAACAAATCGAAACGAACACGAAAAATTTCAAACACTAGCTTATTTCAAACACATTGAATTTCAAACGAACCAAACACGAACATGAGCTATGTTCGTTCGTGTTCGATTCGTTGACACCCCTAGGTCCGGTTATCTCTTGCAGTGAATCTGGATTGATCCTTATTCCAGCTCGATGTCAAGAATGCATTCCTGAATGAGGACCTTACACAGGTTTTTTAGCATAAAAGGTTGATTTTATATCATCAGCTAGCACAAAGAATCAGTTTCAACAGGAATCCAACGCATAAACCAACAAGGTTATAAGAATGCAAACAACACCGCATAGAAAATATGTTGAACCAGAGGATTGGAGCATGGCTAAACAAGGAAACTACATATAGCGAAATTGGGGAAAACAACAAGAACAAACAAATGTAAACTCAAAGGAATCAAACCAAACTATTATGTACTTTAGAGAACACAAACACTTCTCAATAGGATAGACAGAAATAATATGACATCTAACAAAAAATTAGATGAATAGAAAGCTTTGGAATAAAACAGCTAAAATAACACCAAAATTCATAATAACAATATTTACATCCTGAGTTTTTGACAAGCATATATCATAAGATCCGTCACCATTGCAAATAATTAATGCGAAAGACTTTTTAAGCAATGATGGCAGGCTACATTTCTCATCGTTAATTTGACTAAATTGAATAGTAATTTACAAAAAAAAAAAATCAGGTTGTTGTTAACCATTATATGCTTCCTAAAGGACTAGCAATATAAATCCAATAACAAAGAAATTTGAAGGGAAACTACATTGAATGTATGTATCATACCTCCACCCTTGGTAGAGGTTTTCCAACAGTACCTGCCTTCCTAATACCATGCAACGGGTTGGAGAGTGCCATGACAAACTGAAAAAGAGAGAGGAGAGAGAGAGATTTACATACATACCAGCTAACCTATGCATGAAAAGCTGTATTTCACTTTTTAAAAGTTAAAATGGTAGTATTCTTTTATGTGATATAAAAGATTTGGGTGGCATAAATGTAAAAAGTAAAGTTAAGGTGTTAGATATATAAATATATAGGAATTGGATGGTATGTATTTAAATGCCCCCAAAAAATAAATCACCTGATAAATAAAATGCGCATGAAAGCATCTTGATTAAGACTTTCTTGTAAAGATGAGTAGAACCAACAAGTTAATTTTCATATAAAATGTTCGAGCAAATTCAATTTGATAATTAAGGCATTTTGACATTTATATTTACCTCCGTCATACCATAGCGTTCCAAAAGTCGGTGTCCTGTTATCTCTTCCCATTGTTTCATTATAGGATAAGGAAGGGCTGAAGACCCACACATCTAAAAACAAACCGACGTCACAAGTTATCCATAGAAATCTAAATACAACTATGATAAGATTGAAAACATTTAGACAAAAACATGCATGAATAACCATAACAATTGCAATATCTACATAAATTAGAGAAGACTGTAACTAAAGATATGGTATTAACATTTTAAATTCTCTTGTTGTCGTTTTTAAAAGTAATTCATACCAAATTATGGAACTAACAGCTGTAATTATAAGAAGATTAACCCTTTGAAATATTCCTATAACAAATTTTAAAAAAATCTGAAACGTTGAAACGTTTGGCACAAATATGTCGATAATAAAAGCAATATCTGGGTAGAAATAATTGGCATATGTGCTTATACCAGTTGTAGGTTTGAGTATGAAACTTAACAGAAAGCCCTCATTGTTAAACAAAGGAGAGATGCCTTGAGCTATAGCTGAAAGAATTTTGGATTTATCTTGTGGTCTGCATAAGGGCCAAGTCCACATTCAATGAATCTCTAAATACTCTCGTTACATCAATTAGTTGAAGGCTGTATATGGTCGTCGAATATAATTGCTTGCAAGTTGTAAATGACAGCAAGCTATACATGGTTTTGAATAGCATTTAATTTCTCCCTTGATTTTCGGCTATTTCTTCTCTAACATGCAAGGCTAATGCTTTAACATCTAGTCTATAACATTTACTGAGAAAAAAATAATAAAATAAGAAATAAATCCTATATTTTTCTGCCTCCTTTAATTGATGTGGATGTCTGTCCGGGCGGGATGAGAGACGCAGAGCCATCCTGCAGGAGCGAAACTCTTAAAATCGGGAGTACTGGGTGACCCCCTTGGGGTCCTATTTTAAATTATTAGACTACTAAATAGAATTTATTTTATTGCAAGACATTTAAACATGTTCTTTTTAAGCTGTTGGGGCAACTTTTACTTTGTTTATGTAACAGAGATTGTTCTCCCGTCTTATCAAGTATTATATCATAGATCTCTCTCAGGTGGTCTGCTTATATCCTAATTGGATATAGTCGAACTATTACACCTAATTTTGAGAAAACAATTAAGATTTTAAATATTTTAAAAATATATCCAATTTTCACATCTCTCGAAATTCGACTAAGTCAATTTTATAAAATTCAATATCTTGAATTGATCAATTTGGTATATAGTATTATACATGAATTTTAAATAAATGAGAACATATAAATTTATCAAAATAAAAGTCTAATTAAATTTAATTAATCCTATATAACTCTCTAATCTCTTGCTCAGCGTTGCATCCACGACTTTTCTTCGCAATTCTCAGCCATATGATGCAATCAAAATGGCGCGGGGAATTGTCAGTAGGACACCTTCTTTTATAATATTTGTGATGTTCCCTTCCTTCCCTACATTTCATTTTTGACATTTGCCATGAAATGAGGCATTCCGTATGTTCCCTTACTGCAACTTTGCAGGAACAACCATGAGACAGTCTCAATAGGTCCAGTTCACGAGTTGGTAAGGGTTAGGGGGAAAGGAAGAAAAAAGAACAAAATAGGAAGATATCGTGGAAGCATATTTATGTCGGGAAGCCCTTTTGAGAGAAGTTAAAGCAAAAAAATAATAGTTTGGGTTAAATTAAGATGTCGTTTATGAATTTCATGAATGTTTATAGGATTATGAATTCCATATTGTTTACACTAGGCGGCGAACTCGAGGCGGGTTTGGGGAAACTTGTCATGCGACTGCTTCGTCGATTCAGATCCTGAGCTAACTTAAGAAAAATAATTCTCTAAGGATTTCCACATTATTATGTTCAACATAGTGGTGTTTAAGATTATCTACATATTGTGGATAAATATATGCAAACTGTCTGATTGCAAATTTGATTTGTTTCTTACGATATCTATGCTTATACAATATTATTAATTTGATGAATAAGCTTATAAATCATTGCTTGCAGGTATTCTTTTAATATGATATATGAAATGTCCATGATAATATTTATAGTAAAAATTATGATTTAAGAAATGTCACAAGAGATGTTATAGTTAGGTTATTACATATATGCTTGCAAGTACGTATGATAATGGGCAATAGGATTTTTGAATCCCGGTATTTAGAGAAGGATGAAACTCCGAGAATCATTAGAATCACACGGGGAAATGTAATGAACCGTTAGTACCAGAGGGGCTATTAATAAATGCTATGTTGAGAGGGGCCCACCCTTTTATCAATAGTGAATGTAGCCTTCTGGCTGGGTGACGACCCAATGACATGATATGAAATGAAAATAATTGAGACATATATAATTACAAGAGACATTTCTACAATTACCGCGATATGTCTATGTAACACATGTTTTCTACAGCAGTCTTAATTTTCTTCATTATATATATATATATATATATATATATATATATATATATATATATATATATATATATATATATATATATATATATTATGTTTTATATGATTATAACATGTAGTGACGTGTTGTGGATATGTACATGAGCTACATATGATCATATAGGTTTGTTTTTCCATTTAAAAGATCTTTAGTCTCTGATTATTCTGTTGAGTTTGTTATACTCACTCTACATTGTTGACTTTCAGGAAGTGGTGAGAAGCTCCAGGGTGAATAGCTAAGTGTGATGTGTACAATTTTTACATTATATAGTTTTCGAAGCTTTCTTTAGTCTCCGATTATTCCGTTGAATTTGTTATAACTCACTTTACATTGTTGACTTTCAGGAAGAGGTGAGGAGCTCCAAGGCGAATAGATAAGTGTGATGTGTACAATTTTTACATTATATAGTCTATGTAACACATGTTTTCCACAGCAGTCTTAATTCTCTTCATTATATATATATATTTTTTATGTTTTATATGATTATAACATGTCGTGACGTGTTGTGGATATGTACATGAGCTACATATGATCATATAGGTTTGTTTTTTCATTTATAAAATCGTTCTTTAGTCTCTGATTATTCAATAAGTTTGCTATAACTCGCTATACACTATATAACTTTCAGAAGAGTGTGAGCAGCATCACACTTATCGATAAGCCGTGATGCTCGTACAACTTTTCTCGAAAGTCAACAATGTAGAGCGAGTTATAACAAACTCAATGGAATAATCAGAGACTAGTTTAACTTATGTTAGATTTAACAACTCTGTATATATAAATGTGTTTTGGTGATAAGATTTTCAAACTTCAAGTATGTGAATATAAATGAATTATGAAATGAAATGAATCATGTAAATTTGTGCTGATTTAGTTAAACTAGTTCAAAACCAACTATGTCCTGATTCTGCAGTTAGGATAAGTGTTGGTGAGAATTTAGTCTGACCGATTTCTTCTCCTTTGTCGCATCACGGTTGACCAAAAAAGGGTTAGTTGGGGTGTAATAGAAAGTGGCATCAAAGTAAGGTTATTAAATGAACATAATGATGGAAGCGTGTTGGAATTAGGAGTAAAAAATGAGAGCAAGTATGAATTGATTTATATAGAGCTATAGGTTGATTGATCTGGGGTGGGTAATCCATATGAGTTAATGTATCATGCATGCACAACATAATATTATATGATAAATTGCATTTGAATAATAAATTAAGTTAATACAAATGAATATATCTGAAGAAGAATAAAAAAATATTGAGGGTCAGTCTCTTCGGTCAATTGCAAAGCGAGAGGTATAACTAAAAATATTTTGAACATAAATGATAATCATAATAAGATAAATGAAGAAACTATAGCCACTAACTTACAGACATTGTTTAGCTGAAGTCACAAGTGGTTGACAAAATACTTTTATTAAAGATCTTATACAAGCACAGGGCCCAAATCTGAAGATAATATCGGAGTTGATCGACATTTGAAATCTTTCAAACACTGAAGCCAACTGTCTTTAAATGTGTCAGTGACCCTATAGTTGCTAAAATTTGGTTATTGAAGATCAAAAATATTTTGGATGGCATGATGTCCCAAAAACAGGGGAGTGGTGCCAGCCAAGTTCATAGAAGGCAAGGCAGAGAGGTGGTGGCAGGTGCAGCATAGAGAGAAATATTAGTTGACACCTCTTCTGCAGATTCTATGGGATGATTTTGTCATATTTTTTAGCGATTGTTTCAATCCACCTTCAACTTAATTAACATTACAAGATATTTTTTTCAATTTGACTCAAAAGTCCAGAACAGTTTTACAGTATGAAGCAAAATATACTTCTCTTTCCAAATATCTCACCCACATATTAATGCCCAAGAAGAAAAATGTCAAGTTTTGCGCGGCCTCAGGGATCATTTGAAATTAAGTTTGGCTCATTTTGAAATCCGTGTACTCTTAGTGTTTCTTGAAAGGGCTAGGAGAATTGAAAATGAGTTCAACATCTCTAATCAACGGTGGAAACCTCAAGCAAGTAAATGAAAGATTTTGGCAAGGGAGAAGAACCTCATAGCAAGAAACTTAAATTGGAAGGAAAGCAAAAGCAGCCACAATCAAGATGTCCAGTTTGTTAAAAGTGTGGGAAAAGTCATTTTGGGCAATGTTTGATGGGTTCAGGGATGTTCTGTAGATGTGGATAATCGAGGCATCTTTAGATGAAAAGTCTTCGGGAACAGAAAAGAGACGGCACACCGCCGACATTTCAAAAACAAAGATAGACCTAGAAATTTTCGGAAGGGAGTTAGTCCAACAAAACTCAATTTTTGGGAAAGCATTCAACCTATGTTAAGGGCGAAAGTTCAAAGTAACGAAATGAGAAATAGTGAAAGTCAGAGGTTTTACAATTACCCCCCAAGAATCTAAAAAATATGAAAAAATATGGTTACAGGTGTACTTTTGATTTTAAATCAGTCTAGCGTTGTTTGATTTTATTTAGGTGCATCACATTCTTTTATTTATGAAGTGTTTGTTGTCAGTTTATCTATTAAAATTATGTAATTTACTCCTTATGTGTTATTATACCGTCGAGAAGTAGCATCTATGCAAATAGGAAATATTTTATGCATATTAGTATTTCTAATAGAAATTTGCTAACAAAATTAATTATCATACCAATTCAGACTTTTGATATAAAACTCGAAATGAATTGGATGGTGAAACATTTCGCTAAAATTGAATGCTAAAAAGATGAGTGAAATTCAATTTACCTTGTGCAAAACTGTTCTATATCTTATATCTACACAATTACCTCTGATTAGTGCAGTGAAAATAGGAAAATATTTGTGAAGTGATGAACTTTTTGTTCTTAATAAAATTAGAAGTGTTGAATAAAAATGTCTAAAAATTGAACAATATCCAAGTTGTTGCAGAATTTCCTGATGCATTTCCTGAAGAATTGTTAGGAAATTATATGTCAATTGTCGAAACTGATAGATAAGGGTTTTATTAGGTCAAGCAATTCAACTTAGGGTGTTTCAATATTATTTGTCAAGAAGAGAGACAAATCTATTTAACTTGTATTGGTAACTGAGAGTTAAATAAAGTTGACAATAAAGAACAAATATCATTTGCCAAAGATTAATGATTTATTTAACCAGTTAGAGAGCATACTATATTCTTTAGAATTGATCAGAGTTCAGGATATCATCAGGTCAGATACAAAGAAGCGGATATAATAAATACAACATTTGGGACTAGGAATAGTCATTACGGATTCTTAATTATGTATTTTGAACTAACAAATGCTTATGTAATTTTTATAGGCTTGATGAATCGAATATTCAAGTCTTATACGAATCGATTTGTTGTTATCTTTACCAATGATATTCTAATATATTCAACAACTGATGATGATCATGCCAAACATCTGAGCAGTGGAGGCAAAAACAATTACTTGAAAAGTTTTCAAAATGCGAGTTCTAGTTGCGAAGTATTACATTTTTGGGGCACATCATTAGTGGGCAAGAAAGTTCAGTAGATTCACATAAGGTGAAAACAATTGTGGAATGACTTACACCAAAGAATGCTACAAAAGTGCACAGTTTTCTTAATTTGGTGAGATATTATATGAGGTTTGTTAAAGGATTTTCATAGATAGTTATGTTGTTGTCCAAGTTAATGAGTAAAAATGTTAAATTTAAGTGGATTGAAAAATGTGAGCATAATTTTCAAGATTTGAAGAAACATTTGATAACTACTCAGGTATTTGTTATTTCATCAGGTAGAGAAGGGTTTCAGATTTACAACAATGCATCATTGCGAGGCTTGAGCTGAGTTTTAATGCAAAATAAAAAGGTAATAGCCTATGCATTCAGAAAGTTAAAGCCGTATGAGAGCAATTATCTAATATATGATATGGAGTTAGTTGTTGTAGTCTTTGTTCTCTAAATTTGATGTATTATTTGTGTGCCATGAAATATGAGATATTTACTGATCATCAGAGTCTATAAGTATATTTTCACATAAAAAAAGTTAAATTTGAAACAAGAAAGATGGATATAGCTTATAAGGGACTATGATCTAGATATGAAATACTGTCTTGGTCAAGCAAATGTCGTCGGTACTTTGAGTACGTAAACGCATATGGAGTGCAAGCTGCATCATCTATCAACATCTATAATTGATTAAACAAGTAGATATCTCGCAATTGAAAGTTATTGAAGACCAGAAGATAGTTGGTATTATATCAATTGATCATGCAACCAACTCTAACAAATAGAATCAAGGTAGCTCAGAGAGTTAACAGTGAATACCCAAAACTCTGGAAATAACTTCAATCAAGAAAGAGGTTGGATATGACTGTTGATGAAGATTGTATAATCAAAAACAAAATGCATTTATAGATACCTGCTTATTCAGATCTGAGATAGAAATTCCAACAAGAAGCTCATGCTTCAGACTATAAAATTCATCCAGACAGCACTAAAATATACAAGGAATTAAAGTTGATGTTCTGATAGTCAGGTGTGAAGAAAGATGTTGAATATGTGTCAACATATTATTTGTCAGATTATAAAGATCAAGTATCAGAAACCCATCAAATAGTTGCAATCATTACCTATACCTGAATAAAAAAATGGGAAGATATTGCGACAGATTTCGTTATGAGGTTCCTAGATCCAGGTAGGGTTATGAAAGTAATCGAGTAATTACTGAAAAATTAACAAAATCAGCTCATTTCTTATCAATTCGGTAGACAGATTCAGTTGAAAAATTTGATCAGATTGTATATAAAAAATATACAATTATATGATATTCCGAAAATTATTATCTAATAGAGATGGAAGATTCACTCCATGATTGTGAAAGGTTGTGAAAATATATTCAATAAAGGCTGGGTTATGCATTTAAATCTAAGCACAATATTTTATCCACATATTATCTTGCAAGTTGTTTCTCGTTCGACTACAAAATCTATCTTTAGTCTTGATTATTCCGTTGAGTTTATTGTAGTTCACTCTAAGTTGCTGACTTTCAAGAAGGGGTAAAGAGCACCGAGACGAGTAGCCAAGTGTGACGTGTACAACTTGTGTATTATATAATTTTCGAAGCTTATACAAACTTTTAAGGTAAGTACCTTTATTATGTTGGATTTAACAATTTGGAGAAGACTAGGAGGGGGGTCTCATGATGTGCAATAGCCTACACATGCCCAACAAATCTTTGAACCAATACACTGATCAGATGAGTCAGTCTTTGGATGAGGAATGACAGGTTTTTACACATCCAGGAAGAAGAAGAATAATAGAGTCTACTAGAACTCAGGAACTTAATGGATGATATCTTGGTTCTTTCGGGTATGGTTCCCTACTTAGAACCAGAGGCAAGAGGTAAAGATACATTGGGTCATTCTCAAGCTCCCATTTTATGTTGAATCTGCGAGTGCTTGCATACCTTTGGAGTAGAGTTTACATGCCTAGGTTATAATTTTGATTTTTGGGTATACATGTAATTTTTTGGGACCTTGGTGTGTGTTGTATACCTGGTGATTAGAGTTCCAGTTTGGGCCCTCTCATCGAACATATTTGTACCATTCCTTTCTAATATATATATATATATATATATAAATATATATATATATATATATATATATATATATATATTAAAGATGAGATTTTACATACTTTCATACATATGAATATGAATGAATTATAAAATAAAATACATCAAGCACATTCGTTGTGATTTAGTTAGAGTAGATCAACACCCACTAGGTCCTCATTCTACAAGTCAGAATGAGTATTGGTGAGAATTTGAGGTTTGTTTGGGGCAACTGTAGATTATTTATATTTTGTTGATAAGCAACTTATTATGATAATCTGATAATCTGCAGATTATCAGAATAAGTTCTGAACTATTGTTTAGGGAGATCTTATTCAGAACAGTTTATTGGCACCTGTTGCTGGATAAATTACCATTCTGTCCCTATTTGGTGAAACTGTTTGCAACAAAACTGTTTAGGGAATGAAATAGATAAAACAGAAGCCGCAAACTACTATCCAAAAGGACCAAAGAACTACTAAGCTCTAAAAGGTGCAGATAATGATGCAATACCAAAGATGAGCTTAATAAGATAATTATAAAAATTTCAGAACGGAAAAGGAATAGGAAATTCAGCTTCTGAATAATTTGTTGAAGTGAATCCTAAATTCAGCTCCTCATTCAACAAATTCTGATAACTACAACGGAGCGAGGGCTTTTATTACCTTCCTATTGAAGCCGTGAAGCTCAAATTTGCTTGGATAATGGAGCAGGGCAAGCAAGCAGGAGCGAGAGAAAGGTCCGAGATGCAAATTTTAGACAACAAATAACCTCTAATACTTCAAGGGGAAAATAATTTAAAATGTCGTATCAGTTGCTTGTGTCTTATCCCAGTTTAAAACAAAGGCTTAACACAATAAAGTAGAACTGAAAACATGAAAACAAAAAATTTCACAGCTTTTCTTCCAGCGTGCAACATTGCCTCCGAAAACAATATCAAATGCAAAAAGATTACAAGCTAAAACCTAAATTAACAACATATTTAAAAAACTAAATGTAAAGATGAACATTAAAATTGGAATTAAGGAGGCAACAACAACATAAACTAATCAAGATAACTTCACTAGAAGAAGGCATTCCGGTGATCAAGCTGGGGTAAGCATTATACATTAGCAAAAAAAAAGGTACTGGAAACATAAGCTGGGGTAAGCATACGTTTCTTGGAGTTTGACCATGAGAGGAGATCAAAACCAGAATGAAAAAAAAAATAATCCCTATCTGAAGTAAAGCTTCATGCTAAGGTATCATTATCTAAATTTATTGCAGCTAAATTTGTACGATTTATTGAATCCGTTTTGTAGTCAAATAGCCCTAAGCCGAAATACCCATATAATATAAAATCTCCAGCTTCAGTTGTCCACAAAAAACCACTCCTAAACCTCAGAGCAAAGACCAAGATTTTCATGGGGGATTTCATTCCACAGAGAGAAAGAAAAGGAAAAAGACAGAGAGAAAGAGAGAGAGAGAGAGACGATGCTTTCTGATTTCAAGAAAGCTTATCCTGAGCTCTTTCACTTACGGCTCCAGTGCCTGCTTCTTGGAGCCACTAACGTCAACGATGCGTCGCAGGGGTAAGACGAGGGGGAGGGCAACGAGAAGGAGCAATGCTCCGCCTCGCACATCACCGCGCCTCTGGCCATCGCCATCCAAAAAGGGCTCAGTGTTGTCCCTTCCCGCAACCCATTCGCAAACTTCGTTCATGTTCGTGAACCCTTTGCTTGCTTCCCTGCTCCTCATGCTGAAACATAACCGCGCAGTTGCATACGCGAGCGAGAGAATCGGAGAGGGAGAAGGAGCAAAAGGAATCGGGGAGGGGGAGGGGGAGTGGGAGGGGGAGCGAGAGAATCGAAACTCCTCCTTTCTACCTCCTTTCTGTGAGGGTGAAGTAGCAGGACAAATCGGGTAGGGCGAGGGCGAACGAAAGATTTCCTTCCATAACGCGAGAAACTTACGCGAGAAGCGGGGTATTCTCCGCTTCGGCTTCTCTTCACAAAATACCGACGCACTTATAGCAGCAGTAAGAATAAGTTACCCAAAAGCATTTTCCAAACGCAGAGGTGGCGTTTTTAAAACGCCACCGTAGTTCAATAAGCTGCCCCAAACAGGCCCTTAGTCTGACTGAGACATCCTCATGTCGCACTACAGTTGACCCTAAAAGAGGGTCAATTGGGGTTTTGGCATGAACTCTCCTGTAATTCCAAATATCTTTGCTTACCTGCACATCTGCTGCCTACTTATTAGTTCTAGCTCTCGGATTATTTTCTGCCACATATTATGCAAGATTTCAATTTTTCTCACCCTTTTCTTTCTTGTTGTCCATCTTATTACTATCCTAAGTCATCCTTTGATCCATTCACATCATTCAGGAACACTATATGAGCATTATTTGTATTAGACCCAAGTAAACCCTAAATCTTTAGGGATTTATATTTCTCCACTCCTAAATTTAACATCAACTTAACCTAATTCATGTAACTCCATCCTCCAATCTCGTAAACCACAATCTCTGTTTAAGCAAAATCATGCCGCCAAGAAGAAACATGCAAAGAGATGTCCAAAAGCTTATACTAGAGAATAGGTAAAAGAAGATCCTCTAACTGTAACAAAAGCTTGCTGCCTTTGAAAGAAGATATAACCTAGAAAGGTCACCCATAGCCATAACGGTGACTCACAGGATCTATAAGAGAAAAGTCAACTCCTTTCACCATAAATATTTTAGTGATAAAGAACTATTGTACTAACGATTTGTCTTTAAATATCAGATAAAAGACATGGACTTTGGGATGAAGATTGACTTGCCAGATCTTGACCATTGTCTGGATCCAAATGAATTCATTGGGCAGCTAGAAATAATGTAATAAGCTTTTGAGTACAAGTACATTCCCCAAAACAAGAGAATCAAATTAACACCTATCAAGTACAGGAAGAACGCTTCTTGTGGTGAAAATGTTGAATAGTCTTCGACGGCGGAAAGACAAGAAGAGTAAGATCACCGTATAACTAAGAAGAAGAGGAAAATGCCACAAACATATCTTCCCCCGCATTACCAACATGACATATTCCTAAACTACACCAAAGAAATTCCTTTGTGGAGTACAAGGCCATATTTGATAACTCGTACTAAAATACGAGTTGATGGAGCAAAAAGAGCACACGGTAGCGAGGAATCTGTGAGGGTTGAAGCCATCTATCAAGATGTAGTACAACTATAATATTATTGATCCCTACTCAATGTGCAAACTCTAGTTTTAAAAGTTGAGAGATGCATTGTCATCAGAGAAACACCACACCTTACAAATAGGGATCAACCTTTGGATTAAGCGGTAAAGTGCACCCATTACACCACCTAAGTTGACAATCGTGAGGAGAAATCAGCTCAGAGTGGAGAAAAGTTGGGGGCCACTAGCACTCTCAAATCTTTCCCAACTATAAAGTGTTTTAAGTGCCATGATTTTGGGCATATTACATCTAATTGTTCAAACAAGAAAGTGAACTCTTTCAATGAGCATGGTGTAGTGGAAGAATTATATATTGGAGGCTCTGGAGAGGAATACTAGCCACTCATAGATGATAGTGAGATGTTTGTGGTTTGACAAGTTCTCCAAACGTCTAAAAGGGATTGGCAGTGGCTTAGACATAATATCTTATGTGCACATTATACTATAAAGGAGGTGTGCAATCTCATCATAATTAGAGATAGCTACAAGAATATGGTATCTACTAAGATTGTGGACAAAATGATCCTTGATATCTATAAGCATTCCCAACCATAACCTCTCGATGAAGAAATGGAATGAGAAAAGTGTTAACAAGAGAATTTTAAAAGAATTTCTATTGGAGACAAGCTAAATGTTCAAATGTGGTGCGATATCATATATATGGATGCATTTCATATTCTTTTGGTCCATCCATGACAGTATTACACGGGAACACTTTATAATAGCCACAAAAAAACCTACTCATTTATAATGAAAGGGAATCAAATTGTACTTATGCAATTGAAGGAGTCAACATTGATGGAAAACAGATAGAGATGAGAACTAAAATAACTTGTGCTACATTTTTACGTGCTACGAAAGAAGTGCCAGTGAGACTAACCTTGGTAGTTTTGGAGAGTAGGGTGACAAAGGAGCCTATACCTAAGGCATTGTGACATCTATTAGAAGAGTTTCAAAATGCTCTTAACTTATGAATATAAGAATCATATATGCTAAGTTGGGAATTTTACTTCAGCGCCTGATAAAACAGAATTTCTAGAAATATCACCAATAGCCTGGCAAGAACAATGGATATACTTGGATAGACTGCCTAAAAATATAATAATTCCACGGGCCATACTATTTTCATTAATTAGATTTCTCCTACAAGTGAAGAGAAGCTGTCTTAGAATCCATTACCATAAGACGCAATTGACGTGCAGCTGAAGCAGAAGCTGCTCTAAGATCTGAATCCATCGTCTCATAGCCCTGTAGCAGCCGAGTGTAGATTGTTGGAACCTAAAAATTTAACAATTAATTCAAAAATTCATTAGCAACAAAAATTTTAATAACTCTACAATCAAGAGTATCAAACTTATTGCATTCAAAAGCAAATATGAAACAACAATTTGATCCTTTCAACATCAACTTAAACATTTAAAATTCACTGTCAAGACCTAATATTTTAATTGCTGTGATTCTAAAGATAAAGGCTGGAAGGTATTGGAGAGTATAATGATGATTTTTTCTTGCGCTTATACCATAACAAACTGATACCACGTGATTTTGTGGGTACACCATCTTATTTTTATAAAAAGTGTTAACTTTTCCCATTAAATATGCCAAAATCATGTTTCTCAACTTAATAATAAAATTTAAACAGGCAAGAAAATTAGCCGTTATGACCTTTGAATATAAAGCAAAAATTTTGCAATTGGGACTAGACAAGACTGTGCAAATACATGAGAAATTACCAATTCACTCAAAAGAAAATTTTCTTCTTCATAGTAAATCACACCTAATTCAATAGGGTAAGTAATAAGATAAGATGGATTTCCATTTCTACTTTCCAAATTTCTATCAAATTTTTAATACAATCTTGTACTTTCAAATAGCCAAGTAGTTATACTTTTCAATATTTTTGATACAGCAAAAAGCATCCTAGTTAAGCAGGGAAACAAAAAACATAACCAAGACCATGATAAACGTAATCAGTAAAGCACAATGTCTTACCCCAGTAAACAAAGTAATAGCATCATCAACTTTACTTCCATTATCAGGATACGATTCTCTCCATCTCTGCCAAACACCTCTTACACTAAATTTTGGCATGAATTCAACCTTCAAAGAAAGGCATCATAATCAGTTATAAAGAATAAAAATGTGGAAGGGTTTGGTTTAAAACAAAAAAGTTAAGAGCCGCTTGGGATCACTTTTGTGTTTTTTTTTTTTTAATTTTTTTTTTTGTTTTGATTTGAAACAAAGAAAATATTTTGTTGTTTAATTAAAGTATGACTGTTTTTAAGACCACATAAAACACATTATTATTTAGTGTTCTCAAAAATATATTAATTTTTAGAAACAAAAATTACAAACCTATTAAAAACACATTAAACAAACATAGTAAAGAAAACAATAAACAAAATTGATTCCAAAAAAGCTGTATGACAACACTACATCGCACTTAACACAACTACGTTTGGTAGTAGAACTTCTGCATTATTCGAGCCTTTTAGAAGAAGGAATTAACCAGGCCTGTCAGGACAAGAGGACAAAAAAAGTAATTCTACAAAAGATCCGAGAATTAAGCAATATGCCCAAGAATATTATGTAGCAACGGCTAGTTTCCTAGGGAATAAATTGTGGAGTAGAGAAAAATTAAACAATAAGAAAACATTACCACAGCTCCAGCGTAAAGAGGGGCAAGCAGCGCATTGAAAAGACCATGAACATGTGGCATTAAAGGTTAAGGATCCCATTGGAAACGGGCAAAACATTAAACTGGAAGTAGATAATCAAGCTTTTAACATAAGAAAGGAAAAAAACATATATCAAGGAGAGATTTTTTCAGAACTTATTGGAGCATGTCTAGATTCTGTAAACCATACTGTACATAATATCCTATATCTTAACAGTCTTTTGTGATTGGATATGATGTAATGGCAAGCAATGAAGAATTTGGTCAGTACTTGTATATTCCCAAGCTTCCGTTAGAATCTGAACCTGGAGAAAATGCCAAACATTGTACAAGTTAATTTCACAGAAAGACAAAGAGCATCATAAATTAAACAGTCAAGTAACGAAAATGTAATGCCTACTAAGTTAAATTACAACAAATCATTGGAAAGCGTACATAGTCATGAAAGAAACAAGTACACAAAGAATGAATGTTATCCTCCTATACATCTTGCTTGAAACTACAGAAAGTTTAGGGCTTGTTTGGGATTATTTTTATTTTTGTATTTTATTTTCACTTTGGTTTTATTTTAAAATCACATTTGTTTAGTATTATTTTTGCTTTTTTTATTTTTTTAATATTTAAGAACAAATTAACTTGTTCCTAAAAACACTCAAAATATCTAAAAGTTATCTCAAGTGTTTGTAAAAACAACTAAATATGTCATATCATACCAAACATGTATTCTTTTCAATTAAAACATAAATAAAATGAAATGAAAATAAAAAACAAAAAAAAAAAAGGGTTCAAAAGTGATCCCAAATGGCCCCTTAGAGTACTGCTCCACCATTGAGCTCCAAGCTGGGTGCAAAGCAGTGACAGCAGCGTTTAACATGATTTGGTTACCCCAACCTCACTATCATCATCGCTAGCCTCTTATAAATTATCTGGGGTTAATGAAACCTCTTTCCTCATTCACTCCTATTGAGTGATACATGAAAATAGGACTACTTTTCATACAAATCATTTACGCCAATTTTTAATTATGTGAACTTAAATCTACCCTTGTCCTTACAAAATTTTCCACATTAACTCTAATTTTATTGATGCATCTTCTACACTTTTATATATGCTCAAAACATCAGGTCGCCTTTTAGTAAATGTAAAGGCCTCAAACCTTACATTCTAAACTCATGCAGCAGCCATACAATATGAACTAGAACTAAGATCCACAAAAAACATCATGCCCAGCAACAATCAAGAGTGCATTCCCACTACATGATGGAGGACGAAGAAGCTCAGTGCACATAATGTGGACCAATCCGCATACATAAGTTGGATCACAAGGGATAAACTTAACTAAACTCGAAAAATAATTTCGTTCAATTACAAGTCATAAATTCAAATTTATAGAAATGGATACAAGGATAAGGTTAAAATTTAAATCCAAATTCAAATATATACTATCTTGAATTCAAATTCAAACATACTATTATCCAAAAGAAAACAATTGAACCTAATAAATAAAAAGTAGCCTAGCAGGGCTTGAAATCTAACATAACTTCTTTGAAGACCGATGTGATTGGTCTACAAACTTCTAATCTTCTCAAGGCTAAACGAATTGTATTGAGATACAACAACTGATACCGGAGTTAATCGAAATAATAACAGAAAAATAAAATATTATTACTGAAAGCAAATAGGAGATTACAACCAACACAAAAACAGGAAATAACAGCAGACTCGATACACAAACTCAGCTAGGGGTCGATCCAGGGGTGGTGTAGATCTGTTAGATGGGCAAGAAGTGGTGGTAGGTGGATGGAATGGGTAGGATGGGGTGTTGGAAGGTGGTTGTTTCAGCAGGGAAGGTTTATGGGAGGTGGGTGAGGGGCTGTAGAACTTGTGGGCGGCTGGAACGACAATAAAATAACAAAGGTAAGGAATTGTAAGGCTCGACGGCAATGTCCGATGGCTAGACAGCGCTAAACAGCAAGGAAAGGAATTGTGGGGTTGCGACAACAATGTCGAACAGTTGGACAGTGGTAAAACAACAAAGGGAAGGATTAGAGGGGTTGTGGCAGGCTGGCAGCAAAGGTTAAGGGCTGCGTGACGTAGGCGTAACAGAAAGTTGTGGGAACTCGCTCTTCCTTCGTCTGGGCTGAACTAGTCCAGACCTGGGAGGGTCGGTCGGCCCTTCCACAGAGGTTTGGTACCTCCTTTCCATATGGGGCCCAATCTTCGTCATCAATCAATCGAGGATCAATTCAGAAAGTGGATTAAACTTGCAGGGAAAGGTTCTCGAGTGATTGAGAGCACTGCACTCCAGCCTGGGCAACAGAGCATATCTTAAATATAAAATCCAGGTACGAAACAGCGGCATCCTCGACGCTGACAGCACTATTCTCCAAGAAAAAAGATTAGTTCCATTAGCCAGAACAGAACGGACCATTGACCATGTATAAAGAGGTCTACAAAGGGGTTAATAACAATACCTTTAACTAGTTCCGAGACTCGTGTCAAACAGAGAAGGTTGGCGGAACTAAATAACTGCAATCCTGAACAGACAATTCAGGACTGGGAGGGCAATTGTTACTAAAGTTTGTTACCTCCGCACCACATAGACCCAATACATCACTTTAAGTAGAGTGAAGAGAACTAAAAGGATAAGGTCAAGATCAACAAGCAAAATTTTTGTGATGTTCGAGATAATGCTGATCTTTATTATATTCTGATGTCCTTCTATCTACAATAATATGATAGCATTAAAATTTAAGTATTGAAGAGACCTAACATACATTCTATTGATCGGTAGTGGTTTTGCAGGGAAGATGGCACGATTAGTGCTAACTGAAAAACTAAATAAATGAACTGATGGAGAGGGAATGAAGACAATTTGGAGTAACCCACAGAAACAACTTGAAGGAATCCGCATACACAACTTGAATAAAAAAGAGAATATTTTCAATTGACTTCATAAAATAACATTCGTTAAAATAATCTATACAATTACAATCCAGCAATCTTAATTTATAGCAATAGGGTTACAAAGTTTAAGTTAAAATCTAATATAATCCTATGGTGAAATCAATTTCAAATATAAAATTATTCAAAAGAAAGTAACTGAACCTAATAAAAAATACCTTATAATTAAGAATTTCAGCCATAAGTGGCAATAAGTCTAAAAAGGATTATATTTTGATTTTATTTATGTCCTTTGCAGCAAGATATAACTACTTCTGATTAAATTGTAAAAATTTAGCTTTTTCTGAACTAAATTAGTTGAGTTTTACAACATCGCCGCATGTGCAAATGAAAACCACTGATAATTACAAAGTACCCCTTGCAAATAGCTGACTTCCCAGGTCTCAGTTAGCACCCGTTGTTTAAAAGAAAAAGAATGTAGGATTAAGAATTCTTCTAACCATTCTAAAATTTATACCAAAAAAAATTAAAGAAATCCAGCACCCAGAAAAAATACAGAATTCGGAACTAACTCTTTAACTATGTTTACTTAACATATCTAGCACATGCTATAGTGTAAAAGTAAAAACTCAATCACGAAATTCAATTTTGCTCTGTTAGCATATACAATCTGATTCAACTAAGTAGCAGCTTTGACTATTTTTGAAACATAAAGTCTAGGTTTGTTATGACCCTTCAAAGATATTTTACATATTTCTTTGGGGTTACAAAACTTTGAAGAAAATTACATAAATAAAAGTTTTAATTTCAAAATAGATGATAGAAGTAAGATGTTATGAATACAAAAGAGAATGGCAGGTATTTAAAAGAAATTATAACCTAAAGTTTACATAAACAGACCTGTGAAATTATCCCCTTGTGGGTGTGAACAACACCTTTGGGCTTCCCCGTTGTCCCACTTGTATATAGAATTAATGCAGGGTCATCACCTACAGGTTAAGAAACGTTCGAAGATTGATTTAGAAATTACTAAGGAGACAAGATTAAGAATTCATATGAAAATAATTTTTTTTTTTTCAAAAATGTCATCAAGGAAAATCCTTTATATAGAACAACCAAGTAAGAAGGAGCATATAAATATGACACTTTTCTATGAAACGTTGAAAGTTTAAAATGTCACACTAAAAGTGGTGATAGAGAGATATCACGAACAAGAAATACATCATGATTGCATAACCTTCAGGCTTTCTTGAATCACTCATTTCCTGTATCAACTTAGAAATCAAATGAAACTGGTCATTCCCAGCAGATTCAAGCGTATTTGTAGGTATGCTGGTAACAGAAGGAAGAAGAGAAAAAGAAGAAGAACACTTGGCAGCCACTTTCTCCAATAATTCTTGATATTCTTGGGTGCTTAAAACAACAGAGATATCCTGTAAAGAAAAAAATAAAGTTCAAAACACTGCCAAAGCAATGAAATTGATTCGGTCAAAAGGCAACTCGAGAAATAAATAGATAGAATTATATATCTTCATGGAATTAAAGCAATCTCTTAAAAATGGAGAATATGAAATTCGACAAGAATATTAGCAATGAAACAAAAAACATAAGCAAACCATACCACTTTGGCGTATTACCATGTCTTATGTAAGAAAAAATCTAAGAATATATAAGATGTATGGATAAATCACCGGGTTGAAAGTTTTCATATCCAGTACATATTCATATACACAAGGATACGCCGCCAATTACGTATTTCATGTTCTACTAAATAAAATGAAATAAAGAAAACCCGTAAAAAACAATATTTTAGCATTTTCTGAAGGAGCAAAGCGTCAAAAATAACCTCCTGACTGTTTATATGGGAATATTTTTAATCATAGAGTCTATAACATTGCCAAATTAGACCCATATGTTTTAAATTGGGCTTGAAATATCCTTCGTCAACCCATACTAAAAGAGATTGGGGACCAAATTGGCAATTTTATAAACCCTAGGACTAAAATGACTCCTTACAGGAAGTCAGGCACTATTATGGCATGTTTCTCTTTTTTAAAGAAAACCAAATTTTATTAATAGAGTGGGAACATTGTGAAACAAGTGCATACCACTGCTAGAGAAAAAGAACCAAAAAAAACCAATAAAAAAAAAAAAAAAGGACGACAAAGGAAACCACTGGCCAATGAACCAATTTTCAAAAGAGAATAACCACAGTGGTAATCATTAAAAAAATCTCACTTGAAATCTGGTATATTCTAGAGTGTGAAAATACATTTTTCTTGTTTTTTCTTCTCCAACTGGCATGTAGAATATAAGACATCTTCCCCACAAGCTCATTTGCACTAGAAATACTAATCTCATAACCAACAAAAAGAGAGTAGGGATCAATAATATCATCAATAATACGATGATCATTAGCAGCAAAGATCTCGACTAAGCTTTGGTCAGTAATTATGTGAATAGGTTTGGGGCCATTCTCAACCATAAGGCTAGCAATCGATAAAGGCACCAATTCCAAAATACGATCTTAGGTTGACTAAGAGTTTCAAAGACAAATCAAATCAAAAGAACATAAAAATACCATCATTATATTAGAAAAAAAAATTATGAGTAATGTTCCCTATTAGCACCATATTTGAGACATACTACTAAAATATAGACAATATGGGTTAAGTAAAGAACAACACATGAGCTAACAAATGGCTTAATTAAATCCCTAAAATCATGAGATGTCAATATCATTTATTTCTCAATGTTTCCTTTACCAGTTCAAAATTTTTTTAAATTTTTAACTGCCTTCATATGCTTATGATATAATTAATAATATTTGTACTTAAAGTATCATAATTTAATACCAAAAATTCTATAAGGCTGAGATTAAATTTTTTCTTAATATTTATACCAAATTATTGCATATCTTGAAATAATATATAGATGCATTATCATAAGAATTAGAATTTATAAAATAAATAATTAATTCGACTAAATTACCCAAGTTTTAATTTAACTGAATTAGTCATTTCATTAGTAACATCATAGACCAATTTCTATGTAGCAAGCATTTAGCAAATTCCACTTTTTAGCACATGCATATTTTTTTAGGCATTGTAGACGCATACCTAATAGCATGCGACAATGAGTGAATAGGGATGCGATGGCAATCAAACAGCTGCCTTAAACATATCCAAGCTTTTGTAAAGTAAAAACTACCTTAGTTGAAGATGAGATACAAAATGCTTAGTAGGAAAGTGGCAAGAAAACACACGAAATCCATTTTTTACATCTTTTGCTAGCTTGATAGGTACTTGACCTATCACTCTAATTTATGAACAAATGTTGGAAAGATGATAAAAAAATAATTTGAATTGTCAGTCTTAATATGCTTTGATTCTCTAATAGCATTTATATGAAGTCAAGAACAAGAGTTTTTTTTCCGAGATAGAGTGACCGCTCGAACACGACACCATGGGATTTTTAACTTTTGTTACAGCCAATGTGCTTCGCATTTGAGCAAATCAAAATCTAGAGTTGATCAGATGCAAAAATCTAAATGAACAGTCTAGATGGAGCATAAAAAAAATAAATTGAAGATGCGTTACATTCTATTGGACGCACATAAATAGAAGCAGTTTTATAGTTATATGCCCTCCCAACGAACCAAATGTCTGTATGATTCGTTGGCTCCTCTCTCACACATCTTTCATATACTATATTAAGTAACCACTTTGAACAAAAAAATTAGAAAGAAAAGAACCAAAACATTGCATCATTTGTATAAAGAATTTTTTTTAGAAGGAAACTAGCCTTCAGATCTTAAAGTTTTAATCTAAAGTAACTTCCCAAGCATTCATTTGCTAATATTCCCTCACAATGTTGTTCCTCGAGGCTTGGACTAGTCAAAACTCATCACTTCTCCTTGAAATGGCAGTTGAACAACCCCCTTTTATAATGTGAGAGCAGTTATCATATGCTTAGGCATGTTATACGTCATCATTTCATCATTTCTTTCATATCAAATTTTCTTTGGTATTGCTAAGAAACCTTTTTTAAGTGGTAAAGCATCCATTCTTCCTTTTCCTTTTCCTTTGAGAGGAAGGAATGGTAGACTACCTCTTCTTTTAACTAGTCCTATATTACTAGGCTTCGATTTGAATCAACTTTAAGAGAGCTTCATTATTTGAATTTGCAATTTCAAACTTTGTTATTCCTTTTTTTATTCAGACCTTCATAGAGCTAATGAATATGTTGTTACCTTTGACACCTATTTTCGCCCTCCAATTTGGAGAGATTTCTCAACTAAAAAAGGGAGAATATGTGGCACTCCTCCCCCTCAATCTTGAGTTGACGTGACAATTAACATGTTGCTAATAATATGTGTGTGCCTTTCTTCTTCTCAGTGTCAAAGAGCCTTAATATTGTTCACTTCTCGCAAACTATGGCACCTTAAAGGCTACAAAGCAACCAACACATTCAAAAGAAACCCTTAATCAAACAAATAATAATTTTAGTTCTTGCATTTGAGCATGCTTCTATTTTTTCACATCATAGAAAAACCTGAATATTGCATCTTTTGCTCCTTCCTTTCCATCTTCCCGCATGTAAGTTAAGTGATCAGGCTGAAGATTAACCTAAACACCTATAAGGGGTTCTTGATAATCAATTACAATATAACAATTGCTTGGCTTTTTCTTCTAGGCTATAATAGGGGTGAATGCACGCTATAACCATGGGAGGCAATTACTACCCCCTCCCCCTTTCAATATTCAGATGTGGCCATATTAAATGGGCTGCTTTGGTATTTCCTCCCATCCCCATCACCTCATTAATTTGTTTACCTCCAATCCACCTCCACCCCCACCCCCCGACCCCGCGGATCCTTCGTTTGCACCCCCATGACCATCGTTTGCCCCGATCACTCCCCTCTTCACGACTAAGGCACGATGCGGAACGCTCGAAGTTTCACGCCGCACTGGCACCCTCCTCACTCCTGGTCTTCTCAGAGACGTAGCTCCTTGCCTCTTCTTGACTTCCCCTCCCTGAATCTCTCGGTAAGCGGACGACAGATGAAACTTTTTTGCCAATTTGGGTAGGATCGACGAGAACGGGAATCTAGTGGAGAAAACAGCTTTCATCTTCCAATGGTTTACACAAGGAGGTTGAGCTTTAACTGTGAATATAGAGTAGATTTGATGTAGTTGTGATGTGGCCACGGCAACTAAATCTATGAGACTTGTTTCATTTTATTTCAGTTTTTTCTAGTGGCTTTTCTTCAAAGATTATTTTGAACCCATAACTTTTCATTTGTTTCATTTTATTTCAGTTTTTTCTATGAGATTCGTTTCATTTTATTTCTTTTTCTTTTTTTTCTTGGTTATTTTGATTTACTAACTAATCAAACTTTTAGCTAACAATTTACAAGCTGATGTTATGGGTTCAAAAATGTATTCCACTTTTCAATATTTTGCTTGAAAAAATTTTTAAAAACTCCGATTTTTGCTCAAATACATGAAAAGATAATAACATAATGCCAAACCATCTCTATGCATTGCTACATTTCTTAAATATTTCTTATTAGATAAATTATGGTAATAAAACTTACGTGTGTACATATCCAACACCTTAACTTTTACAGTTTTCTGCATAGCATTTAAAATTTTAACAACACATAATAAATTTGCCCCCTCTGAAAAGAAAGGTTGGTTCCACCCCTGGCCATGAAACTAGTGGAGATATTTAGCTTTTGAGATATGGTTCTGAGGCAGCTCGCCTTGGAGGCCATTGTAATCATCTTGGAGTTATTAGTATTCTCAAATTTAGGATAATGAGTAAAACCTTAGGATTCACTGCTCCAGTAACTGAGTAAAACCTTAGGCCATTGAAATGATATTTGTTAAGAAGCTACCCTGTGCATAGGACAATATTTTTCTAAATTCAAAATGAGTGAGAGTTGCCCACAAATTAGAGTGCATCTTAAATGAAAAAAAAATATTAGCTCAGCACCTAGCAATATAGAGTGTGTATTTTGTAATGAGTTGATCTCGTGAATTCAATTCTGTCACTAAGGAGAACTTATAAGTGGCATGTCTTTCTCTTGCAACAAGAAGGATGGTAGATTAGTACTTCGACCACCATTTCCATCTTAAGTTTCAAAGCGAAGGTCCACAAATTTATCCATGTATTCTCAATGATTAATGTAGGGCCTACAATTAATATTGCAGTAAGCAATAGAGTCTCTAATCAAAGGAAGGGAGTTCGCCACAAAGGATACAACGACTGTAGTGATTGGTCCTCCCAAGGCTCTTTAAGGTATGTGGCTTCTGCCATCAGGGGCTAACAAAAGAGTCCCTAAACTAGCCATCCAAATAATAAATAAAACAACCATCCTTGTTTCTTCAAGATGGCAAAAATAGACATCTACACTAGTTCTAAGAAGAGATAGGACAACTCATGGGGTCCACAAGACATTTCCAGTTATCTTAGCCAACTACAGGTCATCAAAACAAGGATTTGCTCCCACCAATTGAATAAGAGACCATAATCTGTCTTTTTACAAACTTTCAAAATTTAGAGAGAATACACTTTTATATGCAAACATTATTCTTCAATAGTTGTAGAGTGGCAGGCATATGACTTCTCCTTGCAAGCCCATGATAATAAAGGTTAACTAGGAGAACAAGAGCAACAAGTCACGTTTAAGACAATTTTATGAAACATTTCTAGAGATCTAGTCAAACATAAAGCTTTAGAAAACATTGGGTTCAATTGAAAGCAACGAAAGAAATTGGAACTTCAAACCCTACTAAAATAGCAAAAGAAATTATTGAATACCCAGGATTTCGTGTTGATGACAAAAGATCAACCATGCATGTTAAGTTAAAAATGCTCAACAACTAGACGAAGCAGTAGAAAATTAGGTTGTCTCATATTTAAGAGTAAGACGCCACTCAGCCTGAGCAAGTAATGGCTTAAAGCAATCAACAAACCTCACCTTTGAACTAGCAAGAGGTTATTGAGAGGCAAATTTTAAGAGATGGTTGTTGCAACAATCACCAACTCTTTTAAGAGTGCTCATTTATCCCAAAAATAACAGTGGAAACAATATCAACAATTATGCTGTCAATCAAGCTTTAGTGAAAATTATTGCGAGAGAGGAGCCAGACTACCATATTAAAGTAGCGATCACCATTGCAATAACAGTGAAAAAGAGGAAGAGAATGAGCACAAAAAGGTCAAAGTGAAGCCTTGACCTACAACCTTCTTTTATATTTCCTTCTTAGATCAATAAATAAAATAGTAGGAACTCTTTTTCCCCTGACCAGTTTATTACTCATGTATTTGCTTTATCATGAAAATAATTAAAATCTTTACATTTCATGCTGCTCATCTTTTATTTCGTCATTTATTTTACTTTACACTATTTATTGCAACTTGGATTGTGAGATAATTAGAATTTTTAATGAATAATGCCAGAACTATTCAATCAAAAAACAGTCAATGTTAGCATTTGCTTAAGAATATTTCTTGTTTAATGTCAACAAATCATGTTTGTTTGGATGTACATCAATACATTATGTTCATTCCCGTGCCAAAAATGAGGAGAATTTCTACAATATTATGCACATAATATCATTTCCTTAACTAGATATTAAAATATGGCAATTCCTAACGACCATAGTAACCTTTTATCACAGCCAGAAAAAACACACACTATCTTCTTCATCCATCAAGTCCTTGCACCTTGCATATCACTACCTTCAAGCCCGTATAATCATACTCAGGCTCAGATCCATCTTCCTTAATGTTCGTGACCGTACATTGCCTAACACCAATCAAACTCACCCTCAAAATATATTACCCACAACCCTCCACAAAATACAATCTCAAAAATCTGTAATCTCAACAGCAACCCACCCACAAATCTAATAGTGCTCACCCTTGCATTGGCTCCCTCAACTTGATTCATTAGCTCATTTGCAGTCCATATGCAACTTCACCACCTCATCTCATTCTTGAAATATGCATTTCGGCCTTAATATTTGCAAATCCACAATTCAACCCCAACATGCCTTAAAACATGAAAGTGTCTCTACTTGCATCTGCTCACTCCTTGACTTGTTTCATGAAACTCATTTAAAATCCTTATCTAGCCGGGCAGGTCTACCATGGAAGCTATACATTTATTGAGAGGTTTGTTGGAGAAGTATAGAGATAACAAGGAGGATCTACATTTGATTTTTATTGCTTTAGAAAAGCTTACATTAAGGTTCTAAGAGATGTCCTTTGGAGAGTCCTTGAGAAAAAAGGTGTTGGTATGACTTATATTCAAGTCATTAAAGACATGCATACTAGAGTAGTTATTTGTGTTCGAAGGACGTTTGACCAAATATTTCTGTTGGTTTAAATTAGGGATTGGTTTTAAGCCCATATCTTTTTGCTTTAGTTTTGGATGGTTCTACTGGATATATACAAGAAGATGTACCTTGGTGTATGCTTTTTGTTGATGATACCCTTCTCGTGGACAAGATGAGAGAAAAAGCCCAGGAAAAACTTGAATTATGGAGGTCTATTTAGAGTCTAAGGGACTTCGTTTGAGTATAACTAAAAAAGAATACATGAAATATAATTTTAGTAAAAGTAGCTCTAGTGACAGAAGTGTAACTTTGGGTGATCAAATTATTAAAAGGTGTGAACAATTTAGATATCTCGGGTCTATTGTTCAAAGTAATGGTGATATAGATGGGGATGTTAATAGTAGAATTCAAGTTGGTTAGTTGTAGCGGAGGAATGTTTCGGGCCTATTGTGTGATAGAAAAGTACCGTTTAGACTGAAAGGAATATTTTATACAAGGATGGTGAGACCCGCAATGCTCTATGGTGTTGAATGTTGGCCTTTAAAAGAGAAGCATAATACTAAGTTAAGCGTTGCCGAGATGAGAATGATTAGGTGGATGAGTGGCTTTACACTCAGAGACAAAATGTGAAATGATTATATTCGTGATAGGGTTGGTATGGCTCCAGTGATAGACAAAATTAGAAAGAGTCGCCTTAGATGGTTTGGTCACATACGATCTGATTAGGAGAGTAGATGTTTTAGATTCGACTTATGTTAAGAAAGGCAGAGGTAGACATAGGAAGACTTGGGCTTATTGTATAAAAAATGATCTTAATTTATTAGAATTAAATGAAAATATGGCACTAAATAGGACACAATGGAGAAAAAGGATTCATGTATCCAACCCCACTTAGTGGGATTAAGGCTTTGTTGTTGTTGTTGTTGTATCTAGCCCCATCACTTAGTCCCATGCAGCCCTACAATTTATGTTCATCCATGATCCACCTTCCACTCAAAATCCTTGCCCAACCCTAACCATGATCTAAGCAAAATCTAGATTCTCCAACTCACTCAATAGAGTCATCTCAATCACCTCTTAATGACTAAAAACTTTTTCCACAATCATAATCAAGAGACAACTAAGACATCTTAAGACTTCCTTCACTCGATCTACTACTAAAAAAAGGTAACATCTTTGGATCATGTGCCCTTTACTCTAACCTACTTCTATACAAAACAATCAGTTCATAAAAGTATGGGCTCAATAAATCAAGAAGAATATTTGAGTGATTTTGGGTAAAAGGTAAATAGCATAATAACTTAGAAACTATCAATAGAGTTCTCCCACTTATTTAATATAAGATTTATCATAAGTGCAAGTCCCGATAATTAATTATCTCTTTCAATCGTAAAAAAATTTCAATTGAGGCTGATCTGCAAGCTTTAAGATATTTTGCTCAAATAACAACAATTTGGATTTAGTAAGGATACATCACTATTAGCTCAAAACAAGTAGTCGGGAAAAATGATGACAAAAACTTAATCAAGATCTCGTAGTTTTGTTTTCTACGTTATCATAACTCGTAATATATTTAGTCAGCTGAGATAATCAAAATTATCTAATTATCAAAAATTGAAAATTAAAAAAAAAAACCATACAAGCAATCATGAATTATGAAGTCCAAAAAGTTCCCATAGACTCAAGGGGAATATTCCCAAAGGGAATAATTTTAAACCGACCTTGGCTAACATATGGCTCCATGTCCAACCAAATTTGCTTTATGTGACTCATAGGCTTAACTATTTGGTAACTTCCAGCTTAGGCTATAATAGTATCATAGTGTAGTGGTATCTTCATAGTAAGGCTAACTATCCACTCAATGTGCCACGAGAGCTAGAGTTTTATTTCAGTTTATATGCTTCGTCTACGCATTTTAGTTTGTTATTTGTGTATTTATGTTTTAGGATGGCAAACTTGTAATTAGAAAGGGTTTTAGGGTCAGTTTGGGGCAGCTACTACGCAGCAATTGTGTCAAGAAGCTACTGCGTAGAAGCTGGTGCGAGAAAACTGAATGTTTGTTTGTTTTGTGCAGTAGCTTTGCACTTAACTGTTTATGATAAAAAAATATTTCTAACTATGTAGTATTGTGTTGTTTATCATAGAATCAGTACTAATTACACACTTACACATTTCATACAAGAAAACAGATAACCAGTTTGAATATCACACAATAAAACTACCGCCTCACTAAATAGTGAATAACACAACAATCAAAATTAAAAATAAAATTATTAAAATAGCAATTATTATTATTATCATAATGTTGAATTTAAAAAACTGACAACTATTCTCATGAGATAATCTCTGCTTCAATGAAACTCTTCATGCTTGATCACTATTGAAGGTGGAATTATCGAACTGATCTGCCCACCTGAAGAAAAGTCACAGTTCTCATATCTATTCTGTGGACACCTGTAAATTGCCTCGCATAGTTATGCTCCTGTCGCGAAGTAAATAGAGAATATTGTTGTCCACAGTAGCAGTACAATACTCTAGATGCAACGGAAGACCTCGAGCTCATCTTTTATGAAAGTTTAAGACCACAAAACACGTACTCTTATATGCATCATTAGTAAAAAATAATAATAAACATACATAACTAAAGTTTCATAATGTTGTGAGGTCTCAGAGCATAAAGTATAAACCAACGAATAATTTATCACCACAAGTAGATAGTAGACCTTTAAAAACACAATAAGTTTAGTTGTCTTTAAACCATGAAACACTGAGCTCGTATGTGTCACAGAAATATATCACCACAAAGACCATACAGAAAAACCCCAACAGTCGTTTCACTGAAAAATGAGTAGTTGGTTGTCTTTAAATCATGTAATACCGAGCTAGTAGGTATAATAAACCATATCACTGCAAAGGTCATCCAGAAAAAACCCCTAAGGTCATTTATCTATGTGGGAGAAGAATAAAAAAGTTATTTATACCGAATTGAAATTCCACATGAACATCAGTGCATATAGCATCATTACAATATGCAATAGTTGCTTTTGCAACACATCACATCCAGAAAAAACCCCTAAGGTCATTTATCTATGTGGGAGAAGAATAAAAAAGTTATTTATACCGAATTGAAATTCCACATGAACATGAGTGCATATAGCATCATTACAATATGCAATAGTTGCTTTTGCAACACATCACACAGATAAAGAAAATGTGGGTCACAAAATCCGTTCAACCATTAACAATTGCACTTATAATTTGCTCTCTCAACTCTATTATCCCCCGAAAACTATTCTAATCTTGTGTACAAGAGTCATGTAAATCAGATTAAGCTTGAGACATTGAATGTCCTAGGCGATATTTGTATGCCTCGACGGAGACATGTGACTGGTCTTCATTAGTATTATTAAAATCAATATCACTACGCAAAGGCTGTCGATGAATGTAGTTGTGGAAAGTCATCGTAGCGACCATAATCTTCATTTGTTTGTTGAAAAGATGGATGAGCATATCACGTAAAATAACTATTTTTTTCCAAACCGCAAATATTCTTTCAAGAACACCACGTAGAGATGAGTGCCTCTTATTAAACATCACTTCTGCCCCTGAGTTGCACTGCTGGCTCTTTTAAAATCCGGGATATGATATTTTATTAGGGAATGGCTTGAGATATCTTCTTTGTAATGAATATTAATGGATATTCAGTATCAATCAAATAACATTTCCCTATTGTAGGTTTATTCATTAGTATTGTAATGTAATAAATATTTTATTAATTCATAAACATATGCAAGTAGAAATGTTGGCTGCATCGGAAAGTTATATTTGTGAGTTACGTAGTATATTTGAATATACAAGTATCGTTAGCGCTTCATTCTCATCGGGTCATCACAAAAATGAAGCACATATTGAAATCATATACAGTCATAATATTTTGTGTTGTGGCCACAACGTCCAATATATGCAATCTTTTCACAGTTGAACATGCATGCATTCACATGTGTTCCATCAATTGCTTCAATATTGTCCTAGGTCATTTATGTTAGATATTAGGATGACGACTCTAAGTAAATTTTGAAACAGACGAAAATAGAAATCTACCTTAAAATATGGCATATAGCATTGATCACATGAAATCTCTACAAGGGTGATTTGGAATTTTGGGTCTTTAGGACTTATAATTTTTTAGGATAATCCGGTATGCGCACCAAATCAATCGAGAAATATCTACTAATTATTTCTAATGGGTGTTGGAATCGCTTCATGGCTCCACTCTTAGACTCATTTTGTGACAAAATATAGAGGGTTATAGCTAACACCTCTCTTGAAGTCATCCTAAATGAGTCATGGAGTCGATGATTTTTGTGTTCTTCTAAGAGATCAACAAATATAGTTCGTGTAATACGAAACATGTTAAATCTTGTGGAATGGCCCACAAGCAACTCCACAACTCACTCATCGCCCATGTACGTAGAAATCATATAAGGAGAACAAGCAATATATGAGTTGTAATACTCATACATTAAACATAATGCAGCCACATTTTTTCTTATACGCCTTTCTTTATCCATATTATTCATTTTTTATGCAGCAACACATACAAATAACACTGAATTAGCAAGCGATGCATTAAACAAAAACAATGACAAAGAAAGTTCAAAAAGCAATAAAAGATGTCCAACAATTAAAACAAAATAAAACTCAAACATAATGAACATAGCGTAAATAATGTCCAACAAGTAGCGTAGATGATATCCTCATAGCAATCAAACATAATGATGTCCAACAAATAAAATAAAATGCAAGCATCTCGATTTTCATGGAAATAGCGTATATAAGTACCCTACGGTCAGGTTTCATCGACATAAAGAATTCTCTCCTAGTTAAGTTTTCTAAAAACTTCATAGAATACAAGTAAAACGACATGTTTCCGTAAATTTCTGGAGTTCATTCCAGAATTCTCATTGGAATTAAGATTCTCATAACTCGTTAAATAGAAGTTATATGTGATGTATTAAGCTCATTAGTGTTGTAAATCTAACTTCTAATGAAAATTGCATCATTTATTTTCTCATCCCCTGGACCTTTTGAACGACATCCAACTTCATTTAGATTGGGGTTGGACCCTTCATTGGAGTAAGCAGTTTGCTGAGCTCCGCCAACATGCCCTCTCTCTGGGTGCCTATGCAGAAAAACCCGTGGCCATAACTCCACCAAACATACAGTCCAACTTTACTTCAAGCTCAGGGTCAATGCCATTAAACTTGAATTTTTTAGTAGTTGACAGGACCTACACATTAATTTAGAATTGATATATTGATGTAATTGAAACTGACCTGAAAAGAAGTTGAAGGATCGTATGTTTTATAAATTATCACCTTCAATCTCTCGGTTCACTGTTCTTCCGAAGCATCGATGATTCATTTTATCTGATACTAACCCAAGCCCAAGAATTCTCATTTTAACTCTTTCTATATTTTTCAGTCATTTTTCAACTGATCTCATTATTTTTCAATTATTTTCTATCATATTCTCTTCTTGTGTTTTCCTTGAATTTTTATAATATTCTCCCATCTTTCCTCGTTAATTGGTGGTTAGTCTATTTCCCAACTTCAACTCCTTAATACAAAGATCGCAAAATATTCGTTTAACTTCTTTATCCCACATGGCAGACGAACCAATTTCTTTTGTCATACCCATCACGTCTACTAGCATGAAAAATTAAACAACATTAATTTGTGGGAGACTAAAATTTTACCTCATGAAAACAAAAGGTACCCTTTAAAAACCCACAGCTGGAAAAGCAGCTGAAAAGAACAAACACCACCACCACCCCGCTACGAACAAAACTACCACACAATTACTACCAACACTGCCACCATCAAACAGCGCCAGCAACACACCACTGCATCATCACGACCAAAACACCACCACCACCACACATACTACCAACACACTTCCACCATGCCACCACGCCACCACTCCACCACTACCACCAACACCCCAACTTCACCACCACCACCCCCACCGTACAATTGTCATCAACAAACTACCGCATCATCATAACCAACACACCGGCAGCACCACACTACCACCATCACCACCAACACACAACGACCACCACACATTTACCATTAACCCACCACCACCACATCATTAACTCCAACACAACCTCCACCACATCATCACAACCAACACACTACCTAATCGAAAAATTGAACAAATTAATATAATTCATTGGTCACACACAGAGACCCTAAACCAACAATAACAACCCATCATACACAGTAGCCGCAAAGCAATAACAGCAACCCATCATACACAGTGGCCGCAAACCACTAATAGCAACCGCCCATTCAGGAAACATTCATATACAACAAGAACAACAACAACAAAGCCTTCATCCCACTAAGTGGGATCGGCTACATGAATCTTTTTTCTCCATTGCGTCATATTTAGTGTCAAATTCTCGTTTAATTCTAATAAATTAAGATCATTTTTTATGCAATATGCCCAAGTTTTTCTAGGTCTACCTCTGCCTTTCTTAACATAAGTTGTATTTAAAACATCTACTCTCCTAATCGGATCATCAGGTGGTCGACGTTTAATGTGACCAAACCATCTAAGGCGGCTCTCTCTAATTTTATCTGTCACTCCAGGATGTTGTTAACCTTTGCTTTGAAGGTGGAGCGGTAGAAAAAATGGGGTCGGAACACCTCTTTGCGTCGTGCAACAGCTAAACATGCCAAATTAAACAAATATGGTCATGCCAAGGTGCTGTCAGCTGACAGAAAAGGGGAAGGCAGCACCCAGTCTACAGTCCTGCCTTGTGGAAAACCTGTTACGGAAGTAGGAAACAATTCAACTAATCGAAGATGTTGCTTCAAGATTTGCTCATATAGCAGCTTACTATCCAAATCGTCATGTCATTTCATTGGTGGAAGAGAGAGAACCCAAGAAAGGAGAATCACTATAAGAGAAAGAAACTAGTTTGATTGGGGAGCAAATAATACATGTAGATGAAGGAGAATTATTTGTAGTGCGGCACCTTCTTAGTGCCAATCAATCCTCGAACAAGGATTGGTTGCGGCGCAACATTTCTTTGGACTCGATGCGCCATCCAGGCAAGGCGTGCAGTCTTATCATTGACAACGGGGGTTGTAAGAATATGGTGTCCTCTAACATGGTTGAAGAGCTCCGGCTAGTTACCCAAGGTCACCCGCATCCATATCAACTTACTTGGCTTAAAGGAGGAAATGAAATCAAAGTCACAAAGCAATGTTTAGTAAAATTCTCCATTAGGAATAGATTTCAAGATAAAGTGTTATACGACGTCATACCAATAGATGTTTGACACGTCCTTAGGGCATCTTGGCGATATAACCACAAAATCATTCATGAGGCATTTAAATACGACCACAAAACCATTTTGGACAATGGCACTCGAATTACCTTGGCTCCACGCAAGAGGGGGTGCTGAAAATTCTGGAAGATTGTGAGGCTGAACCAGAATTTGAGATGGTGGAGTAAGAAGTTGATGACCCATTCCACCAAGAAAATTAGGCACATAAAGAAAATGAAATCATTGAGGAAGTAGGTGAAAATCTATTTCATCAATAAGCCTCAAGTTTCAATGGGTTTGAAGATTCGATGTTGAAATCATGTCAATGCCCTTGTACGATGTGTATGACGATGACTATTTATCGACCACTAATCATGGTTATGCTCATAAGGGAGAAAGTTTTCCAGAGTGAAAAATTCTGAATATGCAGTTGACATAAGAGCTAATGGTGAAGATTCTCATGCTGGAAGCAGAATGATCAAACTAAATATGTTGATTCTACTTCTCTCAGTCATCAGCATCAGACTGTTAAATGTGATCATATGAATCAGACATCATTTATTTGCACCAACCAAGCTTGAAAGCTTATTCATTGCATTCTGGCTCGGATATGAGTCGGGTTGGATATCTTACAGCAAGAACTACACCTATTAGTTCTGGTTCGCAGGAAATTGATGTCAAGTTGAAAGAGGTTCTTCAAAATTAGAGTTGGAAACAACTTGATCCAGTTTCAACAATTACAAAATTAGAAGATGCTTGGATCATCGAACTATTACCTAACTGAAAATTAGAGCGACTGTCACTTTCAATATCCCCGAGTTGGCTGCGAGTTACGAATCAGATTTTGAAATTGCTCAGATGAGAGAGCCTTGCTACCCCGGGGAGAATGATGCGGGAGCTAGAGTTTTATTTAATTTTATGTCTTGGTTTATGTGTTTTAATTTGTTATTTATGTCTTTATATTTTAGGATGACATACTTGTAATTTGGAACGGTCTTAACTTGTATAAAAAACTTGTAGACTATTTTGTGGGAGGGAGGTTTTGAATAGTTTCTAGTTTTTCCTGAAGGTTGGCTTTGCCTTCCTATGGTTGTATCCTGAGGTGGCTCTCAGGTGGTGATTTTGCCATTGTACCTTATTATTTTCTCAGAAATCCTGAAGTGCATTGTTTCGTGTTGTTATTCCTACTATAAGTTATTTGTTTTATGTTGATAAACACTGCAAATTTCTTCTTTCTATTGCAGTTTCAGCAGTTTCTTCTCACTGTTGTGGCTTTGTAATGGCTAGTGTAGGACATTGTTGGTGCGAGATTTTGTGGGATCATATATACTTGAGATGGTGTTAATACTTTGTGTCTTCAGTGCAACTATAAGCATACATAAAGAAATACTACGAAACACTACAATTCAATTTAAGGAGAGAAAACCAAAAGTCCAAAAATAATAATAAGAGAAAATAAGAACAAGCAAGTAGATTGAGGACAAAAGAAATGAGAGCAACAAATGAGTGGAGAAGACAGAGGCTCGTAAGAGAATTACAGAAGGAATATGAAGGGAGTGACCAATGTAGGAATGGGTAGACTTTGGTAGACTCGTGAGATGATAACCCATATATAACACTATAAAATATAAGACGCAATATGACCAATTAATACCATTATACGGCCCCTAAAAGGTGTTTGGGAATCAAATTTAATGGAGAAGTAGTAGTGGAATAATGAGGAAATGAAAGTACGTTAGGTCTACGGTGTTTGGATGGGGATAGGCATCATTCGGCGGCTGTTCCTGTTGAAAAACTGCGAGAAGAATCATAAAATGTTAACGTACGAGGAGCGAGGAGGTTCACCGCCTATTCTGAGTAAGATACAGACACACTACTTGCGAAAGAAAGATGATACAACACTCCTAAAGCAGGAAATCAGATATTACAATCTCCAAACTACTCAAAACAAAACAAAGTCTAAACAAAAGTTCCCTCATAGAAATTGACGTAATTAGAAATAAAGAAAGAGGTATGGAACGGCGGTCCGGGCTTAGCCGACTTTCCTACGATTGTGGGAATCCAAAATTCCTACTCGAGAATTTGATGGGATCGTTGGATCCCACCTTTCCAACACATTACACGGTGAGATTACAAAAGCGAGATTTCTTGCTCGATAATTTTAACGGGATCGTGGGATCGAGTCTTTCCACGGCCTTCCATGGAGCAGAGAGCTCCAAAGGTCATTTTCCCCGAGTATGAGGAGCTTCATCATCTTCCCAAAAAGTTTCTTGAACCGATCTATCACAATCATGAAAAGTCGTTATATTTCTATGTTTAAGAAAATTCCACTATAAAATCTATGCTCGCGCTTATTCCAAACAACTCTGAAATGCATTTATCATTCCAAAGATTGTCTTGGTAGAATAAGTAGTCATTATTTTTTGGCACAACCAGAGTCGGAATTGTACATAGATGGGTATTAAAATGAACTAAGCCTTGAGCCATTGCCGCCTATTCCTGGGTAAGGTACAGACACACCACTTGTGAAAGGAAGAGGATACAACACTCTTAAAGCAGGAAATCAGATATTACAATCTCCATACTACTCAAAGCAAAACAAAAGTCTAAAAAAATAGTTCTCATAGAAATTGACCTAATTAGAAATAAAAAATAGGTATGGAATGGCAGTCCGGATGTAGCCGACTTTCCTATGATCATGGGAATCCAAAATTCCTGCTCGGGAATTTGATGGGATCGTGTTCTTGATCTGTAATTTTGACGGGGTCGTGGGATCCTGTCTTTCCACGGCCTTCCGTGGAGTGGAGAGCTCAAGCGTCATTCTCCCCAAGTATGAGGAGCTTCATCGTCTTCCCAAAAGATTTCTTGAACTGGTCTATCACAATCATGAAAAAGTCATTATATTTTTGTGTTTGAGACAATTCCACTATAAAACCTATGCTAACGTTCATTCCAAACTCTGAAACGCATTTATCATTCCAAAGATTGTCTCTGTAGAATAAGTAGTCATTTTATTTTTGCACAACCAAAGCCGGAACTGTACATGGATGGGTATTAAAATGAACTAAGCCTTGAGCCATTAATTATATAATATGTTTTTCCCACTTCTCATACTTAGCTAGGTGCATCCAATAAACAATTATGTCTAGAGGAACCAAATATGAAATGAAATCTATAGCATATTGGACCACTCTCATTGATAATCACCCAATATATAAATTATTGGTCAGAATATCCAACAACTCCTTCAATAAGGATTGCCCTTTTTTTGGTATTGGCTCATCAAACTCATTATCTTCTAGGATAATCAATGTTATTCATGTTAGATCTCTCTCATGAGCTCAACTTGAATCACTAGCACCTCTCCCTCATTAGTTGAAAGCTAGTATTCCTCCTTTGCATCAACATTTGCTCCAGTGTCTCCTGTGTCACTAAATAATTCTTCAGCTGTTCTATGCTTAGTGAAGGAGATCGCCTACTATTTGAGCAATCAAATGAAACATGCCCCACACCGCAGCACTTAAAACACTTCTTTGTTGAGATATATTTGGGAGTGACTGAGGTAACCATATTTTACCTACTTTGAACTAGTTTTTCCTCAAGTGGGATCAACTAGAATGCTCAACTGGGCATACACTTGTTGTCTGAGCATGGGGTTGAACTCCGCTTGTAAGGTGTGACTGTCACCTGGTAATGTTGTTTCTCCACCTTCAAAGCAAAGATCTGTGCATTGAGTAGATACCAATACGATTGCATCTGCACCAAAGTCCTAAAAGACGATCTCAGTTCTCCAAGATACCTTGCTAGTATGTACTTCTTTGGTTCTACCAACTCACACTTCAAAATGAGTTTATCCAAACGGTACACTCCTCCATAAAAGAATTTTCCTAGCGCAGGTGGTGGAGTTCAGTGAACATATCCTGCCAAAAAATATAAGGAATGGGTATTTGCATTACATCACTCACTTCATCTTGAACAATGTAATAATTTTACTTTTCTTTTCTCGATGTCGAAGAATCTTCAAGTTCTCCTACAACAAAAAAATCCTTCCAGAGCATGATGGTTGTCAATTTAACTCTTTTGTCCTATGGAACATCATTCGTTGAAATTTAGAATAATGCGGAATAAAGATAAATATTAATTGATATGAGAAGGGGGTATAACTAACTCATACATGAATCCTAGAATAGGAAAGACGATAAAAAAGGAAATAACATAAAAAGAAAGATATACCACCTAATATCTCCAATAATTAATTTAATTATTAGAAAATAAAGAAAATAACATAAAATAGGAAAGGAAATAATTCTTAATCCAAGTGAATAAATATAAAATAGGAAAGGAAATAACTCTTTAATACAAAGAAATAATTTATTCCTCGTAACTTTTCATAAGAATAAATTATTTCCCTATATAACTTCTAACACTCCCTCAAGTTGAAACATGGAAAATCATGTTCAACTTGGATTCGAAACCATTAATCAATGGGCAAGAGAGATCCTATGAAGTTGAACTTGAAGTTTTCATCCCGTACTGCGGTTGTCTTTGACTGCAATTCTTGCAGTGTCTATAAGTAGACAGAAGGCTCCTACAGATAATGGTACAAGAAAGTTTACAGGGAAATAAACAACTACGGTTGTCTTTGACTGCAGTTTCTGTAGTGTTTGTGGTAAACGGAAAGTTCCTACAGGTAATGCTGCAGCGGAGATTACAAAGAAGTAAACAACTATGATTGTCTTTGACTGCAGCTCCTGCAGCGGTAGACGGAAGAATCCTACAGTTAATGTTGCTGAGGAGTTTCCAAGGAAGTAGAAAACCAACAGGAAAAAACTCAAGGGTATGGCACGCAGAAAAAAAAAGAAAAAAACTCCAAATGTAGGCCTTGCTGTAGAAAAAGCTCTGGAGGAGTGTCTGATGTAAAAAAATGCTCTGCAAGAGATTGATGCATCAATGTTTGCAGCTTTATCAAATGCATTGAAGCACATCATGAATTTGTGATGCATCTAATCAAGAAACAGCTTAAGCATATGGTTGTTGCATATGCAATTTCTTGCGTCTTTCTTTTGATTCAACAGAAAAGTGCTGCACTAAATAAACCATTGCATTGACTACATAAAAAATTGGTTTGAGGACATCTCTAAACACTCCCTTTCCTGGTAATATATCCATCCAGCACCTTCACTACACCATCAGAGTACCACAAATAAGACATCACCCCCAGAGCTCCCAGCATCGCAAGCCAAGGCGGTAAGCTCAAGAATGGCGGGAGAAGAGACGATTTGATCGCAACGAAAGCCAGAGTGACAGCACCAAGCAAGTCAATTAGGAAGTCGGACTAGTGGAAACCAGAAAGACTGCTGCAAGAAACAAGAGCCAGAAACAACAGGAAGGACCTGCAAGGAAAGTTGCATCTTCAGCGATAAGGTCCTGCAAAAAATTAGGGAAGTCGGACTACTGAAAACCAGCAAGTTCCGAAAACAGGCGTAAAAAAAGACAGTGGGAAGAACCTGCAGAAAACAAGCAGAGAAGACCGGCGGCTGTGTTGGACACCGGGAAGGGCTAGCCAGCATATGTTTTAGCATCATACATATTAAAAATTGCTAAAGCAACAGCATATAAGCTGAGATTGTCAACAATGGTGAAAACATTATGATAGCTAGTAGGGCAAACTCTACTTGTTTGATTCAATGTAATGCAATTCACCATTGACATGTGTGAAACTTGGGTAACAGCCCGGCCCAAATTAAGAATTGAAGCAAATAAGCTATATCCAATAGTTTGTAATGTGGGCAAATTATTCCCAAAAATTTTGCAAGGAAAGCAACAACAACAACAATAACAAAAACAACAAAACCTTTATCCCACTAAGTGGGGTTGGCTACATAAATCCTTTTTCTTCATTGCGTCTTATTTAGTGTCATATTTTCATTTAATTCTAATAATTTAAGATCATTTTTTATACAATATGCCCAAGTCTTTATGCGTCTATTTCTGTCTTTCTTAACATAAGTCGAATCTAAAAAATCTACTCTTCTAATCAGATCAAGGGATGGTCGACGTTTAATGTGACCAAACCATCTAAAACGACTCTCTCTAATTTTGTCTGTCATTGGAGCTACACCAACCCTATCACGGATATATTCATTTTGCATTTTGACTCTAAGTACAAAGTCACTCATCCACCTAAGCATTCTCATCTCGGCAACACATAACTTAGTTTTATGATTCTCTTTCAAAAGCCAACATTCAGCGTCATAGAGCATTGCAGGTCTCACCACCATCTTATAAAATTTTCCTTTCAGTCTAAGCGGTACTTTTCTATCACACAATGACCTAAAGCATTCCTCCACTTCAACCAACCAACTTGAATTCTACTAATAACATCCCCATCAATATCACCACCACTTTGAACAAGACTCGAGATATCTAAGTGTCACACTTTTTACTAATTTGATCAACCATAGTTACATTTCCACTAGAGCTACTACTACTAAAATTACATTCCATGTATTCAATTTTAGTTCTACTCAAACGAAGGTTTTTCGACTCCAAGGTAGACCTCCATAATTCAAGTTTTTCTAGAGCTTTTTCTCTCGTCTTATCCACGAGAAGGATATCATCAGCAAAAAGCATACACCAAGGTACATCCTCCTGTAAGTGTCCGGTAAGACCATCTATAACTATAGCAGAAAGATATGGGCTTAAAGTTGATCACTGAACATAAATAGGAAAATATTTGATCAATCCTCCTTCCATTCAAACACAAGTTACAGCTCTTGTATACATATCTTTAATGACTTGAATATAAGTCATATCAACACTTTTCCTCTCAAGAACTCTCCAAATGATATCACTTGGAACCTTATCAGAAGCTTTTTCTAAATCAATAAAAATCATATGTAGATCCTCTTTATTATCTCTGAACTTCTCCATCAAACTTCTCAATAAATGTATAGCTTCCATAGTAGACTTGCCCGGTATAAATCCAAATTGATTATGATACATCTTTGTAATACATCTTAACCTATGTCCAACTACCCTCTCCCATAATTTTAAAGTATGACACATCAACTTAATTCCTCTATAATTTGCACACTCTTGTGCATCCCTTTTATTCTTAAAAATGGGGACCAAAATACTCTTTCTCCACTCCTTAAGCATCTTTTTAGTTTTTAAAATAATATTAAAGAGTTTAGTAGGTTAAGAAACTCTCACATCTCCGAAACATTTTTACCCTTCAATCGGATATCATGCTCCTCATACATTTCACACTTTCGAGTTTTTTAAAGACCGCCTCAACTTGTCTTTCACTAATGCGACGATAAAAAATAAAACATTTTATTATTATTAATGAAAGTATACATCACTAAGCGTCGATGTCGTATTTTCCAAATTTCGTTAAAAAGCTTTATCAAAATAACTCACCCATCCTATTTTTTGGGCTTCAGCTTTAATGCAACTCTTACTGGAAGCTTAAATGTCCGACTTCCTTCTTCTCTTTGGAAATTTCGCGAAATATACGTATATTTTCGCCCTCCCAAGATCTAATCTATTATAAACATCACTAAAAATGTAGACTTTTAGTACCGCAGCGTATCGTTCTCGTACCTGTCCTGCGGGCTGCTTCGATATTTTTCTCCTTACTACAAGTCTTCTACATTTAAAACCAATTTTTATACCATTAATTTTTTATATTTTTATCTTTTCTCGCGCATTATAAGTCTGCAAGGAAGCTGCGCCCACCAAAAAACGAAATAATGAAATTGCGGCCAGAACCGATCCCCCGCCATGTCGCTAGCTCGAAATGTCCAAAGACCCGGCCGATCCCAATGGTCGGTAAGCTCGGCTCTGATCGATCGGCATTTACAGCATTAGAATCCTTAGAACTAGGGACAATAGGGCGGTAAGCGTCCAACCGAAACAGTAGAGGCCACGACCCGATGCCCAAGTAGCAATCAGGATGAAATTACATAACACAGTGCAGAGGCAAAAGGGATGAAGCATGTGAAGGATGGTAAGATAAGCTAGCAATGGCAAGCGAGAACAGTGAACATGAGCTTCGCTGCCGAGAAACACCGCGAAGCCGGACACCTCCCCGAACACAGCGCATCCAGCTCGTACGGGGCGGCACTCAGATGGGATTTCCGACGTGGGCTACCGGGTTGCCCGCTTCACCACACTGGGATTTCCACTAGAGAGAGAAAATCGAGATTTTTCCCCCTGGGAGCTCGATCCAGGGCAGGTTCAGGTCGTGGGGAGATGTTGCACCATAGAAAGGAGCTGACGGATCGGGATGGTGGAGAGACAAAATTGTTATTGAAGGCTCCCGCTGTACGCACTTCTTGGTTCCTGATTCCTCTTGTCCGGAGGCCACCAAAGTTGTGTGATCTCAACGAGGAAGGAGACAATGCTCAGAAGAACCTGCAGGTACTATCCAGCGACGAGGTCCTGCACGGAGAGAAAGAGTCCCTCCCTTCCCGCAATGACTATGGCAGGGAGTATGGTCGACTCTGGAAGGGCAGGGGCTAGGGTGCGAAGTTTGGCTCCGATACCATGTTGATATTCAAAATAATACAGCGTAAAGCAAAAATATTTTATTGATATGAGGGGTATAAATAACGCATACATTAACCCTAAAATAATAAAGAAAATAAAATAAAAATAACATAAAAAAAAGATATATCACCTAATATCTTCAATAATCAATTTAATTATTAGAAGATAAAAAAAATAACATAAAATAAGAAAGCTTAAAATAGAAAAAAGAAATAATTTTTAATCCAAGGAAATAAAAATAAAATAGGAAAGGAAATAACTCCATACTCTACGAAAATAATTTATTCATCATAACTTCGCACGATAACAAATTATTCCTAATATAACTTCTAACATCTTTGTGCCAAAAAATTTGTTTCATTATTTAGAGTGAGTCGATAAACTCATCTGAATCCATAAGACTGAAAATATAAAAAAATCACCTTTACACCAAGATCCTGACTTCTCTAATACGACATGCTAAATTATCGGAGTATTGGCTCTTCATCATTAGAAGCTGCCCTGTGAAAGAGATTGACTTCCTCCTCTCGACCGGCGAGGAGTCATTGTTGTGACTATGGGTGATCTCATCTAGTTGTCTCCTCTCTAAGATGGCATGCTTCAGTTGTAGTTGAAGGATTTCTCATGCATATACTCTATAATGAACTCTGGGACACCTCTTTAAGGATTTTTCTTAGGTAACATTATGTTCTTTTCTAAGGATCAGATATTTGGTGAAAAGGAAAAATATGACTTATGGTAGTATTAGGGTTAGGGCTAGGTGGATAGAGTGTTTTTTTTTTTTTTTTTTTTTGGAGTGTTAGTGGTAATTAAATTTGAAATTTGGTTTGGGACAAAAAAAAGACAAAACTCCATAAATCAAGGACTTGTCGGGCACTGACACCATGATGCCATTTTAGGGCTCCTAAAAGGTGTTTAAGAGACGAATTTAATGGGAAAGATGTAGTGGAATAGAGAGAAAATAAATTATGCGAGGTCTACAGCGTTTAGATGGGGATAAGCATCGCTCGACGGCTGTCCCTGCTGAAAAAAGCGAGAAAAACTGCAAAACGACGAGGTATGGGCAACAATGAGATTCGCCACCTGTTCCTTAACAAGATACAGTACTCTTAAACCTAGAAATCAGATATTAAAATCTCCATAATACTCAAAACAAAACATAAGACTAAAAAATAGGAAAATACAATATATAAATAATTCCTTAATAGAAAATGACATAATTAAAAATAAACAAATAGAAAACAATCAGAAAAGGAATAAATTGGGCTGAAATAGGTAATGGAACGGCAGTCTGGGCATACCGAGTTCCCTACATTTGCAGGATTCAAAACTCCTCCTCAGGAATTTGATGAGATTGCAGTATTCCTCCTTTGCGCGACATTACGTGGTGAGATAGCACGAAGCGAGGTTTCCAATTCTAGAATTTTGTCGGGACCTTGAGATCTAGCCTTTTTACGACATTTTGCAGAGTGGAGAGCTTCTGCGTCACCTATGAACCAAAATAGCCCAAAAACATGAAAAATATTCAAAAAAAAATCGTAACATTCTCACCATACATAAAAGCCACTCAAACATAAACTCACTCAAGTACATCATAAGAGACAACATAAACTCACTCAAGTACATCAAAAGAGACCTAGGTACATCAATACTAGATTCAAAGATTGAAATTGTTGATGTTTAGGAGGCTTTACATCCGTGTCTCTAAGAATTTTCAAATTAGATTATGCCAAAACAAAAAAATAACTCCATACAACATAAAATTATGATGTATAGAACGCTAAGTGACAACAAGAAGATAAACCCATATAATACAAATGATGATATTGTATAATCTAATTTAAAATAATAATTATATGAAAATTATGAACTGCTGATTTAAAAAAAAAGGACAAACATATAATATTATTTTTTAAAAAAACTGATTCAAGTGTTGTTCAATGATTTGCTATGATATAATCAATGTCATAAGTTTATCCATACTATAGACTCCTACTAGTTATTATTAAGGATATTTTATTTATATTCAAACATATGTAAATGTTTAAAATATATGGAAAAGATTAATATTTAGAATTTTAATTTAATGAATTTGTATTTGGAGGTTAAAGCCATATAAAAGGATAGCTAATATATCATAATCAAATAATAATTTTATCAATTTAACTTAGATTATGGATTATTGTCATTTTTATTATAATAAAAGTAGAACTCTCATTAAACTAATGATCAAAGAAAAAATAATTTATTTTTTTATTACTAATTTACATTTAATCTCCCATAAATTGCATGGAGTAAGCTTCTTGTCGAATCTGCAAACCTTATATCAAAAATTTAACTTAAAGAAAAAAAATATATGAAATTAGCATTGCTCATTCATTGCACATCATGTTGTGCACAACAAGGCCCAAATGATTTCAAAAAAATAAAAAATAAAACATAAAAACAGGAGCCAAATGCACAATGAAGAGATCGCTGCTTCGGGAATACATGATCCGAATCTTATCCATGAAAACGCACTGCCACTGATCCGATGTGTTCGATCTGATCAGTTTTCGGCTTGTCGTTTGGAAAGCAAGTTTGTTCGCAATAAATGACTACAATTCTCTGCCCTCGTTTGCGATGAGTTGCTTCTAGTTGCTTCGGTTACAAGGATTAAGACAATCAGATGGAATTTGTAAACGCAGGATTTGAGTAAAAATTAAGATTGGAAAAAATTAAGATTTATTAAATCCTAGATTTAAAATTGCTATTTTCTATCGTCCGACAATATTTAAGTCGAATCCTACTTAAATCCTTTATCATATAGCTTCTTAAGTTACCAATTTCCTCTTTAATCTTTTATTTGCAAGCCAAAAAAATTCTATATGGCATAATGCTGGTATCTTTGACATTCAAATACATGCATACCGATATTAAATTCTCTCAAATGATATGTTCTTTAAATCAATCCAAACTCAAATAGATAATAAAGAAAGGGATGGCTAAAACTCAAAATAATTTAAAAAAAATCAAGAAACAGCAAATTATAATAAACGGTGGAGAACTCAAATCACCTGTCCTGCGTAATCTCATAGGAGCACAAATCCTATCGATAAAAATTCTCGCCATCCCTGTTGAAGCAGCCAAACTCCGTCCTTGTTGACACAGACGATCTCCAATTTTCCTGTCTTTGGGGCTGGGTTCGGGATGAAAGGGGCGGAAGAAGAGAGCTCATAACGGCCTTCTCTGTTGTGGTGTCGTCTGTCTTCTGCTCGGGATGAAAAGAGACGAGAAGGGGTAGACGACGAAGAAGAAGAATGTCGTCGTGAGAGATTGTCGAAGAAGAGGGAGGGGATGCGAACAAAAGCAAGGGAGATTCGAACGAGGGCAAGGGCACGAGAGTAATACATCACGAACGAAACGCGAACTGCGGGGGTCCTCCCACAGATCACGTGCAGTACAAAATAAAAATTGAGTTTTCAAATAAGTTCTCAATGAGCACAATCAAAACAGTACGGCGGCGTTTTTGAAAACGCCGCCGCACTTATAAGCTGGCCCAAACAGGCCCGAAGTCTCATTTAATTAGGAGAATTTTTAGATCTTTAAACTTGAGTAAAAAAAAATGAATGCATCATTCATTTGGCTCCGACAGCCCAATTCAATGAAAGAAGTAAGTAAATGAAACGCGTAAAAGAATCTCAGCAATTTGCAAAGACTCTAAGATTGAGATTAATGAAAACTTATGAGACAAAAGTTAAAGAAGCCACTAGACTAAAACTTAGATTGCCCTTACACAAAGTGACAGTTGTTTCATTCTAAACATGCACCACCTAAATCGAAGTGTACAACAGAACTCTTTCAAAGAAAATATTTCAAGGCGTACAATTGTCACATCAAACCTTCATAGTTTGATAATATAGCTTATCCAGTGCAACTTCTAAAATTATGATACTAAGAGCAAAATGAAAGCCTAGTAGTTGCACAGTCAAGATTTTCAGCGGCAACAAAAGTTCATGACATCCATTCAAGTGAGAGAGTTTGAGTAATTAAGTTGCAATGAGATATAGAATTCAATAAATAGAAATAGACTAGAAAATCAATTTGGCAAAGCCAAAACCAGCCTTTTCTATCGTTTACATATTCATTAATGCTATAGAACATAGTCAAGATTAGGAATATAGAACCACATTCTCATCCCAGATTTTATAGATTTTATTTTAAAACAACCAAAAAGGAACATTAAATAAAAAAATGAGCAACTGGGATCGTTAGAACTGCATAAAGTGGAAATAAAAAATGAATGGTTGAATTTCAATTAAAATAAATCAAAATAAAGAGAATGCACTGGATTAATGTGCATATTACATATTCAAACAGGTCAAGCAAAAAAAATAAAGTGTAGTCGCACAAAGATGTAAGTTCACAGACAAATGATGGCAAGTTTGTTTCCAGAGAATCAATAATGTTATGCTTCAATAAATTGACAATGTAAAATTTAAGAAATTCCTAAAAATTTAGGAAATCGTATGTAACTGAGTATCTGTCGACTTAAGTATGGTGCACAAACTCTCATTTTAGAATCTTTAAAGCCAATCTGCCTGGAGGAAAACAGAGTATATGTATCATTGTCTCTGTATGAAAATATCATAAAAACAAGAAAGATGTCCTTACAATAACCTATAATTTTTCAAATGTGGAAACAAAAAAGAGTAAAAAATGAAAATAGGAAAAGATAAACATACTGAATCATTCATCACATGTAAGAGCTCTATCTCAGGGTAGCTCAGTGCAAGTGGAACTGCAACTCCACCACTAAGCCAAGTGCCAAGAACCCCAGCAACAAATTCAGCAGAAGGCTTAGCTATAATCCCTATTCGGGCTCCATGAAGATTTTTTGATTTATTGTTGGACTGAACAGAAGTTTCATATTTACACTCCTCAATATTCTACATGTGATGATAAGCAGTTGTTAGTGAAGTCCTATGTTTTGCAATGAAGCTCGTAAATACTGAATAAAGGAACTAAATCATACTTCTAAATTCAAGAACAAACAAAAATGATGTTGCAATTTTTAACAGTCTTTCATCATATGAGTTCACTTTTACTGAATAAGAAACTGTTCTTAACAGGTGAAGCATAAATGTTTCATCCGAAATAAGAAAATTTATAAAATACAACTCAAATTGTAAAAAGGATACTGAGGGGTAAAAATAAATTTTTGAAGCAAAATAATCCTTGGTGTGCATCACCAGTAAAAGTATATGCAATAAGCTGAACTTATCAGATTCAGGTTTTTTGGTTCTTTCTGATGTTATTACTCTCTTGAATGATGTTGGTCTACAATAGTCCTTTTCCATGGCTAGGCAGTGTAATTTGATCTTAAATTCCACCATAATCATGCGCAAGTATGCATAATTGTACATTAAGAACTTCTTACAAGTTGTGGAAGACTAAAGGGATAACCATGAACAGGCCGATATTCTCATGATGAAAGCGCATAAAGATTATGAAAAGAACCTCCACCCATAACAAGCTTCTTAATTAAATTTGATACTTTTCTCAATTACAGAGTAAACAAAACGGCTTACATTTTTTAAATTTCCACTGCACAAATGATTGCAAATGCTCCAAGCAGATGAAACAATCTGAGCAAAGCTGTAGCTGTTATTTTCCGCTCTTATAGCCACACTATCATGAGCCGTAGAAGCTCTCTTAAGAGTTGCTTTGACAACATCCATGAATGTATTAGCTGATAATCCTGCCCAACAATTAAAAATAAATAAACTTTTTTATACCAAAATCAGAAAACACAGTTCATCACAGGAGACAAAGCTCCAAATGATGGCAATAAGAATCAAAACCAAAGCCGATGCGCAAATCAACCTAAGCTAGAAATGATACCAAAATCAACAACAAACTCTAGAACATCAGCAACAAAATTGAATTTTGGAAATCAGATGGGAAAGGAACCGACGCTAAAGGAAAAAAGATGGTTTGCACCTGAGAAGAAGCGTGGTGGGATGAGGAAAAGCCCTAGAGGTGGTCGCCTAAAAAAGTGGGAATGTACAACGAGAGGGACGAAGCAGTTGGGGGCTTTGAATGAGTTCATAGTTAGGTGCTTCCTATTTAACAGCCGCTGCTTGTTCGCACGGTCTTTTTCCGGACTCCTATTTCGAAAATTTTAAAATAAATAAAAAAGACTAAGGGAAGAGGCAAACGGAACTCCCTCATTTCTTCAGGAGAGAAACGCCGATTTCTCTATCTCGAGCCTCGACGTGGCTGCCTGAGGCCGTCACGGATTCTTCCTCCGTCTCTACTGTTTTAAGTATTAAGAGTTTGATTTAAATATGTTTCCGGAGACCCTCAGCTCATATAAATGAAAAAATATTACATCTACACTCCACAATGGCAGCAATGCGCTGAAGCCTAATCGCTTCGTAGCTACGTGTAATCTCACTCCATCAGTTAAAAGAGAGTAGAATTATACACGCAAATCCGGTCGGACTGAAACCAGACTAATATTATCGATCGCGCATAACATAAAAAATATTCCTGTAACACTGCGGGATAACACGAGAGAATATACTCTCGTGTTATTTTGTGACCCACAATAATGTTACGGGAATATTTCTGGTGTTATAATAACACAATAACACATCAATATCACCACAATAACATTTGAATAACGCGGAATGACGCGGCCTAAATATTTTTTGTGTTATAATAACACAATAACACATCAATATCACCACAATAACACTTGAATAACTCGGAATAACACCAGGGAATATTATCGGTGTTATAATAACACAACAACACATCAATATCACCACAATAACACCACAATAACACGTCAGTATTATGGGAATATTCCTAGTATTATACCTTGGTGTTAGGGAATATTCCCTTGTGTTATTCCGTTTTGTTACGTGAACATTTTCTTGTGTTATTCTGCATTATTCAGACGTTATTGTGATGGTATTAATATGTTATTGATGTCTTATTTATTTTTTAGCTAGATATGAGACGAGTTTAAACCGGGAATATCGGTCGGATTTCGGTCAGGTCGGGTTCGCGTGTATAATTTTCCCTATTTTCCTTAGTGGGGTCGGGATTCCACGTGGCTCTAATATTATTCATGGCGTACTCTACGTGCAGTTCTGATATAATATTTTCTCCATTTAAATTCAATTATTTAAAAAAAATCTCATTTCCTTACTAAATCTATAAATTATTTAAGTTGGAGAAATAATATTTAAAAATTTTTTACATCTAATTTTTATTTAATATTTAAATTTCAAAATATTTTTTTAGATAGTTTATTAAGATTTAATTAAATTTAATATATACTGATTTTTTTTTGGATTAAACCATCTAATTTTTTAATTTAAATTTAGAAGCCTTATTGAATCTTACTCGAAATTAAATTCCGGCTGCAGCCAACGGCCCCACAGTGTCAGAAATCGGCACCTTTAATATTATTGTATAAATATTGGAAGATTTACAGACATAACACTTAAATCCAATGTATTTACATATCCAACCCCGAAACTTCAATCTGTGCTTTTCACAGCCTTTGTTATGTCACAATATATAATGAGGATATAGGTTTTTGATATATTGATGTGCCTATAGCAATGCTTCGTCTACTTCTAGAATGGTTAGCTCAAGAGCAATCATGCTGATTTTATACTCTATTTTCTTTGTCAATCTATTTTCCCATTGCAATCTTTCTACTTAATACATACAATCAATGTTCCATTTGATATGCCAAATATATGTATTAAATATTAAAGATATATTTTGATTGAATAAGTGTAGAATGCATAGCAATCAAATTTAGTGACTATTACAAAGGTTGGGATTCAAATTTCTCTCGTAAAAATAGCTCTATTCTCATGAAAAATAGTCTTGCGAGGAAAGTTTATGTTTTCTTATATTTTTTTACATAAATACGTTAGGTATGGAGTTTTCTTGGTGAAGAGATGTGTCTCTTCAATTTAGTGGGTTGGAGGGAGCGAGGGCGAGTTTGTAATTTTATCCGTGGGTGTTTATCTATAAATAGATGTGTAATCCTATGGGTATGTTCGAACCGAACTATCGTAACTCCTTTGAAATAGTGAAAATTCGCCGCTACGGGCTCCCGACGATTGCAGGCATGTCAATGCCGAACGCACGTTAAGTCTCTCGCGTATTCTTGCCTGACAGTCGTGTTGTGTTCCGCCCTACAAATTCATGAACATAAACAGGTGAATAACTTAAGCTAAATTTAGATTATCATGTTATAATACATCTTCTATTTCAATACAACAATTAAAAAATTTATATAAGAACAAAAAAAAATTGTAATTTCATAGTACCCAAATTGTGCTCAAAAGAAGTCACAATTATTAGATTGATGATATCCATATCATATCTAAAGTCAAACCAAATTTTAAGCTATGAGTTGTGGGATAAAACAATATTTCTCTCATTTTTATAAGATAGCATTATCTTGTAGAATATAAAATTATTTTATAGTTCAAAGAAAAATTGACTTATATACTCTAATATAAATTTAATTTATATGAAGCATATTTTTTTTCTTAAATTGAAGTATGTGAAGCCACTGCCTTTAATGTATTTCAATGGTTCCATCATGTCATTGGCGGATCTTATCAGACCAACTAATTTAAAAATATATATATTTTAGAAGAAGCAAAAATTACATATTTTAGTAAAAAAAATATAAAAAAATTATAAATAAGAAAATCCTATCGTAGAGTCATACTATTAAATTAAAAAGAAATGTAATGCATAAATAGAAGAATTTCATCAACATAATGATGTTGAAGCTCTCCTTTCCTTATTCATTACTTGGGGTGTGTTTGGGGCAGTTTTTTCATTTCTGGATAATTAGTTTATCCTGAAACACGGTACTCTTAGGGCCGACCGCAGGAGTTTCGACCTCGCGGTACCGCGTGATGTAAAAACCCAGCGACGTTTTCGGATAGTTCATCAAAACGTGTTTTTCAGAATCCGCTGTAGGCAGCTGAAGTTATAAGCTGCCCAAAAGAGCCCTTGGTCTCACCTAAACTCTTGTAACAAATGTGTTTTACTCCTATGGCTTCATAATTATTGAAAATACACACCATAAAATCAATACAATAATAATGATGACTACTTTTTTTAGTATACTTACATAATAAAATGGCAAGAGTAGAGCATTATCAAGTCAAGCTAGTAATTGAACCCCAAACTTCTCAAAAAAACTAAAAAGTAAAAATTATATGTGATATTTAATAGATATCATTGAGAAAAATGAATCAGTCTAAATATAATCAGCTCCATATGAACCACATTTCACCTATAATTGAGCTGAACCACTACACCATCATATATCTTTAATTATTTTTATTTTTTCGACAGACCGTCACGACTGACTTAATACTTAGTAATCTCAATTTGTTTCACATGAAATACTTCTTGTGTTGATGAATATTAATATATTTTGTTTTTCAAAATAACTTTTTTTATTGATTAATTTACATTTCAAGTTAAAGTAATTATTTTTTTTTAATTTCAATGAAATAATTTAATAATACTTATTCACATTATTGAATTACAAGAAATATTATCTTATTAAATCTGTAAATAATAGTTAAATATTAATTATAAATTTATCCAGTTGCTTGTTGATTTATCTTGATAAATATATTAGCTAATAATTTCATATGAAGAGAAGGATATTTATTCAAATTTCTAATTTATTTATTAATTTGCTGAATTAATTGTTCAATTAATATAAATAAACAAACAACCACATACATCCATTAAAAATTGAAACAAGCTAAATATGATCACACGTTTAGTTGTTATGCTCGTGCTCAAATTTGAGCCGGACATGAACAACTTATAATATAACAACCAAGATTTATTTTTTTCATACTTTGTGGAAGAAAGGCGAATCAACACGAATCTCGAGGGGATCCAACAGGCAAAATGGCAAATAAGTACGACTAATGAGAGCCCACATGTAGAAGAAAAATGATCCATATGTGGAAGACGTTGGGTCCACAGGCGGAATGATTCACTAGAGGAAGATCAAGGTTCACTAACAAAAGACTATGGGTCTACTAGAGGAATGTCAAAGGACCGGCTCGATTAGATACAACAGCCCTGAACCGGGGCTTGAGGTCGGTTGAATGCCGATTATTCGAACCAAAGACCAAGGCCAATCAAGCCGAGTAGAGGCATTGGACTGTCTCCCAACACAACGCAATTAACTCAAGGAAAAAACTTAGCATCGCAAGTCGTCTCACAGACGCCATTGAGATTCCTCTTCCGAGGAAGAGAATTGGTCCTAGCATAATCATACAGAGCATCACAAATTATCACCTCATCAAAGAGCGAGCTGAATATCAAATTACAATAATTTACTGTATGCTCGATGGCCTATCATTGCTCTGTCGACAATTCCTTGTCAAGGGATCAACAACTGCAATCCAACTTGAATAATCGACCAATAAAGTCAAGCTAATCCAGTCAAGTCGTGCCAACCCGAAACAATTCTAAATAGAGGTAGGGCTGTCAAAACGACTCGTTGTTCGCGAGCAGCTCGTGTTCGGCTCGTTCGCTAAGTTAACGAACCGAACACAAACAAAGATTTGTTTGTTCGTGTTCGGCTCGTTTTAGCTCGAAATACTACTCGTCAATTATATATATATATATTCTTGTGAGTAGTATTTTTAAAAAAATTAATTGACTACAAGGCTACAATAATTTATAAACAATTAAAAATATTAATTAAGAAAACACAATAAATATTATTAAATTAGATTCAAATGATCTTTTAATATAAACAATAATTTTTAATTATTGACATCTTATGGGTATGTGATTAGGGTTGTCAAAACATCTTTTTGTTGTGAGCAGCTCGTGATTCGCGCTCGTTAACGAACGGCAACCGAACACACTTTTTGAGCTCGAAATATAAACGAGCAGAACACGAGCTGAGCCTGACTCGCTCGTGTTCTGCTCATTTACACCACTAACTAGAGGGATTATTTAATGAGAAGGGGCTAATCAAGAATTCAAGTGCACTTCTGTCTCTCTCTTTCCTATCTTATACTCTATTCCTCATATGCAATTTACACACATATTAAGATTCAACATATACATAAACAGAAATCTTATTTTTCAGAAGCTTTCAAACTAAATCAGAACAAGGAAGCTGAAATCACGTGACTTGATAATGAAAATTGAATGCACAGCGTTAATTACAGCATTAAATCTTATTCAATACACACCTAACAATTTAACTGCTTGCAATATTAGATCACAATTACAACATAGACAAATAACGTCCAAAGAAAGTTTCAATTTGAAGTCCATAAGAACTGAACTTGGAACTTAACATTTTCACTACTTCAGTTCTGAATTTGATTGAAATATGCAAACACAACATACAAAGAGAGTTTCAATTCTTTAATCACTCTTAGTTGATGACATAAAAATAAAAGGATAAATACGTACAGATCACTCGAAACATTGTTATTTACAAATTAGATACTAAGGTGGTATTTTCTTGAACTACCGAATCGATATATTTAAGCGTGCTCCCTGCAGTAAGATTTTTTTGTTATGAATACACAAAGTATGTCTTTTTAAAAAAGTACGGGGCATTTACATATATAATGTTTGATATGACTCATATATCATATAATGAAAGATGCTGGAGCGAAACTGAGCGAGCGAGAGTAGCAGAGCTCGCGAGCGGAATGGAGCGGAAGTATCTTTTCAATTATGAGAGTTATGTTATGTGGGTTGAGGTGCAGAGGCAACGCCCGCGCGGTATAGTATATGGGTAATTTTATAATTACATACTGTACGTCAGGGTTATATATACATATGTTGTATTGTAACCCTAAACCTATTTTATACACTTTTTCTGAAAGTGAAAAGAAAGTTGTTGCTCTACTCCCGAGGACATAGGCATCTTTGTCGAACCTCGTTAAATATGTGTTCTTATTCTGGATTTGCTTTTTCTTTGCCCCAAATTTCTCAACATATAGCACACAATTCTTATGTATTTACACATCTCACACCTAAACTTTGATATTTACAGAAATAGCCCTCCAATCTTTACTATTACACCAAAAATAGCACTGCTACCTCTTTTTAAAGTGAAATGAGCCTTTTCATGAATATATGTTTAAAACATCAAAGTACTGCGTGTGTAAATATAAAAGTTTAGGCATCATATATGTAAATACATAAGAATTCCTATATATGTAGATATCAAACGCCATGTCTTTACTGTTTTTACATTTATACCAGAACATTAGCTGCTCACTCAGTCCCCTGTGGCATTTTCTTCAATGGAGTAGAAGATAGTAAAGAATGTTAGAAAATGTGAGCAATGAGACCATGAGAATTTTTAGTTAAAAGTGTGAGAAAGCAGAATGGTATCCCTACAATCTTCAACATCTTTTAATTGATAATAATGGTAAGCAATTTCAACGAAGGACTCTTGCTTCAACACAGGAACCTACATAAAATGATCACACGGATGAAAAATTATTGCGTCCGGACAGCGTACGCAAAGTTATGTCCGGACTCCAATTATACGACGACACATGTTCGTGTCGGCCCCATCCCTCAAAACACTAAAAATACAACCCGCCGGGTTGTATTGGAATATTACGGATGCTATCAGTAATACAGCCGGAAATATTCCAATACAACCGCTGAGGAATATTCGAATACAACGCGCGGTTGTATTGTATTACGGAATCTTCTACACAATAAAACCGGGAATATTCAAATACAATCGCGGAATATTTGAATACAACCACGGCTTATTTCCGTCGAAAAAATTGGGTCGGGTCGGGCGCGTGATTAAATTTGTCGGTTGTATTATGGTAGTATTCGAAATATTTATCCTGACCCTGCGGGTTGTATTTTCTCGTTTTGAGGGATGAAGTCGGCCGAGCTGCGTGTCGTCGTATAATTTAAATCCGGACGCAACTTTGCGTACGCTGTCCGGACACAATAATTTTTCCACATGGAGATTACAACCATTTTAATTCAAGATATATTTAAGAAGATTTACATACCACTTAATTCCATTGCATTTACATGTCTAACACCCAAACTTTAATTTTTACATGTGTGCCACATCACCCATGCATGAAAAACTATACACCTATTAAAAGTTAAAATGGTGTTATTTTTTATGTGATATGAAAGGTTTGGGTATTACACGTGTAAACAAGTAAAGTTTTTGTGTTAGATATGTAAATACATAGGAATCTGAGTGGTCAGTGTCACACTTCAACTGGCCCCTTATGAGTAAACTGCAGTGCAACGGAGACGAACAACTTGGTCAAACTAAATATATAATCTTATGAGTCATTTGGCCCAATGAGTGTGAACTATTCTAATTAAATTGCCGCAAATATACATGATACATTTCATTTTCTAAATCATTTACTTTCATATATACTTAGAAGCATAAAATTCATTTCGTCAAAACATATATATCTATACAAAGTTGCTAAATCCAACCTAATAAAAGTACGTACTCAAAATATGTGCAAGAACCCAAATTTATGAAATGCAAAGTTATACAAGTCACGCCAGACTACTCGTCTTGATGCTCCTTAACCCTTCATAAAAGTTCATAACTTAGAGTGAGTAACAATGAGCTCAACGACATAATCAAAGACAAAATAATACTTTATAAATGAAAAGAAACAATGTGTGTGCTCATTTGTAACATATGTACACGTATATAACAAATGTTAGAACATGTTAGAATTATATAAAACACGTAAAGGAAAATACATGTAATATAAGGAATCATGACATACATATAAATATATACTTCATCAATTTATGTGTAATCTTAAACATATTCATAAAATTCATCAATTTAATCATAGGAATGTCACTTATAATCGTATAAGCCTAAACTATTTTCATGTCACGTCATGCCATGGGTTGTCACCCAGCCCGAAAGCTACATTAATTATTGATAAAAGTTGGGTCCTCCCAACATAGCAATGATCAATAGCCCATTGGTACCGACGATTCTCTACATTTCGTCGACGTTTGATCCCAATAGTTACCGAAGTTTCATCTCCGTCTAAATTCTAAAAATTAGGAATCTCATCGTTTCTCTATCATATTCTTGTCCAACTCAAACACTCTTCTTGTTCTCAAGTCATGGCTTCCTCTAGCTTAATATCAATACTAAAACTAACCATGCTTATTCAAAGATAAGTAAAATAGATAAATCCTAAATTTAAAACTCAAGATGTTAATGGAGAAAGCAATATTAAATAAAAAATACATTAACAAAATTTAGAGCATATGATATTATTCTTAAGCATCTGTGAGAAACATAAACAAATGTCACACATAGTATCATTCTCTAGCCTCTATATAAACAAATGTTAAAGCACATAGTGTCATTTTTAAGCCTCTATGAGAAACACTAATGATTTACTTAAAATTATAGTAATACTTTCATTATTTAAAAATCATGATTGATCCTTAAAAACATATTAGTTTGGTATAAGGATTATTCTATTAAATTTGATTTGCTTTCTTCAATATATTTAATGATAGTCTTAAAACTAGTGATATTCTTAACTCTAGAGGTATTAATGTTAGACTTAATTATTCTCTATGCCTAAATGATTTAGTAACTCATAATTATTTATTTTTTAAATGTTCTTTTTCTCATAATTTATTAAGAATCATATTCTTATTGAGGTTTTTTTCATTGTTGATATTCAAACTATTGCTTATGATATTTGGTTTGAAATGAATAATAAAAATTTTAATAATTTTTATACTTCTCATGAGCTCATATCTAAAATAGTTCTATGAAATAGTATGTAGAAAAGTAATAAATGAAAATTTAAGAATGATAATCAAAACTTTGTTAAAGTTTCTTATAATTTTTTTGTGACTTCCTTTATTTTGATTCTTGTATTTGGAGACTTGTTATGTTTAGAGCTCATTAGGTTCTTGAAAGCATAGGTAGTATTTTTTTTCCCTCTTGTTTGCAATGCTTCCTTAGCCCTTCAATTATTTGTATCGACTTAAATTTCAATGAACTAAGTCATTATTTGAATATAAGAAGGCTGGTTCATTAATTGTACACCATTTTAATTAATTTATTAAAAATAATTTTATTTTAATTATAAATTCATTCATCATTAAAATTTATAAAACTATTTGTCAAAAACTTCATATGAAAAGCATAATATTCATTCAAAATTTTAATTTATTTAATAAGTTGTTAGAAATATTCAATTAATTTACGTAAGCAACTACAAAGCTAGCAATCATTCAAAAATTTAAACAAGATAAATACAAGCTTATAAATGATAAAGTGGAGTTCAAGCTGGGCACGAACAACTCATAATATGACCCAACCAAGTCCAATCCATGTCATACTTGGTTCAATTACAGGCTTACAACACTATCATCCATAAATTATGTTACATGATTTATTAGGAAACAAAATTGATAAAAATACAGAAAGCTAGTGACAAAATAAGAATGGCTTTTAGCAGCCATTTGCCAACTTAAGACCAAAAACATATTTTTGCATACAAACAAACAAATAACAATTACAACATAGGTAAATAACATCCTAAAATACAAAAGCTCAATTCTTCAAATTTGGATTTGCAAATTTGAAGTCCATAGGAATGTGCATGAGACCCAGAAACTGTTGACTTGGACTTCACATTCTCACTATTGTAGTTACAAATTTGATTTAACATATACAAATGCAACATAGGAGTCACTCCTAGCAATGACATGTATATAATAACACAAGCTTGGTTCCTCTTAAAAATTTACAATAGAAAAATCAGTATAAATTATGCAGCCACCATCCTGATTAAAGAGATTGTCCGGCTTCAATAAATTTATGCACACAGATCTATCTCCTCTGAATAGCCATCTCACTGACAGAATTGTGCATCCTTTACCTATAGCAAAATTGAGATGAGCGTCATTTACTTTCACAAGGAAGCAAGTACAGCGTCATCACACCGCATTACAATTGATATTTTAAAAAAGTAATTGAAAATAAGGGGGGATTTAGATCCATAGCACCCAAACTTCAATGTTTACATCCTTAGCACACCAAGCATTTAAAAAATCAAAATTAACACCCCATTGTTAAAGTCCTAACATCGTCATCTCCCGCTCGCCTAGAAGCTCGCCGCACAGTCAACCTATGAGAGCTCAACAGCCGTGGCAAGGGAGATCCCTGGGAATTAGAAAAGCTAATGCTCGCGAAGGTGGGTGGGGGGAAGCGGGAGAAAAATGAGGGTTACCTTCATCAATGGTTTTGGGTAGTAGCAGGGTAGGAGGAGGAGAAAGATGGGGTTTCAGAGGTATTTGTACATCGCAATCCCGTTGTTGTCTTACTTTCTGGATCAGACGAGTGTAATGCTGCGATCCTGTGGCTACCTTCCCTTCCAGGTCCGATGGGTTTAACGCTGTGATCCCGTTGCTGTCTTTCCCTTCCAACGAGCTCAATTGAATCTCAGACAGACGGAAAATGTGTCTGCTAAGATCCTGTAAGATTGTTAACAGGGTGCTGACAATGTAAATATTGAAGTTTGGGTGGGAGATATACAATATTAATAGTTTTGAGAGCTATGTGAGTAAATTTCCTTTAAAATAAATAAAGGGCATTTACATACAATCCAATTCCTATATATATTTACATATCAAACACCTAAACGTTACTTTTTACATTCATACCACTTAAATCTTTCATATCACATCAAAATACCACAACTTGAGGTTTTAAAAAGCGAAACACATATTTTCATGAGCTGGCATATATGTAAAAGGTGAAATTTAGGTGTTAGATATTTAAATGTAAGATTCTAATTAGACAGAATTTGGTAAATGTTCGTCTCCTCGTTATAACAAGTCTTACTAGAATTCAAAAAACTAATGATATAGAGATCTTTCCTCATGCCTATCCTCACCAAGCAGGAAATTAGTAACCAACGTACCTCCTCATGTCTATCGGCACCAAGCACGAAATTAGTAACCAATGCACCTAATAAGTTACACTGAGGGAGAAACAAAATCTTCCTTCTGCTTCTGTTTAAGTTCAGCATACAAAAATTGATATGAGCAACTTGTATTATATTGGTGTATGCCATTGGAGTAGCTTAAAAATGCCAAAACCACCAAAACATTAGCTCATAGCTGCTCGCCCGGGTCCGCGTGGCATTTTCTTCGATGAAGCTGAAATTAGTAAAGAAGGTTAGAAAACACAAATGGTGCATGATAAATTTTAGTTAAAAGACTGGGAAAGCAGAATGATATCCCTACAATCTTCAACGTCTTTTAACTGGTAATAATGGGGAGCAATTTCAACCAACCACTCTGGCTTCAACTCAGTAACCTGCATATAATGATTAAATGGAGAGAAACATATTAATTCATGATAAATTTAAGAAAGATTTACATGAAAACCACTCAATTCCAATGTATTTATATATCTAACACCAAACTTTAATTTTTACATACATGCTACCTTACTTATGCATAACAATCTGTATTTCACTTTATAAAAGGTAAAATGCTTCTATTTATGATGTGATATGAAAAGACTGGGTGCGTATACATGTGAAAAGTAAAGTATGTAAATACATAGGAATCGGGTGGTATGCATTAAATGCCTCTAAATTTAATAAGTCCTAGGAATGCACAAACAATCATTCACTACCTGTCGCATGTACTCTTTGGTGGTAAGCACAAGTTCATGGTAAATAACCCACCGAGGCAATTCCTACACAAAAGGGAAGAAAAACTTTTATTTTTTTTTCTAAAATTAAATACAAAAAAAAAAATTATTGACAAAGAAAAATGGATTGGGAAGAATGTAAGGTAGGCTACTTGCCTGTGCCAGGCCTGAACTTGGATGTATGTGAACTGTTTGTGGATTTTTAATAGTTCGGTATGCACCAGTCTTCTGGAGCCTTGCAGCATGGTGGAAAAATCCTGACATGAGCTTTGATATTACTAATCATGCTTAAAAAGTAGAAGAAATCAACAGAATCAGAACAAAACTGCATTACCAGATGTTATAGCTTTCTTGATTGAATCCAAGTTGGACGGATTTGATACAACCTCAATCTCAACTTTTTCCAGGAGACCCTCTAACTGGTCTCTAATATCTCTTGCCCGTTTCATACTGCGAACCTGATTGCAATTTTCTAGTTAAAAGTTGTAGATGAGAGCATATACTAAAACCGCCTTGTAATTTTAAAAAAATGGAATTACATTAATAAAATGCATAGTCTGAATAACTTAACAATAACTTGAAAACAAATTCAACAGTGAGCAGAGCTACTTGATGAGGTTTTTATCATTTTTGAAAATATCACATCGATTCAAATATGTATTTTTATCATATACTTTCAATTTAAAAGATGATGTCACAGAAAGTATGAGAAGTCACATGATTCACATGTGAAATCTGCACCATGTTCATCAGCATGGAAAAAAATCAATTTTCTCACCACCTCTTGATTTTGATGAAAAAATTTAAATAGAGTAATCAGGCTACCAATCACTTCTTGCATATTTCTAAAAGCATAAGCTGTAAAGTTAGTAATTTAGTTAGGAAAATGGCAAGGCAAGCTTAGCCAGTATCCATCCTGAATGGGGAAAGCAAATAAATTGTAATGAGAAACAGGAAATTATTTTATTGGGCTAAAAAATTAATTAAATAATTTTAAATTACCAAGCATGTGTTTCGGTTTGGAGAAGCACTATCATAAAACAGCAGAAAGACGAGAGAACATCATCTCTAGCAATAAGATCATTATCAACCTATGCGATCCAACTATTTACTTCATGCTATATATCAAGACACGAGTGTAATTTATTTAATATATCACGGTTATCTAGTCCTAAGGGCATAAATGATATTATGCAACTTGTTTTGGTTGTAGTAGTGTAGACTCCTAAAAGGCTATCGAACCTCAGAAAATATTAAACTGCAGTACAGTCGCAATTTCGAGCGATAACTTTACTGAGAGGTTTCGGGTTTGTTTAAAATTATGTTCAAAATTTTCAACAAATGGAAGATCCTCTAGTCAAATACCCTTCTTACACGCCAAAGGAACTCTCAAACAAAAAAGTCACTTAAGCTCAGTTATTTAGCCAAGAGATTTGGAAGTTTTCATAAGACAAAAGGAAAGTTATCTGCATTAGTAGGTAAGAGCTGAAAAATCAAACCAAATTGAATCTATTTGGTTGATTTTATTCAATTAATTAAAAAACTGTTAAGCTTCGGGATTGAGAGCAAGGGATATTTGGATTATGGTTACCTGTTAGGTTTTAAATTAAAAGTATGGTTTAACTAAAAACCAAAATTTGCTTCATAAATAGCCAAACACTATTCCGATATTTCCATTGGAGTCAAAACCCCAAATATAAACTCAAAAACTAAGTTCTCGCCTCAACTCACCACCTTAGTTATTACACTTTGCATAGCACCATGTTAGACTTGAGTTCAATCAACATCGAATTAAGAAAATTTGAACCAAAAATAGGTTTTTTTTGGTTCAATTTTGGGCGAACATTGATCAAATTAATTTTTTATATCTTGGATCAAAAATCAATCTGTAAATCCGTTAAACAAACCATCCAAATAAACTAAATAACAGCCTAATTATGGGAATGAGGGATAGCCAAACGAAGATCCTACAATTCTATCATCTTGGTTAGCTAATAGACTTAACCTAACAAAAGCAGAAAACTTCATGCCATAAAATCTATGCGGCTTGGGTAAAAAATAATGGGCGTCTTCGTTCAATGTACCCAGAGCAGCACACAACGAGCCCTTTGGAACCCCAACTATCTTGGCTGCTAATATTCTCTCTTTGCTCACTCAGCCAAATACTTTTTTCATCACGGAGTGCTGGGATACTTCTCAGCCCCTTGGGCTGTCTCTGCCTCGATATTGGTACCCCCCTCTGAGTTGGTTAAAGGCTAATGTTATTACGTAGTAGATTTGGTGGGGTTCGGAAGCATTAAAGAGGATCAGGGTGAGTAATCATCAAAGTAAAGTGATGGACAAGTTATCAATTTACGATGGAGCTCTAAGCAAGATATCATTTTATTTTGAAAGGGCTATGTTTTAAGTTCAGTCATTATTGCAGAGGTAGAAAACATGTACAAAGAATAAAAATAAGCATACTGGTTTGAAAGTTCATCAGATAGATGATGAGATGCGAGATTTTCATGTTAGCTTGTTGGTGTGTCTTTTTAGTGGTTGCCTTCTTTTGTCTCTTAAGACAATTGGATATTTAATTATATGTTTTTGATAGAAGATTTTAAACCCAATCAATCTATATAATGAACCTTTAGAGCGTGATACTTTGATTTGTGATTCAGATAAATTAACAAAAATGAATGTAATAGTTTCGAAGTCCTTTTGTAAGCTCAAAGGGATTGATAGACTTGTTTTTTAGCTACACCCATTAATGCACTTAAGATGCAATTTAGTCTGACTCAACAACAGATGCAAACCTCAAGATCTCCATACACTTATGTCCATTAAATACTCTTATGTGCTTCAAAAGTGAACCCTTTAGTAAATAGTTTCAACCATTCCTCAAAGATTTTCTTCATTATCAATAAAAAATACTCTCTAATAAAAATTGTTGGAACCTTCTTCTGCTACTCATAACATAATGACCTATTGTATGGTAGAAAGTGTAAAGACATAATACATGGAAATTTAAGCTTGAAGTAAGCTAATGATTATTTTCTAACATTCCGGTGCATCCTTTAAAATTATTAGGTGAACCGCCAAAAAAATTCGATTTCAGATGCTAATTCCATAATCTTCTCATTTCTACTGACATGATCCCAGTGGCGATGGTTAAAGCGAAAAAGCCTCATATTGACACCAACCTCAATTGTCCTGTAGATGGTCTTCTCATGATTGATTGGATCAAAGCAAACTATCACTTTTGTATCCTCACATTACAATAACTATAATTGTCTTTGAGGCAACATGCGGATAATCTTTATGCTTCTTCCTCAATCCTTCCCCCTCTTCCAACTCCTCTTTGACTCTCTTCACAATTTTAGAAGGGTTATAGAGTACTTTGATAAATGTATTGAAATTCAAGAAAAGCTATAGCTTAATCAAGCATATTCTAATCCTAAATATAGCATAAAGGTAGAAAAGCTTATTATCAGGCGACTAATTCTTACAAAATTAGATTTTCGCTTTCAACATTAGCTAAGACTTTGATTCTTAGACATTATAATCAGGAAATACATTTTACTCTGACGTTTCACGTGTGACACCTAATATTTGAGTATGCATTAGGTTAAAACTTGATCAATGAACTTAAGCCCTAATTATGCCCTTAGTAAACTCATTTCAACATGGCATGCTAGTGGATAGAATTCCTATGCAAACAGCGAGTAATTAAGACTATAAGACTAGTGTAAGAAAAAGATTATATGAAAATTTATTGATAATTTATATTATTGACTTATAAAGCAGAAATGCTAAATCTAGCTTTATTCTACCATTTAGATGCTTCCCTCTATCAGAAATTTTCTCCTGATCCCCCTCCCTATCAATAGCTTTATACTCTCAAAACTCTCTTCCGCTTGATCATTCTCCACTCATGCTCTCCATGAATATGACAATAAGTAAAATCAAGGGCTATTCCATTACCAACGCTCCAACAACATCATCCCAATTAATTTGTATGGACTCATATCATCTAAAAAATTTAAGTTTCCTTGACAAACTCTGTGAAATTAATACATCAGTTCTCATAAGCACATTTTTCATAATTCGTGTTCCTCATTAACACATTTGTTTGATCATATATCACAAAAAATCCATCGAGCTACTCTCAGCTTTCTCAGTGAATAATAGCAATCCTTGGCATACAAAATAAATCAGCATGTATTTCTATCAAATCCCTATACATAATAGAGGAATATTTAATCAGTTATGTAGAAATCTGAGAAGATCAAGTTTCCCACTTTCTTCAGAATGTGGGTCGGCCACTAGATTCAAAAATAGATAAGATTTCATTGGGATTAACTTAGATCCCAAAACCTGTTTCTCTGAACATAAACCCTAGCTTCCATGCCGCCAGAACCTCTTCAATCCCTCAGCCAGCCTGCAGCAGCTGGTTCCTCCCTGAAGGGTGTAGGCTCTTCTCCTTTCTTCCCAGCAGCCTTTACTTGATCTGTCCTGAACCACCGGAACTTCCTCCAGAAGCCTGAATTCTTCTGCAGCAGGCCTTTCTCTTCATTTCTCTGCCCAAGAACTACTCCCTGCAGCCTGAGTTCCCTAATGCAGGCCCCTCCCCTTTACCAGATTCCTGTCTGCAGCAGCCACAGCAGTAGCATCTACATTCCTTTGCCCGGATTCCTGCATATAACAGCCGCAACAGCAGCATTTACTTTCCTTTGCCGGATCCCTGCCTACAGCAGTAGCAGTTGCCAGAATCCCCGCCTACAGCAACAGCAGCAGCAGTCACGAGACAGCGGCGACAGCAAGAAGCAGCAGCAGCTGCGTCAGCAAGGAATAGCAACAGTGGCAGCTAGCAGTTCCTCTTTCTATAACCAGCAACAATCCTAAAAACGCATAGGATTCAAGATCAAGGATGGGATGAAGACATCTAGTTCTACTCCATAGTTCGATTCACAATCATAAACTTGGATTCTATCCAAATGGCTACTGAACTCTCTAACTTTATCACAATTCACAAACTCAATGGTCATAACTTCCTTCAATGGTCTTAATCCTTATTTATGTATATTTGTGATAAACGTAGAGATGAACAATTCACGGGAGAGGGAATAGTTCCTGAGATCACTAATCCCGACCACCGCACATGGAAGATTCACGACCATATGGTCATTTCTTGGCTAGTCAATTCAATGACCACCGAAGTGGGAGAAAATTTCTTGCTCCACGAAACTGCCAAAGAGATCTGAGAGGCTGCAAGAACATATTCCAACATTGATAATATCATAGAATTGTTTAAGATCAAGACCAAACTTCATTATCTTCACCAAGGAGAGCAAAGTGTCACCCAATACTTTAAAACCTTAACAAAGTATTGACTACAATTGGATATGTTTGAGACACACATCTGGAAATGTCCACAAGATGCTTGGATGTTTTAAATCCATTATCAAGAAGAAAAGAACTATAAATATCCTTGTAGAATTAACTCATGAATTGGATGAAGTAAGAGGGAAGATCAGAAGATTAAAGCCTCTTCCATCACTCTGTGAAGCCTTCACTGAACTAAAGAGAGACGAAAGAAGAGAGTGAAAGCAAAAAGAAGTTAAAGCTAACTGAAAATGAGTGTTCACCAAATACCAAAAGCTTTGTTTAGTACACTTATAATTCTTCTCATGACTCAAAGCTCAAGAAGAATCGTCCCACTTGTGATATTGCAAGAAGATAAATATTGGAAACTTCATGAGAAGTATGCGGACTGGAAAACAGGGCATGGAAAAAAGATCAAGAGAAAAAGGTGAATGGTAGCATTCGGAAAATCGACTGAACCATTCACCAATGAAGAGATTGAAGTTTGAAAAATACTCTTGTGAGGTAATTTAAGACAACAAACCAATCTCGTGATGCACCAAGGTAATATATCATTCTTCCATTTCGTAGGTAATGAAAAATTAGGTTCTGCTTACGCAGAATGTAGCTCAGTTTTATAATAGGCATCGATATATGCTTGTGCAGTTATTGTTGAGTTGTACCATGTGGTTTCATTGTTCTGCTTTATTGTAGCCTTTCAGAATGTACCATGCGGGCAATGTTTAGAAATGACCAAGCCCCCGTTTGGTAAAACCGTTAAAAAATTATACTCACGTAACACTCGACAGTAGTGAGCGCAGTTAAAAATTGTAAAATTAGAACAAATTTCGATAAGACTAAACGACAAATCACTTATACAAGCAAAAATATAAATACTCCAAAAATCTCCATAACAAAATACAAGTCTATGACATATTAACCAATGCATTTGTTATTTCTTCTCGAAGCTCTGTCATTTCTTCAGCACCTTCGCCGTCCTTAGTGCAAATGTTAGGCTGCTCGCTATCATCTGTTAACGTCGGTCAACCTATTTGATTTCTCGATCGTCGTGCATAACTCGCTCGTTCATTCATTTCGCACCGCAAATCGATATCGAATCGTGATGGATACGCGCTTAATATAATTATGCGAATCATCATCGTTCGCTATAACGATACGCACTCGTTTAGGAAAATGATAAGAGGCCACTGCCTCGCAATATAACACATTTTTTCTTCCAAACACCAAACGTCCTCTCGATCACGCCTCTCGAAGGAAGAACGTCAGTTTGTCGAACACCTCCTTCGAGTTCGTGTCACATTACTCGCTCTTTCAAAATCAAGTATATGATCACCTCGTATCCTGGAATGGTATTTCATATAACCTCGTTGTAACGGAGCAATCCCACGTCCAACTACAGTAATATTTTCCCGTTTCAAATTGAAAAGTAATGTTTTACGCATCAAGCATCACATAATCGAATTCTGATAAAATATGCATACCGCCTTGCTGGATGCGGAAAACAAGATCGTTGATTTCTTATCGCACTTTTAAATATCTCACTTGTCAAGCGCACCGCCCTCCCAACTGCGCATGCACAAATGTAAAACACATGTTAAAAAGTCGCATACCGCCATGACATTCCGTGTCGGTGTTCCACTTCGTACAATAAATGCGACTTTTCATCATTGTTAAACGCGTATATCGACACGTGTTCCATCAATCGCTCCGATGCAACCCTAACTATGCTTAGACACATAATATACGTATTTAGTCATGTATGTAGACTCAAAATTGGATAACGAATATTACGATGAATACCTAAAAGAATAAAGACGTAGTGACGATCATTACGAATCTCTTTTGCGTATTCGTGCGAACGTCTAGATCCATCGGCTCGATAACATCTTTACCAGCCACTTTCAGAACGATTCAAACCTACTCGTGAAATACCTACTAATTGCTTCGAAGGATGCCGAAACCGTTCCATCGCCGAATACATCGACTCGTCTCCGCGAAAGTATGTAGATAGTGATTGCTAATACCTCCCGATTTGTTGTCCTCACAGACCTGTGCAGTCCATGAGAGACGGCAAACTCCGCTAAAAGATCTTTAAAACACCTGACTCAATCTAAATATATTGTGGAATCTGTTTGGATGTCCTAACATTTCCACAACTCATTTTTCCCCACTCTAGGCCGATGTGTAACATCGGGATGTTCAACGTGAAAGCGCTGTAGCACTCGATCGCCAAGCTTTATCGTTGCGTTTCTCCTCCTACGACGACGTTCCTCCGGATCCATATTAGATCTTACCGTGTATTAAAAAAAAATTCAAATCACTAAGCAATTCATACGCATAAATTAAACACTTTCCGTAAAAATATCGAAAGAGACGAAACAAAATTATAATTGAAATCTAAATTACGTATATGATCAGAATATATTGTTCAAATAAACATACAACCAACCATAAGTTCAAAGACAAATAAGTAGATGTCCAAATATGCTAATTAAAATACAAATTGGACCCAATTCACATGTTCCTCCTGAAATAAAAATATTGTAGGTATTTCAACCTACGTTTTTTAGATATTGCCATGAAGAAATCCCTGTGTACTGAATCTTGTAGCAGCTCAACTACGAAGTAGTACAGATCATCATCATTTGCTATGTCTTCATCCTCCTCCAAAATTGAAACCACCTCGTTCACTGAGGATTTCGCAGCTTTATGCGTGCATCATTCAAGAATCATCGAGCAAGATAGTCGAGTCCCGTATCGAGGCAACGACCACTCTTCTTCCTACCTTCAAAGCAAGAGCGCTTTCGATCGATTCGTCGACCGAAGCTCGCATGTCCAGGCTAGGCGCATGCAGTGAGGATCCGTCGATAGAATCGACGGCCACATTCTCCTGGGTCTCAACAAATCCAACCTCGCTGGGTGCACATGCATACTTGCCAGTGGTGACGACACCCTTAAACATCTGATCCATTTTTTCCTCAAGTACGGGTTCAATTCCATTCAGTTTATATTTCGTAGCAGCAGGAACGACCCGAGACAAAATTGGATCAGTTAAAATTAAGCAAAAATTGTATAAACATTTGAAATTGTAATAAATGAATGTATATACTAACCGCAAGTCGTTCTGCCCGCCACTCCTCCGATGCATCTATGGTGCGCTTAACCGGATTCCAACCAAGGCCTGTACACCTACGTTTTAAATCTTTCCAAGTCTTCCAATCATTTTTGAGCTGATCCCATTTATTTTTCATCTCGCGTCCTATCATACGTCCTCCCAATTACTTCTTTAAACGTTTAACAACGTTTTCCCAACCTTCTTTATCGAGAAACGTGATCATTCTATTCCCCAACTCTCATCTCTTTTACGCAGTAGATCGCAAAAAAGATATTTTATCTCCTTTTCCCACATCATTGCTGACCAATTTACTTCCCCATCGGCCATGTTATACTAAGCTAAAGAAAAATATCGAAATGAAATACATTCAAATTTTAGAATCACTCGACATTCAAGTGAAATTCCATCCATCCAAAAGACAGTCGACAAAATTACATGCATACCACCGGATTCTTATATACTTACATATATAACCACCCAAAATTCAAAATACATATATGTATCATTTCGCTATATCAAATTCTCATCAGCTCAACTTTAGTAGCACAAACAAAAATCACTGATTAGTAGAATCAAACATGAGACTAGTGTCAAAGGGAATGAGATTAAACATCCCCACAGATTTGTGAAATGAAAAGAGCACCATTAACTTCGATGAGAGAATCAAAACATCAAGCATCCGTATATCACTCCATTCCAAACCATTAAGAATTCACCATCACGCATCAAGCCTTTTTATCTCAACAAGCATGAAACTAAAATTTCAATATATATATGTTATGTTCAACATTTCTTCTTCTCCAAATTAATAATGAAACTGGAATATCAATTACTTGTAAATTACCTACCCAATGATTCAAAAGAAAACATCATAAAGGGTAGTTAATCGAAGAAGAAGAGAGGAAAGGAATCTCTGACGTACCAATCATTATCTCGCATGTGAATCTCGCTTTCTCTAAAACAAAACGGAGTCACTTTTCACATTCAAGAATTATGTATAACAACCTCTTCATTCAAAAGAAAGTCAGCCCAATTCATACTTTCAGTGAAAATAAGAAATGTCATATTTTTCTTGAGGGTAGCAGTGTAGTTGTGCAAATAACGAAATTACAGACATTGTCATTTTTTCCCCAAAGCTCGCAACAATCTCTTCGTTCAATAGAAAGTCAGACCAATGCATAGTTTCAATGAAAGTCAGGCCAACTCATAGTTTCAATGAAAGTCAGCCCAATTTATACATTCACGTTTTACCAAACCAATATGCCAATCTTGTTTTAAAATCCACTTCATTATACCCAAAGTAATGTGCAAAAAATTCACATACTTGAAATAAATTGAACAGGAGAACTATAAAGCCTGTAGTGCATAAAGACTAGCTAAAGCATTAGAGCATTCCCCAAATTTTCCAATGTTGTCTCATCTTTAAAAGGATCAGATATGCATTAGATTGAACCATTAGAGCATTCCCCAAATTCTCTAATGTTGTCTCATATACACCTAAAAAACTTTTCAAAGACTAGCTCAAGCATGGAGTCATAAGTTGAATAAACATCCTAAACATAGACAATATGTTAATCCTTTAAAAACATGTGAAATTTATGAAGCAGAAAACATAAGAAACTCACGATCCCAGAAACTTTAAAGAGGTTCTCCATGTAAGCAACTAATCGAACATGAGAACTATTAAGTGCACGATTAAACAAAAACACTAAACTATAAACTATAACCATTTCTCGCAAAGGCTTCGTTAAAGAAGAAATGGAAGAACAAACCATCGCATCGCAAATCTATCGCCACATTCACAAAGCCAAAACGAAGGAGCTTACAAAGCAGAAAAAAAATAAATCTATTCTTAGGAGCTTACAAACCAGAAAAACCAATCCATTCAATGCTTCATAAAGCAAAACCCCAAATAGAATACAGTGGTGGGATTTAGACCAAATCACGCCATGAAGGAGAGGGTTGGTGGATATCGCGGTCACACATAACTTTATCTCAAATCACGTTACAATGAAGCTAGGGTTGAAGCTGGTGACTATAAGGAACTTCGGTGTCATTATGGGGATAGGGAAGGTGGAGAAAAGTCGAAAATTTGCAAGGGCTTGGTTCTGACACTATATGGCCTACAAGTTGTGGAAGACTTATTTTAGATTTGGGCAGCACATATGTGATTTTGGGAATGAAGTGGCTGTGAACATTAGGGGAGATGAAGGTGGATTGGAAGTCCTTAACGATGGAGTTCCAAGTGAAGGGTAGGAAGGTAATGTTGAGAGGAGATGCAGTCGGCGGAAGGCAGGGCCCCGTTGTGGCGTAAGAGAAGAAAAGGGTAAGGATGAAAACCCCGCGTGGCGAAAGCGGGGTCGTGGGGGTATTGCCGCTGCTCGCTTTCACTGGCTTTCACCGCGACGCTGTAAACCAAACGACGAACTTTCGCACGAATCAATTGCCACTCGCCGCACAGCGCTAAAAAGCGCGAACCAAACGAGCCCTTAGAACGTGGATCACAGATTCAAGAGCCTTTACCAGTAATACCATAAATATCAATGCTTTAATCAATGATAGATCACACTAAAAAATTATTGAAAAGGAGATGTGAAACGCTCTTAAGATACCACTGTTTCCTCTATTTTATCTGTTCAACAATTGGATTGTAATTTGATTTCTATTAGTAAGCTGTTACGCCTATACGAGAACTAGTTTAGGAAGGAACGATCGAACACTATCCAACCGGCGAGGTGAGCCGGTCGTTTCCACAAGATGGAGCTGGGTTGCTTTCGCGAGGAGCCGAGCGCGAGTGGCTGGATTTTGTGACTAAAGAAGGCAGGGAACACGTGGGTCCTCGAGGGCCTTAATCACCTATTTAAAGAGGAGAAATTAAAGGAGTTTGGAGGGAAGGTTTTGAAGAGAAATTTTTGAAAAGCTGTGTGAAGATTCTATTAAAGGAAGTAACCTAAGGATTGTTTCTTTATGCATGTTTTCATTGGCTACTGGTTCTCTTTCATCTTGCGGTGCTCCTAGCGACGGCTTCAGATTTGTGAGAAATACCCACTTCGAATAGTAGATCACCTCGTATCTTGCTTGCTTTCACTTGTGTTTCATAAGTGCAGATCTTATTTGATTATTTTCATCAGTCTATTGTCATTTCGTCGTGGTTGTTTATTGATTTTGGTATCGGAGCGTATCAAATTGGTATCAGAGCATAGACATTGGTGTGATGACAGCAAAGAAAGCCGATGTGCTGAAAGGAGTGGTAGGGCAAATCAAATCGGGAATGTAAGAGAGGTTCGCCACCATGGAAGACAAGTTTTCTTCCATTGAAAGCTCAATGTTAATGAATTTGAGAGCATATAAGAAATGCGGGAGATGATGAAACAGCTCATGGAGATGCAAGCCAGGCTGTGCTGACCGCTCCAGTTGCAAACCCTAACACATGATTGATCAGGAAATCCTAGGCTAGGTCAAAAGGGAATGAGATTGAGCGAGAGGAAAATAAAGAAGACATTATCTACCTACAAGAATGTCCCTTGCCAGGACTCCGAGAGGAGTGGGGAGTGGAGACTTCCGATGGAGAGGGGTGGGCTGAAAATTGGAGGGATGGTGCAATGGGCATGGAAGAACCCAATGGAGGAAGGAATGATTCAAGAGCGGGATATGTCTATGACCGAAGGAGGGAAGAGTTGCACCATAGACACGTGGGGTGATACCGGAGGAAGAGGAGGTTGGGGTGTAGATGCAAGAGTCGGGAACTGAAGATAACAATCTTCTGGCGGAGATGATGCACATGGATTGCATCTGATGGAGCGTTACTTTGCAACTGTACGTTGGATCAAGAAAAGCTCATGGCAACCAATTATGCTTGAGGAAGGCTCAGCGTCTGCCTGAAATGACATAGCGCATTCGACGCACTCACGTGAGCAGCCGCATTGCTTGCCGGAGTGTTTCAGCCGTCTGGGAGAGATCTACTCGAGCACTATATGCTTGGACTCAGGAGGGGTACGATTATGGAATACCGAGAGCTGTCAAGCTCTTATCAGGGAGGTTGAGATTGATTTGCGCAGATGGAGAACCGCTCGAAAGGCCTAAAGTCCGATTGGAAGAGCAATGATCCGCCCTCGAGATCGCGGCGGGATCGAGAGAAATGATGGAGCCTCGCCTGACATGGAGGATAAGAACAGTGGAAGACCGCAAAAACTATACCCGGAGGAATTCTACAAGAGCATCGTGATGTAACCACAAACACGACAACTGCACGGTTACTTCTCAAAGAGACACCCAAATATAAGAGGACAGATTCCGGCCGAGGGTAATTTCAAGCGCCTCACAAGCCAGAAGTGCACAAAGAGTCAAAGGATTTTGTTACCGCCGTGACGAGAAATACACCCAGACATGGTCGTTGAAGCGCCCCTTTAGGGTTCTTTTAGTACAGGAGGAGGATACGTAAAGTGAGGAATCGAAGAGAAGCACAGAGCATTCGCGTACATGCGACGGATGTGCCCCTCAATACAAGGTGGGATTTGGGACCAAATCACGCCATGAAGGAGAGGGTTGGTGGATATCACAGTCACACATAACTTTATCTCAAATCACGTTACAATGAAGCTAGGGTTGAAGCCGGTGACTATAAGGAACTTCGGTGTCATTATGGGGATGGGGAATATGGAGAAAAGTCGAAAATTGGTAGCTTTGCCGTCTCCGACACTATATACTACAGCCATGGGGAAGACTTATTTTAGATTCAAGTAAAGATACGCGATTTTGAACGGTTGGCTGAACATTAGGAGATGAAGGTGGATTGGAAGTCCTTAACGATGGAGTTCCAAGTGAAGGGTAGGAAGGTAATGTTGAGAGGAGATGCTAACTTATGGAAAACCATAGCGTCGCTTAAAACCATGGTCAAGTCAATTCGGGGAGCAAGGATCGGGCTGCTTCGTTGGGTATAAGCCGTGCAGATCGAAGTGATTCAAGATTCGTAGTTGCGGTAGTAAGTCTTGGAAGTGGGTCCAACAACCTCCTACAGTAGTTTACAAATGTCTTCAAATAGTCAAACGGGTTACCTTTTCCGAGAGAGCATGAGCACAGTAAGATGTTGCTCAAAACAATGGTCAAGTCGATTCAGGGAGAACTGGACTATTTGGTGGTGTTGCGGAGCATTGAGGAGATTCAAGATTCGTAGCCTCGATTAGCTTTCCGAAAGGTCCAAGCAATGCCTACAACAATTTAAAGATGTCTTCCAACATCCAAATGGGTTACCTCCTCCTAGAGAGCAGGATCACGGTATTACATGAAGGAGGGAGTTTCTCCATTCAAAGTCAGACCATACAGGTATCCCCAGATCCAAAAGAACGAGATAGAGAAGCTGATCCGAGAGATGCTCGATACCGGATTATCGTACCCATCAGGAGCCATTTCTTCTAATTCACTATTGGTGAAGAAAAAGAGAAGGCATTTAGAGATTCTGTAGACTATCGGGTTGCATGTTGCTGGGTCAGCAATTTTCCTATTCCCGCATCACGAGTTACCTGACGAGCTTTTTATAAAAAAGTAGCTATTTTCTCAAAAATTGATCTTTAGCGTATCACCACTACGAATAATCTAGTTGGATGTGAATACATTAATATTAATGACACATGAAGGACATTATGAGTTTTTTGTGATGTCATTTGGCCTCACCAAGTTTCCGGCGACATTTCAATCCCTCGTGAATAGAATTTTTCAACCTTATCTCCGGAAACTAGCACAGTATTTCTTTTATGACATTTTGGTCTATAGTCATATAAAGATAGAGCATGTGGGGCACTTGAGAACAATTCTAGAGAGATTGAGAGAACAACAGTAGTATTTCAACTTGAAGAAATTTTTTTTTGCAAAGTTTCAGGTTAAGTACCTAGGACATATGGTGACCAGAACGAGGGTAGCAGATCGGCTACATGATCGGGCGCCTACGGCTGATCGGGGCTTCGTACCAAGCTGGCTGGGCTGAGAGATTCTGTCTCACCGCTACTACCGAAGTTCATGAGGAGGCTATGAGATGCGGATAGCATGGCCACCGAAAGAGCAATGAAGAAATACAATTTCAAATGGGGAAGCAGCGAGACACACATTTGAACATCTGAAGAGGGAAAAAACTAGCGTTCTGGTATTAACACTTCCAGATTTCAGTAGAACATTTGTGGTAGAAACAAATGCGTCAGGGTAGGGATTTGGATAAGTACTCATGCAGGATCAGCGGCCGATTGCCTACTTCAATCAGGTTCTTACGACCAGAGCGAGGATAGATTCAATATATGAACGAGAATTCATGGCGATTGTCTTGGTCATTTAAAAGTGGCGTTCTTATCCGTCAGATGAAATTTTCCGGTCAGATAGATCGAGGGATTTTAAAGTACTCGGAGCAACAGATGGTGACTCGCGATCAAAAACACATTCGTCACAAGGTTGTGATTTCGAGATCTCGCACCGACCGATTTGAGAACAAGGCAAATTGGCACACTATCGAGAAAGGTGGAGGACCCAAATAGATGGCCCTATCGTTAAACTCTGGGTCTTAGATCGGCTCGGGAGACAAGTATAGAACGACAGTAATTTAAGAGTCATTGAAGATAAGAACCGAGTTAGCCATACATCGATCCGAACAATCATCCGCATATGCATCGAGGGACACACCGTTCCACCAGTGCGATTCGTTACAATGTTTGCTCGAGTAAACATTATTGCAAAAGTTTCGTCACAGTCAGCTGACCATAGACATTCAAGGTGTAGAAGACCCGTAGTTGTCTGGGACAAAAGCTTTATTGCGGATGCACAGAGATGTGGAGGATATGGTGGCAAATGTGACATGTGTTAGCGACACTAGAGTTCGACCACGACACCAATGCTCGACCACGACGCCAATGGGTTACTATGCTGATTAGCATTACCGGGGAAAGGTTCGACAAGAAGTGACGACCTTATCGAGGGGGTCAGCGATTGTTAGCGGGTTCACGAATATCATAAGGGTCGTTCATTGCCTAAGTATGCACATTTCATGCCATGACACCTCATATCATGGGTCTCAATCACGTTGTTTATCGTGGAAGTCGTCCGTTCACACAAAGCTGCTAGAATCAATCGTATTGATAGCGACAGCGTGTTCCTCAACCAATTTCCCGGTTAAGATATCTGTGTTAAGGCGGACGCTCTTAAAAGACACATATAATCCCTGCACCGACGCGTACGGAAGCGGTCAACAAGAGTGTGGAGACAATTCGCGTTGTTTTGTACCCGATACACCAAAGCAAAGGGCTAAGTGTATTGCATGAGCCGAATAATGGTATAATACATCGTAGCACACCTCATCACAAACAATCCCTTTCAAGATATCAGACGGCAGGATCCACCCTCACTCGATACATTACGCGACACAAGCATCACACCGGCATCCAACATCAATCAAGATTTAGAGGAGAAGGACATGATACTGCGTAGCTCAACAAACTGGGCGATATATGCGTAAGAACGTGTGAGTAGAGGTGCAATTTGAACCAGAGACATACTACTTAAAACCGGCGCTCTACCGTCATAAGATATCAAGGAGAAAGCGAGAAACCGTCACCGCGATACTTTGGACATTATTAGGTGATAACACGCATCAAGACAATAACCTACCATTCGACCTTACCAACATCGTCTCGCACTACACTCGGTCTTCCATGTATCACAATTTAGACGTGCAATCGAAGATTACAAGCCTTCATCTACACTACCGTCGACGCCGATGGAGGACTTAAAGGTGATTCGGAGCCGTTAGAGATCGAAGGAGTAAGTCGAGGAGTAAGGGGAGCAAAGGAGGTTTTGGTCAAGTGGAAAGGGCTGCTAGAATTATGAAGTAATGACCCCTATGAGGAGATCCAGACAAGTGTGCTATCATTCCACTCGAGAACACAGACATTGTAGGCAGAGTACGTTGCACCCACACGCGAACTAATCCAAGAGGGACCGGTCACATAATCCAACAAACCACCAAGTCGATTGTTTCCGCGAGATAGAGCCGTCGCTTCACGAAAAAAGGACGAGTGTGAGCGACAGATGCTGCAACCGAAAAAGCGTGTGGAGCAAAGAGGGTCCTAGTGGCCTTAATCATCTATTCAAGGAGAATAAATTAAAGGAGATTGAAGGGAAGGTTTGGAAAGAAAGTTTTTGAAATGGCCAGAGGATTCTATTAAACGGGAGTAACCCAGTAGTTTGTTTATATATTTTTTTGCCGCGCTCTGCTTTTCTTTTCGTGGTGCTCCTAGCAGCCTGTGTCAGGAAGTTCGATCTAATCCCTCGAATAAGAGGTAGAACATCGTTGTATTCCTCAATTATTCCATCAATATATTACCATTTCGTGATGGTTGTTTGCTAATTTTGTGTACGAGGGTATCATAAGCGTACGATGTTTAACGCGTAACTACAAATTCCTTGCGAAACTCGTTAATTTCTGCTCTACGAATTTAGGAATGTGATCGACGTGTCGATCCGCTTTATCACCAATTTCGAGTATGTCGAGCCTATGTCTATCAAAACCACCATGTTATCGTATCATTGGTTCGGGCCATCCTATCGTTAATTAGGTTGTGAAATTGTATCCCCATTTATTTATCAATAAAACAATTTTTATTAATCACAGATTTCAACTCACAAACACATTAAATAATTATCATACGACCGCACCCTCATATCCTTTCTCCATTATACACACCCATATTTGAGGGCCTTCAAAAGCGTGGCTAGACGGTTTTACCATTTATCGACAATTAAACCATAACTACTTACGTATTCCTAATGAAAGAGAATCTAAAACAACCCAAATCTTCCACGACATAATTTAAACTTAATCTCGACGCAAAATTCGATTCTCAAAATCGATAACGCAAAAATTTCAATTCCATCATTGAATCATATTTTTCAAAAAATGGAATCAATGATGCTGAAGTTCATTTATTGACACCCCACAAAAAAGTGAGATAGGTTAGAAAAAAACACATCTCCTAAAGGTATCCCGCTCAATTTTGATGCCCCATCAAATTCCTAAATATTTTGGAAAGCGGTTCGAACCGCAACATACCTTATCAATCGAATGCAAAGTTGGGTACTTAACTTCCACCATATTTTCATGTTTACCCTCGTTCCCACATTATAGTTTTCTCTTCTACCATTTTACTTCGAAACTTTCTTGGCCGCGCATTCGTTCACATTCGCCCCACCGAACAAAACTCGACCCTATATCTATCAAGTGTAATTTTCCCTAATGTCACTAAAAAATGTATATGTGTGTTAATGTTGTGTTTATATTAATAAACATTTATTCATATTAATCTATATGATTATATTTATTTCTTAATATAATTTTATTTCATTTCCTATTTGCATTCATTTTCTACCGATTAATTTCTCTATCTTATTTTGCGCTTTCTTATTTTATATCGTTTTTTATTTATTGCTCAAATAATTAATACGAATCGATTAATCGTTATTGTGCGTTATATCTTTTATTTTCTATTATTTTTTTTTATCGTCTTTCATATTTGCCATCTGTGTTAGCTATTTATACCCTCTTCATATCAATAAAATATTCTACATTATTATGAATTTCACATGCCAATCGTAGCCTAATTTCGTACACTACCACCGATTCCCCTTATTCCACCGCCAAACTCGCTCCCCGCCATCCTCCATGGAAGGGAGGCACTCATCTTAAGATTTAAACAATCCGCTTCTTCTCCCTCGCAAGCTTCGTCTAATGGTCAGTTCTTCCCAGCAGATTTGAACATGTCGAATTCCCGCAAGCAAGCGAGCGCTTCCCCAATAATTTTTTCTGCGCTTTTCCTCCCATAGATCTATTCGTGGAGAATTTTCTATTGTCGGGCCACCCATTAATTTGTATTCCATAAAAAAACTATCGTATATATACAGCTTTTCGTATCCATAGCCTCCATAGAGGTTCCCCTAGCTACCATCGTTTTCACTCCCGACTACCGCTTCTGCCTCTCTTCCCTACCGATTTTCTAAAGTTTGTTGCCACCGATCCTTCCGATCAATAGTTCTACTGTCGGCCTCCTCGTCATCAAGAGTTGATCCCCGGATTCCGGGCCTCGTACCTTCTTATCACGAGAGTGAGCGCATCTAACGACGACATCCTTGAGATCCTCGTCAAGGGTGTATCACAAGAAACCAAACATGGATTACCGCAGCCCTCACCGGTAAGGTTTTCGTCGGACATCGCCGCCGGTTCTCCACATCAAGCACCCTTCTCTAATGGGTCGTGTGCCGATGGCTTCCGTTGTACCTCCCACTCAGACTTTTCTCGTTATTCTTCCCCACGGGCCTTCCTATTGTTCTTACCAAGAGGACTTTCTCGCAGCCACATCCTCCAGCCGCAACAGCCCTCCAAAATTTTTCTTGTACCTGCACCCTCCTCCAAAGCTTTTCCCACAACACATTCTCCACCATAATTCTTCCCCGTACAGTTCTCCTCCGAGATTTTCCCCGCAAGCAGGCCCTCCCTCCACCGAAATTTTTACTCATAGCCAGGACTCCCTCTTCCTGAGTTTTTCCTTCATCAGCCTCCCCTAAAAACTTTTTCATACATCGACCCTCCTCTAGAATCGTTCCCCGCAGCTAGACTCTCCTTCAGAGCTTATCCCGGCAGCTAGAACACCCTCCACCGGCAGACCCTCCACCTGAGCTTTTTTCGTACAAAGCATATTGCAGCTTTTCCCCGCAAGAAGACCTACCTCTAGAGCATTTCTTTTTCTTACAAAGCATACCTAGCAATTTTTTTCATTGCCGGTTGCCTACTTCCCACAAACTCCCCAAAGATCATTACCCATAGAGTTCCTCAACCTATCTAAAGACACTACAAGAAACGCAAATAAAAGACAACCGTAGTCACAACTAAATAATTTTCCTCCAGATTATCTATTTCCCCGCAAACTTCCCTATACTTATACGAGAGCCTTCGCCTATCTATAAACACCTGCAGAACTACAACCAAGAAAACCATAATCAAGTAAGCCGCTTTTCCTGTCAGATTTGCTCACTTCCTCGCAAACCTCACAACATTATCGTACGAGCTCTTCCGCCTACCTACAGATTCCTACAGAATCGCAACGCACATCGCAAAGAATGTAATGCAATCTTCAAGTTCTACTACGGCCCCCGCCCATTGCTCGGGATATTTTTCAAATCCAAGTCAACGTGATTTTCAACCACGTTTCAACTCGTGACGCGTTGTTTATATTGTGAACAATTTATTCATATTATAAAGTATGAGATTATACTTATTTTCTAATATAATTTTATTTCCTTTCTTATTTTAAATTTATTTTCTTTGACGTTTATTTCCTTTCCTATTTGTGCTATTCTTTATTGCTTTTTCCTCTCGCTCCAAATAATTACTACGAATCGATAAATTAAAGATATTAGCTATATATTTCATTTCATGTTATTTTTTACCGACTTTAAGATTCTGGCTTATCTGATGTAGAAGTGCTATTTATACCACTTTCATTTCAATAAAATATCATGGTATTATTCTAATTTCAATACTTACGTTACACCAAAATATCACAATTTTATTGATGTTCACAAGCAACACTTCAATCATACTACCACAAATTTGATGTTCAAGGGGAGAATGCAACAAACATCAATTTTGGGAAGCACTATGACACATACATGGTTTCACCACCTACTCCACCTACCTCTCTATGTTGCTCTGAGGGACATCCATTCAACCCAACTAACCCAAACTAAAGTCCGTGAATAAAAATTTCCCGTGTGTATATAAGAAAGACGAAAAACCATTGAAAGCAAAGCAACACAACTTGTAATGACAAACCGCTCAAACCAAAACCCAAGTCCGCATTCACCTAAAATATCGGCAAGAAGTCTAGTACTCATGAGTTATTAACTTCCTTCGATGTCATGACAAAAAAGGTTGCATTAAATATCTAATTCACGAGTATGAAGCGAAGGGAAGTTATCTCCATCCTACGTAGCTTTTGTTTATAACTTTGATAGTATGTGAATTCCTAAATTCATTCGCAGGAACTCGAAAAATCCAAAATAGAGGAAAAAAGTAAGCCGATGTAGATTCGAGCACCTGAGCATAACGACACATGAATTCTTACTAAACTCCCATAGAATAAGAAGCAATATCATGCAAATAGGTGTACAGTATCAAATACAAAACTCGATGGACGATTGAGTGCTTCAAAGCCAAAATTGCCGCAAAATATTTCCTTCAAGTCTATGGCATCAACTAACAAGAGACTTCGCACTAGCTTTTTGCCAAACTTAACAATTAACGAGCTTCGCATTTGCTATCAAAGGAACGAGATTACATCAAATTCACAAAAAATGATTAATGGCTTTAAGAAATATATGGAAATACCAACAACCGGAATGATTCTAACAAACACATAGAATGCAAAGTCAACAAGTCTCTTTACGGGCTTTCGCAATCACCAAGAGCATGTATTCGAAAAATTTGCTAAAACTACGAGATCTAAATTGATATTCTCAAAATCAAGCCCGATCATACTCGACTTGTAAAACACACTAGAAGATCGGATTGTTGGAATGATAATATATGTGGATCATATAATTCTTACTAGTGATGATGAAAGAGAGATTCTCAAGACAAAAGAAGTATTTGCCACAAAATATGAAAACAAAGGTCTAGAAACCAAGAGATATTATCTACGTATGGAGGTAGCAAGGTCCAACAAAAACATAATTATATCACAAAAGAAATACATCCAAGCTCTGTCAGAGATAGAGATGATCAAAAGTAAGCTTGCCTTGATACTCCATGGATCCTAACAAGAAGTCAAAGCAGTGAGAAAAAGTCATTTCCGTGGATGAAGAAATATATCAAAAATTAATAGAAAAACTCATCTACTGTCACATATGCAGGCAAGTGCATCGGCATGCTTGCCGCATTGTGAGCTAGCACATGAGTAGCTCAAATGAAGAACACTCGGAGATGGTTTACAGAATTTTGATATTTCTTCAAAAGACTTCGGACATGCGATTAATTTTTAAAACTAAAAGAGTATGAAAGTCTACACGGATGCTACTGGATCGAGAAAATAACCGATAAGGTCTAACACAAGTTATCGTTCCTAAGTGTATGGGGAAATCCAAGGATATGATGAAGTAAGAAAGAAACAGCTTGTTTCTAAACAATGCATATTAGACTATGTGGAACTCGCTTCGCCTTCAATCTATGAAAAGATCAAGATTCAAAATGTTAAGATAATCGTACCTCCAATAGGTCTATGCAGATATGTTGGATGGTCAAACAACTATCAATATTGCTAATAATATTGTGCATCATGACGAGACCAAACATTAAAGCTGATGGCCACTTAACCTCCGAAAAGGTTAATTGGGGAAATTATACAACTAAGCATTCCGACACACCAACAAGTTGTTGATGTCTTCACTAAAGCCCTTCCTTTAAGCATCTTCTCAGAGTTCAATACCAAGCATGGCCTCTACAATATCTACAACCCAGCTTGAGTGGGACTGTAGAAATGTAAAAAGATCCGATTCTCTCTTTCTTCATCATGTGGCCAGCCACTAGATTACAAAATAGGGAAGATTTGATTGGGGTTAACTTAGAAAACTCACTCATCGCAAACCTGTTTTCAACAAGTTACGAGCTGCTTGTGGATTCTAAGACATTCTGGCAAAATTTCACCTGATTTCTCACAAAAAAGGCTTTGAATGGTACATAAAAGAAGTATGAAAAAATTCGAAGCTTAATGTGATAGTACCTGGATGTAGTTCTCATAACACCACTGAGTTGAAAAGTCTGTTTCTTTCCAGGAATTGTACACCTGAAATACAAGTACCAAGGCTCAGAGAACCTATCTTAGTTATGGAAGACATGGAAACAAAAAATAATGAAGCATAAGCAAATAAACTGAATGTTACATTAAGCAAAGCAATATGATCCCCAACATTGCCAGTATGAAAATTCAGCCTAGCATTGTCTGCATGAACTTGTTTATCCTTCGGACGATAGAAAATCGAATTCCCAATCGACAACATTGCAGCAATCGATATGATCTCACAGAGCACTTATATTTATCTGAAGCAACAATCATTTTTGAAAGCATCGGATCAAGCGGAAATTCCGCCATCATCCTCCCGATTTTTTGTTAACTCTGCCCTGCCATTCAATGTACAAGCGCGTAAAGTTGTTCCGAGGGCCCAAGCATTGCCTCCGAAGGAGGAGGATCCATAAAATCAAAATTTACCAAATCATGAATGCCCAGCTCTTGAGAGAAAGCACAACATTTGCAAGATTGTGTTCTCTGTATCTCAGGAACTGTGTTTTCATCAAGATCATTTTCATAATTATAAGCGGTGTACAAGCGAAAGTATTTTCCAGGTCCAGTACGCCCAGACCTTCCAGCTCGTTGCATTGCAGAGGCTTTTGAGATTGGATTTATAAGCAATGATTCCATACCAGTTCGTGGATTATATGATTTTATCTTACAGAATCCCGGATCAACAACATATTTTATCCCATCAATGGTTAGGGATGTTTCAGCTGTGTTAGTTGCCAGAACAAATCTTTACGAGCCCCTTCTGGTGTAGGTTCAAAGATCTTTGCCTGAAGCTCCGTTGGGAAGATTAGCGTAGATCGGACATATTATAAGTTCTGCAATTTTTGTTCCAAAACCACTTATTCGATGCTTCAGAATTTCATCAATGGTTTCAATTTCTTCCTGTCCAGTGAGAAATACGAGAATATCGCCAGGGAGGCTGTGTCACATGTATCTGAAGAACAGCAACAATGGCAGCATCAATGTAATCTGCTTCAGGGGCTGTTGTAATGTATATCAACCGATATCGTCTCCCAGGAATTTTGAAAATAGGAGCTGAATCAAAAAAAATCACTGAACTTCTCAGCATCAAGTGTTGCACTTGAGATTAGTAACTAAGATCCTTCCAGTGTGCACATCCTGAAGACACAAAATTTTAAAAATATATATAACTTCAAGGAATTTATATTGTTGATGTTCTATAAAGATATGAAACTAAGAAAACTTACCTTTACCAAACCAAAACAAAATATCAGTTGAAAGAGTCCTCTCGTGCGCCTCATCCACCATGATTACACTGAAATTTAGTATGAAAGAAAAGGAAATTCCAAGTACAGCACAAATACCATTAAATATATTGGGCATTTACATACATACTAACCAATTCCTTCGCCTTTACATATCTAACACCTAAACTTTGATTTTTACATTTACAACACCCAAATCTTTCATATTATGTAAAAAATATACCATTTTAACTTATAAAAGTGAATGCACCTTCTTCATGCATAGGTACGTTAGCATGTATTCTAAAAATTGAAGTTTAGGTTTAGATATGTAAATAAATAAGAATCGAGTAATATGTATGTACATCTTCCTAAATACATTTATGATCATTTGACAGATAGAGCACCTATAGCTTGCTAAATCAGGTTCGCTGAGAAATTCCCCGCAACAACATCCCATCCGTCATATATTTTAGAACAGTCTTCTCAGAGGTACAATCTTCAACCTGATAGAATAGCCAACCTGCCAACAAATAGCATACCAAAACCGATCATGGATTTAAGTTATCAGCTTATGAATCAAGAAGGGAGAAGTTAAGATGGTTTTACAAACCTCATGACCAAGTTTAACAGCCATTTCCTGTGACACACGTGCTGCAACACTCATTGCAGCCACACGACGTGGTTGGGTGCATCCAACCTAAGTTGTTAGCAAGCCAGAAAAAGTCAACTTTAAAAAATTTATGCTACTTACTAAAGAAATCATGAAAAGAAGGGGAATGTCTATGATAGGTAGTTTAAATATGTTAGTTAATAAATTAAACTGTTTCAAACTCTCTTTGAGATGAAGTGGTAAACATGAGAAGTATTTAGAAAATATTAATTAATTAATACTGAAATAAATCTAAAGATTAATTGATCTAAATATAAATTTTAAAAATCGACTCACTGACCTTCTCAGACTCTACCTCATTTTCAAAATAGATGATCAGTTGTATGATGGCAAATAAGTTATTCAAATAGCTATTTTAAAACAAAAATTAATTAATTTTAGTGTTTACATACCAACCACTAAAAAAATTGAATACAACAGTTAACCATCCAAATTTTAAATATAACATTTTAACCACCCAAAGCCTTCACTCAGTGGATAAAGGAGGTGGTTGTAATGAAAAAAAAGTGGTTAAAATATTATATTTAAGTTTGGGAAGGTTAAAATTACTTATTCAATGTTTTGAGTGTTTGGTATGTAAACCCTAATTTCATTATCATATTCACAAGATTTAAGATAATGCTTTTATTATTTACGTAATTAACAGTTAAACAATAATGTTGTGCGTATTAAAAATTAACATCGTGCTTATAAGATAACTGAAAGTAATAAATTATATCAACACAAAATAATAACATGCTTCTAGTGACAAAGATAGAAAACTGAGTTTGTGTTAGAAAAATAAGTAGAATTCTAAAATCAAAATAATATTGTATAATGTGATTTTGGGTGGTAAAATTTGTGTGTAATTGTGTCCAGCATGTGCCCACCTTGTATCCAAAAGACATACAGAGTGTTATTTCACATTTATAATTAAAACAAAAATGGTAAATGGAACATGGAAAGATGTCCAAAAGTGTAAGTTTCGGCAAATAACGAGATCTAAATGCGCTTTTAGTTCAAGGCCAAATTACCAATTTATGGTAGAAAAATCAACCTTCAACATCTACAATATTTTTTAAATGCCATTCCATTTAGGAAATAAAAATGACAACCAATGGTGTAAAAGGTTAATGAAAATATCATTTTCAAATCTCTCAAATTTCATTATAAAATACCTTCTTCCCATCCTTCGTATAACCAGCTTCATGAAGATATTGTGGCAACTGTGTAGTCTTTCCGGAGCCAGTTTCTCCAACAATAACAAGTATCTATCAAGATAAAGAAGGTAAGCTATTCAGACAAATTAGATAGTGAGAGCAACATCAATTCAAAAGAATAAAGATCCAAAATGTGAATCATAACAATTCAACCTAGCAAAAAATTATTATTTAATATAAAGGAAACAAAAGCAATTTCTTCCTCAGCTTTACATATCCATAAAAACACGCATACCAAAAAACAATACTAAAACAGCATAAGGAACTCTTTGCAAATGTAACAGAGAGAATTTTACAAGTACAAAAAATATTATAGCCTATATTAAGCATGAAAATTATTTGGCTGGATGCAAAATAGATAAACTGCAAATATATCACTGTAAGGTTTTGAGTAAAATATTTCTTGTGATTAATTACACCTCTGGGGAGTTTAGTAGGGTATGTTGAAAATAGGTGCTTTTGAAAGATATATAAATATTCTTTCTAAAACTTTGCAAAAAACATTTTCCTTACAGGCTATTGATGGAAATCTGTGCAGCAATCGGCCTCATTTAGGATGCCTCCATCAAGTAGCCCCGCCATACTAATTGGGTAAAAATATATTTCTTTGTTTTACATGAAGTTTACACCAACCAATATGAACAACGCTTTTGCAACGATTTTTCTTGGATGTAGAGTGTGGATATTACCACACTTTCAAATACGACATTCTTGTTGATGCATTTAACATGATACACTGAATTTGCAAAATATTTTTAGATAAACTGTCTGCAATTAGAATATTGTTTGGAGTCGTGAAAATACCATTATTACATCATTACTACATTTTATTATTTTTTTATTTATTATATCATCCGATTCAACCCCAATTGAACTACTGAATCTTGAACCTCTCATTCAATTTCAATGTCTGGTTCAATTTTCACAATCTTGACAACTACAACACATAGATCATATGTTCTAATATTTTAAAAGCTTCATTAAAAAAATATGGAATTCTTCAAAGCCAGAGAAGATAATGTATAACTCAATTTAGAAATATTTTAGTGTTTTACAGTGTCTAAATACTTTGTATTTTAATATAGGGAATTTAAATACAAACCACCGAATTACAATATTTTTAAATATATAACACCTAAACTTTATTTTACATTTACATCACCCAAATTTTTAATATCACATAAGAAAACCACTATTTTAAATTTTAATAAAATACACCTTTTGTGCAATTAGCTAAGAGCCATACATGTAAAATTTGAGGTCTTAGGTATGCAAATACATAGAAATTGATCGGTATGCATCTAAATCTTCCATTAATTTATCATCATCATCATCATCATCATCATCATCATCATCATCATTCTTATATTCATTTTCCAAAATGTTGCGGCTACTTCTTATTAATGTCAAGTGTTGTATTTTTGGGGCATGTTTGTTAGTGATGCGGAAGCGTTACGCTCAGGGATCTCATGATCGTGTTTTCGGGGAATCTCCACGCTTGGAATTTGAACAGTACGCAAACTTCCAATTTAGTTTTTTTTTTCATTTTTTTCTTATTTCTTACCTAAATAGGTAATTTTCTGAAGGAACAATTTATATTTTATCATTTCCTATTTTTTCAAACTTTCGGCTTCGTTTGTATTTTTGAGATTGTATCTCCGAGTTCTACCCTAAAGAATGATGGCGGTATTTTTCTTTTGAAAGTAGGATGTTTGTAGCTTGTGTAGGAACAAGTGGTGAATCTCCTCAACATTCATATTGCATCATTTCATGGGCATCTTTCCTGTTTTCAACTAGAACAACCGAAGATAAACGTTGAATCTATTGTTCAAGAGCAAATATCGCTTCTACCTCTTCCAAAAACTGTCGACACGCCACAGTTTACTTTCATGCTATTCCTCAATCCCTTCCCCACTAAACTCCTTTCCCATGATCTTCTAGACCTAGAACAATATCATCAGAGCCCAACAATCTCAAATTTTTAGGACTTTGTCTTTTCTGCTCCCAAACCAAAACTCCACATTACTAAACACAATACCTCTAAAAAGATTTCCTACATCACCTGCCAAGCCCTAACCCTAACCCTAAATTAACTTTTCCTTCTCCATTCAAACTTCCATTGAAAAAAAAGACATCATTCCGTTTTTGAGAGGAGATAACATGGTGGAATCACCCATAGCCACTAACTCGTCACCTCGAGAGAACGAAGTGAATCTTTTATACCAAGAAGCTTCATTAGAGAAGAGTCGATGCCTCAAGGGGATTTGATACGAAATATCAAAAGAAAATCTAAGATATTAGAATGAAGATTGACTTGTTGGAGTTTGATAGTCACATGAATCTACGTGAGTTCATTGAGTGACATCGACAACGGATTGGGTCTTTGATTACAAGAATGTTCCACCCGAAAAAAGGTCAAACTAACCACTATTAAGTTAAAAAGAATATTTCCTCAGATGGGAGAACCTCAAAACATATTCTGCAACGAAAGAAATAATAAGATCACACTCTAGTCAAAGATAAAAAGAGAGAGATGCAACACAAATAATTCTCCCCATATTGCAGGATAAGTTCATAAAACTCCACAATCTATGCCAAAGACTTTTTGACGAGTAAATAGCCAAATTTGATCAATTCATGTTAAAATGTGAGTTGGCGGAAACAAAGGAGCACACAGTGGGAGATATCTTAAGAGAGATGGAGCTGGCTATCAATAATGTGATGCAACTAAAACTGTATTAGTCCACACTCGATGTCTAGGTACTAGCTTTCAAGATGGAGAAACGTTACAGGGAAGTGCTTCAAGTGTACACCCAGTGGAGCATCCAAACAAATCATGCATAAGAATAAATCAATTCAGAGTATACAAAATGTGGAGCCCACCAGCATTCTCAAATCTGTCCTAGCCAGAAAGTGCTTCAAATAGGTGAATAGTTTCATTTGCTGAGCAAGAAAAAAAATTAAATAAATGGGCAATGACACTGGAGAGAATAAAGACATTAGATATGAGAATAGGCTTCCAGCCGAAGAGGAGAGGAGATAGTAATTCGATGGATCTTCAAGCTGAGTCCATGAGAAAAACATCAGCATGACTCACATTGGTTCTTCTAGAAGATAGTAAGTCCGAGGAGCTAATACTAGAAAAGGTGCAATTGTTGAAGAAGTTTCTGAATATCCTGACTGACAGTTTATCACTTGGGTGGTTGTGACTCAGAGTGGTGCAGACTATCCTAAGTTTCATTCGAGGGTCGGTTCTTCCAGACAGTCTTATTTATCGGATGTGCTCAACCTAGTAAGATAAAAATAATTACAAATTTAACCATTCAAGACTTGATTGGTAAGAATACTCATCATGTATAATCTAACTCTAGTTGTGCCCAAAAATGATAATGATCTTTTCTATCAAGGCAAACTTTGGAAGGACATACGTGTTTCAGAGTTATCTTAGATAAATAAGCATAGACTTTGTAATGGGGCTCCCCCAACCATAGCAGTGCAATGACTTTGTTATTGTGGTAGATCGATTTCAGAAGCTTCAGAAAAATAAGTCTCTCAGACCCAGAGAGCATGACATGGGAGCGTTACGCTAGGGATCCCGCGATGTTGTTTTTGAGGTTCGCAGCTTTCGCCAGACACAAGAAGCCTGCGATCGCAAGAATTGGAATAGGACTTTGACTTCTAATTTAACCTTTTTATGTCTTTCCTATTTCTCTATTTTTAATTATGTTATTTTCTATAAGGGAAACTATTTTTATCTTGTTTGCTCTTATTTTTTCAGAATTTTGACTTTGCTTTTGTGCTTTAAAAATTGAATCTCTGATTTCTACCCTAAGAAGTGTCGTATCATTTTCCTTTTGCAGGTGGTGTGGCTGTAACTTGTGTAGGAACAAATGATGAACATCTGTAACATCAGTATAACATCGTTCGTGCCCCTCTTTGGTAATTTTAGCCAAGACAACTAATGATCAATTCTGAATATGATGTTCAACACAAATTTTGCTCATACCCCTTCCAAAATTTGTTGATACCCCATAGTTTCATTTCTTGCCATTCCACAACGCCTTCCTCACAAAATCCTTTTCCTAAACATCTTCTATGAGCCCTAGAATAGGATAAATTAGGTTACGAGTTGCGGGCTAAATGTTATGCTACTAGGGTTGTAAATGAGTCAAGTTTAAGTGAACCCAAGACTTGTTCGTGTTTGGCTCATATATTTTTTTATTTTCATTTTCGGCTCGTATTAGAAGTGGCTATAGAAAAACACATTCATGTTCGACTCAAATTTATTCAAATTGGCTTGTTTCCGACTCATTTTCAGCTCGAAACAAATTTATTAAAACTATTTGCTGAGTTGTCCCCATTCGAAAGCTTCATTTCCAGCTCCAAAAAAATACAATCATGCTAATAGGGGATTCTCAACCTTTGACAACTTTTCCCTTATAATGACAAAACTGCTCGTCGAGTTATCTCCTCGCTTGGACTTCCAATTCACCTCCTACTAGGGTTGTCAATTTAGCTTGAACATTGTTAATCACTCAAAAATTGATTCAAATTTCGGCTTAGATAGAGATCGGATCGAAATAAATGAGTCGAGCTACAAACCATAATTTTGGATCAAATTTTTTTAGTCTATTTCGTGCCGACCCCAGGTCGGCTCGAAATCGGATCGTTAACAGCCCTAGTGCTGTTAGAGGTGTGGATTTAGCGAATATAGCTCAAAGAATGTTAATTGCTCAAAAATTGAATCAAATTTTGGCTCGAATTGAGATAAACGAGCTGAGCTACAAGCCAAAATTTTGGATCGAATTTTTTTTAGAGCTTATTTTGAGCCAACCCCAACTCAGCTCGAAATCGGATCGTTAACAGCCCTCCTTCCTACCCTCCATCTTCATCTCACACCTACAAAACATTGGTGTTGCTAACTGGTTACAAATTTTTATTATATATTTATTTATTTATTAAAATTATAGTTTCCATTCACACACGTACATTATTGGCATAAATTTTTGATGTCACGAGTGTAGAATGTCTGCTCGAGCGTCAGGGAACCTTGCTTAATGCATGTGTTGACCCCTATAGCCCAAGACATTTATTTGAGACATTTTGGCGCACGTTGAGGGGTACGTAGCCAGGGTCGTATATGCGGAGCTTGGCACTGCTGTGGCGAAGCGTCGATCGGCATTTTGCACCTCAGACAACTTTAATCGGATCGACGAATTTTATATATCGCACAATGCATAAAGTGACACATTTTGGCCCAATCGTCGAAAATGTTGTCCGAACGAGCTCAGACGATGAAATAGACCACGCGAGTGTGTTCGGGACGACGATATTATTTAGGGAGGATGTCAATTTCGCCACGGCTTCGTATGCAGCGTAAAAATACGTGAATTATCTTTTTTAGCCCAATTACTAAAAAAAGTGGTTTGAACGACCACAAACGTCCCCAAATGACGAAACGGACAACGCCAATGCGTCCGGAACGTTGATTTTACCATGGGAAGACCCTCATTTCACCACGAGGACGTATATGAGCTAAAAATACGTGAGGGATAATAATAATAATATTATTATTATTATTATTACTACTACTATATAAAATTAAAAAAAAAATTATTATTGTTATTATTATTATTTTAACCCAAGCTGCCTCCCTGTTGTTCTTATGGCATCCTTAGCAATATTATATATATATATATATATATATATATATATATATACATGAATCCATTTTCTCCATTGCGTCCTATTTAGTGTCAAATTTTCATTTAATTTTAATAAATTAAGATCATTTTTTATGCAATAAGCCCAAGTTTTCCTATGTCTACCTCTGCCTTTCTTAAACATAAGTTGTATCTAAAACATCTACTCTCCTAATCGGATCATCAGGTGGTCGACATTTAATGTGACCAAACCATCTAAGTCGGCTCTCTCTAATTTTATCAAACAACAACAACAACAACAACAACAACAACAACAAAGCCTTAATCCCATTAAGTGGGTTCGGCTACATGAATCCTTTTTCTCCATTGCGTCCTATTTAGTGTCAAATTTTCGTTTAATTCTAATAAATTAAGATCATTTTTTATGCAATAAGCCCAAGTTTTCCTAGGTCCGCACTCTGCCTTTCTTAACATAAATTATATTTAAAACATCTACTCTCCTAATCGGATCATCAGGTGGTCGACGTTTAATGTGACCAAACCATCTAAGACGACTCTCTCTAATTTTATCTAAGGCGACTCTCTCTAATATTATAATATAATAAAAACAAAAAACATCTTATAATCTTATATGTACCACGCGTGAAAGCTCCTCTCTCATGGCTGATCATGTTTCTTCAAACATATATATAATAATAATAAGATAATATAATATAAAAAATAAAAAATAAAAAAAAAATCTCTTATGTACTCACAGACCCTCTCTCCCTTATTAGCAATTCCAACTCAAAATATAAATGTTAAAGATAAATAAATAAGCAAATAAAAAAAGCTATCCAACATATCCCATGCGCCAGTAAGAAAGAAAAAAAAAAGGACGCTCTCTCTCCTATTATATCTTATCGCAAGAGACAATGGCTGCAGCCTCTCCATCCTAGAGCCGCTCCCTGCCTCACGAACAGAAGTCGGAGCTCCCTCCCAGCTTCGTGAGAAGAAGCTCGAGTTCCCTCCTTGTCGTCGGCACCTCCTTCCTCGCCGATGCTGCTCGCCGCCAGCGTCCTTGCTACAACCGCCGACCCTCCTTCTTCTTTGGGGCCGGCCGAGCCTCCTTTGGCCGGTCTGTCTCGCCGGCGTAGCTTCTGAAGCCGCCGCCATCGCTGAGCTTCCTTCCTCACGAGGATCGCCGCTGCCGCTGAGCCTCCTCATTCTTCTGCTCCATATATATATATATATATATATATATATATATATCTACAGCGAACCCCGACTCGCCGGACCACCTCCTCGCCGGCGACATTTAGTTGGCTTATCTCTTTGTCGGCATCGAGTTAGTGACGAACCAACCCCGGTTATTGTTTTCCTCCGCACATTTGTCGCTTTTATAGCATGTCTTCGGCAAGCTTCAACATCCCCGGTGCTTGGACGCTTCGCCGGAACACATTGGCGTCACCGGACAGCGAGCGGCGTAGTTGTCGGAGGAGCTGTGAGGGCATTCCATCCACTGGAAAAGCCTCCACCGGCCTTCTTCCCGTCGGCATTCTAGTGGGTTCACCTCTTTCGCCGGCGTCGAACGACCCTTCTCGAAGGTATATGTTTTTGTCGTATTTTCATATGTTATGATTATTTATTTCAGATACTTACATACCTAATTAGCTCCCGCCTTCTTTCGTTACGAGGTACATGACCCATGGTCGTATTAGCGAGGAAGCGGCTTGGAGCAAGAAAAGAAAATGCGTCTGCAATCGTCACGATGGTGAGATCACCAAAACTCCTAGCTGGCCCTAGGTTTAGTTCTGTGTAGGCGTGTCGTGTGGGTTCGGTCGCCCACACGGGGTGCGTGCGCCGGCGTGACACCAGCGCGACGACGCGCTTATGTGATGGATCATTTATTTACCTAGAGCCGACATTTAGGTTAGGATTTCCTGTGCGTGGCCAAATATCCTTCGCAGAGCCGAGTTTCTTCCTTTTTGTTGTTAACCTTAGCACCAATCCTGATGGGTCGGAGTCCCTCACTCCCCTTGCTTTGGATTCCCCAGTTTTACTTAGAGAAACTGGGAGATCAGACTTGGCAAAGCGAGAGAAGCTTTGTAGCTGGCTCGTTTTGTAAACTCTGGAGGAGTTCGCAAATGGGAAAAACTTTGTAACTAGCCCATTTCGCGATGTCGTGGAGAGTTTCCCCCTCGGAAATCCGAAGAGAGACTCCCCACATTTCGGCGATGCCCTACATCCAAGGGTCTCAGCCCTAGGTTTCCCAAGAGAGGTCATTAGTACGAGTGTGGCTCGCTATCACATGTGGTCACTTGCACCTCATTGTTTGCATGTGTATGTCTTGCATGATATATCTCACATTTGCACTTTGCACCATATACCTTGCATTTGCACTTTGTATTTTGCATATTGCATGTCCCATTTGCACTTGTACTACTCGTGCCTCAATCGGTCATCTTAGACCAGTTGGCACCGCTTATGCCCCAATTGGTCGCCCCGGACCGATCGACGCAACACTTCGGCTCGACTGAGTATCCCGACCCGATTGACCAATACTTGCATCATTACACGTGCATGTGTATGTCTGTTTGCTTGCATGTTGCCTCAAATATGTTTGCCCGCATCGAGTCTGGTCACTGCCACCTCAGCACACCTTCCTCGGGCGCTGCTTCCACGGCACGCCCATCTTCGGGTTACTGCCTCCGTGGCACACTAATTTTCTCGGGCCTCTGTCTCCACGACACGCCCATCCTTCGGGTCATTGTCGCTACGGCACACCCATTTCTCGGGCCTCTGTCTCCACGGCACGCCCACCTTCGGGTCACTGTCTCACGGCACACCCATTTGTTTGGGTCGCTGCTTCCATGGTATGCCCATCTTTCTTGAGTCACTGTCCAACGGTACACTCATCACTTCTGTAACATGACTTTCTGCATTTGCATTTGCATGTTTGCATGGTAGCAAGGCGATGCCTTAAAGAGCATTGCTTGCTAGGTTCATCCCGGTGAGCAATGCGAGTTAAGTCATTGGGATTAACACGAGTATGACTGTGCTAACGATCCAATGGATCAAACTCGTGTCACCCCTCTTCGTGACTCCCTTTAGATCCTTTGGATCTTTAGGTCGGGCCGGTGTGGCGACCCCGTCAAAGTCATACTATACCCAGACTTACCCTGCACTTAGGCACTAGGTTAGTGCACTCTTCGTTAGATGGTGTGCTAGGTTAGGATTAGGTTGCTAGGTAGTCTTTTTGATGCTTGGCTATTGTTCTTTGTTGGATTGGTTGCCCTAGCCAGACATCTTTCTTTTGCACTTTGCTTGTGATGTGATTGCATGCTGCATATGTATGGTAGTGTATTAGGGCGCTTTTCTGCAGAGAGCCATGCATCTATGTGCACACAGGTACCACTATGGGGGGAGCATGTGATGATTTTTGACCCTTTGCTTGCAGGTGCTATTTAGCTCCCCCACTTATAAGGCATGGCTCATTTTACGTCATATGCATGTGAGCTTTCCCGCTAATACTTGTTTTCATGCAAGGTTGAGTCTTTTTATTTTCCTATATACTTTTAGAGTCTAGGAGAATCCTGTAGCATAAGTAAGATACGGGCACAGGTTCCGAGATGCTTTGAAGCGAGAACCACGTGGAGGGGACCAGAAGCATAAGCTCGTGCCCCGTATCTTAATTCTGCATTTTCATATTGTTGTATAGAATTAGGACCGAGCATGTATATGCGGAGTCCGGCCGCTTTCTTGTTTTTCTTGGGATATGTCGTCGGTCCAGCGGCATTTTGGCATCTTTTAATTTATTATGGAGTGTTTTCTTTCCTGCTTTATTGCATACTTGCATGCTTACATGTTTGAATGTTTTCCTTGTTTCTTTCTGTGATCTGGGATTTCACGATGCAATATAGGCTTATTAGGACTTAAATTCCTAAAGTTTTCTACAAAATCCTAAATAAAATATTCAAGATAATTAAAATTTAGGATTAAAATATTCAGGACTTTAAAAAGTTGAACTTTTATTTCCTGCATATAATAATATGGCCTCCTCAATACTTAAGGATCGCTCTAGATAACTGCATTCATATTTGCATGTCCCGAGGAGGAGTCCCCGTGCTTCTCCAACCTGACTGGCCCAGCATACCTTTATAAGTGTTTGTCTAGTACGCCTAAGGTGTTAGGAAGCTCCCCGACCCAGACGGTGTAAGTCCTTTTGTTTGGAGCGTTTGCAGCTTTGTAGCTGAACCTCCGCTTTCTCTTTCTTTCCTGAGGCATCCTCGTCACTTTGGCAGGTATAAGTCTCACTTCTTGGAGCTCCAGCTTATAGTCATAGGATAGAGTTTATTTCCGCTGACCTTAGGGCTACCGAGATCCCCTGTGTACGACGCAATTCATGGATTGCTAACCGGGGATCTCAGGACGTGTTGGGTCGACTACCTCCACGACCGGGTAGACTTAGGATCCTACTGGCTTGGGATGACGGGTCCTGGTACCCCGACTTGGCTACCTCTACCCTTTAGGATTACTCATTCCTTTGACTACCTCTGTTGAGCCCTTTCACTCATTGACTTCGTTGATATCATTTTGACGACCCGACGCCGATGAGCTGCCGCATGTTTGGGATACGACGATTTGTCCTCTGCCCTTATGGCCCGGACGTGCTTTAACGTGTTGGGATTCCCCGTCGAGATGATTCAAGTTATTCTGTAGGACCCGTATGCTGATGAATCTGTTACCCACGTAGGGACCGTTAGAGACTCACTCTCTGTCTCATGGCCTAGCGGAAGCTTTGAAAGCATCAGGACTTTCCCACACTGAATGACCTTCCTTTGATAGCCTATAACCCAAGTTCATGATAATATAAGCGAAACTCCTTTTATCGAGAGTATTCTTGGGTACCCCCCAAGATGTAATTAACAAAGTGGGATACGTCCCCTTGGGAGTGCTCTTGACCCCAGAACAAGCACCTACACCTGACTCTCTAGTTATGGGTAGTCTAAGTAGACATTCTTTCGCGGATATCAGTTCAAAGTGCCTCAGCCCGATCTTGTTTGGGCGGACATGCTTGGCATATCCTTTTGAGGTTTACCGCACGTAGGCTCTTCACGTTTTGTGTTTTCTCTTGTTTTTCGTTTTGTTGTATGTCCCTTCTTATTCGGTTTCTCTCTTCTTCGAATCACTTATTTGACTCGGGATGGAGATTTATTCGAATGGGATAAGTATACGATGATCGACAAGCTGGCGACTCCTAAAATAAAAGAGAAAAACGAACGAAAACATACATCTCACTAATGATTACAAAACCATCAAAATTAATTTCTTGTTGATAGTGGAGCAAATATATGTTGAATAAAAAATATATATGCATGTATATATGTATGTGTACAACATTAACCCAACTTGTGACCTACACCCCCCACAAAAAAATATCCCCTCATGCTAGGGCATCATATGATTAAAATGAATGACCAAGTGGTGCTGCAAAACAAATAAAAATAATTAGTTAAAATTAACAATCCTGCTTAAAAATATCATCCCATACTGAGGTGGCATATAGTTGAAAAAAGACACCAATTGCCCCTACCTAATTAACAAAGAGGGCAAAGAGGCAACACCATAAAAAGGTTAAAATAAAAAAATAAATACGAATTGAAGGCAGCCAACGCCTCCAATCTCTTTCCTCTTAGAAAGCCCCTTCATGCTTGTGTCTAGGCACTTTTTATCACCTACTTTTTTCATCTTAACCTAATGCCTCTCATTCAATACTTAAATTATGCAATACAATGAGCATCTCGACATTTTTCACCAAAGAAATGCAAAGAAATTTACATCTTTGAACTATTGCGAGTCCTACACCTCACACAAGATAAGACTCATCTCACCGGACACTATATGTGATGCGCGAACAATCCAAATTATTATTTTTTTAATCCTATTTTAGAGTTATCCTCTTTTGATGTCGTGTTTTTTTGCTTCTTGAGTTATTTTATTTTTGTTAAGTTGTAACTAATGTAAGTAAATTTACTCTAGTTATTCATTATTATATAAGGAGAAGAGTTGTAATTTGATTATTAAGAAATCAAAGAATATTATTTCTCCAGCTTTCTTCATGATATCAATGCCCGACTTCGAGCATTTTTTCCTGATTGAACCCTAGCTCTCTCAGCCCAAACAAATCGTTATCTCCTTCGTATGCTATGTCGAAGAGAGTGGCCACGTGCATCCTTCCCTTCGAGCGACATCACCTACAACGCGAATGCTTTCCCGGATCTCGCCTCTGCTCTCCTGGATCATACCGTCTGTGTCAGCTCCTCATCCGTAACGTCTGACCGGTTCTATCGCTCACTTAGTAAGCCCGTAAGGTTCTGTTTGAATCAAACGACAATCCTCATATGTCAGACCTCCTATCACTCATCCGCCGACTTCTCCTATTGTCCCGAAGACGGCCATCATCTGCCAGCTCTCCTTGGAATCCTCCCTATAGCTAGAGCTCCTCTTCATATCTTACTCCATATTTTTCTACCATAAGAACACTCCCTGAAGCTGGAATTCTCTTGTTGCAGGCCTCCTCCGGAATTCTTTCAGTCGGTCTGCACACCCTCCTTTGGAGCCTCTCCTCTTCTTCCTGCCACCGGAATTCACTCCGAAGGACCCCTTATGTTCAGTTTTGCCATTGGATTATCCATGCAGCCCAAATTATCCTTGCTATAGGCCCTGCTCCAACAGAGTCCTACAGCAGCAACAGTCACAACAACCAATTTTTCTACCTACAAAAAATTCACCTCCCTGCAGTCACCCTTTCTCCCTGCCTAGAATCCTCCTGCTACAGGCCCTCAGTTGTTGACCTTGTTGTCGCTGGACCCTTCTTCCAGCAACTCAGCCGCAAGATCTCTTAGCAGTTGTCGAAACTCTATACTACCGCAACAGTAGCAACAACTGACTCCTCTTTTCTAACAGTCACTCGCCGGACCATTCTTCCTATAGTAGCCACGACCAAGTTCCTCCCTATTACAAGCTGCAACACTAAATACACAAAGTTTATGACCAAATACATTATGAAGATGTCAAGCGCAGCTCTGAGGGTTAATTGTCCCTTGTGAGAACATTGCAAGAAACTTAGTCACACGAAGAACAGATGCTGGAAAATACCTAGAAAACCTACAGAATGGAAACCTAAGCAAGGGAGGAAAGACCAAGACAACAAAATCTATCTATGCTACTACCTCTTCTGATGGGTTGCCCGATCCTAGCCCTTTCACCAGGAAAGGGTTGGAGGTGTTGAAGAAACTCCTTCAAGCGCAACTGGCTGACCTGCCTACTTGATGATACACCCAGGTATAATGTCCTATGTTGTTGACAATGAAAGATTTTGATTTTGGATAATATATTCATGTGCTTTCGATCACATATTTGGAGATATTTATGCTTTCACCAACAACCAAGAGTTCACTGAATCCAGATTTGTCAGACTTGCCGATGGATCTCACTCTAAGTTTGTCGGGAAAGAAGTAAAAGTCTTCAAATATATTCAACTCTCTTCTATGTTATATATTTCCCAATTAAATTGTAACTTCCTATCAATTATCAATCTTACTCGGGACTTGAACCGTGTTACTAAATTCCATTATAACACTTATAAATTTCAAGTAGTGTATGCAGGGAAGGTGATCATCATTGTTGAATTGCATCAAGGTTTATGTCTGTATAAGGAAAGTTATTCTCTCAACATACAAGTGTCTTCTTCGTCATCTTCTCATATTTTTGAGTCTATTATGTCTGATTCTGTTGAAAGTCACATTTTATTATGACATCTTCGTCTGGGTATCCCAATTGCATTATTTTGTAAAATTGTACCCACGTCTCTTTATTAATAAAAAAAATCAGAATTTTTTCAGTGAAAATCCTACCAATTAGTTAAACATACTAGCCATGTCTATCCTCTGTTCTAGTACAAACCCTCACATCATTTCACTATCATTCACCGTGACATTTGCGGACCATTACAATTAAAAATAGTCAATGAAGTCAGATTTTTATCTAATTTATATATGACCACACTAAAACCAATTGGATATTTTTCATGAAGGAAAAATGGGAAACTATACAAACATTTCATAACATAATTTATACTCAACTCCAATGCAAAATTCAGATCCTCAAAATTGATAATGTAAAGGAATATTTCAATTATATCCTTATACCTTACCTTACAAAAAACGGTATCATCAATGTGAGTTCTTATGTTGAAACTCCAAAACAAAATGAGATAGCAAAGAGAAAGAATAGACATATTCTTGATGTATCTAAGTCTATAATATTTTCTCACAATATCCCAAAAGTTTTATGGGGAGACGTGCTTACAATTATCTACCTCATTAATAGAATGCTAAATAGGGTCCTTAGATTCAAAGCCCCTCTCAATATTATGATGAAAAAATATCTTCATGTCAAAGCCTTCTTATTCTTTCTTCCTCTAAAAATATATGGCTCTCTTTATTTCGAATTCACCCATCAAATCACATAAAAGTTGACCCAAGTCCATCAAATGTATCTTGATTGGGTATGTTTCTAATAAAAAAGGGAACAAATGCTATTCTCCCATTACAAGGAAAAATATTTTAACTCCATGGATATTACATTCTTTAAAACCAACCATATTATCTCAATCTGATATTCAGGAGGAGAGTCCACGAGAAAATCAAATTTGAGACACTACTATGGATATCCACATTGATCTAGAGTGATGACAACCTACTATTCTTCCTTTTGACCATCCTGTATCTCAAGTTCCACCAATTGAAAACATCCAACTTGAGATTGACAACAAGAAACTTTGTGTGTATACAAGGAAAAAAAAATCCACTAAGCAAGATAAAGACAATGTGCAACCACAAGGTTGTTCAACACTAAACCTGAATCCAAACATCTCTGAAGTTCGAAGGGAGATGTAATGCAGTGGAGAAGATGAGGAAAGTTGCACAAATTACTTGTCTAGGATTATGATACATATGGGAAGTTATCGTCAATTTATAAAACTTTTGTATCTAATCTTGATAGTGTAAATACCCAAATTCATTCATGTACTTCAAAGTCCAAAAAAAAAAAAATTTAAAGAGATTCAAACACTTTATCTAAATGACACATGAATTTTTACAAAGTTTTTTTCAATGTCAAGTACAAAACAGATCGGAGCATTAAAAGGTTCAAGGTTATATTTGTGGTGAAAGGTTTCACTTACTTTTATGGAGTAGATTATGAAGAGATATTTGCTCCAGTGTCCAAGTCAAACATTGTCAGAGTTCTTTCCATGACAGTGAATAAAAAATGAGAAATGCATCAACTTGATACCAAGAATGCATTTCTGTATGGAGACCTCAAGTAAGAAGTGTATACGGAAATCCCACCAAAATTGAAAAATGATTCAAATAAATATCTGGTTGTAAAATAAGAAAATCACTTTATGACCTCAAACAATCACCAAGAGCTTGATTTTATAAGCTTGTCAGGACTATGAAGGTACATCTAATGTAGATCATACACTGTGCATAAAACATAGGGAGGTAAGAATGTGATCCACATTATCTATGTAGATGATATCATCCGGACAGATAATGATGAAAACAAGATTGAGAAGATCAAGGAGGTCCTTGCCACTAAATTTGAAATTAAGGATCTAAAAGCGATGAGATAATTTCTGGGGCATGGAAGTGGCCAGGTCATATTGAAGAGCTTTTTTGATATGTTCTTGAGACCATATTTCAAATAAATCCAAAATGATTAAAAAATAAGTTTCACAAACCTGATGGTCATTGATAGCCTTCAGAAGCTCCTCTTTATAAGGATATATGGGCAAATATTTTCTTTCTTCCTGTTCATCCAGGCATAAATAAATCAATACAGCTTCAACAAAGTTGATAAAACAATAAAAAATGAAGGAATAGAAAGAATGCAATTGCCAAATAAAAAATGAAGGATTAAAAAAAAAATTAAATCAGTCTTTTAAAGTAATGCACCTGCAATTTTTGAAACATGGTTTTTGCTGCTGAAGCTTTCGATTGCTCAGCCATGTCTTCTTCAAACTATAAAGAAGTTAGAAATAGTCAAGGTTAAAACTAAACTTGTAACTATTATAACATTCTCTCATATGAAATGAAACTTAATCCCTGAAGCATAAAACTTATTTTAGTTCACTTGCCTGAGTTCCATCTAAGACCGATGCCTTGATGAAATCAATCCCATCTTCAAACACATATCTACATGTATATTTAAGCAACATTATTTAAAATTCACGATAGTTAAAGTAGTTCACAAGTATTTATATGCTCCTAGACAAGAAGCACAAAAGACAATTACAGATTTGCCAAAATTTCAAATCACATTTTCCATAAGCACAGGAATATATATTTATACTAACTGGTAATCATCTGATGATAGCTTTTTATTCTTTGAGCCATATCTTAAAGTAGCCTTCCCTGAAAAAAGTAGACAAACAAACAAAAGAAAAAAGTCTAGTCTAAGCTAAAAGGCAATTACTTGAAGAGAAGGCACAGAGATGCAATAAATAACAAACAAATGATACCAATTTGATGCTCCTCCCATGCCTCCTGCTCTGCAAATGGGTTCATCTTATCAGAAGAACCGGAATCCCTATATAAAATAATTTATGGTCAAAATATTGCACTAAATCCATTAATAACAGTCCTGTCATATGATTGAGGCTAAGGCAGCTGTAGGAAAAATCATACCTATATCTTTGCATAGCTACCGCAAACCTTTTCTCCTGATTTATACCACCCTCTTGATCATACGCATCGGGTAACCTATACTGAAAATTATTTTATTGCAGATGAGCTCACTGAAATGAACTAAAAGAAAAAAAAATGACAATAGATATATCACAAAAAACTTTTCATTAGCAAGATGACAAATCACCTCCTCAATTTTATCAGAATCATCCAAGTGCTCCTTTGCCAGTTCATAAATCTTTTTCTTGTACCTGCACATAAAATATCGAAAGAGTAAAAAATATAGTTCATTCAAGAGCTTCTTAAAATCAATTAAAATGAAATATCAGTTCCCTTAAATATCTGCTTAACTGCTTAAAATGTGCTATAGCTCTAGAAAATGCTCTTAAGAAGAATTGGAATTTATAGTTCTCAACTTATGATGCCAAATCATGCAATGCCAAATGTACAAAAGACCAAAGGCAGAATATTGATAATATACTAGAAACGTAACAAAAAAATAAGTACAACAAGAATGAGCATTAAGGGTAAATATCCCCTCATTAGTTAAAGTTTAAATCACAACATCCCTTCATGATAAACAAACAAAAAATTGAAGATTAGTTCAAATTCATGATATAAAAGTATTCAAGCTCAAAATCACTATTTTTTTAGTGGGAATAATACAAGAACACTGTGCTTACAAATAATAAGATGGTAATGACCTTTCATAAATAACTCTGTGGGTAAGATAAAAAGGGAGTACCAATCAAAAAAAGCTTTTTTCAATCTTGATTTAGTGAGAGGTTGAACCATATAGCTTACCCTCCATTGTAGAGAGTGATTCTAAGATTTGAACTTATGACCTCCAAGTTACAATGGAGGCAATCTATACATTGTTACTACACAACTCTCTATTTGTAATACTAATGATTAAAACTTGGTCACGTAATATAAAGTTTTTGAAGACTACGTTGCATATAACCTACTCTAAAATAAGTTATATCAAGTAATTATAAAAATATGCAGTATAACCAATATTGTCTATTCTAGAATAAATCAATCTAATAGTTTTCAATCAACCAACAGATTTCTTAGTCCTGATCATAGGAAAAGTAGATGGAGGGAAACCTTATGCCACAGTATGAATACAAATTATTATCCAAATGTCAATAATTTGTTAGGAATGATTAAATTAACTATCTTCTTCTGAAATTCTTACACAATGGAAAATTATGGTATCCATATGAACAAAGCAATATATTCGCACTTAAGCTTTCAAAAGTAATAATCATACGTAGATACCTTAGTTCACGCTTCTCAGCAACTGTCAAGTCAACACCTTCAAAGATATACTCATGATCAATTATATCATCCCTGTTATTCCAACAAATATAAAAAAATAAGGTCTAAAGGTAGAAGCAGCAAAGTAGTACCAATTAAGAAAAAGAGCAAATTAAATTGCGAGAACCTCAACCATCAAAGTGACAGTTCTTAATGTGTACCTTATTTCAAGAAGTTTCTGATCCTTCCTTTTCTGCAGGTATACTTGCCTTGAAACATTTCTGGGGCACATATATTGCAAGAGATGCAACAAGAAGTTAGATTGTTTCCATAGTCATAAGACTTAAGATGCTAGGCACAAAAGTTCAATCAGCATCTAACATGAAGCATCCTTCAGCCTGGCTTAAATAAAACTATGACACCCCACTTTCCAATCATCAGAATGAAGAACTGAATTTGGAATACTAATATAGAAATGTTGTAATAACAGAACTCAATACTTCAAAATTAAGCAAACAAGTTCATTTGCATTTCAAATGATCCAAGCATATGATAAAATGTACAAATATTATTCTTCTAAGTTCAAAAGGCAAAATATAGCATAAAAAAAAAATAAAACTCAAGAAATAGTGGATAGATAAAAACCTTAGATTAGATATATCATTCTCTTCAAGGGCTTTTACTCTTTGCATCGTCTCCTCTGTTGGCATAATAAAATAAACAGCAGAGAACAGATACATAAATGTGTATGAAAGTAAGCCAATGAATTGCATAATTGAATTAAAGTCGCTTAGCCATACCTTCCTGTTTCTTTGATAGTTTTGGTTCTGTAACCTAACATAAAGAAAAGGAAAAATAACATGATAACAAGAAAATTATCAGAAATACAAGAATACAATATCATTTTTCATAGTTCTAACCAGCAAGAAGAAATTTAGTATATTTCCATTATAAAAATCATTTAACTAACACGGTCATTGCCGGATCGCTTATGTTAACTAACACGGTCTGCCTATCTTAACTAATCACTTATGTTAAGATAGGCAGAGGTAGACCTAGGAAGACTTGGACTTATTGCATTAAAAATGAGCTTAATTTATTAGAATTAAATGAAAATTTGACACTAAATAGGATGCAATGGAGAAAAAGGATTCATGTAGCCGACCCCACATAGTGGGATTAAGGCTTTGTTGTTGGTGTTGTTGTTCGTCATTGCCGGGTCCCAAGCCCCATATGCAAAAGGTGGAGGGTTGTGTTACTTAGTTGACAGTCCATATAAATTTTTTGTCAAAAAATCATGACATGAATCCATTAAATCATTGTGTAAATGTAGAGGCGATCACTTGAAGAGACGCATTGTATAACCTGAATATAGCGCAAAATATGCAAAGGTTGTTACATCGGCGTCCGGATGTACTGTCAAATAAGCAAGAGTTCTCACTTTATAGACAGATGAAGAAAAAATATTTAGTACATAAAACTAATATTAGGATAGACTTCTGGAATGTAGGTACTCTACTGGTAATGAAATTAGTAGATATTATGGTTCATAAGAAGATAAAAATCTTGTGCATTCAAAAAACTGAATGGGATGAAGAAAAGACTAAGAAGACTAATGGTAGATTTTTAATTATGGTATTCAGGTCGAATTAGATATGGTATAGATGTAATTATAGATAAGATAATGCTGTAAAAATTAATAGTTGGAGATAGAATTATAGCCCTAAAAATTATTATTGACAGTAAGATTTTTAATTTTAGAAGCACTTATGCCCCTTATGTCGGTTTAGATAGAGATTCAAAAGAAAAAAATTGGAATGATCTAGAAGATTTAATATTACTAACGCCTCTTAAGAAAATATTTTTATTAGATGAGATTTAAATGGACATGTTAATATAGTAGTAGAAGATTTTTAAAATATTAATGATGGCTACGATTTTGGAGTGATTAATAAGAAGATAGAATCATATTAGATTTTGTTTTAGCTTGGTATTTTGCCATTGTTAATACTTTATTTAAGAAAAGAAATGAACATATAATTACTTAAAAGAATGGATCTAATAAATATAATTTGACTATATTCTTAAGAGAAAAGGATATGATCGAGAATATAAAGATTGTAACACCATTCCAATTAAAAATTTAGGAATTCAACATCAATTATTAGTTCTGAATTTTAAGCTGACGAGTTGTAAGACAAAAAGATAAAATGAAATATTGTTAAATAATTAGATGGGGGCACCTAAAAGACACAAATAAAATTATTTTTATGAGTAAACTTCAAGATTTCAAGCTTTGGGATGTTTATGAAGTTAGTTCTATGGGATAAGTAATAAACACTATTAAACCAGTGACAAAAGATGTACTTGGAGAATCAAAAGAAAAAAAAATTTCAAGATTTAAGATGTTTATGAAGTTAATTGAGTGGAATAAGTAATAATCACTAATAAATAAATGACAAAAGATGTACTTGGAGAATCAAAAGAAAAAAAAATTATAAATAAAAATAGTTAGTGATGGAATAATAATGTGAAAGAAAAGATAAAACATAAGAAATTTTTTTATAAAAAATAGTTTAAATGTAAAAGATTGGAGAACTAAGAAAAATATAAGGTGACTCAAAGGGATTTAAAAAAAAATTTTTGTGATGCCAAGAATTTTGTTTTTAGTGATCTTTATAATAGATTAGATTCTCTTTAAATGTATAAACTAGCCAAACAAAGAGAAATGAAAATTAAGGATTTAATTAAAATAAAGTGTATTAAAGATGAAAATTAAATAATTTTTCCTTAGATAATGATATTCAACATGGGCAGGTAAATTAGTTTGATAAAATTTTTAATGAAGTTTCTGAAAATACGATCGGCCTTAGTGATATTAATATTTTCAATAATAATAATACTTTTTATTTTACCGTCGCATTAGTAAAAAGGAAGTTGAAGAAGCTTAAAGAAAACTAAGAGTGAAAAATTAATAAGACCTAATGATATCTGAAGTGTGGAAATAATTAGGAGATTTGGGAGTTTTTTGGCTTACTAAAATCTTTAATGTTACTTTAAAAACTAAAAAGATGGTTCAGGAGTGGAGGAAGAGTATTTTGGTTCTCATTTTCAAGAATAAAGCGAACGCACAAGAGTGTGCAAATTATTGAGGAATTATGGTGTCATACAATAAAATTATGGGAGAGAGTAATTGAACGAAGGTTAAGACGTGATACAAAGATTTCTCATAATCAGTTTTACTTTAGGTCAGACAAGTCTAATATAGAATCTATACATTTATTGAGAAATTTGATGGAAGAAGTACAGAGAGTAAGGAGGATCTACATATGATTTTTGTTGATTTAAAAAAAAAACTTACGATAAGATTCTAAGATAAGTCCTTTGGAGAGTTCTAGAGAAGAAAGGTGTTGATATGACTAATGTTCAAACAGAAGGAAGATTGACCAAGTATTTTCCTATTTTTTGGGGTTACATCAGGAATTGACTTTATGCCTATATCTTTTTTGTTTTAGTTATGGATGCTCTTACTGGAAATTTACAAGAGGATGTACCTTGGTCTATGCTTTTCGCTGATGATATACTTCTTGAGGTAAGACTAGTGAAAGAGTTTAAGAAAAACTTGAACGATAGTAGTCTACATTGGAGTCTAAGGTCGTTCGAGTAGATCTAAAACTAAATACATGGAATGTAATTTTAGTAATAGTAGCTCTAGTGGCAGAGTTATACTTATGAGTAATCAAATCATTAAAAATATGTGTACGTTTTAGATATCTCGGGTCTATTGTTCAAATGATGGTAATATAGAAGCGGTGTTATTAGTAGAATTCAATTAAGTTGGTTGAAGTGGAGAAATGCATCGGGCCTATTGTGTTATAGGAAAGTATCTCTTACGATAATGTTCTAAGATTTCTTTGGAGAGTTCTAGAAAGGAAAGATGTTGATATGACTTATATTCAAGTCATTAAAGATATGTATGCTAGAGTTGTTACTTGTTTTCGAATAGAAGGAAGATTGACCTGGTATTTTCTTATTTTAGTTGGACCGCATCAGGGATTGGCATTAAGCACATATCTTCTTTCTTTAGTCATGGATGCAAATACTAGACATCTAGATGAGGATATATCTTAGTGTATGCATGTATGCTTTTCGCTAATGATATCCTTCTTGTGGATAATATTAGAGAAAGAGTTCAGGAAACACTTGAATTATGGAGGTTTACATTGGAATCCTAAGACCTTGTTTTGAATAGATCTAAAATTGAATACATGGAATGTGATTTTAGTAGTAGATCTAGCGGCAGAGTTGTAACTATGGGTGATCAAATCCATAGAAGGTGTGAACATTTTAAATATCTTGGGTCTATTGTTCAAAGTGACGGTGATGTTAGGGCGTATCCAAAAAGCTCATCATTTGCGAACAACAATTTTTCGACTCGTTAAGTAGCCCAAGTTCGATTTATTCATTAATCAAGCGAGCCGAACACAAGCAATTTTTTTAGCACAATTTATGAATGAGCCGAACACAAACAAAGGTTTGTTAGTTCATGTTCGGCTCATTTTGGATCGAAATAATTAAATAATTAAATAATGATATGTATTTATATCATTTTTATATTAATTTTTCATCCTATATTAAAAAAAATACATATAAAAAATTTGGGTAGTATAAATGCAAAAACTAAAATTTTGGTGATACAAATGTAAATAGATAGAAATTGGTTGGTATGTATTTAAATGGACAAAAGAAAAAAAACAAGCCTACGCCCAATCCCATCTCACGGTGGGGCTGTCAAAGAAGCTCATTGTTCGCGAATAGTTCGTGTTCGGCTCGTTAAACAGTTCATGATCAAATAAATTGTTAAGTAAATGAGTCAAACACGAACAATTTTTTTAAGCTCAAATTATAAATGAGTCGAGTACAAACAAAAATAAATTTTAACGAGTCGAACACGAACAAGCCTTGGGCTCGCTCAAGCTCGGCTCGTTTACATCCTTAGGTGATATAGATGGGGATGTTATTAGAAGAATTCAAGTTGGTTGGTTGAAGTGGAGAAATGCATCAGGCCTATTGTGTGATAGAAAAGTAAAACTTAGATGGCAATGAGACCTGCAATGATTTATGACACAGAATGTTGGCCTCTAAAAGAGAAGAATAAACTAAGTGTTGCTGAGATGAGAATGCTCAGGTGGATGAGTGGCTTGACACTTAAAGACAAAATGCGAAACGATGTATCAATGAAAGAGTTGGTGTAACTCAAGTGGCAGAAAGGATAAGAGAGTTGTCTTAGATGTTTGGTCACCATAAATATCGACTATCTCGTGATCCGGTTAGGAGAGTAGATCTTTTAGATTCGATTTATGTTAATAAAGACAGAGGTAGACCTAAAAAGACTTGGGCATATTGTATAAAAGATGAACTTAATTTATTTGAATTAAGGGTCTATTTAGAAAGCTGTTTGAAAAAAACCGTTGTTAAGTTGAAGCAGAAGAAGCTAGTGTTTAAAAAGCTGCTTTCTAGCAACAACAGTACTTAGCAAATTATGATTGCAAAACACAACATTCAAATGCAACTTCTTGAAAAAATAGGTAAAACACGATTTTGTCAAACAAGAAAAATGTGTGGTGTCGTACCGCACCTCCGTTCCAAAGCACCCTAAATGAAAATATGACACTCAATATTACACAATGGAGAAAAGGATTCACATAGCTGACCCAACTTAGCGGGACAAAAACGTGTTGTTATTGTTATTGTTTATAAAAACATTTAACTATTAGCACGTTCAGAATCATCTCAAGCAAAATATCAGAAATAGATGCTACAAGAAATTATCATTAAACTAACATTACACAAGTTAGAGGATGTAAAGGAAAAGGCATTTTGGAGGTGCACTACCAGTAATATTTCTTTTGACAATACAACAACATTATCTTGAGATAAAAGTGGCATGGAAGATAAACTGACAAGAAAAACAGCAACCGTAAAAACCAACTGCAAATCACATGGGAAAAAGAAGTTCACCTCCATTTATCAGTATAGGGTAAAAACACAAATGGGGGATAATTTCGCCAGAAAATGTCAATAGGCTAAAAACCAAATACGCAAGACAATCTCACATTAGAGAAGGTTTAAACAAATAGGTTTCAGCAAGAATGAATAACATTAAAGACTATGAAAAGTGTATAGCAGAAAGAAACTATTCATCAAGTTAGTGTTTACAAGCAAAAATGGGAATAAAGTGTTGCCATTGGTATGATAAACAAGAAGCAGACATAAGCTAACGTTCATAGTTTTTTCTAAGAGAAAACAAAAAGAAACTAGACACCAACTAAGGGCCCATTTGGCATTACTTTTGTATTTCGTTTTTTTTTTTTTTTTTGAATTTCGTTTTTACTCGTGTTTCTAAAAACATGTTTGTTTAGTATAATTTTTATATGCTTTTATTTTTTTGTTTTAAAAATACTTAACACCAAAAAGATATTTTGAGTATTTTTAAAAATAACTACCACAAATACACATGCTTTAAATATAATCAAAATGACATTAAAAAAAATAGAAAACATAAAGAATCCAAAAAAGAATCCAAACGGGGCCTAAAGAATTTAACAGGAATAAAGAGCAAAAAAGAATCCATATGGTTGAACATGGGACTTTTGGGAAAGATCATGCTTATGGAAGGAAATAAAAATTTACAACTAAAACATGGAAAAGGTGGATGGGCATATAATTGAATTGAATTAGCATTTTAACCAAAAAATAAGTTGCCTAACTTATTGCTTTGACATACGAATTGGAGATAAGGAGTGCAAGTATGTAAGAACAAAAATGCATGTTTCTTTATGAAATAATTAGAATAAGATTTAAGAAGACACCCAGTAAAAAACAAAAGAAAACTTCATAAGTTTTAGTGATGCAAAAAATTGATTATATAACCATATGGGTAAAATAAATAAATAAATAAATATAAATAAATATATATATATATATATATATATATATATATATAATGGTGTCGTCCTCCACGATCGGCTCTGCTAGGGTTTTGCCTCATGACGAACCCTAGCGACCGTTACTGCGATTTTTCGCATCTGATTTCGCGTCTTCTCCAGCATCATCTTCTTCGCTGCTCTCCGTGCGCAGCATCTTCTTCGTTCGTCTGGAGCTGCGCAGCTCTACTGCTGCAGTTCGAAGTGCCTCTTCGTGCGTCATCTGGAGCTCGCGTCTTTGATAAGAGTCGAGTTCAGCTTCCGCGTGCTGCTGCGGTGCTTCCACTGCCGTTCGAGTCCTCCTTGCGGCCCTTCTGCAGCAGCGAGCCCTACGCTGCGGCTAGTTTTCTGCTTCAGGACCGGGTCGATTCGGTTTCCTTCTTCTCTGCTTCGTTCGCAGCAGTGTCTGCGAGTTACTTTCGTCAGCGACTGTTGCAAGCTTGACAGTGAGTCTCTTCTGTGTCGTCTTCGTGGCAGCTACCTCCTCTACCCCCGTTAATGTGCAGAGTTATGCACAACGAGCTAAGTCTACTTATGCTGGAGTTGTGGGCAGGGACAACACCTCCCACAAAAAAGAATTTGATCATCTTTTCTTTCCACAAGCTTTTCATGATGCTGCAGCTGGAAAAATAGAGCGTCATTTTATTAGGCCGATAGGTGAAAAGGATGGGAAATTTGTTGTTATCTTCACTACCCAAGAAATGAAGGTGCTCACTGATCATGTTAAGTTCACTTTAATTGGGAAATTTCAATTTAGTCATCCCAAGATGGATTTTGTTAGAAAGTTTTTTGAGGATCCGGTTTCATTGGAGCATGGAAGTTTGGACTGTTGGATGACAGACATTTACTTATTAGACTACGTAATGAAGAGGATTATGTAAGAATCTTTGTTCAACAATCTCTTTTGGTAGCTGGCACCCCTATGAGGATTATCAAATGGACTCCTGATTTTGACTCATCTAAGGAACCTCCTATCATTCCTATGTGGTTCAAGTTTCCTGGACTTCCCCTTCAGTTGTACCACCGACAGGCTTTGTACAACATTAGTTAAGCTCTTGGTATTCCTCTCAGAGTTGATTCACCTACTTTTGATTGGGTCTCGCCAAATGGTGTCAGGGTTCAGGTGGAGAGGGATATCACTTTTCCAGATGTGGATCGAATTTGGATCACATATGAGGAGGATGAGTTTTGGCAGGATGTGGTGGATAACGGACCTCTTTATTGCCAACATTGTAAAATATTTGGGCACATTATAGACACCTGTTATAGACTGCATCCTCCCTCAAAAAAAGGGCTTCTGGGCCTTCCTTAGCTGTTGTTGGGAATTCCCAACAAAGAGTTGATGCTACCTCTGTTCGGGAGAATAGAGAAGCATCCGACGTCGATAACGCGTTCAACGCTTTTAACTCGGCTGATAAGTGCTGTCGGGAGCTTCTCCGTGGCAAGTCAAATAACCAACACAGTTATTACTGAACAAGCTGGAAGTACGACCCTTTCTCCTGTGGTGCAAACCGCCCAGGTGGCTACTATAGCTGTCGAGTATGACCGATGCATTCAAAAATTTAGCAGAAAAAGAAGAAACCCCCAAGTTATAACCCATTGATGCACCCACCGCTTTGAATCTGCAGGATCAGTCAACAGAAGAGGAAGAAGCAGAAGAAGAAGAAGAAGAAGAAGAAGTTGAAGAAGAAGAAGATGAAGATGATTGGCAGGTTTACACTTCGACGGAAGAAGAAGCTCAGGGATACCCTTCTACTGATGATACCTCGATTACCCACGGAAATGGAGCGAAGACTCGAAGAGATTACTTTATGGATCACTAAGAAACAAAGCGAGAGTATCGCCCGCGTTCTGTTCTTAGGACATTGTTATTGCTTTCTTTTTGTTCCGATCTTCGGATCCTTTTGTTAGCATTGTATCGTAGCGGTAGAGGCTTCATTTATAGGGCCCTCTCCTTAAGCTTCTGTAACCGTTTTATTTTTAATAAAATAGGCCCTTGGGCTTTAATATATATATATATATATATATATATATATATATATATATTTGTTGTGGTGTCCAACTAGAGAACTTCTGGATCTCTTGACAAGGAATTAGTTTATTACTTTTGTTGTGTACACGCTTCAAATCTCTCAAAAAATAAGTGAATATTTCTAAATAAAAGACTATTTAACATAAAGGGCATCAGACTTAAAAAGACATTAAGCAGCAAATAAAATAACCAAAAGAGAATTTTGCGGGAAAGTTTTAATGGTGTTAAACATATGCTATATTATCGTATGAAGTTAACAAAGACTTTTTAAAGGCATCCAGCTAAAGAAACTTTGTTATTTTTACATATAAAGTCCTTTACAAATGTAAAGGCAAGGCCGTGCAAGATAATCACAAACCCTATTTTCACGCATTCGGAGTACTTTTTTATCACACTTGCAACTAAATAATGCAAAAACATCGAGTGATTTTGTTTCAGCCGCAATAACTTTAGGTTTAGCTCTTCATGAAACAGCTTGAAGATTCAGCAAGCGTAGGTTATATGACTTTTAAACAATAAAGAACCATGAGAAAGAGCTCAGCATAATAGTTTAGTGCATTTATGAAAATTAACCCATTAAAAAAGTAAAACTCAAGCAGTTTATGTTGCAAACAACATAGGCCACACAAAAGATGTTAAAGCCTGAAATACTATAAAAGAAATCTATTTGTGTATAAATTTATATAAAAAAAAAACACACATCTATGATATTTTTTTAATCTACCTTGTGTGTTCTAGCCGCATCTCTTTCTCTCATATTCCTTTCCAACTGCAAACGTTCTTCTTGATCTCGGATCATAGCTTCCTCTGACTTAAAAATGATACTAAAATTAATCATGTTTGTTCAATGATAGGTAAAAAAAATCATAAATTAAAAACTATAAGATATTAAATGAGAAAACAATATTTAATTAAAAAATACAAAACAAATACTAGAGTACATATTATCATTCGTAAGCCTCTGTAAGAAAAGCTGATAGTTGGCGTGAAGTTCCAGTAGCAATTACATTATCTAAAAACCATGAATGATCCTTAATATTTATCACATAAAACTTACAAAACAGATCTAAAACAATATTAGAGCTTCAATTGTCCGTCTAACCATTAGTGAGAAACATTGATCATTAATCATCAGTAAATGCCTTTAATAAAAAAAATGCAAAAAGTATGATATGGCCCCCAAAACACTTATCACATGAAACTTGCGAAATAAATTGCAAATAGCAATAAAAGCTTCAAAAACTAATGCCATGGCAATCAGCATTTTCCTCAAATTTTTACATTTTTAAATTTTGATGTAAAGTAATTATTTGAAATAATTTGTTCGAGCAATATTTTACAAGGGGTCTTACATACATACAACTGAATCCCTATATATTGATTACTCACAATCTCATACCAAAACTACCGGTTAAAACAACTTAAAAAAATTCATACCTCAAGTTCATTATTTTCCGGAGAAAAATGACTGCGAACATGTCTTGTATTATCCAAATCAATATCCTGTTTTAGTAAAGTCATAAAAAAAAATCAGTAACAAGATCGTACTGTTTCCCTGACTGTTTACAGTATAAAAATAAGGAAGATCTACATACATACCAGTCAATTCTTATGTATTGACATACCAAACACCAAAACTTCAATTTTTACATAAACTATGCATGAAAAGGTATATTTCACTTTTTATAGTTAAAATGGTAGTATTTTTAATGTGATATGAATGATGCATGTGGTATAAACGAAAAAAAAAAAAACGTTTAGGCGTGAGATAAGTGAATACATAAAAATTGTGTGGTCTGTACGTAAATGCCCCAAAAAATAAAGGTGACATAGCCACACCTCATCATCATCACTTCCATGAGATCTATGATTCTTTCTGAAACGTTTTTTAATATCACCTCCTTTTTTCGATGCATGTGAAGAATCTCTCAAAGAAACTTGGCCATCTCTATCATCCTCATCATCAGCATCCAGTAGCTTGTAACTCCTCTGCTTTTTTGCTAATTGGACGGCTTCTCTTTCCTCTTTGAGGTAATTCTGGATAAAATTTGATGGCAAACCAACATCAATAGAAAGATCAAATAAGGAATTTTACTCTTTACGCAAATTAGTTGCTTAGTCAGGATGTAAGGAAGTGGGAGTTAACCACAAAAGCATTTACCATTTTAAATCACAGTGGAAGAAGATTGAATATTAGAAAATAGACCCTTAATAATGGGGAGTTACATGAGGTGAGCAAACTACTTTCAAATTATTCTAAAAATGCATGCAGGTTCGAAAAACTATTTATATGCAGGTTATCATTAAAGTTATGCTCTTCGGTCTAAGATGTCATTTCACCATGTCTAAATCATCTAAGGCCATGTTAGAATTCATTTTTATTTGTCGTTTTCAATTTATAGTATTCAGAATAACGCTTTTAAATAAATAAAACATGTTTTACAACATGCTTTCATTTTTTTATTTTGGAAACAAAATGGGTTCTTCCCTAAAATCTTAAAAAAAACAAAAATACCTAGGGCCATTTCACATGATTTGGAAACAGGTTTAAGTAGTTGTTCTGATTATTTAGATTGATTTGGATGATTAGAAATAATTATATTAATAAAAGTAAAATCAATGAAGATTTAATGGTGTTTAATCATGGTAATTAGGTCTAGAACAGTTATTGATAATCATTAGTGTAATTAAATTAATTTCTTATTAAAATTATCTGAGGGTAAGAGTAGAATAATTGAAAGTTGAAATTATGCCCATCGTCATTTTATTTATATTATAAAAATTAAAATAATTGACTAATTAGCAAAATGATAATTAAATATTAGGATTGATTAGGAATCAATGAGGACTTAATTATTTTTGAATTATGATAATTAAGAATAAGATAAACATTAAGTAATAAGTCTAATCAATACTTAACGAATTATAAAGGCTAAAAAAATTAGTTAATTCTTAATTAAATCATTAAATCTTATATTATTAATTATTATTATCAAATCAATGATAATTAATTGGGTTTTAACAAAATCAATTTCTTTTGACTAATTAGGGAGTAATTACTGTTTTATAAATATTTAACTAGAAAATTATGCCTGGAATAATCTAATAATCAGTTAAATAATCATAATAATTAATAATTAACCACTGAGTAAGGTTAACTATGAATTCATTACTATTGTAAGATAATTAAAACTTTAATAGTGCCATATATGATTATTTAAAGCTAATAAATTCAAATAATAATTAAACTTTAATGATGAGGGGCTGGTGGGGCTGGACCAAACGATGTAGGTCTAGCACCAGCCTTCTCATAGGGCGGGAATTACTGCCCCTTGTCCTTCCTGATTTTCTATCTTTTTCCCCCTTCCATAAAGGGAATTTACTTCTTTTTTTCCTTTCCTTTTTCAATTCCCTTCATAATTCTATTCCTTCCTATTCTAACCATTAATATCTATTATATATATGTTGTTGCTTAGAGATTAGTTCTTGAGTATTTTCTGATTTCAGTCTTCCGCCTACTGACGTTTCTCCCTTCTGAGGGATGTTTTCGATGGCAAGGAGGTGCTAAGGTTGTAACCTCCCCACTTGTTTTCCCTCTTCTTGTTGCCGCCAAGTTCACCTGTCGGCCTGCAGCCCTGCCGTACCAGAGTCCACCTGCCGACCTCCAGCCTTGCTATTTCAATTTCCAAACATCAGATTGCAGCCCGCTTCCTGGTTGTTCCAGACTCTAACTACCAATCTGCAGCCTTGTTGTCCAGTTTCTAGTCATCGATCTAGCCCAACTCCCTGTTCTTCCTATCCCCACAGTGCGACCTGCAGCCCTACAACCCTACTGCCCATCTTCCTGTCGTCAGCCTGCAGCCCACCACCCTACTAATCCTACTGCTATCTGACAGCCCTGTTGTCCAACCTCCATTCACCGATCACCCTAGCAACTCCCCTCACTCTGCTACACCGTCAATCCTAACCTCGCCTCCGCTGTTCAAAAGTATCCCTATTCAACCCTAGCCAGATATTATTGGTTTTGTTGTACATTCATTTCTATTGGAATCTCAATTGTAACCCCAACCGCTTTACTTGATAATATTGTTTCCGTTGTCGAGGTTTGAACTCTGATATCATTTGGTATCATAGCTAGTTCAGTCCTAATCCTACCCTAGGATTTCTTAACTTCCAACTTACACCACCCCAAAAATTTTTCTTACCTATCCTCCACCACCTTATCCAAACCGAAACTTTAATCATGCCACTGCGGAGATACATGATGGAAACTACTCGAGACGAGATACAGAGGGAGATGCGTCAGCTTTAGCAGAGGCTCGTAGAAATCAATGATGGAACCCAATGAGAGATTACCCTCAACTGTGATATGGAGAGTTGAAGGGGAGATAGGATGAAAATCTGAATCTATTCCATGGGGAAAACATCAGCAACGAGAAATACCGGCCATCGGAATTCGATATCAGAGGCCGACACAAGAGCCCACATATAACGAACACATATTTTAGCATCAAAATAGATCACCAGAGTTTGATGGAGTTATAGATCCGGATGATTTAATTGACTAGCTGCAATCTGTTGAGTGTATCTTTCAATATAAAGATGTACCAGAGGATAAGTGGGTGAAATTAGCAGCTATCAAGTTGAAAAAGAATGCCTCTTTATGGTGGGAAGTGGGAAAAGATAAGGAAAGCAAGGCAAAGGAAATACCTCTCACCCTACTACCATCGAGATATGTTTCTGAGACTCCACCAACTACAGTAGAAAGATCTTTCAATGGAGGAGTTCACGACACAATTGGATGAGCTACAAATGAAGTGTGAGTTGGTCGAACCAGTGCCCAGTACCTGAGAGCCTAAAGCCCGTTATTAGCAATGTAGTTCAGTTAGAACAATACTAGACGCTAGGGGATGTTCAAACTCTAGCTCTGAAGGTGGAAAGGCATCAGAAACTGAGCAAACAGCGGTCTTCCATTAGGCAGCAACCACCAGTCAGGCAATCACCTACAGCTCCGCGACCGACAGAGGTATCTCGAGAGGAGCAAGCAAGACATGACAGGGAAATGACAAGCCAAATCAGAGTGGGAAGAAGCCGGAGGAAAGTGGCTCTTCTAGTACAATACCAGCCCGGAGATGTTTCAAATGCCACAGTTACAAACACATTGCCTCTAGTTGTCCCACAAGCCGAGTTGTCAAATTAACGGACCAAGGCGTCATCGAGGAAGTGGAGGACAAGGAGTCAAAGGATAGTCCCAAGGAAGAACTTCAGCTCCATGGGGACGGTGTAGAATTGCTAGTCATACGGAAAGTTTTGCAGTAAGAAACATCTATTCCCTTACCTGGTCGAAGAAGCGGAATGAGATATGCATGGATCATTAGTGCTTGATCGAATTTTTAGTTGGAGATCAATTACAAAAGAAAGTATGGTGCGATGTGGTTCTGATGGACACCTGCCACATTCAGTTGGGTAGGCCTTGACAATTTGACCTCAAAACTCAGCACGACGTCTTAAAGAATACTTACTCCTTTGATAAGAATGAAACTTACATATTACTAATGCAAGAGGCAGAGGCGACATTGAGGAAGCTTTAGACCACACCGCAGTCATTCACCGAGTTGAGGCAGTTTATGGGGCTAACATCATTTTACAGGCGTTTCATCAGGAACTTCATCACTATCACCGCCTCTCTGACGGAGCTTTTGAAAGGAAAGGACTTCACTTGGACAACTGTATCTTAGACCAACTTCGACACCCTGAAAGAGAATATGACTCAAGCGTCAGTTCTAGCATTACCAAATTACAACAAACTATTCGAGGTAGATTGCGATGCATCCGATGTGGGAATAGAGGCAGTGCTGATCCAGGGAGGTCATCGCATCATATTTTTTAGTCAAAAACTGAATGATGCCAAGAGGAAGTACTCAACATAAGACAAGGATATTTATGCTATTTTAAGAGCTCATGAGAATTTCAGCCATTACATGTTGATGAGCGAGTTAAGACTATTAACGGATCACAAAGCCTCAAAACTCCTAAGCAGCCAAAGGAAACTAAAGGGCTGAAATGCCATTTTCGTATTTTTTTAGCATCAATCTAATTCAAGCTTAAACACAAGGTAGGAAGTTGGAAGCGTGTAGCAGATGCACCCAGCTGTCGTCACTTGTTGATCACATCAATGCAAATTCGAATTGTAAATTTTGAGATAGCAAGGACTTGTACGAGGGAGACGAATACTTCAAGGAAATCTGGAAGTGATATCAAGTAAATTTTCCTGCAGTACTAGGGAGTCGATTGTTACTTTTTCTACCATAATAAGTTGAGCATTCCTAGGTGCTCACTAAGGGAGGCCATATTCAGCAGAGCCATGTGGAGGACTGGCAAAACATTTTGGCATGGATAAGACTCACGCTCGTTAGAGAGCACTTCTTTTGGTCCCGATTGATGAGAGTTGCGGAGTGACACGTCAGACAGTGCAGGATTTGTCACATGGAAAAGACCAGAGAGCATAATGCATGATAGTACACTACATTAATAGTACCAGAGGTACCGTGGGTAGACATCAACAAGAACTTTATGGCAAGACTTCCATGAACACAACGGAATAAGAATGCGGTGATGGTGGTGTTAAACCGTTTCTCGAAAATGGCGCATTTCGTACCATCCCACAGGATGCTGGAGGTATCTCATATCGTCAACCTGTACTTCAAAGAGATCATGAGACTACACAGAATTCACAAAAACATCACTTCCGACAGAGACGTCAAATTATTGAGCTACTTCTGCATGACACTGTAGGTGAAATTAGGCACATAACTTCAATCAAATTCAGCAACTCGCCCTCAAATCGATGACTATACAAACATAGTAAACAACAACATTGGGAATCTTCTGAAATACTTTGTGGGAAAAAGTATTATGCAATGGTTGATTCTAGCTCAAGAAACTGAGTTTGCGTACGACAGATTCGTTAGCCAAACCATGGGATGCACTTCATTCGAGATTATGTACGGGAGCAACCCGGTCACTCTACTTGATTAGTACCAATCCTGCCGACATGAAAGATCACTGAAGATGCTGGAGAACGGGTTCAAAAGATTCAAAAGCTTCGCGAGGAGGTTGGAAAGGAGATCACGAAGCAAAACAACAAATATCAGGCTTAGTCGAATAAAACTAGAAAGAAGGTGACATTTTAAGAAGGCAACCTTGTGTGGATTTGACTAAAAGAGAGATTTCTAGTGGAAGCATTCGAAAAACTCAGATCCATAGTAGATGGAATTTTCAACAAGCTTCAGAAATTAAATGACAACAACTACAAGATCGACCCGCTAGGGGAATACAATGATTCTGCTACATTCAAAGTCACGGATCTAACATCGTACTACAATGGCCCAGAAGCTTAGAAGAATGAAGTCAAAGCTTCTCTAATCTCAGGAGATTGACAGAGTGCAGAAGGAGCTGCACCGGTTGATCTGGCCAAGGGGTGTTAGTCCAACAGGGAGACTAGGCCGAACAACATTCTAATGGGGCGGGAATTACTGCCCCTTCCCCACCTAGTTTCCTATTTTATTCCCTTCCATAGAGGGAACTTCCTTTCTCTTCTATTCCTTGCCTTTTTATATACCCTTCCTAATTCTATTTCCTTCTTATTCTAATTCCTTCATACTCTAAATATTAGTTTCTATTATATATAAGTTGATTGTTTGCTTAGGGTTTAATTCTTGATTATTTTCTAATTTTAGATTTTTACCTACAAGCATTTCTCCCTTCTCAGGATTGTATCCGACAGCGAGAAGGTGCTCCGACTATAACTTGTCCAAGGTGATGAATCCCCGCTTGCTTTCCCTATTCCTACTGGTGTCGATTCCACCTACAACCCTATTCTTCCAGATTCCACCTGCCAACCTGCACCTTTCTATTTCAGTTTCTATATAGACACGCACTAATTCCAACAAACTATTAATTAATTACTAACTATGATTCCAGCTTGAAGTTGACTATTTATGAATTAAATAAACTCAATTACAATAATTATATGTACCTTAGCTTGTCTGCCAAGCATGTCTGTTTGTTTTTATTTAGGAGAATAGGAAATAAATAGATCAATAAAAAAAAAAATGAACACAAGCCATAAAATCTTTATGTCAGTCAGACCTCATGATCACTTTTTATTTTAGACATTTGTAATTAAGTTTATTAGTTTTTAAGAATCCAACTCAATAAATATAATCCTTTGTCTTAATATGAGTACAAATTGATGATAATCACTAACAATAACCACAACAACAACAACAACAAGAAGCCTTTATCCCACTAAGTGGGGCCGGTAAAGAATGCCAAATTCTTCCAAGCTCAATTCTCTGAAGTAAAAACTTGACATACCAGTTTTAATCATTTTCTTCGTGTTTATCCATTTTTTTCATAAAAATAGTTATATTTCCTTATGCCATATCAACTTCAAGCAAAGCGTATGCATTATAGCCCAATCACTCCAAACCAACACCTAAAATTCATTTGGCTAGATAACAAAGAATCAAACCAGATACAATAGGGCTAAATCAGACCAATCTGAAGACCCCTTTAAAACCATACTCATTATTTGCCTATTTTTCAATAATATTTATTCTTTTTGAAAAGATTGAACATTCTTCTTATTGATAATATTAGGGTTAGCTTTACTTTCAAAGAAAATTAGTTTTAAATTCATGTTATTTGATATTATACTTGTAAATCAATTTCTATAAATAGAAATTTATAATATAGACTCATAAACTATTTATGAATAAAATTACCAGTTAATATAATTAAGCATTCTCCTTATCAAAGTTAACACAAAAATCGTTCAAGTTGTTTACATAAAGTTTCTCTTTATCCTTCCCTCTTTCATCATGTCACCTCTGTCAATTTCGGCGGAGCTAGAATCTAGCATTTTTTTACCAAGTTGTTCAATCTTGCAATCCATCTACATTCCACAATTGCGACTGCTAATTGTCTTATAACGCCAAATCTTGTAACCTATCTTTTGTGACTTCCCGCTACACACTAGCCACTTGTGCTCACAATAATTGTACATGAAATCTCATCCTAGTGTTGTTAACTTAGTCCACCTTAAACCCACAAAACACGAAAGCCTCGTGATCCTATCAGTATTTCTCGAGAACCATTAAGCACTCGATTCATCTTGCAACATCGCGCACACAACCATTTATATACATGCTACATCTTACTTCACATGTCCACTATCATCTTGTCCTTAGCCAGCTCACACAAATTTCACACACAGCAAAAACATCATGATTATCCCTCTTACCCACTTAAGCATCGCATTGTGTATGCCACTAAATGCAACCCAAAAATCATTCGTGCAATCACGTAGACAAGTCACGCATTGCTCATAGAACCCTGCGTCTCCCTTTTAAAACATTGGCTACCGTACTCTCGCATCATCTTGTAATTGCTATCTTAAATAATCATAATGACATTCCGCCTAATTTCTTCTGCTTCAAATTTCTCGATTTCTCAATAGCAATCTCAAACATTTCTACAAATCACATTACCCTCACGCACACCTACTATCAAATATTATTGTTGCCATCAATTCTTCAACCAATAGATTTTCTACTTAACAAGAAGAGACGGTTTCTTAAAAGAAGATGGGGTTTCTTATGCCTAGGCCCTACTATGATAAGATAGAATATCTACTTATTTTAGAACTGAGAAGTTACACACACACACACACAAACACTCACACACAGATAGATAGATATATATATACATATACATTATATATTATTTATTTATTTATTTATTTATTATTTTTTATTTGGCGCTAAGCAGCTCTGCTAGGGTTTCGCCCGATAGCAATCCCCAGCGTTGAACTTCGGCTCCACTCCATTTCCTATCGGTATCCAGTTTTCATCGTTCTCCAGACTCCGTTGCTTCTTGTTGACGAAGACGTTTCGCATCTTCGATCGTTCTCGACAACGTAGGAACACACGTCACCTAGCCAGACGACGACGTTCTGGCTCAAGTCGACCTGACGACGCCTCTGCTCAACGACCCGACGCAAGGATACGACGTCTCGCATTTGCCTACCTGACGTCTATCTTGGATGGACGCTTCCTTCTGACTCACAGGCAGCCTCTGCTCGCAGGTTTCCTGCGCAGTCCCCTAACAGTGGGGCCTCGGGAAGATCCTACGCTGCCGCACTCACCGCCAATACCCCCACCCACGCCCCTCCTCATTCCAATATGTTCCTGCAACGATACCACGATGTTTTTGTGTTAGGCGTTGAAACCAGATTTCTCAAAAAAACATCACGTAAAAATGGTAAGCTTACAATCTTTCTCTCAAAGACCGAGATCTCCACCCTAGCTGCACCCTGCCGGGTGTTCTTAGTAGGCAAGTTCCTTTATGGAAACCCTAAACTGGAGCTACTTCGAAGGGATTTTGAGCAAATGAAGTTGAAAGGGGCATGGAAGATTGATAAATTGGACGGTCGACATATTCTCATTCAATTAACAGACGATGAAGACTACGCCCAATTGTTTGCGAGAAGACTCATTCGAATAGACAACAGGTGATGAAGGTTTCAAAATGGACGGTCAATTTTGACCCTCTTATTGAACCTCCTACCATTCTCGTTTGGTTGCGCTTCTTAGCTTTGAAGGTCCACCTTTACGATCAAGAGTTATTCTTCTTTTTAGCTATGATATACAGTAAGCCTCTCAAAACTAATACGCCTACAGTGCACCTGAGCCGGCCTACTGAAGCTGGAATTTTGATAGAATGGGATATTACTTTACTTTTTCCGGGAGAGATTTGGATTGGCACACAGCATCAGAGGTTTTGGCAGCGAGCAGAACTCGAACAGATCTCTCTTTACTGCACCCAATGTCGTGTGTTCGGACATTCTCATTCTCAATGTTATCATTTGCATCTGAACCTTAAACCTCCAAATAAAAATGCAATTGGGTCGGCTCCACTGCATACATGTCTCTCTTCTATTCCCGAGTGCAATCCACCAACTAGTGAAACATTAGTTGACACGCTACCACCTCTCCCTCCCACTCCTGGAGAGCCCCCACTCCCTTGACACTATTGTTCATGTTATTGAGACTGATATGTTGGCAGATGTTTCAGCTGGGCAACCTACAGCTTCAATCATAGTTAAAAGCAATATTGCAGGATATTTACCTCCAAAAGATAGTGTTAAGTCAGATAATCAGGAGAGCATCGCAGCTCCACATGCTCAGGAAGCATCAGATGCTGAGGAGACATTTCTACTACCTTGTCAGAATGAAAATATTGTTACTAATAGTCAATAGCAGGGGGCTCATCCTCTTCTACATGCCCAACAGTCTATTGAACACACTGATCCGATGAGTCAGTCTTCGGATGAGGAATGGCAGGTTTAAACTTATAAGAGGAAGATGAAGAATGGAGGCACGCCCCAGTTTGGGAGCTTAATGGATGAAAGTCTGGTAACTTCCGAAAATGGCACGACACTCAACAATTTGTTAGTGGCTCTGTTCATGTAATCCGTAGAAGAAGCAGCATAAACCCGGCTCGTCCCCTACCGCTTGCTTTCCGTGAATTTTTAATTTTTCAGTTTATCTGTATCTTAGCATTTTTTGGGACGCTAGTGTGTTGTATAGTATGAGTAAAGTGCCTTTTTTGAGCCCTTTCATACAGCTTTTATGTATTTTTTCTATTTCAATAAAATTAGCTCTTGCTCTTTTCAATATATATATATATATATATATATATCATATAATTTTGCATACGCAATTGATAAGTTAACCTCCATCAAATAAATTATAGACACTCTTGCAAACTACCCCCGCTTTAAGAGATTCTCATTCAACTGAGCTTAGTGTAATAATAAATTTTATATTATTTATCATAATAGGATATTGAACTAAATTATTTTTTTATATTTAGAATCACTTACCTTGAATTCATATTTATATGTAAACTAAACCGGTTTCAATGAAATTTACTTATAACTAATTCAGCTAAATCAAGCGTATCATTTAATTATCATGTTAGGTTGTACATTCACACTGTGTTGTCATTGCTTATTATCATGAGACAAGTACAAGATTGACTTGATGAGCTACTTTTTCAAAATAATCAACTTAAAATGCAGATAATCAATAGCCCGATTGGGAATTCTTTGTTAGGCATGAGACAAACGACCTTCAGTGTGCTAGATTTGCTAATAGAATGTTGACAGAGTCAGCAAAACAAAAGAAAAATACCATTATTCATAATGTTGAATTATAAGGAAATGCTCTCATCACAACTTTCACAGAAATGAAAGAACATAGGTAGAAATATTTGTCGCTCCAACATAAAATACATCCCAACAAAGTTCTCTTGAATTGTATATAAGATTCTCAGCAAATTGTTAATTACATTATTCAATTTGAAAAGCCAGTCTTGTTGTGTGAGATTTACGAGGATGAATGGTAGTTGATGACTAAGCTCATTAATGGCCTTATTCTAGTATAAGGTTATAATCTTACTTATACAATCCTAATAGTATCAAAGATTCCTATCAGAGGACCTTTTAGTTGGAGAAACACTGGTTCCATCAAGCACTACTTCCCTTCATAATAATTCTAGCAGGCCATTGACCAATTTCACTACAGCCAAAAGCTCACAGTCCAATGTACAAGGGCAGACGACCGAAACATCCATCAGTTATTTTCTAAAACAAAATAGAAACAGTTCAAAAGTGGCGCAACTATATGGCTTTTATTATCCAGTTATTTACATTCTTATTATGCATAAGTTTGCTTCCATCCTTTAAATCCTTCCAAAAATAAGTGAACCATTTATAGCCAGCATGTATAAAAAACAGATGGTAATGCATAGAGATTCTTACATAGCTTGATTAGATTCTAATCATTCTCAGTCATTATTTTGATAATGCATCAAGCTTTACGAACAAACATACGCACGATATCAGGAAATTAATGACTATTAATGTGCATGACTAAAATTAAATCCTTGTTCAATATTTCATAACAACTACTTTGCTTTCCAAAAGCTGACAAATAAACATTTTGATTTGAGAGGAAATAGGTGAAAAAAAGTGCTCAACAGAAAATGCATTTCATCCATGGCTTCATGGCCATAAAAATCACACTTGCATGACAAATCATAGATCTCTTTGAGAGTAAGATGACTCTATTCTCTACCAAATAAAACAAGACAAGAATAAAGAGACAATCCCAAATGAAGACTAAATAAATCATATATCTAATATAATTGAGTCAAGTTTAACTAAAGTTCAAACTTGCGTTCGATGAAAAGAATAACTAAGCCTGTATCAAAATGAAAATAACCAAATGATAAGACTAATATATTGGATGAAATTTAAGATCCCTATAGATTCACCAACCAATTTTTTAAGTAATGAGTCTGAAATCTAATTAGTTTGATTTCATATTCATCTCTCTAATTTTTTTTCTGGTTTATATACCATAGCATGTTGGTACCCAATTGAAGCTTTGCTGAAAATTATTTGGAAACTTGTCAAATGGTTCTAGAACTTAGCTAACACGGCCAGCACTCTGTTAAAGCATAGTTGCTACCAAACCAAATAGGAAACAAAATGAAGCCAAGTATCAACCTAAAGTTTAAAAAACCGTCCAAAACTTGCCATTGTCTTGGTATAACAAAATCTCTTAATCAAAATTCTTAAAACCTTTCATACTGTCCAACAAGGCTAATAGCTTGCAATATCAATAAAATCTAAACTCAAGAAAGATGCAAACAGCAAAAGTTATGTAGTATCAAAGCAAGCATCAAAGACTTACTACAGAGATAAATTCTGAAAAAAAAAGTACAGAAGAAACTTACACTTAAACCAGATTGTTTGTGAGGAACTCTTGCAAATATTTCTTTAGCAAATAAATGAGTATCGTTTGATGAGGACAGGCCAAAGTCCACAAGCTTATCCACGAGGTCAGTAGGTGAAGAAGACTCTTTGGCTGCAAAACAAGCATCACTTCACTTGGCAAATTAAGATGAATATAAACATCATTTTAATAGTTAAAACTAGAGAAGATCATAAGCTTCTCATAAATTTTTCACTCTCACAAAGGTTAGCTATGTGCATGCAAGAATGCTAAAGCCACATAGATCTCTGTGCGGTGCTCTGTGTGGTGTGCAAGCACTTGGCACTTCCCTAAAATGATATCATGGACATTCAATTTTTTGAGACCTAATCATGCTCATTCATTATTTTAGATATAAAGAAACTGTCGAATACTTCTATAATAAAAATATACTATATAGTAATTTAATAATATACCTTGGATATTGTCCATTTTTTAAATGAAAATATGACACTCAATAGGAGGCAATGGTGAAGAAGGATTCATATAGCCGACCCCACTTAGTGGGATAAAGGCTTGTTGTTGTTGTTGTTGAAGATTGTCCATTTACAATTCATTTCCACAATAACTTATAATTTCATTTACATATCTATTTAAAATAATGTTGACTTTAAAGAAAATTTTGAAAAACCATTTCACTATAAAGAATATATTTTAACTACTAAAATAATTTGAAATAGCATCATTTAAATGTTTTAGATAAATTAAAATTTTACCATTTAATGCTTTTTTAATTTTAATTTGAAATCAAAATTAAGCTATAATTATGACTATATATATATATATATATATATATATATATATATATATATATAATAAATTAAATTTTAACCTCATCTAATCTAATGGAACTTAGGGTCCGTTTGGGACAGCTTATTTGGTGCGGTGGCGTTTTGAAAACGCACCTGACCTGTTTGGGTAAACTGAGTTTTGGCAGTTTAAATGCAGAAAACAACTTTTTCACACCGCACCTATCTAGATGTGGTGTCAGCTTTCTAGCTGCGATCTAGCTTTTCCAAAAAAATAAAATATTATAATAGCCACCGCACCTAGCTTATCAGCAGATTATTAATAAGCTGCAGCTGCCCCAAACAGACCCTTAGACTCTAAGCATTTGTTGTTCCCAAACCAAGCATACAGCTCTTATTGAATCTTCAAACGTTCCTTCAATTTTCTTGATCTTCCAAGCAGCCAATTCTTTCAATTTTTTAAGCGTACACAAATCAATTGCTGCAATAAATTAAAAACAAAAATGACTAATATTTTTAATATGTAAAAGTTCCATCTAATATTATGAGTTTCATATTTTTTGCTGTATTCATTTACAAATTCATTTCGATAAAAATTGATAATTTCATTTTCATATGATTATATTTATTTAAATTTTTTTTCTAACAATAAAAATAATTAAAATAATTTTCACTCATAAAAATTTTGAAAAATTGGCATCTTTTGATTTCAATGTTTAATGTAATTTCACTTCAGCAATTGAATATGAGTTGGTCAATTTTCCATTTTATTTTTCATATTCAGTTAGACATATTTGTTATGAAATAAATAACATAAAAATTAATATTTGTTCAATTTCAATCAGATAAACATATTGGAATCTATTGAATTTCTTACTAAACTTTTTTTAATCACAAAATTGTGTTCATTCAATTTTCAAAAAAGCACCCCAAATCAATCTTTCGTAATTGTAGAATTTACACTACATTAAAATTAAAATTGAACTGCCATTTGGTTGTATATAAGCAGCATAAAATTTTAATAATTATAGTTTGCATTTTTTATATCCATTTATAATTTCATATGATAACAATTTTAAATAATTATTAGTATAAAAAACTTTTTAAAATTTTAGAAATTTTAAAAATAATATGAAATATTAAAAATGATTTGAATTGATTCAACTTTTAGTATAAAATAAGTTTGAAAATTTATAATTTTACTCCAACATCCAACTTGAAGTTTTTATTCATGAAATAGATTAATATTAAATAATGATAGTTATTTGATTTTGACAACATCTAATATATTGGAAATTATGTCACCCCCTCTAATCAATTTTTTTTTTTTGGCTCCCAAATAATACAACCATTACTCCTATTTCCTAAGCAAGCAAGATTATACAAAGATGGCCAACTCTTGCGCAAATTGAAACTTATCTTACACACTGCAGTATGGAAAAACTCTTGGCAAACGCCTTCTTGTTCAAAGAAATTGCAAAAGGTAGTTATGCTTACAGACTATGCCCACTTAGAAAATAAAGTTAGTGAAGTTGACACTTGTATTCAACCCTTGGCAAATTTACAGTTTGATGGCAAATTTCTATGCTTAGATCAAGAAGGTCCAATTAATTTCTAATGTTCCGATGCCCGCTGCTCTTGACAAGGACATTATTCAACTTCTAATTTTGGAACGAGGTTTAAAATCCTATTGGTGATCAAATCTATCCATATTAGCATCATTGTATATGAATTCCTTTTTAATGATAACTTTACCAAGAAAAAAAATAGACGCTTAAAAAATAAAGAAACTTATTGTAGTTATGGTTCCAGACTATGCCCACTTAGAAAATTAAAGTGAAGTTAACGCTTGTACTCAACCCTTGGCAAGATTTATGCTTAGCTCAAGAGAGTCCAATTAATTTTTATGCTCCGATGCCTACTGCTTTTCTTGAGAAGGACGTTCTTCAACTTCTAATTTAGGAACAAGGTTTCAAATAACATTGGTGATGGAAACTATCAATATCAGCATCATTGTATATTAATTCTTTTTAAATGATGCCTTTACCAAAAAAAAGAAATAGATGTTTAAGAAATAAGGAAATTTTTGTAGTACATTGACTAGTTTCATGTTTTTGATGTTATATCATCATGATGGTGGCTCAATCAACTGCTACTATAGAATAATATTAACAGAAAAATACCATATATGCATAATAGGGCTTCATATTTTTAAGGAAGTCGATTGAAAAGCCAAAGAAAGTCAGTGCATCAATAAAATTTGAAATGGAAATTATCATAATTTACTATAATTTGTGCATGAGAAACGGACCTTTGAAATAGACTAACTTCAATAAAAACTGATAGAAGACCATAGTTTATGGAATTTGCTAATTTTAAAATAATTTTAAACTCTTGAAATTTCGTGGGCAATACTTGCTGCTAAGAAATTTCAATTAAATAAAATACTGTCTGAGTTGGAATAAATGCTTGCTAGCATGATGCCATATAGTAGCGGTTAAAAGACCCTTAATAGACAGACAAGGAGATTCCTCGGTCAATAAAGAGAGCTAAAATTATAGCCATATATTGTACATTGTAATGAAGTTCGAAGGTGATAATGGAGGTTTCACACAAAGATGACATATGACATGCAGTTGGCCCATCCAACATGGAAGGGAAAGTGCTAAACAATATAGGACAGGTGGCAAACAACAAATGAGGAACAGCATCAAGGGTTATGCTGACTTTGCGCGATACATTAGCTCCGGCATAAATAAAAAAAGCCCACATAAAACTTTTACAACTTACTCCAAACCATAGGAAAGCCGTACTTAGTCCCCCGGCTTTGCAATAGAGCTCAAGACAACAAAAATAATGTAGACTTTCATGGATGTACCTAAGAACAGGAAAGTCCAGAGGCCTATAAAGCAACTTCATTTTTGCATTATATTATGTCAGTTGACAGGACTTTTTTTTTATAATGATCGGCCGTTTTAAGTGTTATTTTATATTCTAATGGTCTTATTTGATATTTCAACATTGAATTCTTTTCCACAAAGTTATGCAATATGTTATATGGTTATGAACTATTAAATATTATATATGATTCTAGTATAAATGAAATTTTATCATTATATTATAATGGTTAGAAAATGATCAAGGAGGAATCAAATTTTCTGGTGGTGATTCTATAAATGAATGTGGAGCCCACTATTGATCATACGAATCTCATTCAATTTAACAGTACACTGGTACAAGCAACATGATGAGTCCATTATTATTATGGTCTATAATAGAACAAGAGTCCGGGTATTAACTCAAATTGCGAATAAATATATATGCAAGCTACTCTTTAAGATACCCTAAGAGATTTCATAATATAACTAAAATGTCATAAGAGGTTTCAATTAGTATAATTATCTGGTTCACAAAGAACAGCTAAAAGGAATGTAGGACATCATTTTATGCATCCTAACATATGAGTTCATGAGAGCAACATGTCAATGCTTTCAACACTCATTAGTATCAATAAAGATTTCTCTCCTAGTCTCCAAAACATTAATTCACTCGATAATATATATCATAAATTGTCACCACATTCTATAAAATATTGTCCATGATGATTGTTATGTCATATTTCAATGATTATATAAGGAAAATTAAAGGCACATAAGAAAATTCTCTTATCCCTATTTAAGAATAAGTTGCATACATTGGATGGTATCATTCGCCAACTTAAAATGTTATTGATATATATGATTTCAACAGGTGCATAGGAGTTTGACATTTCACTTTCATTTTCAAACTTGTTGCCATGGATCATGGATGTCAGCTTCGATTCCTTCAGTTTCAATCCATCTGATTTTCGTCATGCCCGGCGACGAAGATCGTGCCACTGGTTTTGTAGTGCCCGACGATGGCTCTTTCAGTTTTCGTTGTTTTTCCTATCGCAGTACACCGATATGAGGCGGGTGCGGCTGGCGATGAAGATCGTGCCACTAGTTTCGTCGTGCCCAACAACGAAGGCTCCTTCAGCTCCGTCGCCTTCCTCCTCTTCCTGTCGCATAAGGCTCTCGCACTGATACGAGGCGGGTGCGGCTATTTTTACGTCGTCCCTCTTTCTTCAACTTCGTTCCTTCTTGACGCAGTCGGTTTGCGTCGCTTGTTGAATATGTCGGCGAAATTTCTTGCATGTTGAGATGGCCTCGGGGCTCCGTTCCTACGCTGCCGCCCTTGCCGGCGATAATCTCACTCGCGCCCCTAGTTCGGGTATGTTCCCGCAGTGATACCATGATACTTTAGCGCTAGGCATTGATATTGGAATTCTCAAAAAAAATATTTTTAAACATGCAATCTTTCTCTCTGAGGACGCGATCTTCACCTAGCTTCATCCTGACGGCTGGTTTTAGTTGGTAAATTCCTCTATGAAAACCCCAAACTCGAGCTAATTAGAAAAGATTATGAGCAAATGCAGTTGAAAGGGGATTGGAATGTTGGTGAACTGGACGGCAGGCATATTCTTGTACAATTATCAGATGATGAAGCCTATACTCATTTGTTAGCGAGAAAACTCATTAGAATTGATAACCGTATGATGAAAGTTTTAAAACGGACAGTCGATTTTGACCCTCACACTGAACCTCCTACCATCATGTATGGTTGTGTTTCATGGGTCTGAAGCTTCATATCTTCAATCAAGAGCTCTTCTTCTCCTTAGCTATGGTATACGATAATCCCCTCAAAACTGATATTCCTACAGATAATCTGAGTCGGCCTTCTGAAGCCAGAGTTTTAATTGAACGATATATTACTTTACCTTTTTCGGGGGCGATCTGGATTGGCTCACAGTATCAGGGCTTTTGGCAGCAGGTGGAACTCGAATAGTTTTCACTTTACTGCACTCATTGTCATATGTTTGGATACTCTCACTCTCAATGTTATCATTTGCATCCTCATTTAAAACCTCAAACTAAAATGCCACGGGGTTTGTCCCAACTCGTACCTGTAACTCTCCACTCTTGAATGCAATCCATTGGCCATTGAAACATTGGTTGAAACGCCGTTAGCTCTCCCTCCCACTACCGGAGACCCCTCTGACAATATTGTTTCAGTTTTTGCGATTTATGTGTTGCCGGTTGGTTTAGTCGAGCAACCTACAGTTTCAAATCTTGTTGAGAACATTACTGAAGGATTCTTACCTAAAAAAGACAATGTCCGTCCGACAATCAGGAGAGCATTGATGCAGAGGAGACAATTCATCGAGATGCTCCCATCCTCAGGATGTATCAGGTACATAGAAGACATTTCATACTTCACATACATTAGAACCTATCACTACTGCAACGGTTGGCAATCTATCTATTGTGGTTCTACCATCTCTTCAGAATGAGCAAGATGTTATTGTTAGTCAGGAGTAAGGGACTCATCAACTTATACATGCCCGGCAATTTATTAACCAACACACCAATCAGATGAGCCAGTCTTCGGACAAGGAATGACAGATTTACACATCCAGGAGAAAGAAGGAGAATGGAAGCCTACTCGAGCTCAGGAACCTAATGGATGATAACATTGGTTACTTCGGGTAATGGCACGAAACTCAACAATTTGTTAGTTGGCTCCCTCCTAGAACTAGAGGCAGAGGCAGAACTAAATTGGGTTGTCCCTAGCTACTTTGTTTGCTGCGATTTGACAGTTTTGGTTTTTTGGGTTTACATGTATCTTTTCTTCTGTTTTGAAATTTTTGTGTGTGTTATATCATGTGGGTAGTGTGCCTTTATTGGGGCCTCTCATACAACTTATATGTACATTTTCTCTTTTAATATATTAGCCCTTGGGCTTTTTAAAAAAAAATGGATGTTATTTTCTTATTCAAGTAATAGATATTTTGACACGTCAAAAGAATTTAAATTTCGATACTTTATCAATAAAATGATAATATTTTATGATTTTATCATCACTTTCTAGCTTGAGAGTTTTACTTAGTTGATGTTGGTTATCTGCTACAAAGGGGATTGTATAACCAATCCAAACACAAGATATCATTTACAAAATTTCAAACAAGCTACTAAATCAATACGGGTTCAGCCTGGGATATTCAACAAGACATTTGGCAATTCAAATAGTAAAAGAACCTGCATTTGGTGTATGGAAAATGGGGAATTCTAAGAGAAGCCTCAACTTATTCCTTCAAGAATGTCTTGGTGTTGTTGCCATAATTTTGTGTGTATGTGCACGCGTGCGTGTGTGTGTAAATATAATTATATAGGTATCAACCATGTATTGATCCTGAGCATGAGGAATGTGATGCTAATGAAAATTTTGTTCACTTAGAGGTACATGAATATAGACTAGGGAAATATGTTTATAAAAATCCTAACATGGATATCAATCATGTTAATAGAGAAGGAGCACCATAGATACCTGACATTAAAAATGACATTGCTATGTAATTACAACATTATAAATGAGAATATCTACTTATTTATCTATATTAAAGCAGATTTTTTAGGAAGATTTACATAAATACCACCCAAATCCTATGCATTTACATCTCTAACACCAAAACTTCAAGTTTTACAAACATATCACCTTACCTATGTATGAGAAGGTGTATTTCAGTTTTCAAAGGCTAAATTAGTAGTATTTTTTATATGATATGAAAGATTTGGACGGTATAAAAGTAAAATATACGTGTTAGATATGTAAATACATAGGAATTGTGTGGTATGTATGTAAATGCCCCTTTGTTCTACTCAACATTGTTTTTTGTTGCTAATAGTCATTTTTTTATCATCATCTTTCTAATTTAAAAGAAATTTTTGAAGCTAAGTACCGGTATTTAAGGCCCCAACATACTCAACTATGCTCCATATGTTATTTATGTCATAATTTGTATTGTTAACTTTTCATGAAAACGTTAGTAGAAAAGTAAAATTTTGTTATAGTTCAATTATTTTATGCCTATGGACCTTGATCATTTGTCTTTTATGTTTAAAGGGAGTTTCTAGTTTAATCAAACAACAAGTACACTATTTGAGTTTAAAATAGTACGCATATAACATGCCATTCAAACAGCATCAACAACTTTCAACATAACAGCTTTTATACTCCACTTGCTATACAATAACCTTTAAACTAAGCTTTTGCTACAATTGGTTTAAACTTCTGCTTTTTCTCAACAGCAACAAAGCCAAACGAAGTTAATATATCTTTTACAAAAGATATTTCAAATTTTAAGCAAATTTCCTTTACCATGTACACCATGTAATAGAATTAAGAACGTTAATCAGCAACACAATATACACTAATGATCTTTTAATCAAAGCATTAAAACATGTTATTAGCTAAATGAGTTCAAAAATTTTAAGGGTTTTTAAATCAAAATTAATGGCTGAAAACATCTTAAATTTTCAAAGTGCGAAAAATTAAAAAAAAATTAAATAAATATCCAGAATATAAATGTTTATCTAATTTGCAAATGAAAGTAGTTTTAATTATTACAATAAAGAATATACATAAATGCTAAAATTAATACTTTAATTTTTAAATAGCCCATTTTACTCACTGAAATCAGTTCTGTTTAGAAAGTGGAAAAGCCTCAACAATTTCACCATCAGGTGAAAACTATTTTAAAGTATGAAATAAAGTAACATTAAAGAAAGAAATCAAAGATCTTATTAAATATTAATCATCAAATATTTTGAGTCTGTAAATTATTATCTAATATTTTTTAGGTTTATAGTTTTAACGTCATCCAAAATAAGTTTAAATATCCATTTACAATGGCATATCATATCAATTACCATTTTGAAATTCTTTAAATATTAAAAATATTAAAACTGCCTTATGTTAAATTTACATGATTTCCACAGATTAAACTTTTTCATCTATAAGAATTAGTCAATTTACGATTTCATTTCCATATATATTTTAAAAAGTATTTATATAAAAAATAAAATAAGAAAAATATTAGCATTTTTTATTTAATCTTATCCAATATTTGTGCATTAATTTTGATAAATTATATACACCTCACAACATAAATATACAGCCCACTACATAAAAAGCAATACTAAATCAACCATTCATTAATTAATCCTCAAAACAACTCATACATTTTTTACACTTACAAACAGTTCTTTCAGTTTTCTACTATCCCAACAATAAAATTCAACAATTGCTGTTATTGTTATTACTTCATTTTTTTTTAACGTTTATTTTATTTATTTGATTTGAATTTTATCAAATTTTATTCATCAAATTATACTTTGTGTAAAAATACATTATATATTGTTTTGACGTCGTCTATTTATAATTTCATTTCACCATCCATCTATAATGGTCTTGATATTCATTCAAAATAATTTAACTATTAAAAATTTTGGAAAACTGCCACTTATTGAGGTGGTATGTCAATAAGTAATTTTATTTATACATCCATTATAAAATATTTTCCTGTTTAAAATAAATTAATATAAAATATCACTCTTATTGAGTTTTAAGCACGTCAAATATTTCATAATTATTTTTAACAAATGATACCCACACAAAATGGACCTTTTATAAAATCAATTAAAATTGTTGCACAAAATTAAAAAGAGCCAAATCAGTCCATTCTTCTATTTTAATTATTTTATTTGTAAAACACATTTCTTTTTTAGAATATTGAGCGATAAATCACAAAATATGTGGTGCAAACCCATGACAACAAATATATAACTATCTTCTTTAACCAATGGGTCACAGATCGCATAGCATTTCAAACTAAAAAGGCGCTCAATAATAGAAACCAAATTATAATTATAGATTATAATTTTTTTTTCATTTAAGAATATTTATTTAAATACATATAATGGTGTGTTTATATAAAGCATATTCAATATGTATTAATATTCAAAGTCAGTTCAAAATTACAACCGAAAATGAAAGCAAAACCTTCGTAAAATATATAAAATAGGCTAAATTAAATCTGAGAATAATTCCAACGTTGGTCATTGTTATCATATACTAATATGATTATGCTTTTTTTTCTAATTATGCTACTAAGACTACGATTATATGTAAAATAAGCTAAATTAAATCTGAGAATAATTCTAACCTCGGTCTTTGTTATCATATACTAATCTTATTACGAATTATTTTCTAATAATGCAACTAAGACTAACATTTTTTCCAATTACAACTCATTGATTTACATAGACTCAAATTCTCGTTAGGATAATACAAGAAAAGCATTTTGGCATAATTAATTGTCCTACTTGAAAGCAAAAAATAATGGATAATTGAGATGCTTACATAGCCTGATGACATATTGAACCACCACACTCTTGGAGTATCCCATAAGTGATATCAGCTTGTCAGAAACCCAGGTTTTAAGGTGGCGTTCATTAGCCATGATTAGTAATAACTGCATAAGAGGAAACCATGAATTAAACACAGTTAGATAAAGCGTAGTTAGAGAAATTACACTTTACACATGGACAATATATAAACCACAATTCAAATGTGTATGAATAGAGCTATTGTAATTATCCAGAGTATAATATATGCATAGCAATTTAGTCCAGTTGGACATAAATTAATCTAACACTTTCAAGTAACAAAACCTAAGCCATCATCCTTTTTAAGAACCTAAATGAAAATAATTGAATAAACACGCTTAACCAATTTGACTTTAATGGGGCATTAAAAGGAGAACATATGGTGAGTTAATTTTAAACGAAATAGACTAACAAAATATTTAATCTCCATTTATATTGAAAGAGGATTATCTAACTTAAAATCTGCCCCATAAGAATGAAATTCAGCATAGAGGGCACAGAGACTGAGAAACATAAGGATCAAAAGAGGCTATCTAACTCGTGAAGCTAGTTCAGCTCCAATTAAGGAGCAACAACAACAAAACTTTTATCCCACTAAGTGGGGTCGGCTACATGAATCCTTTTTCTCCATTGCGTCCTATTTAGTGTCATATTTTCAATTAATTTTAATAAATTAAGATCATTTTTTATACAATAAGCCCAAGTCTTCCTAAACCTACCTCTGTCTTTCTTAACATAAGACGAATCTAAAACATCCACTCTCCTAATCGGATCATCAGATGGTCGGCGTTTAATGTGACCAAACCATCTAAGATGACTCTCTTTAATTTTGTCCATCATTGGAGCTACAACAACCCTATCACGGATATATTCATTTCACATTTTGTCTCTAAGTGTAAAGCCTCTCATCCACGTAATCATTCTCATCTTGGCAACAATTAAACTTAGTTTTGTGATTCTCTTTTAAAGGCCAACATTCAGCGTCATAGAGCATTGCAGGTCTCATCACTATCTTATAAAATTTTCCTTTCGGTCTAAGCTGTACTTTTCTATCACAAAGTAGACCCGAAGCATTCCTCCACTTCAACCAACCAACTTGAATTCCATCTATATCACCATTACTTCGAACAATAGACCCGAAATATCTAAATCGTTCACACATTTTAATAATATGATCACCCAAAGTTACACTTCTGTCACTAGAGCTACTACTAATAAAATTACATTCCATGTACAGTTTTAGTTCTACTCAAACGAAAGCCTCTAGATTCCAATGTAGACCCCTCCATAATTTAAGTTTTTCCTGAGATATCATCAGCAAAAAGCATACACCAAGGTACATCCTCCTGTAAATGTCCAGTAAAAACATCCATCCATCTAAATTGCAAAGCAACAGACAAGCAGAAAACATATCATGCCTCAAACATCAAATTGCTTTAAACCACCACCGCATTCCGTATCAAAGATCAATAGAATATATCGAAAACATAACAAATGGGAGAATGTAAAGAAACTAAGAAATTAAGAATGAGAGATACCAGGGATCAGAAACATCGATCAATCTTAACACCTGGATTTAACCTAAATCTCGCCAGACGGTCATTTTGGACAAAATAAAGCCTCGGATTTGATTTATCCGGATTTCACGGTTTTCGGCTTAAATCCCGGATTTAGTAAATCCCGTGAATCGGTGGATTTAGTTAATCCGGGAAGGACGCTTCGCGCCAAAAAAAAAAAAAAAGACGTGAAGTTACCTTCGTCAATGGTTTCGGGTGAGAGTTTCGGATCTCTGTAAGCCGCCGTCCCGAATCCCCACGTTGCGTACCTAGCTCCAATTGTGACAAAGGTCGGGGAGGGGGAGGGGGAGGGGGAGGGGAGGGGGAGGGGGAGGGGGAGGGGAGGGGTGGGGGGCGCGTGGCGGGGTGGGCCGGTCAGGGAGGGTTTGGGAAGGGGGCGGGCCGCGGGGGATAGAGAGGGGTAATACTAATGTAATAATTTACTTTTATTATTTTAATTGCTTAATAATAAATTAAAATATTATCAGATTAATTATAATAAAATAAATTTATTTATTATTTAATTGTTACTTAATAAAAGTAAATATAATTTTTTTTATTCATACAATAAATTTATAAGTAATTATTAATAAATATAACTAACAACTAATTAGCTATTTTTTATAAATGTTAAACTTCCCTTTAATAATTAATATAATAAAAAATTTAGTAAGTAGATATAAAATTATTAATTAAAATATTTTTAAATTAAATATTTGTTGAATTTAAGAATTTAGTTTGATTATTTTGAAATGCTTTAGAAATCAAATTTACATGATTTATTAAATTATATTTTGATTTGTTGTCAAAGCCTAACAGACATAAAATATTTTTAAATCCCGACGGAAATCCCCAAATAATTTCACAGGACTTAACAGTAAAACTCTTTCTGGATTTACTAAATCAAGATTTACAAGATTTATTATATCCCATCAACTTAAATCTTATTTATTGTCATATAGCTAAGAAATTAAAAGAGAAATACCACGGATTATAAACATCGATCAATCTTAATACTAAGGTGCAAGTCAAAGACTAACAAAGGAGATAAAAGAATAAGAGAAGCACTGAACTCACCGAACAAAGTTTAACACAAAAATTAGTAGCATGATGGCTCCGATGAGGGTAGTTGTCAACGAACTCGGCATAGTAGGGAGAACAAGGAAAGTGTGCCGCGTTCGAAAACGGAAGTCGGGGGTGTCGCTAGTGCATCGAAGGGGCAGAAGTATTTTTCAGCTGAGTCAAAACCTGAATGTGTGATGAGTGCTTATTTAGTTCATGGGTCCACCCATTCAACATAAGAAGAGGCTAGCGACATTAGGGGTTGTTTGGTAGCACACTTTTAATAAGATTTAGCTCTGATTTAAACTCAAATCTAGCCAAACATGATAATAAAAAAAAAAAGATAATGAAATCCAAGTCTTTGTTTATCTGAATTTATTTCCGTTGCGTCTTCTCTACAGCTCTTCCGTATGCAAATATGGACTTACCAAATCCCACATAGAGACCGATTTGTTGTATTCATGTTATTGTTGCTTGTGACATTTGCTCCTATCACGAGCCTGATAAAAATCCATATTTAATAAATCCTATTAATGTAAATGAGATCGTGCAGCCAAACACGGCCTATAGAAGCAAATGACAAAAGTCCCAAACAACACGGTAAAAGCATATATTTCTTCATTGACCAAATACTTTATAAAAATTTTTATTATTTTTACCTTTAAACATAGCCAAATTACACTTATATTATATATATTGATCCGTGGTAGAATATTCGTTGCGGTAGAGTAATAAATTATCATCTTAGTATTGTACGAGAATCCAAAATTTTTTACGTGGAAACCTGAAAAGAGAAAAAAATCACCAGGCCCGACCCAATTAAAAGTCCACTATAAACTTAAAAATAATATGTATAACCCCTTGTCCCCAGTTCTACAGTCTGTAAAGGGTTACAAGGTCTCCCAAGTTACAACATTGACGTGTGGATGAACTTGTTACAATGAATGTGACCGATAGATAGTGATCGACGGTGACCAGCTGGTGATGATCGACAATGGTCGCAATTGTCGGGAAATGAAGGTTGATGATGATCGACGGTAGTCAACAGGGGGCAGGTGGTGGTCGACGGTGGTCGAGTTTGTCTACGACGGTCGACAAGTGGTGATCGACAATGACAAATGGTGGTCGACGGTACTTGGCGGTGGTTGACGACGGTAGGTGGTGGTCGACGGTACTGTGCAGTTGTCGACGACGGCAAGAGTGATGATGGATTTCAAGTCATTATCAAAGTTTCAAGCTCTTCCTCAAGCTTTAGGGCCCGTTTGGGGCAGCTTAAAAGTGCGGCGGCGTTTTCAAAAATATCACATTACTGTTTGGATTGCACTTATTAGGAGCATATTTGAAAACTCAATTTTGATTTTGTATTAGACGTGAAACAGAAGGGGAGCCCAGCGGTCGGCTTTTTCGTTCGCTTTTGTTTGTCTAATTATCCGGGTGATCCTCTAAGCCGTGATCCCCTTGCCGTCTTCCCCGCAGAGAATGGCGCGAACAAGTAGGAGCGGAGCTGAGCAGATCTTCCTCTCTTCCACCGTCTCTGCTTCGCTTAACCTTGATCTGTGCCATGGCAGACTGGTTTGTTGGCCCAATCATGGATAAGATCATCAACGCTTGCTCTGATTACCTGCAGGATCAGTTCAGACGGCAAACAGACATGAAGAAGGAGCTTAAAAGGCCGCGAAGGAACCACCTCAAGATCCAAGCTCTCGTCGCTCCCGATCCACTCTGTGCCTCCCGTCGCTAGCCGAGAAACTTCCTCCCGTCGCCGCTCTGTGCCTCTTGTAAAAAAAAATGCTTTCGAATTTTTAAATTTAAAGGAATGATTGATTCCTCAGATTTCTAGCGTCGTTAACTGTCTGTATATCAGATGTCTATATTTTCTTCTGCTTCTCTTACTTGCGAGTTGGAACACTCACTATGTGAAAATGAACGATTCATCTTTAATCTTTTAGCTTTTATATGTGGGAATTGTTGTTTGCTTTTGTTTAGTTAAAGAGAAAAAACTGTAATCATTTCTTCTTTTGTTGCACCTATTTACATCAATTAATTTATTGTCTTTTTACTGCATATCTATTGAACCTTTTGCTTCTGTGCACCATCATTTGTGCACTCTTTTGCATTTACCATGCCATTACATAGGCTCTGTTTGGGAGAGCTTATAACTGCGGCGGCGTTTTGAAAAACGCCGCCGCACTGTTTGGTTAGCACTTATTGGTGCTTATCCGAAAATGACATTAATTTTTTTGTGTTACACGTGAGACGTGCCCTCTGAGCCGCGGTCCGCTTATTGGATCGCGTTTTGGGATATCAATTACCCCCGTGACCCCGAGTGAAGCTCCTCACAGCTGCGCGATCTCGGTCGCTAACCCTAGCTCTCCTCCTCTCCGATCGCCCACATTCTTCTGGAGCCATACACGAGTATCTCCGTCCATATTATCCCCAACTGTAAGCTTCGACGTTGAAGAGGTATCTTCATTCCTCATCTTCTTCACTTCACATTGGGGTTTCGCCTGGACCGTTATGGTTTCTAGGTCATTTTTTCTGTTTTCTATGGCACTGTTTTTTCGGTTGCAATGAGGAGTTCTATTTCCTTAGGGTTAGTGTTCTAGTTGCTTTGCTTGTTAAGTGGTTCCGGTTGCTTCGGCAATTACAGTTCTATCTCCCAGTTACAGTTCATTTTTGTTTTAGCTTCTCTTGCAACTCCCTTCTGTTGAAATTTGGTGGTTTTTCTATGAGGTAAAGCATTGAGATGTCTTGATTTTGAAAGGACTGTAAATAAAGCATTGAGAAATGGTGTATTTCACCTATTCCCCTGGCATTATTTTCTTGTTAGTCAACATTCATGGTATGTAACCATCAGTCATCTGTGTACTCTGTTGTCTATTGAGTTGCATTCAAATTAAAAATGTGATTGAGATGACTCAGCAAATTCTTCTCTTTCTAGTAGTTTCAGGTTTGGATGAGGAAAGCTGAATCTAATGGCTTTTTGTTATTTTCTTTCTTTTCATATTTATTTATAGAAAGAATGCAAATGCAAATGAGCAGAAATGTAAGCTTACAATGCCATTATTTCTTACCTTGGTTTAAAATTTCTTCATATATCACTATCATTAATTATTGGTAACACCATAATATTTGTGTTAATCACTTGATGAAACGCAGAAATGGTGTAGTTTGGCTGATTTTGTTATCATAATAACCACATTTGTGATAATAGTTGTAAAGGAAGAAGTTTATCGTTTGGTGTATGGCTTGCATGCACATTGCAATTCAGTGCACAAGCAATATGAAAAAGTTAACAATAAGAATTTTTCGAAATGATGGTAATGGGAGTCAGATCAATTGTATTTATGGTTGTGAAATTCTTTTAGGTGTTAAGAATTTGCTACTACGATGTATATGATTGTTTTCCCAAGTAGGATTTGTCATTTTGATAATTGAATGCAAGCATTGGCATAGTGATCCTATAATTGAATGCAAGCTTTGTCATTTTCATAATTGAATCCAAGCTTTAGCATAGTTCCTAGAAAGATTGGTCGTTTATCTTTTAGATACTTTTATTCTTTCATCTGGGCTACAAACTTATGCTTAACTTTATATTATTTGTATGTTGTTCTTTTGCTTTCAATTTTCACATGAATGCCACCTTATCAATGCAGAAGCGAAATACATGTTTCGAACTTTTGATGTCATAGGGTGCTTATATGCACTCTATGCACATGATGTAGTATGAAATAAATTTTTTGTTCTTATCAATTGATATTGCAGTACACAATGAATAAAGTTAAAGAGGTTGGATCTTCGGCCATGTGGGATAGAAACGCCACGAGTATTTTTTGTGATCTCTGTGTAAAGGAAGTTCAGCTTGGAAATAGGCCGAGTACTCATTTTAATAAAGAAGGTTGGCAAAACGTAATGATTAAATTCAATAAACTTACTGGAAGGGATTACGATCGGACGAAACTAAAAATAAATGGGATCAATTAAAAAAAGACTGGAAAATATGGAAAGAACTAAAAAGTGGATCCACTGGTCTGAGGTGGGATCCTAACAAGCGGACTATTGATGCTATCGAGCACTGGTGGACCGAAAAAGTACAAGGAAATATATCTGATCATTTCATCCTACTTTACTTTGTCTCATTTAACTAACTCCATTAACCAGATAATTGAACTAGTACAGACAATGCCGGGAGCCAAAAAATTTAAATCCTGCGGGATTGATCCAGATTTGGAAGAGAAGCTGGACGACATGTTCACAGGTGTTGTCGCAACTGGTACTTATGCTTTCACCCCAAGTGAACAGGGGTTTGACAGCTTCCCTGATGAAATGGAAACCGTTCAGTTAGGTGATTCTGGAGGAGGTCCCTCCCAAGTCTACACTAATGTTCAATCTACAAGCGCGTCGAAGCGCCCGAGCGTAGAAAAAAGAGAAAAGGTGTGTCATTCGTAAAAGAAACAATTGACGAGCTTCTGGAAAGCTGCAAAGCTAGGCCTGTTTCCTCAATTGACAGCTCAATTGAAGAATGTATAAAGATCCTTGATGCATATCCTGATGTTACGACAGACACAGAGATCTATGTTAATTATGTGAAGCTGCTGCGAGACCCAACCATCAGACATTTTTTTATAAAGTTGGACCCGAAATACCAAATGCCATATTTACGAACATACATGAATGCTTGATTGTCTCCCTGAATATTTACTTTAGTTGTGGCATTAGTAGTACTGGTGTTATAGACAATTGTCCTATTTCATTATTTGTGTAGAACTCAATTTCTTCGATTACGAACTTTTTTTATTTTTAACTGTGTTCTATTCCTTAACGCTTCGTACGTTCTTTTCTAAAGTTTCAGTTCATCCTGTTTGCAAAGTTCAATCTTGTCTTACTTTGTACATTTTGTAGTATGGATGGTGAACAAGTTAATCATGATGAGGAACAAGTTATCCACAATCACAGAGTGACATTAATCATTACGTTCTTGTACTATTACCATCTTATGTACGTTGTCAGAAACCCTTGCATGACATCCAAACAGATTGGTTATAAATGGGTAGTGAGTTATTCCAAGGTCACCCAACTCATTTTTTCAACATGTTCTGCATGACGAAGGTTATTTTCTGTGACCTGCTTAATGAACTCCGGCAACACCATGGGTTGCATGGGTCAAAAAGAACCACGCCAAGGGAAGTTTTAGCAATAACTCTGTATATCCTATCTTACAATGAATCTATTTGACACATAATGAAGAGATTCCAACATTCATCAGAAACCATTAGCAGGTATTTATCTATTGGTTTGAATGCACTAGTTAGTTTGTCGCGCAAGATAATAAAGCCCGATGATCCAACATTCGAGTTAGTTCCCCCACAGATTGTCAATGACCAAAGATACACGCCATTCTTCAAGGTATGCATTTAGCAATACAATTTTTTTTGTAAGTCATGTTCACATGCATTAGGCTAACACCCTAACATTAGGACTGTATTGGTGCAATTGATGGAACATATGTGGATGCACGTGTCTCCGGCACAGATAAGGTGGCATTCATAGGTCGATGTGGCTTCCCTACACAAAATGTCATTGTAGTATGTGATTTCAAAATGTGTTTTACCTTCGTAATGGCCGGATGTGAAGGAAGTGCTCACGACAATCGAGTATTCAGGTCTGCAACTAGAAACCATAATCACGTCTTCCCATATTCACCTCCAGGTAGTTATATGTATTGATTTTTCGTTAGATATTTTCCAAAATATTCTAATAACAACAAATGAACAGGTAAGTATTATTTGGTAGATGTCGGATATCCTTTACAAAGGGGATATCTGAAGCCTTATCCGGATACGAAGTATCATATACCCGATTTTGAGCGATCAAGCGGGGTGACACGAGGCAAGAAAGAATTATTTAACAAGAGGCACTCATCTTTGCGCGGCATAATCAAACGAGTTTTTGGGGTATGGAAAAAGAAATGGGTGATATTGCGGGACATGCCGACCTATTCATTTCCAAAACAAGTACAGATAGTAGTGTCAACAATGGCACTACACAACTTCATTCGACGGCACCACTCCGGCTTGGATGAAGAATTTGCGGCCGTAGATGAAGATACACATGATATCCCACCTGAAGCATTTGAGTATCACCTGGGTCGTACAATCCTACAGGAACAAAATGAGTCACGTAATGCATGCACTCGAGATGGTGAAGGTGCTTCGGAGATGACAGCTTTAAGAGAAGAAATAGCCAATGCCATCAGTCAATCCTGAATGAACCTTTGGTGTTACTCTTACGAGCATTATGTATTGTGTTCTATGTTTTTAATTGAATACTTTATATAATTCTATGTCGTAGTGTTAAGTGATGGAGATGGTATTTGTTAAGTTAAGATCATGTAGAGACATTTTAAGATGCCTTCGGATTAGACTCAACAGAGTTCTTTTGAGATGCCTTTGGAGAACTATCTCTTTGCATGTGCTCACTATATGTTGATCCTTGGTTCAACAATTGCTCTTTTCTCACTAGCACATTGCTTGCATATTTATTGTTTAGCATATCAGCTTGCCAATCATAAAGCTCAATTGAAGCAGAATAGTGAGGTGTCACTTTTCTGGATTTAAATTCTAGTATTGTTGCATTTGGTGATACACAATTATTTCACTTGATGCTTTCCTATCTTCTTGGATTAGACTTAGCAGAATTCATTTTAGATGCATTTGAGAAGCACCTATTATGATTCATTCTTATGTTGTTTCATTGTTGTACCTTTGCATTTGTGAAAAATATGTGGAATTATTGGAAAATATATGGGGGGCTTCACATCTTTTTTGAAGCTTCTTTTGTGCTTGGGATTGGCTCTGTTATGTTGTCTCTATTTTTTAGCAGGTGGTGGCTCGGGTTGGCCATGTTTTGAGCATGTTAACTGCCCGACTTTGCCTTTGTGTTGGCTATGATTTTAGCAGGCGGTGGCTCGCTTTGTTGTAAATTTTTGGTGTGGCTTTGAGCCTGTTAACTGCTCGGTTTTACCCTGTGTGCTGGCTCTAAGCAGGTTTTTCCCTGTGTGCTGGCTCTGATCTGAGCAGGTTTTTCCTTAAGTCATATTACCTAGGAGTTATTGAAATACTTCTTCTTCTTTTTCTTCTATGTTCATACTGCATTACAAGATCATAATCAGCTTCCTTTTTGTATATAGTCAGCTTTCTTTATGTTATATACTCAGCTTCCTTTTTGGCTCAAAGCAATATCATTCAAATATTTGGTGATTTGCATATATGTATACCACACATGTCTTGTAAATAATGAGGGATAACCTCCAGAATTTGGGTTAGCTGTTGAATTTGGGCTTTCTGAAACTGATTTGAACCCAAGTTGCATATGTGAAAAATATGTGGATTTGTTGGAATATATATAAAGGTGGGAAGAATTGGGCGCGTGTGTTTTAAATGCTAATGCTATTTTAAATTGGGGGCGTGTTTTTTAGTTGCTAATGTCAAATCTCCTTGTTAATATTAATTGAAATACGGTTAATACATTTGAAGGCTGCCAAAAACACATATTGTTATTAATTGATCTGAGATATTGGTTTGAGTGGCTAATTTCATCCAGAATTCTATAAGTGGGTTCATGTAGCTGCACATTGGCAATTCATATTAGTTGTGGTTTTACTATTATCCTGATTGTGGCAATTCCTGTTAGCTGGGAATGTTTTTGCTGCCTATGGTTAGCTGTGATCTTCTATGGTGTTGAAGGGTAATAGTGCATACAGTGCACCAAAGTGATGTTTTGAAGTAATATTGGAGTTGGATCTTTAATGGTGTTTTGAAGCAGCTTGGATGGCCTAAGGGCAACCGCTGCAACTTGGATAGTAGTGCAACCATCGTTTAATTCTTTTTTAATTTTGATCATCTCATGTAGGTAAATGTTTACATTGGCATACAAATAGGAGTATGAAAAATTTTTTATTCGTGATTGAAATAAATTAAAATGGTACAAAGGTTACTCTATTAATTTAGCTTTGCTTACTTGGAAAATTTGTATGATTGGTCTTAAGACTTAAGATATTTTTATATCTAGAGGTGTTAATGGTTGGTCTGCTTTAGCTTTCTCTGCTACATAAATATATAATAATTGGGTGGCATAGATGTCAAGTTTATTAGTTATGAAATGATGGTTACCTTGCACATGTGTACCTTTTCTCTGCTAGCAGAATTATGAACTATTAATTGCATGTGCTTACTAGATGTTCATATTTGCTTAGGTTATACTCTGCTGATTTCTTCTTAGATGCTTTTGGAAGACTGCCAAGCTGCTTTTACTGCTTGGTGTTATCTATTTTGTCGGGCTTTATAAAGCTAAATGAATGTGGTTTATGCTAGTTGGTTTATGGTATTATCAATATCATGGTTTATGTTAAATGAATGTGGTGTTATCTATATTTGCAGTAAATGTTGCAACTTTCTTCTTTATTTGGATTATTTATTCATTTGTTTCCTGCAGTAAGATCACTGTCTTTAATCATTGTTTATGCTAGTTGGTTTATAGTATTATCAATATCATGGTTTATGCTATTATCAATACCTTTTGAGTTTTGTTTAGATGGTTGGCTCCTTTTGCTTTTTTGGCGTGGGCTTTATAATCGATAATATCCTGTCACGAGAAATTCTGCTTGGATGGCTAATTTATCAAACATATGCAGCTCAGTTATCAATTATACTTGTTGTTTCTACTACTTACAATTACCTATCTTAAAGCTTACTTTTGTTGTATGGGGTTTTTGCACTTTAAGAGCACTACAGGGGTTGATGTATATTTGATATAGTGAAAGTAAACATGTAGCAATACATGCCATTTAACAGAAGCTATAGAGTATGCTTTACTGATTTATGTTGGTTTTGGAGATCAGACTGCTGTAATGCTATTAATTTATATCTAAAGCTCACTTCATTGGTGGTAGATCATGCTCATTTTTTAAAGAATTTTTTTTAATTCAAGAAGGGGAAATGAAGTTAATTTCTCTCCATTTCTTTCTGCATTTTTCTGAATATTCTGACAGCTATATGAGTTCATTCCTGCTGCCTCTCAGAAATATTTCTTTGTTTTTTTTCTTTACTGAGATGGATACTTTAAGCATAGACTTTATGAAGCTTTGCAAAACAATATATAAAGGGGACCTCTCTATATTTGTAACATATGAATATGCATTAGACACTTATATTTGCCCATAAGTTGAGTTGATTTGTTCATTTGTTTAACAGTCTAATAGCTGAGTTGATTTGTTTATTTGTTTATCTGTTGGATTTGGAGGTTATAACTAGCTTTGTTCTACTCATATTCTGGATTTAATAGAGCTTCATAGTCTTACATTGGATAACATGAGAAGTGAATTAGTATAAATGGTATGCGATGCTTATATATATATATATATATATATATATATATATATATATATATATATATATATATATATATATATATATATATATATATACACACCCACACACACACATGCTTTGATGGTTTGCTACATGTTTACTGCAACATGTTTACTTATTGCTTCTAACTAATGTACTACTACATATTTGTTTTCTGTTGCCGACTGGGAATGGTTTTACTTCCTGATGCCTGCTGGGAATGGTTTTACTGCCTGCTGCCTATTGGAAATGGTTTTATAGTGCAGTTTTTCTTTATATCAGCATGGATGGCCCACGGGCAACCACTGCTAGAAAAATTTTGAACTTCCAATTACTGCAATTGTGTAGTTTTTACTTTATTAGAGAACTTATTTGTAATAATTGTAACTTTTGGGTGTTTAAGTGTTGTGATTTGCAACGACAAGGTGTTAGAACTTCATGTAAATAGCCAATTCTAGAGGTTAATGTAAATCATGTTATATTGCACTAATAAAAAACTTAATGCTCTTTCCCCGTGGATGTAGGTCACTTTGACCGAACCACGTAATTTGTTGTATCCATTTTCTGGTTATTTGGTTTTACTTATATATTGGTTTAAAGTTGTATATTTCTACTTTCTCGTGCAATGGCGTTGAAGCAGATTGGACACCCCGTGCTTATGAGTGCTTATCTGAGGATAACTGTTCTTAACTTTGTAATGTTGACGATGGTTGCAAAAATTCAGCAGGATAAATTTTATATGGGGCAATACTCTTGATATGCTATGGCTACTTTTTCTACTTGAAAACATAGAAGTTGTGCTGCTTGTATGCAGATTTCCATTTATTCTATTATCCAAATGATTGTAAAATATATTAAAGATTTGCAGGAAGATGAGCTACAGGTCTGCAGTGAAGTCCGGGCAAGTACCATGCCGCTGCGGATTGCCGTCCTTAATACTCACGTCACATAAGGAACATAGCTACGGGCGGCAGTTCTACAGATGCCCTTGGAGGGAACAAGGACCAGAGGACTGCAAGTTCTTCAGGTGGGTTGGCAATACGTCCGTTACTACATTATCCCAGCCAAACACAATTGCTCGGGGATCCATGGTATCATAAGTCCAGGACATTGCTTCTAGTTCGACTGCTTCCCATATGAACAAGTTTGCTCACAGTTTTGTGGTGTCAAAACCAGACAAAGATCGTCGTGACGTGCTCTGACATTATAAAATGAATGTTGTAATTTTCTTCTTATAATCTTATCATGTTGTTTCATTTTTTTATTTAGGTTTAATGAAACCCACTATTAGGTCTGGTCTGTATGTATTTTGTATTTAGGTTTCATGAAACTGATTATTTTGTTTCTGATTATACTTATATTTTAAATGTACTGTTATATTTTCAAACTTTTTCATTAATATATTTGGACTGGTTTTAAATTAGAAAATGGTTGAGTGGTTATATGTGAATAATTTATAAAGAAATGAAATAAATAATTTTATAATATGTTTGAAAATAAGATATAATTTTTTAAAATAAGATTTTATATTTAAAAGTAGAATTTTATATTTTTAAATATTTTTATTTAAATTTGAAATAAGATTTTATATCTTAATAAGATTTTATTAATAAAGAGGAGCGAGAATTTGTAATTTTTCTACAAACATTTGCATATAAAATCGTTTTAAATCATGCGAAACAAACAACTTAACAACTTATTCATTTTAGGGGCGTAACAGTCATTTATCCACAAACAGCTGCAAATCAGCTAGTCTGTATACGCTCAAACCAAACAGACAAACAACTTATCCGGATCAGCTGCTTATCAACATTTTATAAGAATAAGTTGTTTATCGGCGAAGGCTGGATAGTGCAGCTGCCCCAAACAGACCCTTATATCTGCTAGCTTTATGCTGCTCGCATACATGCGTTTGCTCGCACCTAGGGTCTGTTTAGGGCAGTTGCAGCTTATCCAGTTTATCTAGATAAACAACTTATTCTGATAAGCTGCTGATAAGTAGCTGATCCGGATAAGTTGTTTGTCTGTTTGGTTTGAGCGTTTGCAGAACAGCTGATTTGTAGCTGTTTGTGGATAAATGACCGTTACACCCCTGAAATGAACAAGCTGTTAAGTTGTTTGGTTTCTGCGGTTTGAAAACAGCTTATATGCAGCTGTTTGTAGAAAAATTACAATTTATGCTCCTCTTTATTAATAAAATTTTATTAAGATATCAAAGACTTATTTCAAATTTAAAAAAAACTAGTTTAAATATAAAATTTTACTTTGAAATATAAAATTTTATTTTAAAAAATTATATCTTATTTTCAAACATATTATAAATTTATTTATTTCATTTCTTTATAGTCGTATGTTCAACAAATTATTCACATATACACCACTCAACCATTTTGTAATTTAAAACCATGCCAAATATATCAATGAAAAGGTTCAAAATATAACAGTACATTTACATAACTAACAGTTATCCAAATCAAATACAAGTACACTCTGAAACCTAAATAATGAGTTTCATGAAATCTAAATACAAAAAACATAGGAATCACACCTAATAGTGAGTTTCACGAAACCTAAATAAATGGAAGAAATAACAGGTTAAAATTACAAGGAGAAAAATGACAGCATTCATTTTATAATGTAAGAGCATGTCACGACGATCGTTGTCCGGTTCTGACACCACAGAACTGTGAGCAAACTTGTTTGTATGGGAAGCAGTCGAACTAGAAGCAATATCTTGAACTTGTGATACCGTGGATCCCCGAGCAACAATGTTCGGCTTGGATAATGTAGTAACAGACGTATTGTCAACAAACCTGAAGAACTTGCAGTCCTCTGATCCTTGTCCCCACCGAGGGCATCTGTAGAACTGCCGCCCGTAGCTATGTTCCTTACGTGACGTGAATATTAAACACGACAATCCACAGCGGCATAGTACTTGCTCGGACTTTACTGCAGACCTGTAGCTCATTTTCATGCAAATATTTAAGACAAAATTGAACAAGCCAGTCAGCAAATTATAATCCTTTTGGCATCACTATGAAGATCACATAATAGCTCTATGATATGAAAAACCACAATGAAGTTGAAAACACCATCCATGAGATCTAATCCACTCAAAAGGATCAACTCTCCCCATATCCAAGCTAAACAATAGAGACATTACCAAAAAATTAAGCCTGACAAAAGACATATTTACAAGTAGCAGTCACCGAAACAAACATTATCAGGATATTATTGATTATAAAGCCCACGCCAGAAAAGTAAAAGGAGTTGTGGTCACCCAAATTCATTACACACAAGCAAAGCTACAAAATGAATGTGCAGTAGCAGTTACATACCAACATCAGAAGATCAAAATTAAAAAAGAAATAAACCGTGGTTTTGATAATTTACACAATCATTTCAATGAACCAGAAAAGGGACACAACAAATTACGTGGTTCGGTCGAAGTGACCTACATCCACGAGGAAAGAGCATTAAATTTTCTTATTACTATAATACAAAATGATTTACATGAACCTGTAGAACAGGCTATTACATGAAGTTCTAACACCTTGCAGTTGCAAGCCACAGTACGTCAAATACCCTCAAGTTACAATTATTACAAATTCTATTTCTAATAAAGTAAAAACTACACAATTACAGTAATTGCAAATTCAGAATTTTGCTAGCAGTGGTTGCCCGTGGGCCATCCAAGCTGATAGAAAGAAAAACTGCACTATTATCCAAGTTGCAGCAGTTGCCCTTAGGCCATCCAAGCTGCTTCAAAACACCATAGAAGATCCAACTCCCATATAACTTCAAAACATCACTTTGGTGCACTGTATGCACTATTACCCTTCAACACCATAAAAGATCACAAAACGCTGATCAACAAACACAAGAACATGTTAATATGAAATTTATGAAGAAAGAGCAGGCAACATTATATAATTCAGTATGAAATTAGCCAATGAACTTATTCAGGAAAAATGGAATAGGAAATTTGTTCTTTGAATTGAAGAAATTAGCCAATGCACTTGCCTTCAGCATAAGAAATAGAGAAAAGGCCAATTGATGTTAATGAGTATAGAAAAAACAGGCAAATGGTACAACTGCAACACCATTTATATCTACAATTACAACTTTCTCACAAGATAAAACATAGTCATTTATAAGTATGCTCAACTGTGAGGGAAACAACAAGAAAATGGTACAGTTGCAACACCATTTATATCTAACTATGCCTTTTTGAGGCTTTTCTTTTTTAAAGAATGTCAAATAATAAGCATATGCTACTCATTCCCAACATATGCAAGTTTTGGCAGCAATACAAAATTCATCTCATTTAGAGCAACAATTTTCCTCTAAAAGGCCGGAAGAGAAAATTTCCCAAGTAATTTTGAAGTATCGGCCTTTCATTTTAAATTTAACTTAAAGTATCACATACTAAATTTACATAGCCTTCCAAAATGCATTTTCTGATATCAAATTCAGCCATTGAATATAATCATTCAAAACTACATTCAATAGATATAGCTAAAATTTTACTTTCTAATAAATTTTCAAATAGTTCCTTAGCATAAATCATCCACTGTCGAGTTCGAATCATAAATTTTGGATATACATATAAACATTGCATGCCATACATTCAATTTTCCCAAAAGAATAATTTGACAAAATAACACTATGATTATAATGGGCAAACAAAAATCTATCAAGAACCCATTTTTTTTAGCTTCTAGAATATTAGGAATAGCTGAATGGCAAAAAGAAAAGTAATAAAATAAGCAAGAAGAAATTCATCCAAACTCTTCAAACTTCCCAATTTCCTAATATTGGCTCTAAATTGTAACATCACAATTTCACAACAAGTCCAAATATAATGTAATGCAACACATCCTTACATAAATACAATCCAATTGTTTGCATATCTACATATCCAATGCCTAAATTTTATATTAACTTTCTTAAATCTCTTCACAACACATTAAAAAAAAACGAATATTGATATAGCCCTTTTAATGCCTTTAAAACTTAGATCCACTATTATATGTATCCCATCAACCATTTTAGCAAACTCCATTTATTTCTCCTTATCAATTTCACAATAAATGCACAATACCTTTGTTGGGACAGCGTCAAATGAAGTGTAATTCCTATAACCAAATTATATATATCATAATTCACAAAGACAAGAACACCTAATTTAAGTGACTCTATCAAGATAGACCTACAACCATGACGCAAAAGGCACAAATAATTCCTCCATCAAAATAAGAAGACGAATAGGATTAATATGATTTGCGAACCACCACAGACCAAATCCAGGGAATCGCAGCAGAAGCCCTCTTCAAAGTGATGGCCACAAGAGAGACAGAAAAGTAGAAGTAGGATTTTAATACCTTGGCTTCTCGATTCGAAGGAGGAAGGAGGAAGGAAGAGAGCCGAGCGGCACGGTAGAGAGAGCTAGGGCGACTCGTAAGGGAACAAATCCAGGAAACCACAGCACAACACCTCTTCAAAGTAATGGCCAGAAGAGGTAAAACAGAGAAGTGGAAGTAGGATTTTTACCTTGGCTTCTCGGTTTGAAGGAGGAAGGAGGAAGGAGGACACACGAGCTGCGTAGAGAGAGCTAGGGCGAGGGCCACTCTACAGAGAACAGTCGCGAATGAGTTCCTATACGACCGTAGGGTTACGGAGGTAATTCGGCCCCCGAAACGCGAACGAAAAAGAGCACTGCGGGGGTCCCCCCACGGTCGGCTTGTTACGTAAAATTGAAAACACCGTTGGAAAAAAGCTGTCAAAAAATGCAATTCAAACAGTGCTGCGGCGTTTTCAAAAACGCCGCCGCACTTATAAGCTATTCCAAACGGGCACCTAAACTCTTTTGCTTTTATGTTGTGTTATGTTCTCCCTCCTTCATTGCACAACAATTCTTTTCCTCTCGTGATTGGCAATCATCCTTACTAGTTTTGCTGCTTGCACTTGTACGCTCGCTAAATACAGACACCTGTCATTGCTTTGTTTGTTAATCATATCTCACTAGTGTTCTGTTCTTTTTCTCACTTGTGAGAATGAAACCTCGTGACTGTAGACAATTGTAAAAAATTTTGCAATGGATTCCATTTATATATATTTAGTAAAGCTCTAATTTCAGCAGCTGATTACTTTCTTCTTATCCATTTTTTTTTCTACCTATTAATGCCACTCAAGAAATAAAATTTAAGGTTTATTTTTGTAATCACATTGTAAGTTTTGATTGAGTTAACTATTGATGCGTGCTAGAAAATTCATGGCGGTAGAGTAACAAATTATCGTCTTAGTGTTGTACGAGAATTCAACACGCACACAGATGAAAAAGAACCAAGTAGTGACTCCAGAAGTTTTTACGTGGAAAACCCGTAAAGGGAAAAACCACGGAGCCTGACCTAATTACGTAAATCCACTATTGATTGATGTTTACAGAAATCTTTTGTCCCACAGACGGGAAAGAGAAACTATATGTTTTAGACTACAATGCCGACTGACGATGTCTGGTTGATGATGGTCGACGACAATCATTTGTGGTACACGGTGATCGGTGGTGGTCCACGGCGATCAGCGGTGGTCGACGGCTATTGGCGGTGGTCGACGGCGGTCGGCGATGATGCAAAGCTGCTTCTTCTCTACAAGACTTCAGACTCTCTCTCTTGGCCCTCCCCCTCTCATGTGAGAGTTGAGGTCTATTTATAGGATTTTGGGTGCAATTAATGCAACCATTTTGATGGGACGGCTCAGAGTGCTCCCCTCGATCAGACAATGTTTAAGGGGTATTTGATGGCCTTAACAATGTCAAAATTGAGTGATGTTGGGCTCGTTTGATTCGTCTTGTTGAGATGCTCGATTCAAGTATGGGCTTACTAATGTCGTCATCCATTTGACCTTCTAATGTTTCCAAAAATCTTCTAAAAGTGGTTTAATGACTTGATCCGGGCTTAATTTGACTCGGATTAGACTAGTTTTGATATCATTGGGTCTGTTTCATTAAGCCAGTCAATTTGACTATAAGTTTGCTGAAATCGGAGCTTTGAATAATTTTTTATCAAGATTTGAATGTTTCTTGCTCAAAAGATTGCATCGAGATTCGTGTCATACTTCGAGATTCGTTCCTGATGATAAGAATTTGTTAGTGTCGTATCAACTATCATTTCGATAATTTTAATATAGGTTTGATTTTGATTGTTTTTATAGTCTTATTTATGTCAAGTGGGGAAATGCCTTGTACTGAATCACTAAAATTGAATAATGTAATGATTTGATTAGAGTTTCTTGTGGATTTGTGACCCGACCGCCGCGCTTAACGCAGTAATGTTTGCTTTCAAAAGATAGCCAAAAAGCTTTGACTCGATTTATAAATAACGGCTAGTGTATAAAATTAATATTATATAAGTAATATTTTTACACACTAGGGGTAATACACAAGTATACGTATCGTTTCGAAGTAATATAGGGTATTTAAACAAAGACCCAGATATCGATCCCACGGGGAAGATTTATAGAAATAAATTTTCTATAAAGTGAAAGCGAAATATAATAGTAAAAATATTTTTGTTTTGATTATAAATTACTATTAATTTACTTAGATGCAATTTAAAGAAAACAATAATGAGAAAATGATTTTATAAACTCTATATAAAATAAACAACTTTCTTTCCTTCAATTAATCTAAGATGTTTAAGATAATTTAATATTCGTTAGAGAATTTAATTTATGGTATTGTGCCAAATAGAAGCATTCATATTCTTTACCCTTTGATCCAAGTGCAAAGAATATTGACTAATTTACGAGAATAGGTCGGATGTATTGTTAGTAGAATGGGTTAATCTAGGCTCACACTTCTAGATGTCGAGGGTGGCTATGGTTGGCCCTACTTAGTGACCAATTCCTAGTCTATAAATCAAATTATAATAATTTAGTATGTCACTCTAAAAACTTATCAATTCTACGCCCTTTAAATATTATCTTCCTATTTATTTGCACTTCACCATGAATAGCTCGCACATGGCCTTCGACTACCCAAGGATTCATGTGACATTTACAAGTTAAGAGTTCTTCTCCTACAAGGTTTTTAAAATCTTCAACAAGTTTTAAAAATTCAAATGGCCGATTTAAAAATTAAAGTAAGATCAGATATTAATGTCATCACAATGTTTTGAAAATATTTTGAATTTTAATTCTCCATCGAATATTTATATTATATTATCTATCTCTTCATAATTGAAGTAAGAAAGTAACTAACTACTCAGAACACATTGAAAATAAATAACAAAACATGATAATTAAACTTTGAATCAAATATAAAAATATATTATCTCAAATATTTCTTCTACAGATCTTCTGATTCCTACTGACTCCACAGTGTAATGAACTCCAGATACAATAACTTGAAAATAAACTCACTAAACTAAACAAAAGTGGCCCTAAATTTATCTCTCTAATTCTCTCTTTAAGGATGAGAGATATTAAAGTAGATAAGAGAAAGGGGTACAATGGGAAGGGCACGTTTTCTGAAGAAATGGACCTCTATTTATAGGCTTCAAGAGTTGCCTTGAGGCACCTCTTCAAAACATGTCTACATTCAATGAATCTTCTAGAAGGTCGGTCTGGAGCCTAGGCCCCGGACACCGCGTCCAGTTCTTCGCACCTCTTCACTTTGGCTCGCACCTCTTCATGATTAAAACCATTTTGGAGCGTCCAAATGCAATGTATCACATGTCCTATTATCATGGAACAATCGTCGGCACTTCAGAATGTCCGATAACCGCTCACTCCGTCAAAATAACCGATCGAAACGTTGTCGAAAACTCGACGGTTTTCGTATCGAGTACGGCGCTGGCGCCGGACCATATTTTTATACTTTTGGTTTTTTGCTCCATTTTTGCTCCTTTTTGCTCCTTTTTCCTTCTTAAACATTTTTACATTACCTACATCCAAAAAATACAAAAAATACCTTTCATTAAAGCATAATATCCTTAGAAATTAATAAGAATTAAGATATAAAGAAATATGTATTTTTTTATAGATCAAAATTTCCCAAACTTAAATGTTACTTATCCTCAAGTAACTCTTTTTACTACATAAATTATAACTTTTGGAAATAAAAGATAAATATTTAAGATTCTTTAAATTTTTTTATTTTATAAAGTTTTTAGTAAATTATTAACCCAATTTCACTAACTAGGTTTAATTTTAAGAATTTAAAGAATATTTAACTACCAAATCATAAGATTTCAAACTTTTCATTCATTTTGAAAATAATAGAAGTCTATTATATTAAGCTTTCATAGATTATTTACAAGAAATTTTTTTTAAAAAATCTTTTTAAATAAATATTTATGCATAAAAATTAAGTAAAGTATGTAATTAGTTTTCTTACTATAAGATAATTCAAGTGAAGCCAATTTTTGATTAGGCATTTCATCGAAGCTTCTCCTCTCTATCTTTTTTTTTATATATATAGAGGATTACTATATCTGGATAGCTTTGTTAATGGTTTTGAACTTCACTATCCTTAACTTATATTTTCAAAACTTATACATCTCCACTTAATTATTATAACATAAATAAAAATTCAAAAAGAATTCCAATCTTTTCTTTTTAAAGTGATAATTTTTTATTACTTAATATTTCTAAAATTCTATTATTTCTATCACGAATAGAAAATTTCTTTTTCTAATTCTTCTTTAAGTTAAATAATTATATTCTTAAAATTAATCAAAGTTAGTAAAATTTTGGTTAATTTTCACTAATTTGTTTATAAATTCAAAAATAAAAGTGATCTCAAATAAATTCTTCATTCCTTAAGTTATGTTAAAAAGTTTCTATTTTTAAGAAAGTATTAGCTCTTTAAGGACAAATAAAATTTAATTTTGAATGGATTTTTCCTTCCCCCAAACTTAAGTTTTGGTATACTATGATAATTTGAAAGTATGAGAGAAAGAAAATCATAAGTATTTTTAGTAAGTATGTAAAAAAAACAATCTTAAAAAGAACAATTAACTTCTAAACATGCTTTTATGAATAATTAAGATAAAATTGAAGCATGTATATAGAAAGGTAAGCAGGCTAATTTTTTATTATACTAAATTTGAAACAGAATTAAAACAGAGCAAAATAATTAAGTACTAAACATTAAACTAAAACAACATATAAACTAATTCTAACATCAGTCTCAACACAATATACTAAAAATATTTTAACCACAGAATCCATCCACACAAGTACATAAACTAAACAACACACATCAAACATAAAACTAACAAACAATCCAAACAAAACAAACTAACAACAGAGTAGCACTACATAAAGATCTCTCTACTACTAATCACTAGCAGTCGCCTCATCGTCATCATCATCACCAAAGGAAAACTCGACGTCCTTAGGATCAATAAATGGTGTAAAGCTAGGAAAAGTAGGAAAACTAACATCACGTTCACCCTTCAGAAATCTGACTAGGGCTTCATCATACTCTACATCGTAACTACTCTTCCTCTGGGTATAGTCAGAAAAATGATCTAGTTTTCTATCAATAGTATCAATCCTGCAGTGAGTTTGAAATAACTCCATTCGTCATTCTAAAACCGATCATGCATTGATTCCCATAAATCGATGGTGGCTCGGCGAAGTAGAGGGTCTGAAGTAGAAGGTCTACACGAAGTATGTGCGAAGTAGAAGGAGCGGTCGATCTCTTCCCTCGAAGACGATCATAGATACTAACACTCTCCTGCCCAATTGGCTTAGTAGACTTCAACTTCTCCTCAGAAATATCAGCACTGACTCCATCATTAACACATAATAAATAAATCAAAGAAGGAAATTCCAATCCAACAGAAGTGCTGGATCTCGCAGTAGACTCCACAAAATCATAAATAATGCTTCCAACATCAATAGGCTTCCTCTCCTGAATGCAGAAATTTAAGATCGCTCGAACTCTAGTCACTTCACTCAGGTGGTTGGAAGGTAACAATCTTGCATAAATAAAGTAGTGCCATGCTTTAGATACACCATTTAATTCAGAGGATTTGAAGTTTACCCTCTTTCCGTTCCTGATCTTCCAAGATCTAGTACCGTTAGTCAGATAAGCAATAATCATGTTCAAATCTCCCTCAGATGGTGATAATCCAGAATAATAGCACTCAATAGTCGGTGGCAGGCCATAGAATATGTTGATTATTTCTGGAGTAAATCCTACTCCGATTCCTCTAACAAAGACTTCAGAATCCTCGGTATCCAGAAAATTTACATAAAATTCTTGAACAACCGGGATAACAGCAATAGCAGTAAAGTAACAAAATCGTTGCCAGTTGTGCGCAAAGATAGTGTTTTCGATCATCTCCCCAGGATAATAAAAATTTCGTTCTGAGATGAACTTTCTCTACGACGCAAGTTCGTGGAAGCGAAAATACGCAGCCACAGTTGGAAATTTGCTGCTATCAAAATTTTCTCGTCCTTTCCCGCGCTTAGATTTTGGAGCCATCTAAACGTGAAAGAAAACAAGAACTAATTTAGGAATCAAAGATTTAAACTCTTTTTAAGTTTATAAAACTTAAAATAAGTTTAAAAATCCAAAGAAATAACTAAAAATCAAATATTTTTTCAAATTTTTGGTTCTGAGCAAAACTTAGGGAAATCTATGGTGAAAATCGAAAATAAATGGTTTAAAGTGTAGATCTGACCTTGAGACGAAGAAATCAAGTGGTTTCGCGCTCAAATCCCTAATGTTTTGACCTCAAAATGGATCTAGAGGATGTATTTTCGCAAAAATGGGGAAGAAGATGAAGCTTAGGCGTCAAAAATGGCTTTTGGGGGTTTAAATGGTAATTTTCGGGTAGCAGGCCGAACTGGCGCTTAGGCGCCGATTTCTAGCGCCTAAGCGCCAGACTCGCCTTTCACAAAAATTATTTTTATTTTTATTTTTTAAAATTTATTTTTCCACCAAAATTCATAAATTTAACTTCCAATTACTCATATCAGAGTAGGGCTTCGATTTCTAACTTCCACAACATTTTTCAAAAATTTATAAAAATTAAATATTGAATCCACCAATCAAGCATAAGGTTTTCAATCAAACTCACTAATTTCCATTTAAAATCTTCAATTTTGACTCATTACATTCCAGATAAGTACTACATTTGATTCAAGTTCCTAATACACTCAATCATAACAAGTTCAAAGCAAAAACAACACACATTGAACATGAAAGCAAATACACTAACAATCACAATCGATTCTCTAAATTGATACAACGACTCAACAAACCATAATAACTATCTCTTTACCAGAATATTCTAATCTTCACAAGGGAAATTGTGTATTCCACTTGGAAAGAAGACTAACGCTCTCGGGAAATCTGTAGCCGTCTTTTCATCAATCCATTTGTTATTCGCATACATTTCAACTTGAGCATCTTGATAAGCCACAATATGATCAAATTGAAGTTTCATTTGCCATTCTAGATGTTCAACTTAATGAAACATCTCATGAAGGCGATCTCTAATCCTTTTAAAATTTTCTTCAAACATATCTAAACGACTATAAATTTTCTCTAAACTTATAACGATGAAACCATTGAAGTAGGGTTGAGGATCCCTTGAGACCTTGTCCCTAGCCTCTTCTCCAAGATTTCTCCTTTCCATTTCTTCAAAAATTTCTCAAATCTCTCAAGAATGAAATGTAAGGGACGTAATTTTGATTGTTTGATGGTTAGGGAAGAAGATGGGTAGATTTAAAGGGGAAATTCGTGTGAAAAACTGGAAAATTTTGGTTTTTGCACAACCTAGTAACCGTGGCGCTTAGGCGCCAAATCTGGTGCCTAGGCGCCGGACCTATTGATACATAGTTGATTTTGGCGCTTAGGCGCCGAATTCTGGCGCCTAGGCGCCAGAACTATGTTCAACTCCGTTTCGTCTAATCGTCAAATTTTCAAAATTTCGTTCTCCAAGATAGGTAAATTATACTGGTAAGAGTAATTTAGACTCGATAACTCACATTGTAAACTATCATAATGAAGGTTAACTTGATCTCCTTTTTACTCATATTTAAAATAGAGTGATCCTATTTTTAAATCTTACATACCTCAAAATAATTTTCAGCCTAAGTTAACCAAAACTTATAAGCATCAAATTTTTCTAAAGTAATATAAAATTAATCAAAATCGAGGCATAACCTTACATTAAAACACAAAAACACAAGATAATTATGGGTTGCCTCCCACAAAGCGCTTGGTTTAACGTCGTCGGCCGACTTAAGTAAATCTTTAATCGAGTTGACTCAATTCATAAGTCTCTTTATAAATCTTCTTAATATTTCCCAAATAAGGCTTCAATCTTAATCCATTTACTTTAAAAAATTTTCCAGTTTTGGGATCTTTAATATCCACGACTCCATAATGGTATACTTTCTCGACAAAATAAGGTCCAATCTATTTAGATCTTAATTTTCCAGGAAAAAGTCTTAAACGAGAATTAAACGGTAAAACTTTTTGTCAGTGCTCGAAAATTTTTCACGAAATTTTCTTATCATGCAACATCTTCATTTTCTCTTTATAAATCCTTGCATTTTCATATGATTCGTTTCTAATTTCTTCCATCTCATTTAATTGCAATAATCGTTTTTCTCCTACTTTATTCAAATTAAAATTAAACTCCTTTATCGCCCAATAAGCTTTATGTTCAAGTTCTACAGGTAAGTGACAATGTTTACCATAAATTAACCTGGTAAGGTGACATTCCGATTGGTGTCTTATAAGGCTGATTCTATAAGCCCGTAATGCGGAATCAAGTCTATTAACCCAATCGGATCTTTTAGGATTAACGGTCTTCTCTAAAATTCTTTTAATTTCTCTGTTTGATACTTCAGCCATTCCACTAGTTTGAGGGTGATAAGCAGTTGCAATTCTATGTTTGATTCCAAATTTTTGAAGTAATGATTGAATTCTTATATTCCTGAAATGACTTTCACCATCAGTGATAATTACCTTAGGCATTCCAAATCTTGAAAATATCATTTTCTTTAAGAATTTTGAAACACTTTTGGAATCACGGTTTGGTAAAGCAACAGCTTCAATCCACTTTGAAACATAATCAACTGCTAATAAAATATAAATTTTTCCAGATGATGGAACAAATGGTCCCATAAAGTCTAATCCCATATATCAAAAATTTCAACTTCCAATATATAGTTTAACGACATTTCATCTTTCTTAGATATATTTCCCATTCTTTGACATCGATCACATGTTTTCACATATTGTCTCACATCTTTAAATAAGGTAAGCCAATAAAATCTAGAATTTAAAATTTTAAATGCAGTTTTATCTATGCCAAAGTGTCCTCCAAAATCGAATCATGACATTTTTGAATAATAGCAAAAGTTTCCTCATAAGGTACACATCTTCGATTCATAGAATCTTTACCAATTTTAAATAAATGAGGTTCTTCCCAAATATAAGATTTAGCATCATATTTAAATTTCTTAATAAATTTGTTATCCAAGTAAGGTAAAATATTGCTAACTAAATAATTAATAATATCAGCATACCACGGTGTTTTGTAACTTTGAATAACATATAAAGATTCATCAGGGAATTTCTCATTTATATTTTCTTCTAAAATAATATCATTTTTAATTCTAGACAAATGATCAGTAATTTGGTTTTCAGTTCCTTTTCTATCTACTATTTGAAAATCAAATTCTTGTAGAAATAAAACCCATCTTATAAGTCTAGGTTTAGAATCCTTTTTAGATATTAGATATTTAATAGCATAATGATCGGTATGAGCTATGCATTTAGTACCAAGAAGATAAGGTCTAAATTTATCGAAGACATATCTCTATAGCTAGAAGCTCTTTCTCGGTGGTAGTGTAATTTCTTTGTGTTTCGATGAGAGTTTTACTTGCATAATATACAACTTTGAAAACTTTCTCATATTTTTGTCCTAATACAGCTCCAATTGCAAAATCACTTGCATCACACATTAATTCAAAAGATTTATTCCATTCAGGTGCAATAATGATAGGTGCAGTTATTAATTTTTCTTTTAGAATATTAAAAGTATTAATACATTCTTCATTAAATTCAAATTGTGCATCTTTTTCTAATAAATCACAAAGAGGTTTAGCAATTTTAGAAAAATCATTTATATATCTTCTATAAAATCCAGCATGACCTGAAAACTTCTCGCATCGATAATGATAGTAGGTGGTTGCAATTCAATGATAATTTTCACTTTTGCTTGATTTACTTCCATCCTTTCCGTGATACTTTGTGTCCAAGTACAATGCCTTCAGTGACCATGAATTGACATTTTTCCCGGTTAAGAACTAAATTTGTTTCTTCGCATCTTTTCGGAACTTTGGCTATGTTTTCCAAACAAGATTCGAAAGAAGTTCCAAAGGCGAAAAATCGTCCATGAATATTTCAATTCCTTTGTCAATCAAATCACAAAATATTGACATCATACATCTTTGAAAAGTTGCGAGTGCATTACATAAGCAAAAGACATTCTTCTAAAAGCAAATGTTCCATAAAGACTTGTAAATGTTGTCTTTTCTTGGTCCTCAGGAGCAATAAGTAATTGATGATAACCAGAATATCCATCTAGAAAATAGAAATATGAGTGTTCAGCTAATTTATCGAGCATTTGATCCAAGAAAGGTAAAGGAAAATGATCCTTTCTAGTGGCTTTATTTAGTTTCCTATAGTCAATACAAATTAGCCATCCAGTAACTTGTGTTGTAGGAATAAGTTCATTTTTATCATTAACAATGACAGTTACTCCTCCTTTCTTCGGAACACGATGAATAGGACTTACCGATTGATTATCAGAAATAGGATAAATAATACCAGCATCTAACCTCTTAAAAATTTATTTTTTAACAACCTCTTTCATAATAGGATTTAATCTTCTTTGTGATTCTATAGTAGGTTTAAAATTTTCTTCCATTGAAATTCTATGCATGCAAATGGAAGGGCTTATTCCTTTTATATCAGTAATAGTCCAACCAAAAGCTTTCTTATAATTCTTTAACACACCTAGTAATTTTTCTTCTTGATTTGTACTCAGTTTAGAAGACATAATAACAGGTAAAGTTAACGAATTTCCAAGAAAAACATATTTTAAATGGGAAGGTAACATTTTTAATTCCAATTCAGGTGCTTTTTTAATTGAGGGTAAAAATATATCATTTTGAGTTATGTCTAAAGTTTCTCAATTATCTTTAATAAAATGAGTCTCTTCTTCTTCTACTATTTCATCTTCATTAGTTAAAAATTCAAAATTTTCTTCAGAAATAACTTTACATTTTTCTTGATAATGTTTTTTAATTAAATAATCAATTATATCCATTCGATAACATTTCTCTTTATCGAGGTACTTCATTGATTTAAGAACATTGAATTTAATTTCTTGATCATTGACTCTCATGGTTAATTCTCCTTTTACGCACATCAATCATAGCTCGTCCAGGTAGCTAGAAAAGGTCTTCCAAAAATAATAGGTATCTCTTTATCTTCTTCCATATCAAGTATTATGAAATCTAAGGGAAGATAAATTTATCCACTTTAATAAGGACATCCTCTATAACTCCTTTAGGATAAGTGATAGATCTATCAGTTGCAATCGAAGAGTTACGGTGGTGGGAGTAATATCTCCTAAACCCGATCTTCGATAGATAGAAAATGGCATGAGATTAATACTTGCTCCTAAATCACATAAAGCTTTTCCGCAAAATTTTTCTCCAATAGTACGAGGTATAGTGAAACTTTCGGGATCCTTAAGCTTTTCGAGTAATTTTGTTTGAATTATTGCATCGCATTCTTCACTTAATGCAACAGTTTCAAAAGCTTCAAATTTTTGTTTTTTGCTTAAAATATCCTTCATAAATTTTGCATAAGTTGGCATTTGTTCCAAACCTTCAGCAAAAGGTATGTTAATAGTAAGTTTCTTAAAAATTTCAAATAACTTAGAAAATAGATGATCAAGTTTCTGTTGTTTAAGTCTTTGAGGAAAAGGTGGTGGTGGTTTTTCAACTTCCACATTAACAGGTATATCAGTCTGATCTTGACTATGAGAGAGAGTTTCTTCATATTTTTCAATCTCTTCAACCTCAATCTCTTTTTCAATTTCATTCTGCAATCTTTCTTTTAATTCCTTTCCACTTCTAAGTTGCACAGTTTTAATTTGTTCATGTTCTTTTCCAGTTTCCTTTGGATTGATTTCAACATTACTAGGAAGTGTTCCTACAGGTATGTGTCGGCATATTTTTAGGTTGTGTGTTTTACTTTGAAAAGGGGGTCGCCTAACAGAAGCTGTCGGCGAATTTTTAATTTAATTAAAATAAATAATTTGAAAAGTAGTATTTGATTTTTGAAAATAATTTTAAATTTGAAGGTTTTAAGATATGAGATTAAGCCGATCTCACATCCCAAATAGTTTATATAAACGAGCACCGCACCATGAACCGTGTATCTATCCCTAAGGATAGACACACGCATCGACGGTGGGGCTCGATTAGATAAACTAGAAGATTTGTGACATCCGTTTGGTCCGCGAACCAATTTTATAAGCCGACAAAATTTCCACGCTTAATATGAAAACATTAAACGGGGTTTATATTACTCGGGTTCTTTAAAATTCCTATAAGGGCAAGCCCCTATAGTTAATTACATCTTAAGTGATGGGAATCACCTAAGAAAACTCTCGATAATAATCGATAATTCCGCTCTCAAGGATTTCAAAGTTTAAGTTTTTTCAATGAATTGAAATTTGGAATTTCAATAGGGAATGGATCAAATTTGGAACATTTTGTTTTGGGAATCCAAAGAAAGAAAGGTAGGAGAAATCACAGACTCGAAGCGAACTTCGGTAATTTCCTGACTATCCTATTGTTTGGCTTGGATTTAAGGAAGTCCTAATATTTATTTAAATGTTTTGATCCTGCCAATTTTAATTAATTAGGATTTATATTTATATGATAGGATCATACAAATAGCCTTGAAGATGTGAGGGTTTATGTCGCACCCAAACGACTACCTCAGAATCCTAAGAGCGGTTAGGGCTTAATTTGCAATGCAAGTGCCTAACGAAGAGGTTGAGGATTTATGTTGCACTAGGCAAACTACCTCGAAATCCTATGGCTTGGTTATTTAATTCTAGGAAAGTTTCTTCGAAGTAGACTCGGGTTTTGCTTGATGATGATGGCCGTGCTTGCCCACCATGCTCCGAGCTCCTTGTTGTTGCAGAGGTTTAGTTTTAGAAGTCATAAATCAGGGGATGAGAAAAGTGTTTTGGTTTAGAGAAAATCTTAATTTCCGGGTGTTTTTTATGTTTTATTTAAAACAAATCTTAAAGTTGATTATAACGACACCGGTTAAGATCCCACGGTTCCATCCTTCGGCATCATTATTTTTATCGGATTCACTTAGTCCGGATGAATTTGCTAAACTCAACTTGAATGAGTTCCACACTTTCATTTAGACCGTGGGAAATCCCGTTAGCAACACGTAGGTTACATCATCCGAGGTATTCCCGATCATCCAACATGACGTTTTAATTTAGTTGTAATTGTAGTTTTGTGTTACGTTTGTGATTAAATTTTGAGTTGTTTTATATTTTGAAATGTTGTGGCGGTGAATTTTATCTTGCAATGACTTTTAACTTAGTTTTGGTTTCGGTTTTAGGGTACTATCCTAAAGGTGTGAGTTTTCATGCAACGAGTTGTTCATCATGCAGAAAAGTAAGTGCGATGCGGTTAAATAAATTGCAAGAAGGTAAATTGCAAGAAAGTAGATTGCAATAAAATAAAAGCGTACTCGGAGGGTCTTCCCGTCATCCCAAGCTGCACTTAAAACACAATTAGAATATTTAAGCAAGTTCCTAGGTAAAGGCTAAGGTAAGGGTTATGGTTTTCTACCAAATTCCTAATCCTATAGCTAGTCATTTCTATGATGTCTAGGTCTTTGTGTTTTGGTTTGAGGACGATCTTCTTCATCGAAGAATAATTAAGTTCGATTGTTCTTATGAACATCCTATCATATCGAGGAAGTGCTTAAGACAAATCTTAAACATCTTTTCGATATTTCTAGGATTGTTTTAAGTCCGAATGAATTTAATTATACAAATGAATTAATCGTCCGGGAATTCAAGTCTTGCTCAGTGAACTAGGACATTTGAATATCCTATGAGTGCAGTAACATTTCATTTAATGTTCTGTTTAGGAGTTATAATAACCAAAGCATTCGAGGGTAAGTTGATATTCAAATGATTTGATTTAAGTTAAAGGGTTTAAATTTGGAATAGTGTTCAAGTTGCTTTAGATTTATTTCTTTCTGTTTTAAGTGTTGTTATTTAATTCAATTTAATTTAATTTAATTTAATTTAATTGAGTTTTAATTTAATTTAATTCAATTTAATTCAATTTAATTTGATTTGATGTTACATTAATTAATTTGATTTGATTTAGTTTTAATTTAGTTTGATTTAATTTAATTTAATTTAATTTAATTTAATTTAATTTAATTTAATTATTTAATTTAATTTAATTTGATTTAATTTAATTTAATTTAATTTAATTATTTAATTTAATTTAATTTGATTTAATTTAATTTAATTTAATTTAATTAAATTTATTTCATTTAATTTAATTTAATTTGGTTTAATTTAATTTAATTTAATTTAATTTACTTAATTTAATTTAATTTTTAATTTAATTTTATTTTTTAATTTTAATTGAAATTTTTAAAAGAGTTTAATAATTTAATTTTAGTTTAATGATTAAGTCTTTTAATGTTTTGAATTTGAGTTATCATTTTAATTAAGAATTGAATATTAATGAGATAATTAATTTATGGATTTTTAAATTAAAGAATAAATCTCTTCCTAATAATATCCCTATTTTAATAATTCCAATTTTATTATTCTTCCAAATTTAATCCATTATTTAATTAAAGTTTAATCATTTTAAAATTGCTTAATGGGTTTCTACCCTTTAATTATTTAAAATTCAATCATCCAAATCAGATTAGGATCAAATATTTTACTTGTTAATTTTATATTAAACCTAAAGTTTTAATTAAGGGTTAAAAAAAATTAATTACCACTTTACCCTTTAAGCTTAATAATTTCATAACTCACTAAATTGAATTCAAATGAACTTGAAATTTTTATGTAACTTCACTCATATGTCAATAAAAACATGAGAGGAGAAAATGTGATTTTTACTGTATTTAATTTATTTATATAATTATTTTTGGTAGAAAATAGAGATTTTCAAGGAAAATTTAATAACATGACCAAGGGAAAGTTTCTGTCCTTAAGAAAATTAGGGGACATTCCTAATGACCGAGAGGACCACTTGGACTAATTTTGGTGATTTTTTGAATTATATTATTTTTATTATAATTATTTAATTTTTGGAGTGTTAATTAATTTAAAAATAAAATAAATGTTGAAAAATGAATTTTATATTTTTCAAAAATCTCTCTGATATCAAGGAAATCAGAGAATCAAATTTTACAATTTTTTGATTTTTCTATGATTTATTATAATTATTTTAGTGAAAATGCTAGAAAATACATTTTTTAAAATTTTAAAATTACCTTAAAGCTTTAAAATTTAATATCTTACTAAATAGACCTAAGAAAAATGTGGGGTTTGTTCCTAAGTGATTAAAATTCAAAATGTGACATTTTGGTGAATTTTATTATTTTTGTGATTTTTATTATTTTTTAATTATTAAAAATATTAAAATATTATTAAAAATCAACTTTTTTAGAAAATTGAAATTTTAATTTTCTTAGGTTCCCCTGATATCGGAGAGGCTCCAAAACTAATTTGGTGAATTTTTGAAAGGTATTTTAAAAGTTATGAATTTTTAAAGTTTAAAATGACTAAGTGGCTTAATCGACCCGATTAGTGGGGCTAACCAAGTCCAATTGACCTCAAACTTTTATGGTGGATTCCTCTGATCCTAAAGGTCAGTGGAGAATTGATTTTAAGTCAAGTTGATGCATGGTTAACTTTAATTAATTAGAGACCTATTTTGGGTGTTTAAGCCAATTAGAGTTGTTTTAAATGAACTAACTCAAAACCTATTTTTCTTAGGGTTCTCAGGTCATAAGAAACATCACCAAATTTTCCTAGAATTTATTTCACAACATGCTATTTATTGGAATTAAAATACTCAAAACAGCAACTTGAATTTGAAAAATCAATAACTTTTTATAGGGATGGCCTCCGACTTTGGAAAATTCGGGGAATGTTCCCAAATTCGAGAGGCTTAAAAGCCCTATGGTCTCATGCCATGGTGAATTGTATACATGCATGGAGAATTAAAAGTATGCGAGAGAGTACATAAATTATAAAAAATAAAATACTTGATGAAATTAAATGATTTTTTTCCACATTATTCTCCTCCGTTCATCTGAGCGAGAGGGTATTTTTATTTTATTTTTCGATTTTTCTACACGAGTTATGAATTTTTGAAGTTTAGGGAATTAAATAAATCAAAAAATACCCAAATTTTCTATTTATCCACGCGGCGCCGACTCATCCTCGGCATCTCCGAAACGCCGCGTGTCGCGCTCCCATTCGACGCCGCCACTCGAGTCGGCGGCCGGGCCCCGCGGTTCTCGTATCGTCCCCCGGTCCGACGCCGTCCGAGCGCGTTCGTCCGCGCGTGTATTGAATGGACGGCATCCGTTCATCGTCCCCGAGCGTCCTCGCCGAGAGCCGTCCACACTAAATCCTCAGATCTCGCTCGATACTCGATGGATTTTCATGTTCTTATGCTTCATGGATTCGTCTTGAAGAGACGAACACATCTATACGGTGATCATGCATTGAAATTAAGGCATTTGAAATGAAGAATCTCCGAAGCTTGGGATGAAGAATCGGCTCATACCTTTGCTCGGAGAAGTGTGGCTTCGATGCGAGAGTTGTTGCACCTTCGATTGGATCCCAACAAGCTCCGGATGAAGTCTCCGGTGCGGTGAATTGTCTAGATGTGATTTCGACCAAGCCCGATCACAAAGCTTGGAGAGCTGGAGCAATCGGGTGGCTTTGGAGATGGGGCTTTTGCTTGGTGGACACCTTCCCTTAGTCCGGTGAAGGTGTAGAACCAATCAATTTGGGAATTGGCTTCTTGTGGAGAAGTGTCCTGGTTTTGGGTGGAATTTCGGTTAGGAAATTGGATTTTATCGGTGGGGATTAGGGCAAATTGACACTTGGGGATCAACTTGCTCTACAGGGTGGAGAAGGGTTTGGAACAATTTTGGCGAGTTTCGGCAAGGTTTGTGCAACTCTCTCCCATGGCCGTGAGGGTGAGGGGTTTAAATAGGAGAGGCTGGAGAGCCTTCCGGGGGAGTTGAGGCATGGGATCGAGCTTGCTCGGTGAGGAGAAGAACAGCATAGTGACCATTTGGCATGGGGCGGCTCAGCGAGTGGGAATTCCAAACTTTGGCTCCTCCCGAGGTCTCGGCCATGGTGTTTTCCGGCGATCCGGGCGGTGGCCGTGCAGGCATGGGTCACCCTCGGGTCCAGGTGGGTCGGGGCTGGAGGTTTGTGCGATCGATTGGCAATTGCCATGTGTAAAGGCTTTGAATTAAAATGGAATGGGGAGGGGGTCATTTTGGCCTTAATTTGGTCAACCCATTGGTTTGGGCTAGGTTCACCACCCAAGGCCAGGTCTTGGGCTGAAAAGGGTCACTTGGGTCAGCCAAGAGAGAATGGTGTGGTCTCCATCCATGATGAGGTGGCTAAGCATGGTTTAGTGTGTGACATGCTTAAGGTAAAAAAGGGTTTAAGGAGGATTAGGAAAGGGGCCCCTCCTTTTGCCATTAATGGCTTGATCACATGTCAAGCCTTCCATGGCTTCATGTGGCTTGTCCATGGCTTGCATGGCTCACCTTTGGCTCGGGAAAAGGTTTGGTCAATTTCATGAAAATGGATTTTAGGAATTTTTGGTAATTTGATGGAAATTTGTATGAAACTTGATTTGGAATAATTTGATGGTGAATTTAGGACTTAGGTAATGGCTTTAATTAAGTGGATGGCAAATGGAGATGTCATGTGGGCTTTAGGGAAGATTTTGGGCTTTTGAATTTAAAGGAAGTGGGCTCTTAGGAAAGTTTAAGGGAAATGGGCTTTTTTATTTTAGGATGGGCATTTGGGTAAAGATTTTGTGAAGAACTTTGTCAAATAAATGTCATAATTGGTTTAGGGATGTTCTATGAAGGGCTTGGAGTCAATTTGGTGTGATTTGGAGTTGAATTGGTTTGAATTTGGGTTTATTTGGGTCATGGGTCCAAATTGGGCTTTAAGGCCAAAAGTGAAATTGGATCCAAATGTCAATCAAATTGAACTTGGATTTGGTCTAGATTGGTGTTGGGAATGTTGATTAAAGTTTAGAATTGAATTGGACCAGAATTTGGGTCAATTGGGTAGGTTTGGTTTGACATTGGGTTCATTTTGGGTTAAAATGGGTCAAATTGGGGGTTTTGACAAAAGTAGGGAAAATTGACAAAATTGGCCCATGGTGTAGTTGGACAAAATGAAATTGGGAATATTTGGGATTTTCTGGAATTTTCTAGGAATTTTCTGAATTTTTGGATTTTTTGGCCAAGAGGGGTATTTTGGGTATTTGGAGGGTATTGGGAGGTTTTCTTGGAATTTTTGGTATTTTTTGGGTATGGATGATCAATTTAAGTGATGTGGAAATGTTTGGGATTGATTTTGGAGAATTTTGGGTAATTTGGAAATTTTTGAGAAATTTGGGTAATTTCGAGGGTTTTAGGTAAGGTTAAGCGGGTGTAGGGTCCGGGGGTCAAAAATTGAAAATTTGGGAAATTGAAGATTGGGTGGATGTAAGTGGAAAGAAGTCATTTTGGTTGAGCCATGAAGCCATATCAAGCCCATATGAGCCATGAAGGGACTCATTTGAGGCATTCACTTATGTTGTTCACTAACCCTCTTGCGAGGGCTCGGGGGTTAAGGACCATCCATGTGAATCACCTACATGAGTCGGGAGGTCAAGTTAGGTATGGGTGTAGTTTTAGGAAGTGTGTGAAAGTGTAGTGTATAAGTGTAGTGTGTGTGTAAGTCGGCCCCTCACCGAACCGAGGCCACCTGGGGCGGTTCAAGGCCAAAGAGTCACATAGGAACTCATCCTTTAAACTTCCACATTTGATTTCAACCCTACAGGTGATTAGGGGTCTATAGTCAAGTTTGTGGAGTTTGCAGGGGAGTTAAGAAGTGGTTTGAATTTCTAAAAGGTGGGTCCCGATTCTAGTCCTCTAAGATAGTCAAAGGAAAAGCCTAAGGCTAGATCCTAAGTACTAAAGAGAAGAAGAGAAGACCTCATCAAAAATGAGGTCAACAATATGTTATTAATTAAAGTAGCAATTTGCCCCATTTGATTTTCAATATTACAAATAGCAGTATTTTGATTGTGTAATTGATTATTCATTTGCATAATTAATTCTTCTATTGATAACTTTTTACGTTGATTATTAAATCCAAGAGGTTTATAATTTGAATTAACTTGATTATTCCGATTTCAGGTGGGATGACATTGATTATTACCCCATTGTTGTTGTGAATTGTTTCAGTTAAAATTAGGATGATTTTTCCACCCAGGATTATAATAATTTGAATAAGGATTATTTTTACTTGCAATAGCTTGTAAAGTTTCAATAGTTTAAGAATCTTCAATATTAGCAGAATTATTAAGCGAAATATTAATTGCAAAATTATCTAATTTCTTAGATATTGCTGCAACTTGTGAAGCTAAGATAGAAAAGGCTTCATTTTCTTGAATATTAGCCATCTTTTTAGGGTTAATCCTTTTTAGAAGGCCATTAAAAATTGTTATTAGTCATTTCTTCAATTAAAGGGTAAGTTTCTTCAAATGATTTAGACATTAAAGAACCTCCAGCAGCAGCATCAATAATTGATTTTAAAAATCCAATTAATCCATTATAAAATGTTTGAATAATCATCCAATCAATCAGGTAAAGCATGATGAGGATATTTTCTTAATAGTTCTTTAAATCTTTCTCAAGTTTCATATATTGTCTCCCCGTCAAATTGACTAAACGAAGTAATATCATTTCTTAATTTAACAGTTTTAGAAGGAGAAAAATATTTAGCAAGGAATTTTTGTGCCATTTCAGCCCATGTTTTAATAGAACCAGTCGCTAATGAGTTTAACCACATCTTTGCTTTATCTCTTAAAGAAAAAGGAAAGAGTTTAAGTCTAATAAGCATCATCGAAACATTGTTATATTTAAAGGTAAGCACAAAGTTCTAAAAAACTAACAAGATGTAAATTTGGATCCTCATTTGGTGATCCACCAAATTGATTGTTTTGCACCATTTGAATAATAGACGGTTTAAGTTCAAAAGAATTAGCATCTACAATGGGTATTTGAATACTACTATGAAGTTCATCAACTGTAGGGTTAGCATAATCCCTTAATGGTTTATAAATATTTTGATCATTAAGTTCAATTGGATTTTGTAAAGTAGCCATTTCTTGAAATTTTTGAATTTGTTTTCCCTTTTTAATTTTTCTAATTGTTCTTTCCAATTCAAAATCTAAAGGTATTAATCCTTCAGAACCAAATCTTCGCATAAAACAAGCAATAAAATTTAAATATTTTATTTCTTTCTTCGTTTGATTTCTTCCCCGGCAACGGCGCTAAAAACTTAACCCGACCGCCACGCTTAACACAGTAATGTTTGCTTTCAAAAGATAGCCAAAAAGCTTTGACTCGATTTATAAATAGTGGCCATTGTATAAAATTAATATTGTATAAGTAATATTTTTACACATTGGGGGTACTACGCAAGTATACGTATCGTTTCAAGTAATATAGGGTTTTTAAACAAAGACCCCAGTATCGATCCCACATGGAAGATTTATAGAAATAAATTTTCTATAAAGCGAAAGCGAAATATAATAGTAAAAATATTTTTGTTTTGATTATAAATTACTATTAATTTACTAGATGCAATTTAAAGAAAACAATATTGAGAAAATGATTTTATAAACTCTATATAAAATAAACAACTTTCTTTCCTTCAATTAATCTAAGATGTTTAAGATAATTTAATATTCGTTGGAGAATTTACTTTATGGTATTGTGTCAAATAGAAGCATTCCTATTCTTTACCCTTTGATCCAGGTGCAAAAAACATTGACTAATTTACAGAATAGGTCTGGATGTATTGTTAGTAGAATGGGTTAATCTAGGCTCACACTTCTAGATGTCCAAGGGTGGCTATGGTCGGCCCTACTAGTGACCCATTCCTAGTCTATAAATCAAATTATAAGAATTTAGTCTGTCACTCTAAAAACTTATCAATTCTACGCCCTTCAAATATTATCTTCCTATTTATTTGCACTTCACTATGAATAGCCCGCACATAGCCTTCGAATACCCAAGGATTCATGTGACATTTACAAGTTAAGAGTTCTTCTCCTACAAGGTTTTTAAACTTTTCAACAGGTTTTAACAATTCAAATGGTCAATTTAAAAAGTAAAGTAAGATCATGTATTAATGTCATCACAATATTTTGAAAATATTTTGAATTTTAATTCTCCATCGAATCTTTATATTATCTTATCTATCTCTTCATAATTAAAGTAAGAAAGTAACTAACTACTCAGAACACATTGAAAATAAATAACAAAACATGATAATTAAACTTTGAATCAAATATAAAAATATACTTATCTCAAATATTTCTTCTACGGATCTTCGATTCCTACCGACTCCACGAGTGTAATGAACTCCGGATGCAATAACTTGAAAATAAACTCACTAAACTAAACAAAAGTGGCTCTAAATTTCTCTCTCTAATTCTCTCTCTAAGGATGAGAGATCTTAAAGTAGATAAGAGAAAGGGGTACAATGGGAGGGGCACATTTTCTGAAGAATTGGACCTCTATTTTTAGACTTCAAGAGTTGCCTTGAGGCACCTCTTCAAAACATGTCCACATTCAATGAATCTTCCAGAAGGTCGGTCTGGTGCCTAGGCGCCGGACACCGCGTCCAGTTCTTCACACCTCTTCACTTTGGCTCGCACCTCTTCACGATTAAAACCGTTTTGGAGCGTCCAAATGCAATGTATCACAAGTCCTATTATCAAGGAATAACTGCGACCTTCAGAATGTCCGATAACCGCTCACTCTGTCAAAATAACTGATCAAACGTTGTCAAAAACTTGACAATTTTCGTATCGAGTCTAGCGCCTAGGCGCCATGCCATATTTTTTTATACTTTTGGTATTTTGCTCCATTTTTGCTCCTTTTTGATCTTTTTTCCTTCTTATACCTTTTTATATTACCTACATCCAAAAATACAAAAAATACCTTTCATTAAAGCATAATATCCTTAGAAATTAATAAGAATTAAGACATAAAGAAATAAATATTTTTTTATAGATCAATTTGCTTTTGAAGAATCTTGTGCTTCTCTCTATTTATGCTTCATTCACACTATTGTCTCTTTATTCTTGTATTATTCATTTATCTTTTAACTGGGCATGCTATTTTTTCTCTAGTTGATTCACGTTTGATGCTAGATTCATCTATCTTTATCTTCCAATTCTTTACCTAGACTAATTGGCATCAATGTTAGCTTCACAAACATAAATTTTATATTTGAAAATAAGATTTTATATTTTAGAATAATTTTAGCAATAAAACGGAGCATAAATGGTTACTTTTTCTACAAAAAATTGCAAATCAGTTGTTCTCAAACTGCAAAAACTAAACAACTTAACATCTCATTCATTTCAGATGCATAATAGTCATTTATCCACAAACAGCTGCAAATCAGCTGTTTTTCAAACGCTCAAATCAAACAGACAAATAACTTATCCAGATTAGCTGCTTATCAGCAGCTTATCTGGATAAGCTGGATAAGCTACAGCTGCTTATCATCAACTTACTAGAATAAGATGCTTATCTGGATAAGTTGGATAAGCTGCAGCTGCCCCAAACAGACCCTAAGCCATTTGATACTCCATGCTTCCCAATTTTCAACCTTTAGATATACCTCATTTCTTCCAACAATCCCATAAATATCAAATCCCATAAATGCAGGCAGATACCTATCCATTATCTTAAGACTAGCATAAACTTGCACTTTTGTATTAGCATAAAAGCCTTACAAAAAATGAATCATTATAGATATATTTTGCTTAGAAAATGAGAGCCGAACCTGAAAGGGCGACCCAAAGGAATAGAGGAGCGGAGGAGTAGACGGAGGTCGATTCGCCTGGAAAGTGAGATCTGTGGTCAGCGAGGCGAAGACAAGCGAAGGAGCAGAGGGGAAAAATACCTAACGCGAACTCTCGGAATCGGCCTGCTCTAAGTAGCCGTGAAGGAGAGGAAATCGAGAGTAGGAGTTCGAGCTGCGAGCAAACGAGAGGCGACAATCTCAGTAGACACGAAGGAGAGGAGTTCGAGCGGAGGAGATCGAACTGCGAAGCGAAGGAGGCGACGATCTCAATAGACGCGAAGGCGAGCTTGGAGGCGAGAGCGAGGAGCACTTGCGAAGGAGGAGGGCACGCGTGGAATTTTTGACTTAACCGCAGTGCAAATAAGCGCGACGCTGGGGCAGGACTGCTTGTGCAGTTACGAAGAAAATAGCGACCGTGGCACCAATAATTTTGCCCGAAGGCAATTATCAAATGATACAGCGGTGTTATGAAAACGCCGCCGCACCCTGTAAGCTGCCCCAATCGCTGCCTTATTTGTTGTTTAAAAAAAGACTTATTTATTGTTATATGGGAAATTTAAAAAGAAAAAAAATCTATGATCTATTAGGAGCAACATTCTCAGATGAGGTAATAGTTTAACTTTATCTTAAGTGAAATCAAATATTGAAAAATGTTGTATTGTTAAATCCAAAGCTGCAGTGTGATAAGAAGAGCATGTTTGTAGAATAATTTATTTATGATTGAGGCAAAGCGAAGAAGTACTTATTCAAACTTTTTTTTAATCTAATTTCACATGTAGTGGTTGAATCTTCTTTCTACCTGTTGGTCGAGGTTTGTTGTTTTGGTTCCTTCTATTCCTGCTTTAGCTCTCATGTTGTTGAGATAGTGTTTTTTTTAATAACCTCCTCATGCAGTCCTTTTATTTGTATTGATTTTCTTAGTGCCAAACACGTACTTCATTGGAAAATATTTTTTTCTTTAATTGTTTTGTTCGCATTTCTTGTTGCCCTATGCTCTTGTTACTAAAATTGAGACCAATTCTTTCCATTTTTCTTGAGTTGTGTAAACATATCATTGAATTGAAACTAATGTATTGAAACTAATGAAACCAATTCTTTCCATTTTTCTTCTCTAAATTATGATTACTGAAAATACTGTGGAATGATTATGAAGTAAAAAAGGGATTGTTCAAACATTAAACAGATAAAGTTGTAAATGTTTTAAAGTCTTATGCATATATTAGATGCTATGACTTAAGTTTTTGTTTTGTATCATTCCCCTCCTATGCATATATTGGATGCTTCAACATTAGTGATTTGTATCCTTCCCTTCCTATGCAAATGTGTTCCTATTGAAATGCAAATTTGTGATTATAAGGTATCCTTCATTTTGCATATATTGGATGCTATGTTTAACATTTGGGACTTCACTTTTACATTTTTCTTGTATTGGATGCTATGTATGAAAAATAGAGTTCATGCTTTTATGTTGCAGCTTTTGCATAATTTACTTAGCAATGGTTAGAACAAATGTTGCTGGTACGTCAGCGATGTGGGATAAGAAAGTTACAAATATTTTCTGCAACATCTACATCACCGAGATTGAGGTCGGGAATAGGTCAACCACCCATTTCAGTAAGGAAGATTGGCTGAATATAGCTGAAAGGTTTAAAAACTGACTGAAAGAGATTATGACAGACTACAGTTCAAAAATAAATGGGATCAGTTGAATAAAGAGTGAAAAATCTGGAAGGAGCCGAAACGTAGATACACGGGGTTGGGCTGGGATCCCATTAAACGGACAATTAATGCTTCAGATGCTTGGTGGGTCGAGAAAATTGAAGTCAGATTTTATTTATCTTATTGTTTATTACAAAATTGTTTTCATTTAAGAAATTATCTCCCTAAACCTCAATCTCAATGTAATGTTACAGGCAATGCCGGCAGTGAAAAAAATACAAGCAGAGCGGAATTGAGCCAAAATTTGAAGAACTTGACATAATGTTCAAAGGGATTGTGTCAACGGGGAAGCATGCATTCATCAATAGTGAGACAGGGTTTACAGGAATTCCAGATGATTTCTCACTAGAGCCGGTGGATGTTGACGAGGAAATACATAGTGTTAACCAAGGGGAGATCGAGGAGTCAAGCTCACAATCGAAGAGGCCCAGGCTAGGGAAAGGAAGAAAGAAATTGACATTTTTGTGAAAACTTCATTTGACCGTCTCATAGATGCTTTTGGAGCACCACCGCCTGCTCCAGTTCCTGACAGTGGTATCGTAGAATGTATTAGAACTTTGGCTACTATCCCTGAAGTGGTTGCGGACAGGCGCTTCTATGCAATGTATATGAAAAAACTAGAGGATCCAACACGTAGGCAAATATTCATGACAACGGAACCAGAGATGCACGTCGAGTATTTGCGTGTTATTATGGATGACTGAGCTTTTCTATGTTTTTCCTTTGTTTTGTATTGTACTCTTTCATGTTATGTACTTAGTCGTTATTTGGAGTTATGCTTTTTTTTAATTGTACCTTTTGCATGATTCATAAATGCTAATTAGTAGAGCTTTATAAATTTAGAGTTATATTTTAATTGTAACTAGCTCACTCTACAGATAAATAATTGCTGATCTTACTAACATCTTCCTTGTTCTAGGATGGATACGCAACACGAACGTCGTAAGAGAATGACATGGGCTGCAGCTATTGTCATATTATTGTTGGAGTATTACCGATCAAGTAGCGTTCGTTTACCCCGTATGATCTCCACCTATGTTGGGGACAAATGGGTAGGTGATATGCTTTCGGGACATCCAATCGTTTCAGCAACATATTTAGAATGTCTGTACCGATATTTATTGATCTCCTGCACAAGTTATCCCTAAATCATGGAATTCAAGGTTCTTCGAGAACGACGAGAAGAGATGTATTGGTCACAATGCTATATATTCTGTCACAGAATGAATCAAATAGAGCTGCCATGGAGATATTTCAGCATTCATCGGAGACAAAAAGTCGTTATTTCTCCAAAGACATACAGGCACTTGTTAGTTTAGTTGCTAAAATCATCAGGCCAGAGGATTCATAATTTGTTAATACCCAGTACAAATTTTAACTGATACCCGTTACATGTCTTACTTCAAGGTAATTATCGTTTTCTTTACGTACTTACCAAAATATCAATCTTTTCTAACCCTGCAAAACAGAACTGCATAGGTGCAATTGACGGTACTCACGTAGATGCCCGACTACCCAGTCAGGACAAGGTGGCTTTCATTGGTCGAAGTGGTTCACCTACTCAAAATGTCATGGCGGTATGTGAATTCAACATGTGTTTCACATATGTTATGGCGGGCTGGGAAGGGAGTGCACATGACAGTCGAAATTTCTCCTATGCTACTAGGAGTAGATCGTTGGGTTTTCTTAAACTCCTCCAGGTAAGATATGATTTATAAAAGTCCTAGTTATCATATTTATTGTGTATAACAATGTCTATCATAACAGGGAAATATTATTTAGTTGATGTTGGATACCCTATGCAGAGAGGGTATTTAAAGTAATTCCCAGAGATGAAATACCACATCCCTGATTTTGAGAGATCTAGTGGCGTCGCCCGGGGCAGAAAAGAAATGTTCAACAAGCGGCATTCTTGTTTGCGCGGTGTGATCGAAAGAACCTTTGGTGTTTGAAAAGTGAAATGGGTCATCCTGCGCGATATGTCGGCGTACCCATTTTCTAAGCATGTACATATCGTGATAGCTACGATGGCGCTCCACAATTTCATTAGACGACATCCCTCTCGGCACGATACAGATTTCAATATGGCTGACGCTGACGAGAGTCATATCCCCCTTGAAGCATACGAATTTTATATTGGACAATCTATTGCAGAGGAAGTCATACAGTTCGGAAAATTTAATACGCAGGATGGGGAAGGTGCACCGGAGATGGTTGCTTTGCTTTGAGGGAGCGTATCACGGATGCGATATGCGACTCCTGAATTCTACTAAATTTTCCTTTTTTAGTTTTGATGTGTTTGATGGAATCTGCAGCGCTGGAAGTGATTTTGGAAGCTGGGAAGTCTCTTTTTTGGCTTCTATGTGTGGTATTAGTTTCTGTCCTTTTATTTTATTTTTAATTTTTTTTTGTTGTTTGGAGAACTTGAGCACTGTATTGAGGTTAGATTAAAGTTATGATCTTGTGATAAATCGAGGTTAGATACGTAGTTTTTGTGTTTAAATAAGTTTCTCTTTGCAATTTGTCTCTCTCTCTTTTTTTTTTTTTTTGGTTTTCCATGAATTGCAGGATTCCTAGTTTATAGTAGCATTAACTAACTTGTTAAATTTTAAAGATCAATGTCAATGTGACGCGAGAGTCTATATTTCTTTGTCTATACTGGTTTTGGTTGTGGAACTGATGTTGTATCATTGCCTTCTAATATTTATGGTTGCACTCTCTATTAATAGATAATAGGGCTTGCATTTTTGATATTTTCTTATACTTTATAGGACTTCCTTTTCTTCATTTTAGCTATGGATCAAAAGATTGCACATTTGACTTCTCATATGTTATATCTTCACTTTTGTTTGCCTGAATCCTAATGTTTTGACTCTTATATTCCACTTCACCTGCCTCTCTTTTTTACTAGTTAAAGTTTTCTTTCCCCTAATGCGTTACTCTCTTATTAAGACTCCCTCCAAGTCACGATTTAATTTCACATAACTGTAGCAACATTGGTGCTCATTTTTAATATAGTGCAAAAATCTTGGGAACTTTTGGTTGGATTTTTGGATAGTTGGGTTATGGAAAATCGATTGCACTCTCCCTTCTTTTAGGCTGTAAATCTTGTATGACCTGTAATTTACTGCCTCTTGGGATGCATAATTGTCTCAAGTCAGTTTTTTGACCATTTTACTGTTGAAGGGGCATTGAAAATGCATTTGTGCTAAAACTCATGATGACGCGTACTCTTGGTTCGCTGTAGTAAACAGATGTAGATTTTACATTTTTCCACTGGTAAAAACTGTTGGATCAATTATGAGACTATAATGTAATTAATAAATGTGTTGGGTCATCATTTAATAAGTCAAAATTATTGTGGTCTAATTAAATATAAAATTTATGACTTTAGACACATTTATCATGAAATTATAAGTGTGGATACCATAAGGGCAAATTTCGATTTGATGAGAGGCGAAATTGAAATTAAGCAAATTTTGTAACTACGCTTTGGTTACATTAAATAAGGAGGTAATGGTCCCGGTACTGCAGATAAAGAAAAGAAAATTATTCTCTTGTTCCACATCAACGAGAGAGTAAGGAAAACTCCGGAAAGTCGCAGAATTGGAAGATCGTTGCTTCGCAATCGATCAAATGGATTCAGGTACGCTTCCGCTATTGTATCGATTCAGTTTTCTCATTAATATGAACGTGAATGAAAGATTCTCGTGGTAAATTTCTAATAGATTTTGATTCGATCAAAATCTATTTGGAAAATTTAGAAAAGAATTCCAAAAAAAACATCTATAACAAGCTTTTAACCAATGAATGTCGCGCTATGGGTTCCTGTAACTATTGATGTATTTGCTGATGACTTCATATGCTGCATGGTTTTAATCCTCTCGAAATTTGCTAAAGCTAGTTTCACATGATTCACTAAATTCGACCGTGTTGGGCTGCCATTAAACAAGGCAAACCTTATGAGAGTTAATATATTAGAAGTTCAATGTCATGTTTGTAATTTATCTTTTATTTGTTTTTAGATTCGTTTTATAATTTGTTTTTTGGGGCGTTTTGATTATTGTTTGGAATTTTTATGCTCGAAAGATTTGTAGTAAATGCATAGTTCTTAGGCGATTGTTTTTAAGAGGAGATTTTAATGAGTAATTGCTTAGATGTATATTTTCTAATTTTTTATTTTGGAAATAGCTTGTTTTAGCTGTTTACATACATAATAGGTCTGCATGAGTCCTTTTCTTTACCTTATCCTTCTTATATGTGGTTCTCAAAGGCTGGTTACCTGGACATCTCTCTATTTGCATGCTAGATATGATTCATATATATAATGTTACAAACCAAATTTTTTTTTAGGTGTTTGAAAAGCTTACTAGCATATGCTTATGTTGGAGAAGGTATCTCAACCATGTAATATGCTGACTGGTCTGATCTATTTTGTTCTAAATGATTACAAAAACATGAGTTACAGGTTTGCAAGAAAGTCCGAGTAGGTAGTATGCCATTGTGGATTGCCGTTGTTAATACTGACGTCACGTCAGGAACATAGCTACGGGCGGCAGTTCTATAGATGCCCTCGGTGGGGACAAGGATTGTAAGACTGCAAATTCGTTAGGTGGGTTGACAGTACGTCTGTTACTATATTTTCCCAGTCGAATACCGTTTGTCGGGGATCCATGGTATCACGAGTTCAAGACATCGCTTCTAGTTCGTCTACTTCCCACCCGGACACATGCTCATAGTTCTGTAGTCTCAGTACCAGACAACGATCGGCATGACCTGCTCTTACGTTATAAAATGAATGCTGTCATTTTCTTCTTGTAATTTTAATCTGTTATTTTTTCTTTTTACTTAGGTTTCATGAAACTCACTATTAGGTGTCGTCTCTGTGTTTTTTGTATTAGGTTTCATGAAACTCACTGTACTACCTGTTAGTGATAATGTTATGTACCAATTTTTTTGTTAAAACATTGCGTAAATCAACATTTATGATGTATCAAATTATTAGGATTATTGTATTTCACAAATAATTAAGGACATGGTCTGCACCAATATATATATATTCAATTTAAATACATCTTATAAATTTAAATTAATTTATTTTAAAATTAGTGTAAAATGTAAATAATTAATTAGTAGTTATGTTAAATATAATTTAAGAACTATTTTTATAATTTTTGTTTAACATAATTTATAATGTATATGTTGACAGTACGTCGGTTATATGCCGAACAAGTTCTTGACAGTTCTGTGCTGTCGGAATCGGACAACGAGCATCAAAAAAGAAAATAAATATATTTCTTGTATGTTTTAAACAAAGATTTTTTTTAATTAAGATTTTATATTTAAAAATAAGATTTTATATTTTAAAATATTACTTTTTTAATTTAAAATAAGTTTATATCTTAATAAAATTTTATTAATTTTAAAGTAGCAGAACTTATTATTTTTCTACAAATAACTGATCATAAGTTGTTATTAAACCGTAGAAACCAAACAGTTTAACAACTTATTTATTTCAGGGGTGTAGTAGTCATTTATCCACATACAGCTGCAAATCAGCTATTTTTCAAACGCTCAAACCAAACAGACAGACAGCTTATCTAGATCAGCAGCTTATCAGCAGCTTATCAAAATAAGCTGCTTATATGGATAAGCTAGATAAGCTGTAGCTGCCCCAAACAGACCCTAAAAGGCGGTAGATCAAATGACAAAAAAATTTATGCAGATTTCAGTTTTTTAATTACTATTTTAATGGATTGTATTAATTTTCAATCATAAATATTAGTGATTTTTAGTCTATAAATAGACAATGAAGATGATGATAGAGGTGGAGTCCTTGATTATGTCTAGCAGGTGATCTTGGACTACCCAGAAGAAGGACGAAAATATTATTCAGTTGGGTCAAAACCTGAAAGTGCGAGTGCCTATTTAGTCCGCGGGTCCGCCCATTCAACAAAAGAAGAGGCTAACGATATTAACCGGTGTTGGATAGCACACTTTTAACAAGATTTAGCTCTGGATTTAATGCAAATTAAGTCAAACATAAAAAAAAATGAAAACGAAATCCATGTCTATGTTAATCCAAATTTATTTTTATTTCATCTTCTCTACAACTGTTCCGTCAGTAAATCTGAATTTACTAAATCCCACGGCGAGGGGGATTTGTTGGATTAACATTATTGCTGCTTACAATCTTCGCTTCCATCACGAGCCCGCAAGAAATCCGGATATGATAGATCCTATTAATGTAAATCCGATCGTGCAACCAAACACCTCTTAGAGAACCAAACGACAAAAGTCCCAAAGAACACAATAAGGCATATTTTTTTTTTCATTGACCAAATACTTTATAAAGATATTTATTACGCTTACATTTAACCGTGACCAAAATTACACAAATATTATATATATTAACGCGAGTTAGAAGATTCGCGGCGATAGAGTAATAAATTATCGTCTTAACATTAGATGAGAATCAAACATACACTCAACAGAAAGAAAACAACCAGTAGTGTCACCATAATTTTTTACGTGGAAAACCCATAAAGGGAAAAAACCACCGGGCCTAACCCAGTTGAAGAGATCCACTATAAAGTGAAGTTAACAAGTATAACCCCATGTCTCATAGGCTGACAATGGTTACAAGGTCTCCCAAGTTACAACGCTGGCATATGGATGAATTTATTGTAAGGAACAAGTGGCGACTTATAGCGATCGGTAATGGGTAGTAGGTGGTGGTCGGCGGTGATCGACAATGGACGATAAGTGGTGGCTGACGATGGTTGGCGGTGGTTTACGATGGTCGGTGGTAGTTGACGACAACAAATGGTGGTCGACGGTGGTCAGCGGTAGTCGATGATGGTCGATAAGTAGTGATCTATAATGGTCGGCGGAGATCAACGGTTGCAAGCGGTGGTCGACGGTAGTCGGGGGGTGGTTGACGGCCGTCGACGGTGGTCGACGACGATAGGAGTGATGTACTTCACTTCATTCTCAAAGTTTCAATCAAGCCTCAAGCTCTCTCATCCCAAACTTCAAGCATTTCCCCCCTTACAAGAGGTGGGAAGACCTCTCAATTTATAGAGTTTTGGGTGCAACTAATGCAGAAATATGAATCACTTTGATCGGATGGTCCGAAAAGTTCCCTTTGATCAGATGACCTTTGATTGACATCTGGGTGCTTTAATAATGACAGAATCAAGCGATTTTGGGATCGTTGGAATCGTCTTGTCGATACGCTCGATTCGACTATACATTCGCTAGATTTGACATTCATTTAACCTTCTAAATGTGTATATAAAACTTCTAAACATGGTTTAACATCTTGAACAAGGCTCGATAACTCATAATGGACTAATTTTGGTATTATCAGGTCCGCCTCAACGAATTGGTCAGTTTTACTATGAATTTGTTGAAATCAGACTTCCAGATGATTTTTTTTTGTTAAACTTTAAACGTTTATTGCTAAAAAAACATGTATCAAGTTCATGTCTTGCATTTATTCGTGCCGGATGTCTAAACTTTATTTACAACGTATTAGCCCTTTTATTTTCGGGCAATATTATTTTTTGCGTCCGATAATATCAACATTTGAACTCTTTATATTTTTATTTGTGACTATATATATATTACTGTTTGTTTATAATATAATTTTTTTTATTTTTTTTGTGAGCACCTAAATATAGGAATTTATGTATAGATTAAAATCATAATAATGAGAATTAGAAAAATTTGTAAATAAAATCCATTAAATTACATATATATTGCGCTTCCTGAGACGATTTTCTTTTTAATATATTGCAATTTCTCTCTCTTTTTTTTTTTTTCATTACAGAAAAACATTTTTTTCTTTAATGTCAGAGTTTATTATTATTATTATTTTAATGAGAAAACCGTTCTCTTTTTTTTTTTTAATCTTTTTGGATGGTGAAAGAGGAAAAACTAGAAGGCGAAGAGCCAAATTGCAAAATAATATAGACAAATTTCAATTTTTTTTATTACACTTTTGATGAATTGTATTAATTTTCACCGTAGAAATTAGTGATTTTTAAGGTTATAAATAGACAAAGAAGATGGGGATGGAGGCGATTCTCTGACTTTGTCTAGCAGGTGATGCGAGATTTTTCATGAAAAGTAATTCTTAACATGCGTAGCAGACGATCAACGATATGCTCTTTCGTGTTGCGACGTAGAAAAAAGTTGTCTCCATTATTTATAGTAGGTGATTAAAGAGATTTTTTTTCATGTTGTGGAGCAGGAAAAATTTGTCCCCATTATGTGTAGCATGCGATCATGTTGCAGCGCAGAAGAAAGTTATTTTCGTCCTTGTAGCAGGTGACCAACATGATATTATTTCTTGAAGATTGTGCAGAGAAAAAACATGCTCGACCTGTTAACAATCAATGAGATCTTCTTTTGCACTGTTGAGATGAAGAAAGCTATATATAACCCTGCCTAACAGTTAACTCGTTGATGGACATTCCGATGGAGATGAAAAAATGGTGGAGTTTTCCCACCACGCTTTGAGGAGAAGATTTTCATGCTTTTGTAGTGGCAATATCTGGAGATCCCCTATGGATCAATAGAAGAACTGAAATTTCAGGGAGACGACCCATTCCACTTGAGGATGAGATGCTTTATTATAACCCTTGTACAAGTATATATTGATCTTTGTAGCCTTCCAATTGCCTGATTTGACATTTATAGACGATGATAATGTATTTCTTTGTACGTCTTTGACGTTGATTCTGAGATTGTTACGGTTTCTCAGTCAGGCGATACTTGCACTTTATAAAAAGGAATCACATACCGTTTGAAACTTTTGTTTTTTGAGGCTTATGCACCCCCCCCCCCAAGCCTGAATCTTATGAGGCTTGTATCTTCTATGAGCTTAATGTGACAGTGCTTTTTGAGGCTCAAAACCTTTTGAGGTCTTTGATGTATATGTGTCTCCTGAGGCTTGTAGTCTTTTAAAGCATTTGATGTATCTATGCCTCCAGAGGCTTGTAGAAGAATTTGATGTACATGTGTCTTCTGAGGCTTGTAGCGTTCTAAGGTCTTTGATGTACATGTGTCTTCTAAGGCTTGCAGACTTCTGAGGTATTTAATGTACGTGTGTTTTCTGAGGCTTGTAGCCTTCTAAGGTCTTTGAGGGGAAACTGTCAACCACTTGCTATTGTGGAGTTTTTCTAGTGATGAGTTTGTCCACTACTAGTTTACTATTGCCTCTTAGGCTCGTCTTCAAGGGGTATGGTAGCTTTCCAAGAAGTCTTGTCACTTGGGCTTGACTCCCAAAAGTATCGCGTCTTCCTATCGAGCTTTACCACTTGGGAATGACTTCTAGTAGCATGGTAATTACCCATCGAGTCTTGGCTTTTGAGCTCGACATCAAGGGTGTACTGATGGAGACTTTGTCTTACACTGCGAATGTTCAACTTTTCCCTCGAATCATGTTTGTCTGACGACTATAGCCTTTGTTGGAGCATAACTGAAAGGAGAGTTCATTAAGAATGTAAGACTTGCCCTAGGTTGTATTGTCAGGGTTGCTTGACGATATTAACCAGTAATAGATAAAGTCATATGAAATCCACTGAGGATGGTTGACCTATCTTAGGTTGTTGGTCTAAGCTTCTGTTTGAAGACCGTAACCTATTATAAAAGATGTCGAATGAAATCTATCGGGGATTTTTGACTTATCTGAGTTGTTATTTGGAACTTCTGCTTAATAAATGTAGCATGCGATGAAAGGGGTCGAATTGAGTCCTCCTATGAACGATTAAGCCCAAAATAATGTGTTAGAGATGCTCCACGTTTCTTAAGAATAAGGTCTAGGTCGCAATGGACCGTATATTTTCTTGGAAATATGGATGCAGCGATACTCAAGTATAATATTTGATAACTTGTTAGATGTTGTTTTTAAATTTTTTGCCCCTAAGTGGGGGCGTTTTCCACACGAGCTTGTAAAACAGTTCATGTATCGAACATTGAAGAGATTGGCTTCTTGATCTGGTTAAAGAGGAATTCCAGTAAGATAAGGGTGAGTTGAGGAAGCATTATTTATGATGAATATTGCCCCAAGTTTTGGATTGGTTCTAAAAGACATTTTTTCTGAACAAAATGTGGGATGACTACTTACCATAAGCTTGCCTAAGACGTTAACGTAAATGATCTTTTGAGACTACAACAAAGGTTACCCCCACTTGAATGAAGTTTTAAGAGACTTTGTGTTTGAGTAGGATGAGAGAAGATAACCTCACTACAATCATATCTGGGGCATTGACGTGAACAACCTTTTGAGACTACAGTGAAGGTTGCCCCCCCTGCTTAAAAGAAGTTGTGAAAGACTTTGTGTCTGAATAGAATGCTAGAAGACAACCCTAACACAATAGTACATGGGAAGTTGACATAAATGCATTTTCGAGACTGCAGTGAAGGTTGTCCCCCGAATCGAAGAATGCTCTAGATATGATCTTCAAGATGCAAAGGATGCTCCTTCACCAGTTGGACGATGTACATTATTGGGAATGAAAGTTGTGGCTCGGTGACTCAGGTTGAAGACAATGTCGAACGGTGCTTTGTTTCCCACAGATGGCCCCAAACCGATGTGTGTCAGAAGATTCACAATGCTAGAGTGATAAATTATCATCTTAACATTGCATGAAAATTCAACACACACTCAAAAGAAAGAAAACAACCAGTTGTGACACCATAAGTATTTACGTGGAAATAATCGTAAAGGGAAGAAACTACGGGGTCTGAGAAAGAACTTAAAGTTTTGACAATGAGCTGAAGTCCAACATCACTCCTGTCATCGTCGACCACCGCTGTCCACCGTCGACCACCACTTATCGGTCGTCGCTGATCACTATCAATCACCACCCACTTCTCGTGACAAGTTCCTACAAGCATCTGCGTTGAAACTCGAGAGACTTTATAATCATTTCCTGTTACTGAGATGAAGGGTTGTAGTGTAATCTTCAATTTATAGTGGATCTCTTTGGGTCGAATCCTATGTTTTTTTCCCTTTACGGGTTTTCTACGTAAAAACTTCCTATCTTACTATTGGTTGTTTTCTTTCGTTTGAGTGTGTGCTGAATTTCCATGCAATGCTAAGACAATTATCACTCTACCGCCATGAATCTTATAGAGAGCGCGCGCCCACACACACACATATTTATTTATTTTTGATCTTTGGTATAGGTCAAGGTAGAAATTGCTTCGCTAATAATGATTGTGCATGACTAATATTTGATGAGGGGCTTTTGGGCCATTTGTGGCAAGTCAATTCTAAAGTTTTTTTTTTTGTTTAAGTAACAGTGATTTAGGTTATTTCATGTTCAGTTATATCCAAGTGGATGGTTTCATTCAAAGTCTTTATGCTTCAAAGAAGAGTATTTATTTTATTGGGATTTTTCTCTTCAAGTTTTTGTAATATCACTCGAGCATCTATGCATGTCTATAAAAAAACATTTAAGTAATATAAAGGTTTATAAACCATCAAAATTATTGAAAATAATGATAATTGGGTTCATATAGCCATTTATATAAAAAATTAAGGGGCTTTTATGTTTTATGAATTTTAGGGATTTTTTATATTATTAAAAAAATGATTTATTTTAATTTCTCCAACTTTATTGTATATTTAAGACTAAGAGTTTGTTTGGGGCAGCTGCAGCTTATCCAGCTTATTCAGATAAGCTGCTGATAAGCAGCTGATTCAAATAAGCTATCTGTCTGTTTGGTTTGAGCGTTTGGAAAACAACTGATTTTGCAGCTGTTTATGGATAAATGACTATTATGTCCCCAAAATAAATAAGATGTTAAACTGTTTGGTTTCTGCGTTTTAAGAACGGCTTATTTGCAGCTGTTTGTAGAAAAAAAAAACTATTTCCACTCTTCTAGCTACTCTAGACGCTGAACATCAATTAAATACTGGGGAAAAAAGACTGTAATGCACGTCATGGAATCATGTTAGATGTTAAACGGCTTATTTTTCCTTTTTTTCAGTAAACAGTGTTTCCAGACAATAATTTCATAATGATTTCTCAATAACTGAGATGGTTAAAAGGAATTTATAAGAAAATGGCTCCAAGTTGAATTTATAACAACAAAACCTGGAGCAGTCTGCTAAAAGCATGGAATACTACCTAAGGTTAGGAAGAAAAGAATACAATTGAGAAAAAAAATGGATATAGCCAGCAAAATTACCAATTCTCCAGAACAGAGTTATCGTTCAACCATAAAGCTCTTAAGTTTTTGCATTTTGTGATCTCCCGGATAACTCTATCTGCATTTTGAAGCCTGTTTCCCCAAAGGTTAAGAACAACCAGATTCTAAAAGGAGAGAGAACAAAGTACTTTAATCCAAAAAATAATACCAAAATAAGGTGACTATAAGTATAATGAATTATCATCAGATGCACCCAAAAAAAAACATTAGTTATAAATAATCAAGTTAATTAATGTAAATCCCTATCCTATGAAAAACGTATGAATGATAACAAAACTACTTTTCCTGAGAGAAAAAAATTGTGATTACTCTTCAACAAATTTTGAAGAGATTCCTATTTTCCACATCCATAAATATAGATCATCATATAAAAGTAAATGAACATCACAAAAGCGAGATCAAACTTCTAGCGACTGCCTAAAAACGAAGATTCAACTTCTCTTACTCTAATAAAATCTGGTTCCAAGTCCAGATCAACACACATAAGAGCAGCCATCCTCTCGGCCAACCCCGACCATTCCAAACCAAAAAGAACCAAACAAAAACATAAATACAAACAAGCCCTCATTCTATCTAAGCTTCAGGAAAAGAGAAGCGACCTGTTTGAGGGCGTCAGAAAGGCGGAAGGTCCAGGCATCAAAGACCTCGCACTGTTCGATGGTGAAGAAGTCGCCGCCATCGAAGATTTCGTTGTACAGTTTGTAAAAGAGTAGCCGTTGGAGCGCTGGTGGGATGTCGGAGGCAGCGAGGAGAATGGCGCGCACCTTTGCGAAATCACGGGCGTAAAGAATCAAGGTCACGGGCGTAAAAGAGACGAGAAACGCGATCGAAGCAGCGGCCCGCGAGGGTCCCCCCACGGGCCGCGTGTAATACAAATCCGAAACTCAGTTTTTAAATTCGCACTTGATAAGTGTGAACCAAACAGTGCGGGACGCTCCCGCACTTATAAGCTGCCCCAAACGGGTACTAAATGATTTCAAAATTTTTTTAAAATTTATTATAAAGATTGTTATCAACCTTTGATGTGATTTTTTTGAAATATTTATGATTTTTTGAATTTTTATTGATTTTTTGTAATTTTTAAAATTTTTAATGTATTTTTGAAATTTAATTCATATTAATCCAAATGACCTCCAAACATTTGAAATTTTACAGTGATCATTAAAATAGGATTCCAAACATACTCTACCAATTTCAAATTAGTTCTAGTTTAAATTAATTTATTATAAAGTATTAGATTTATTTAATCTTATAATTATTTTAATTTTACTTTAAATTAATTTTATTTTAAAATTATTAATATTTAGGCTTTTTGTGATGTTCTTACTAGGATTATTAGATTAAAATTTACCTTATTTCCTCCAAATGGTTGTTCAATTATGCATAAATGAGTTTCACAATTGAGTTGAATGGTTACATATTTGCGAAGTAGTTTACTTATTTGATTGGAGGTGATGAGATTATAAATTAATATACTAAACAATAGTTTAATGTCCTATTACCACAATAGAACTTGTGGAGATAAAATATGATTGTAATTCGTGGATAGATGACACAGGGCATACGACCGTGTTCAATAGTAGTCGGGTGATGATGGTTAGACGAAAAAAATTACAAAAGGAAAGATAATGATAGTCGGACGACGATGTTTTCATTCACATATAACTAGTTTTTATTTACATATTATTGACATATTAGATATTAGAATCATATAAAATCTTCAAACTGGCTCCCTGTCTGGCTTTGAATGGTCTCCTTAAAATTTATTGTAATTTACTATAATGAAAATTTCAACCTGTACAAAGATATATCTCAAATGATTCAAATAGTTTTAAGGCCAATAATACTCATTGACATCATCAATGTTTGACACATAATGTCAATATCAAATTGAAATTGAACTTTATCTTTAGCAGTACCATAAATACATATGGACATATACATAAAACCTACCTAAGTATTGAAGTAAGACAAAAAATTAGTTAAAATATATAGATTAAATAATCATCTTTTCAATGAACTATTTTATGTTGAAGATTTTGTTTAATTTAGCCCTTCAACATATTATTTACAAATCTTAAGAATTTTTATAAAAATTAAAAGAAAAAATTATAAATAAAAAATTGGGGTTTTTATATACTAATCGCCTAAAATATGTAATAATATTTTAACCACTTTTTATTCTAATCAACCTGCTAAACTCGTTCATAAAGTTTTCAGTGAAGATTTGGGTCGTTAAAATATTATACAACAATAACAACAACAAAGCCTTAATCCCACTAAGTGGGATCGGCTACATGAATCATTTTTCTCCATTGCATCCTATTTAGTGTCATGTTGTCATTTACTTCTAATTAATTAAGATCACTTTTTATACAATAAGCCCAAGTCTTCCTAGGACTACCTTTCTTAACATAAGTCGAATCTAAAACATCTCTCCTAATTGGATCATTAGATGGTCGACGTTTAATGTGACCAAACCACCTAAGACTACTCTCTCTCTAATTTTGTCTGTCACTGGAGCTACACCAAACCTTCTAAGTATTTTTTTTTTGGTAAAATTTGAAGTTTTTTGTAAATAATAAATTGAATATTTATATGCATATCATTTAATTCTTAATGCATGAAAAAATATATTTTACATTTTAAAAGTTAAGATAGTAATATTTTTGCCGTGATATGAAAGACTCGAGCGGCATAAATGTTAAAAAAAAAAAAAATAAATATTAGATAGGTAAATGTATAGATATTAATTGATATGTAATAATAAAAAAAAAATTGTAAGGTGAGACGCGGCCATCAAAATAGGGGACCAAGAAGGGGTGGCAACCAACCATTAACTTGCTCCTCTTTTTACTCCTTCCAAAATCCCAATCATCAATTAAGAAACCCAATCTCTCTCCCTTTTTTCCCTATTTCTTTTTCTATCTATCGAATTAATGTATTTGATACATTTTGGCATAGAATTTGAATTGAAAGATGGTAGCTTCCTGATATACGAAAGTAGCAGATCTCACAAACGAAAAAATATTGTATCCGGATAATGGACGCGATGCACGAGAAGAAACAGATGAAGCTGAGAAAAAAAAATGACCATCTCATGCATCACATCTATTGTCCGGACGTAACTTGCATCCCTCCGAACACTTTATTTTCTCCCCACCAGCGGCTATTTCAGATGGTAGGCGACTCGAGCGGTTACGTCGGCCACTTCATCTAACTTATGACTAAACCGAGGTTAGCACCAAACTTCCAACTGTTTTTAATATATTAACATTCATAGCAGGCACATCTAACATCTATTAATTATCATAGTTACTGTTTGGTTTCAAGGAGACAAGGAGCCAAATTAAAAGGGAAAACAAAAGAATTATGATTTTTTTTTTTAAATATTACATATTACTTTGCACAAAGATTCTCCACAGAGATGAAACAACATACACTATAATGATTGAGATTATTAAGATTTAGGGTCTGTTTGGGCAGCTGCAGCTTATCCAGCTTATCCAGATAAGCAATTTATTCTAATAATTTGCTGATAATCAGCTAATCCGGACCAGCTAAGTAGCTTATTCGTCAACTCTCCAAGATTTCTGAATTTTCTCTTTTAGTCCCCTCTTTACGAATAATGAGAGTCTATCTATAATTTTTTGAAGTGATAATTTAGTTATTTAAGCAAAATCCTAAAACTAACTTTTTTTTAAATCTTTAATTTATAGATCATTTATTTATTAGTCAATTGTTCTAATGACATCAAAATTAATTGATTTCAGTCTCATTAAAATTCTCTCATTAGGTCAAGTTCTTATCAACATTTTAAAATTTTGACTTGGCTTCATTTGAGCTCCTATCACATTATTTTTAGTATCATTAGATTAATTTCACGGGGACATTAAAATTGATTAGAAACTTGTTGAAATCAATGTTAGAATGAACCTTAATTTAATTTTAAAAATTTTGAATCTAAGCAATGCTCGTGAGTAGGGTTGTCAAAAAAGCTTTTTGTTCGCGAACAGTTCGTGTTCGGTTCATCAAGAAGTTCGAGTTTAATTCGTTCGATAAGTAAACGAGACGAACACGAACAAATTTTTTTCGTTCGGTTAGTTAAACGAACCAAACACAAACAGTGATGCGTTCGTTCGTGTTCGAATCATTATTGTTAGAAATATAAAATAATTTAAAATAATTATATATAAAAAATTTATGATATTTTAAAAAAATATATTTTATAAATTATAATATGTAATAAAATAATAATAATAATATATTAATATACTATATTAATAATATAGATATTATATATTTATATAATATAAGTTATATAATTAATATAATATATTATTTATATATATTAATATTAGAGCTGTCAGACTGACTCGTCGTTCGCCAACAGCTCGTGTTCGGCTCGTGTTCGGCTCTTTCGTTAAGAAACAAATATGAACAGTGACTTCACGAACAATTTCGAACACGAGCTTATTTCAAACAAACTAAATTTCAAACGAACCGAACACGAACACAAGCTCTGTTCATTCGTATTCTGTTCGTTTACACCCGTACTCGTGAGTGGATTGCACAACATTTTGTTTCTAGTAAATCCCACTATTAATTTAATTTAGGAGAATTTTTGAATGACATCCATATTTAAATTGTAAAGTCCCAATCAAAGAAGAAATAATAAATGTCAAGTGATAAGGGAGCAAAGAAAGCGAAAATTGCATCGAGGTCAGTAATGTAAATATCTTCTATTTTAGCAGCAATCGGAGAATTTCTCTAAGGGGAGAAAAGGTGATGCTCTTGTAATGTAAACGATGCAATTTAAAGAATGGCATTTGGGGTGTATTTTGTAATTACTGTTTTGTATGAAATACACAATTTTTTTTGCTTTGTGAATATAATAATGATTTTTAAGTTCGTGATATTTTATTTATTTTCTTTATTTTTTTTTATAAATAAAGCTATAGTTATCGTGCATGTAAGGTTGTAGACGAGCTGAGCTTGAGTTTAGGCTTAGTTTGTTCGGAAGTAATTCCGTTCAAAATTGACTTTGTGTTTGAAATTACTTGGGAACAGTATGTTTGTGTTATGCTAGATTTACATATTCGTGTTCGTGTTCAGTTCATGTTTCTCTCTAAATTGACCCGTTTAAATTAATTAGAAAAACAGATGAAAGATATTGGATCTAAATTCCCTCATTTTTTATATAATAAAAAAAATGAAACTATATGATTACATCACTAAATGAATTAAGCAAATTTACGGCAGTCAAATCGAATGTAAATCGATGGCAAATTTACATCACTAAATGAATTTTTCTGCTCGATATTTTAGTTTTATCGTCGGATTTGCACTGATTTACGACTAAATTTTTCTGCTTATAAATCAGGGATCGGTAATGTTACTTAAGTCAATTTTGCGTCAAAATATTCCGGCGTAAATAGATTGTGCCGGTTTTTCCGTCTTAGTAGCATCAAATTTGTTTAGTGCGCCGAACTTTGCATTTGAAAATATAGGACAATAAAGATTATCGTTGGATTACGGTCGATTTCTACAGTGGATAATATCAATCATCAACGTAATATTATTGTAGATTTAGCAATGAAATTTTCGACACATGAAGGACGGTAATGCGACACAAAGCTAGATCACAGAAAAAAAAATTCAGAAGATTAATTATATTTTTATAACCTGCACATAACATATAATACACTTCACATAATGCATTATATTTATCTACATCACAGATTAAAGCTATAAAAATATCATTAATGAAAAAGAAGACACTTTCAGAAATCGTTACAAATAAAGAATAATAAAGTTAACAAAAAAATTCAACAATAGTATTAAAAATAATGCTTACAACTAAAAGAAAACATAAAATAGATTACTAATCATCTCCAACACGGCAAAATATTACATCCGGACTACGCACGTAGAGTTAGGTGCGAAGGCCAATCCATGCGAGACACGTGGAATCCCGCAATAACGCGAAATAACACGGGAATAACACGAAGGAATATTCCTCGTGTTCCTCCGCGGTTCTGTTTTGGGCGGAATAACGTGGGGAATATTCCCCGTGTCATTCCACGTTATTCATGTATTATTGCGGTAGTATTATAACACCAGAAATATTCCCCGTGTTATTTCGCGTTATTCTCGTGTTATTCCGCGTAATATTGATGTGTTATTGTGGTGTTGTTACAATACCACCACAATAACGTGGAATAACACGGGAATAATACGAAGAATATTCCCCTTGTTATTCCGCGTTATTCTTCGTATTATTCCGCCCAAAACAGCGCTAACCGCGGAGTAACACGAGGAATATTCCTTCGTGTTATTCTCGTGTTATTGCGCGTTATTGCGGGATTCCATGTGTCTCGCATGGATTGGCCTCCACACCTAACTCTACGTGCGTAGTCCGGATGTAATATTTTGCCCTCCAACACCCCCTCCCCCTCCCCCTCCCCCTCACCCCACCTAAATAAGGCCCGCCTCAATGATTAATTTCCTTTGTCGATTTTGGAGCTTATGACATGAATGTTCAGTCCGATTATAATAAGATCTGGATGGCTCCATATGAAGACAACGTATGACATTTCAAACACCTATTGACATTTTTTGCTATAACGTCATGCCATACAGTTTGAAGAATGCTTGGACGACCTACCGACCTGCCATGACGCACAGTATCGATGACCTACTACATCGTTAAGTCAAATGTTACCTTGATGATGTAGTGGTCAGGTGTCATTATGAAGACGATCATCTGGCATATCTAAGGACTATTTTTTAATGCATTAAGAAAAATGACTTGAAGATGAATCCGTTGGAATGCACCTTTGACGTATCTTCCGAGAAGTTCGTGAGTTTCATTGTTCGTCATATGGGCATTGAAATTGATCCTAGTAAAATCTAATCCATCATTGAGATGGAGCCTCTTAAGAGTTTGATGCAATTATGTTCTCTTTAACGGAAGCTTGCCTTTATTAGGAAGTTTATTTCTAACATTTATGGTCGATGTCATCATTCTTCCGCATTGACCAAGAAACATTTTCGTTTCCACTAGGACGAAGCATGTCCAAATGCTTTCAATGATATTAAGCACTATTTACTGAATCCTCCGGTATTAGTAGCTATAATCAAAAGAAAACCTCTCATTCTTAATATCACCGTAGTCGGTAGAAGCTTTGCTACCTCAGTGAATGAGGAGGGAAAGAGAATGCATTGTACTATCTTAGTCTGTGTTTCATCCTGACTAAAATGAAGTATCTGTCAATTGAAAACATTACTTGACATTGATATTTTCAGTTCATAAGTTGAGTATTATATGCTCTCACACAATGTTGATCTAATCTCAAGGGTAAACCCTTTGCAGTATCTTATGAATTGTCCTACTTTAGTGAGAGGTTTGGTCAGGTGGGTTATAATTTTGTGTAAGTTTGATATCTCATACATCCCTCAACTAGCTGTCAAGCGACAGGTGTTAGCTAAATTTCTATCCACTCACCCGATCCCAACAGATTCGTCTGTTAATGACGATTTTTCTGAGAGTATCTGATGGTCGTTGACTTCCTAGAATGAAAATGTATTTTGATTGGGCGTCTTCTTTGAAGGAGGGGCCATCAGGATCTTTCCAAAGGTATAATATGAGATTGGCTTGATCTTTGTATTGCCTAAGCGCAACATTCTTCGCTACACATTTAGTTTAGTTGAACCACGTGCTAATAATGCTGGAGAATACAAATGCTTGATTTTAGGGCTTGAGTTAGCTCTTTATATGATCATCCAAGAGAATCAAAATTTATGGTATATCTCAACTCATAATTAACCAAGTTTTAGGAACCTATAAATTTTTCATGCCTGAACTCATTCCTACCATGAGAAGGTAATGACGTTATTGAAGCTCATCATCAATGCCATTTTTTATTTGTGTTCTTTTGAGCAGATGTGGTTGCAATGTGTTGGAAATTATAAAGCCTCAAGATCATGGTTGAAATCCACGAGGGCCTTTGTGGATCCCATCAGTCGGGCCTCAAAATAAAAAAAAAAATCAAGATTAAATGCCTTGGTTATTATTGGTCTGACCCTTGATTGCATTGAATACACCAAGCAGTGACATTAGCATCAGGTCTTCAGTTCTACACTTCACCACCACTGAATGCACTACATCTGACAGTTGCATCATGGCCAAGGGTGTAAATAAGCCGAAAACGAGCGAGCGTGACTGTTCGTGTTCGGCTCATTTATATTTCGAACACAAAAAATTTGCTTGTGTTCGACTTATTTGCTTGGCGAGTTAAACACAAGCTGTTCGCGAACAAAAAATCATTTTGATAACCCTAGTAATGCATGCAACTATTATGGGTGTAAATGATCCGAGCTTGAGAGAGTTTAACTAGGTTTGTTAAGAAAATATAATTATTCAGCTAGTTTTTATATCAAGCTCAAAAAATTTGTTTGTGTTTGGCTCGCTTGCTTATCTAGCCGAACATGAGCTATTCACGAATAATGAGTTATTTTGATGACCCTAATCACACAGTCGTAAAATAGTAAGAATATGGCGAGATTTAAATCTCGTTATTTATATTAAAATATTAATTTAAATAGAATTTAATATATTTTTATTCTATTTTTAATTAGCAATTATAATTGATTATAAATTTTTGTAATGTTGTAGTCAATTAAATTATTTAAAAATAATAATCTTCGTAGAGGTGGAAACATTAAGAGATAAATACTGAGAGATAGAGAGGGAGAAAAAAATAAAAGAACACACATAGACTTGACTTGTAGGGGTGAAATGAGTATTTCCTGGCTCTGTGACCCATTTTAAATATTGTAATCGGGGGTTACAAGAGAGAATGAAAGAGATCTCTCTATAAAGAGGGTTTAGAAAAAATAGTCCAAAGAGACCAAGACTCAGAGAGGCCAATAAACCCCAAAATACATACTATGAACCTCAATATTTATAAAAGATAGAGGACAAAAGGTGAAAAATTCTATTTCTATACCCGTTTTAATAAGTGGTTTACTAGATATTATTATCTATTATCGTGTCTTTTTATATTTATAACTGATTTTAGTGTCATTTAGTGTATATGGACCTTCAGGTGGATAGATCCTTGAATCGGTTGACCAAGCTGGTGTCGGACGACCATTTTGCTTAGTTGACGTTCGCTCTGGGAAGCCGTCGACTTTAAGAGTGACCCCCTATCGACTCTAGTTTGGTTGGTCGTCTTTCTTGTTCATTGGTGATCTTTGGGGAAGCTGTTGAGAAAGCTCACGTTGATACTTGTGAGATTGTTGGAGGTTCTAGACCTTTGTTTGTTCGTGTGGGGTGAATGCTTGTTCTTGGCTGACCTACGTGTCCCTTTCATAATTGAAATGGCCTTCAGTCGATCAGCAGGCCTTCGGTCATTTGCCAGCCCTTCAATTGACTAATTGGTAGTTGCCGGTGGTTCTTCAGCCATTCAGCTTTACGAGCCCTTGTAGCCTTCGCTAGAGGGACATTCCATAATTTGTCTCTTTTAATCTAGGCCTTCAGATTGTCTCAAGATTCACAAAATAAGTTTATGGTATATATGTAGGGGTGTAAATGAACCGAACAGGAACGAATAGAGCTTGTGTTCGTGTTCGGTTCGTTTGAAATTTAGTTTGTTTGAAATAAGTTCGTGAAGTCACTGTTCGTGTTCGTTTTTTAACGAACGAGTCGAACATCTAGTTTGACAGCCCTAATATTAATATATATATATATATATATATATATATAAATAATATATTATATTAATTATATAACTTATATTATATAAATATATAATATTTATATTAGTATATTACTAATATAGTATATTAATATATTATTATTATTATTAAGTTATTATATGTTATAATTTATAAAATTTAATTTTTTAAAATATCATAAAATTTTTCTATATAATAATTTTAAATTATTTTATATTTCGAACAATAACGATTCAAGCACGAAAAAACGTATCATTGTTTGTGTTTGGTTCGTTTAACTAACCAAACGAAAAAAAATTTAATCATGTTCTTTTTGTTTACTTATCGAACGAATCGGGCAAGAACTCTTTGACGAATCGAATACGAACTGTTTAACGAGCTTTTTTTAAGGCCCTATATCTAAATCCACATCCTTTTCTAAACAAACAAATTTAATGCAGTATGAGTTATATTATTGGCAAAACTCATCGACTAACTTTCCAAGTGGAAACTACTGCTAGTATTTTAGCAAATAAACAATTACTGTTATAAGGATATAAATTAAGAGATGAAGACAGATGTTGATGTTAATAGTTTTATTTTATTTTTGTAAGGAATCCATATCTCCCCATTCTGGATAGCTCCATTTACTTTTAAACTCTTCATCATTAATTTTATGTAATTTTAATTTGTTGAATTCTAATTTGTTGGTGAATCACATGTAATGATTAGAGCATAAATAAGAAGAGCGAGAAAGAAACTGAGAGAGAAGTGAATATCACTGTGTCGTGTAAATTATGTCTTATTAATTAAATGATCTTCTTATTTATAAAGGATACAGTACAATGTGATGATGTTATATTTTTGTGGGTTATACAAGATATTCTTGTTATTTTACATGAAAGAGTTTATAGTTCAACTGATCTTTGGGTCGGTCGGCTAAGCTCAATTGACTTTTGGTTGACAATATCAACTCGGTTGGCTGAACTCCGCTCGGCTAGATAGGTCAGCTCGGTCGGTTGAGTTTAGCCGGTATGAGTCAGTTAGTAGATATGACCTGGTTGTCCATCTTTGACCTCTAATGAGAGGCCTCTATATTTCTCCGGGATAGTTGGAGAGGATAGTGAATTGCATCTTCCTTGGATTAGCTCTCCTAATACAATTTGCTCACATGTATTTTTGTCTTGTTTATGTCTAGATAACTTGTTTTTTTATTCTCAATAGGGGTGTAAACGAACCAAACATGAACGAACAGAGCTAGTGTTCAAGTTATAAATGTTCGAACACATTACTGTTTGCGTTTGGTTCGTTTAACAAACCGAACGAAAAAAAATTATTCGTGTTCGTCTCGTTTGTTTATCGAACGAATCCAACACGAACTTCCTGACGAACCGAACACGAACTGTTCGCGAACAACGAGCTTTTTTGACAACCCTAGCTTTGATAACTTACTTCCTCAAAATGAAGCAAATTGATCAGGTATTCCGTACACATCAGATAATCTATACTTCCTCAAAATGAAGCAAACCAAATAAGATGTTTAGGGTTTTGTTTAGTATTTTATTTTAATATATAGTATAGTATATTAATTATAATATTTAATATTTATATTAATATAATTAATACTATAATATTATTATTGTTATTAAGAATTTATCATATATTATAATTTATAGAAATTTAATTATTTAAAATATGATAAATTTTTATAATATATAATTATTTTTAAAATATCATATATTATATATATATAATTATTTTAAATTATTTTATATTTCGAACAACAACGAATCGAACACGAACGAACATATCATTGTTCGTGTTTGGTTCATTTAACAAACCGAACGAAAAAAAATGTTCGTGTTCGTCTCGTTTGCTTATCAAATAAATCAAATATGAACTTCTTGGCGAACCGAACACGAACTGTTCCCGAACAACGAGCTTTTTTGACAGTCCTAATTCTCAAGATGTCTTTGGTGTGTCCGGTGGTTCATTTAGCTTTTAGTCTTATTGACTTTTGCTCAAACAACTTTACTCAGTCGAACAAAGGGGTCTCGTGGTCTTCTGTCGGTTGGTTCTCCTAGTCATACACTATTTCTCTAGATCGTCAGATCTTCTAAGGATCAGCGTTGACAGATTTTTTACGTATATTCATATTTTAATTTTAATATTTATTGGTAAAACATTTTAAAGTCTTAATAACATTAAAATAAAGATAAAAAAATATTATAAGAAAAATTTTTTTAATAAAGATGTACATTTGACATAATTTTAAATTTTTTGTTCTAAAAATGTGAAACAGAAACATCATTTGTTAAAATGTTAAAATTATGCGGTATGATGCATAATATATATAATGCGGAAGGTGGCTAAGCTCATAGTACGACCCGCCCGAGGCCCGACATGGTTTATAGCGCCTCATGAATTTGATTTTTTTAAAAATAATAATTAATTATTTGATTCAAAAAAAAGCAACCGCACCATCTCACCCGAAAGGCAGTTTAATAATCCGCTATCTAACTATAACAGCAAACATCCTTTTCACTTTTCTGCTTCCGTCGGATTAGCTGTCCAAGAGCTAACGGACAAGTCAAAAGCTCTCTGTTCGCTTTCAATGGAACATGCCTCTGCTCTCTCTCTCTCTCTCTCTCTCTCTCTCTCTCTCTCTCTATAGTATGGGTACCGATGCTTTTCTGCTTGGATCCACTCTCTCTCTTTCTAGGCTGGGGCTGTGTTTCGGTTTTGAATGTTTCTGCCGAAGAGGGAAGCTTATTAGGCGCCTAGGAGTTGTCATTTTATCTCTCTAGAAATCAGTATATTTATTATTTAGACCCTTGTCTTTCTTCCATTATCCCCTTCAGTCTCGTCCCCTTCCTTCACCTGCTGTTTACTGCTGCTGCGGCTTTTATTTCTTCTTCTTTTGCTTGGATTCCAAGGGAATCCACTCCCTCTCTCTCTCTCTCTCTCTCTCTCTCTCTCTCTCTCTCTCTCTCTCTCTCTCTCTCTCTTCTTATAGGTTAGCAGGCTTGGATTACCTTGGAGAGCTTTGCCAGACAGGAGAGGGATGAGTGTTACAAAGTTCATAAAATGTGTGACTGTGGGAGACGGAGCAGTGGGGAAGACCTGTATGTTGATCTGTTACACCAGCAACAAGTTTCCCACTGTATGTAATGTGAAAAAAGTTCCATCTTTTCCTTCATCCCATCCATCAAAATCATTTTTTTTAAATTTAGATTAGGTAAATCGATCTGTTTGGTTTACCTTTTTAGCATTCTTTTGTTGGTGGTGTAATGTCTGTGTTCCCCTCACCCTCTCATTTATTTCTTCTCTGTTACTGCTTCAGATTCCTTCCTATTTTTGCCCAATATTTCCATTAACCAAAGATGATTCTTTTAGATCTTTTTCTCCTTTTGTGGCATACATTTCTCAGATCCCTGTTTATTACCTGCAATGATTCTGAAAAGCTGTGAACTTTGATTTCATGAAGTTTATTAATCTTTTCTCTGTTTAGGATTATATTCCTACTGTTTTTGACAACTTCAGCGCAAATGTTTGTGTTGATGGAAGCATTGTCAACTTAGGGCTTTGGGACACTGCAGGTATTTTGATTGATTCTTAAATCTTGTATTAAATGTTTCTCCAGTTCTTCTTTTGATTTTTTTTTTTTCTCATTTTTACTGTTTGGTTTTTAGGCCAGGAAGATTATAGCAGGCTGAGGCCACTTAGTTACAGGGGAGCAGATATTTTTATTCTGGCTTTTTCTTTGATCAGTAGGGCAAGCTATGAGAATGTTCTCAAGAAGGTTATATTTACTTTTACGTATAAGCCAGCTTACATATGCATGAAAGGTGTATTTCACTTACTTAAAGTTAACATAATGGTACTTTTGTTGTGCTATGAAAGATTTGGGTCATATAAATGTAAATGGTAAAATTAAGATTTTATGTGAAGATATTGGAGTTGGGGAAAAACTTGCCAATGTAGCTTAAGGAGGTTATTCAGAAGTTATTGGGAGGTTATATCAGTGTTATTGGGAGGTTACCCCCAATAACAGACAGTGGCTGTAACCCCCCAATAACCTTCCACGGTTCTGTTTTCATATATTGTCCAATAACAAGGACATAACCTTCCAATAACCTCCGAATAACCTCTTCACGCACTTAATTCTGCATGCGTATTACGTATGCAAGTTTTTACCTAATTGGGTAGTATGTATGTAAATACACCTTTGGTTTATACTTTTAGCTTAGTAATCTTAAAGCTCCTAAACTGCTTTAAGTACCTTAAAATAAATGTGGTGATTTGATAACATCCTATGAAGTAGTTCTTAGACTTTAAATAACTTTTCTTTGAACCAAATACAAATTTGGAGCTTATTTATTATCATTATGATTGTTTTTTAATATCATTTGTAACTGTTTTCTTTGTTTATTGGAAGTGAAGAGCTTGACTAACTATTCTTTAATTTTGAAAGAAAATTTGAGTTTCAATTTATGCAGTTTGTAAGTTAATTAGAGGTTCTGTATATGTTCTGAATTTGTTCTTGTTCTTTTATTCTCTTGAGTGTGACTTGCTATGTAAAAAATATGTCTTACTACTTCTACTGATCCTTAAAGAAATCTATCTGTGATATTTGCCAATCAGTGGATGCCCGAACTTCGTCGTTTCGCCCCAAATGTTCCTATTGTGCTTGTTGGAACTAAATTAGGTACATAAACATTGAACTTTAGTTCCTTTTTTCTGAGATCAGAGGCTTTTTTTTAGGGAAATTTATATACGTAGCACACGAATTCTTATGTATTTACACATCTCACACTTTAAACTTTCATATTTACCTATATAACACTTTGGAGCTTTAAACCTATGCATGAAAAGGCACATTTCATTTTTAAAGCGTGTGACGTGATATTAAAGATTTGTGTGTTACGTGTGTAAATAGGAACTTCAGTTGCGAGGTATTTAAATACATAAGAATTGTGTGCTATGTATGTAGATGCCCCTTTTTATGAATTTATGAACAATCTTTTTAACATAAGATTACATCTTCTTATATGATGATGTTATAAATAATATAAAAATTCAGATCTCCGCGAGGACAAAGGGTATCTTGCCGATCATCCTGGCGCCGTTGCGATCACTTCGGCCCAAGTAATTTATTTATTTATTTATTTTTTATTTTTGATAATTCATCATTCTCATTCTTTATTTATATGTTAGGGAGAGGAGCTGAGGAAACAAATTGGGGCTGCTGCATACATAGAATGCAGTTCAAAGACACAGCAGGTATAGACTGCAAATATGAAATGATATGAAAGTTCTAAATAACCATCTTGAAATATTTCTTATTAGAAAAAAATTAATTTATTACCTGTACTGAATAGCTAATTTATAACTGTTCAATGAGAAGTTTTATACTGCCAATATCATATTTTTATGCAGTAATATTAGCATCAAGTTTTATCTTTTTTCTTATTTATTCTAGTTCCTGTATTTGAGTTCAAAGTAGTATAATTTGCTACTTGGTGTGCAGAGTAAATTTCCCTTTTTGGGGGGATTTACAAGTATACCACACAATTGTTATATATTTACATATCTGACACCTAAACTTTCATATTGACATGCATACCACTTCATTCTTTGATATCATATAAAAAAATGCTACTTATCATTGACCTTTTAAATGTAAAATATATGTTTTCATGCATAAATTTTTAATATTGTATTGTTATAAATGTAAATATCAAATGTTGTGTTAGATATGTAAGTGCAAAGCATTTTTGTGATATGTATGTAAATTCTCCCTTTATTTATTATTTGAGTTGTTTAATTTCTGTTCTGATTTGTTGTTGTCTTGATCATGGTTTGGTTAGAATGTCAAATCTGTTTTTGATACTGCTATCAAAGTTGTTCTCCAACCTCCAAGGAAAAGGGAGATTTCAAAGAAGAAGAAGAGGAGGAATTCTGGTTGCTTGATGATGTAAGTGAATGAGTTCAATTTTTCTTTTTTTTCCTTTGTAATTTATTTTTATTTTTATTTTTTTATGATTTGTTTTGAAGGTCTTATGTGTTTTTGGGTCATTATTTTGATTGGAACTTCAGCAAAAATTAGGACGAAATAAAATATTTTTATATCACTGATACAAAACAACACCACCCAAATATATAAAAGATGAATACTTATAATTTGAGAGGTAGGCGATCTCTTCTAAACGCTAATCCTAACACCTACAATTCGAGAGGTAAGTGATCTCTCGCAAACTCTAACCCTAAGATTTAAGACGACTATCACATATATATCTAATCCTGAACATATTAGCCCTATATATATCTCATAGTAATAACTAAAAGTTAACTAACTTATCATTTTATGCACTTAAAGTAAGTCTTCAAATTATTTGGTGGGCCCAGCTACAGTCTAACAGATTTCTACTTAATTTATAAAATTTCTTTAATTTATGCTTAATTTTTCTGAGAAGTGATTATCACAAATATTATACGGACTCTTAATCAAGCACATTAATGCTTTAACTCAATAAGAGTGGATTAATTGGTGATAAGCATGCCTCATTAATTTATTTATTTATTAGTGTATATACTAGAGCTACTGACACGAATCTAAAAAAGAACGAACGTCCAAAAACAAAAAGCTACTTAAGTGTAAACTGCCGACCGATATGTCACCGTCAAGCAGGTGAAACTGCGTCTCTATACTAGGACAGATCAAAGTCTCGCCCGATAGTGACGAGATCCGCAGAAGGCGAGGCGTAAGCATAGTAACAAGTCTCATCGGATACTTCACATAAAGAGTGACAAGATCTACCTATTTAAGCACATTAATGCTTTAACTCAATAAGAGTGGATTGATTTTTGATATGCATATCTCATAAATTTATTTATTTATTAGTGTATACACTAAAGCTACCGACACGAATCTCAAAGAGAATGAACGACAAAAAAAAAAAAACTTCCCTTAAGGGTAAACAGTCGACCGAAAGTCACCGCCAAGCGAGTGAAACCTTGTCTCTAAATCAGGACAGATCAAAGCTGTGGAGATGGTCATTCGCCCGATAGCGACAAGATTCGCCAAGGGTGAGACAATTCATCATAGCAGCAAGTCTTATCAGGATACCTCACACAGATACCGATAAGACCCGCCTAAGACCTTGCAAATAGGTGTATTCAATTGAGATGACAAATCAACCAAGTAGATGGGACATAGGCCCCGTAAGACTTGAGTTAAAGAGGTTCGTGATCCACGGTTCACCCGACAAAAACAAATTGACTCCTCATTCGACAAATCGACCAAACAAAGCGCAATCAGAAACCCTCTGATTGCGCTTGATGACTGACATGCTTTGCCACGGCGGACTACATCGTCGTTTGACCTAACGCCTCGGTCAACTAGACACAAGGTACAATCGTCACCCAGTCGATCGCCTTAGTAAACAACATTCCAGCGAATCGATCGACCAATTACTGTCATATCAAAATTTAAATTGTAATACAGATATGAAATGAAATCTATACAATTAATAGATCATTAATTATATTAATAACAGTTTACACAACTGCTTTATCTTTTCTGTAATTGTCTTATAAATATGAGACAAAAGGTCGAACAAAGGGAGACAAACCATTTGGACTCCCTCGATACTCTTTACATGAACTTTTGATTCACTTTATTCTCTCATTCACTCGACTCTAACTATCGAGGTGTATTCACAAAAGACAATCCGGGAGACATGCACTGGATGAGAAGCAGAGCTAACTATGAATGAGAAGCTTCCTAAAGAGCGATAACACACATGGAACCCTACAGTGACGCTATACAACCAGACGTCTATGCGTAGATCTAGTGCTTACAAGCCCAAATGACCCTTTTGATGGAGCAATTCGAGTCCTCCGGGCAGCAATCACTGAGAGGAACGACCAAGCGTCTCGCCTAGAAGCGAAACTCCAGAGGGTTCGTACCCAAAGACTCACCAGGGAAACCGCCTATCGCCTATCCCGCACAACTAGGTCAGCAACCCGCATACAGAGGGACAAGGCGAGTTTCAACACACTGACACAATTGCATATGCGCAGTCAAATAAGCGATGGGAAGAACAGATTCGAGTGCTTGCCCGGTCGCTCACAGGAGGGGACTTTACTGGCCAAAGCAAAGAGGCGATACCCCCATCTAAGCTAAGGATTCCTCTCTTGGATATATACAAATGATTCAATATGAGATTGTACTTTGCTAAAGCACATTTAGGGCATTGACTAGCAAGTTCCTCGGCTTCCTATTGACTCCGAAGGGATTGAAAGCTAAGCCTAGAGAAAGTATAAGCGATCCTAGACATGCCGCCCCCATGGAGGACCAAGGAAATTTTGAACTGACCAGTCGTATTACTGGGCTTAGTTATTTTGAATGGACAAGCGTGCAACGTTTTTTAAGGCATTAAAGAAAAATCAGTGTTTTGAATGGACAGTTGAATGCGAAGAGACATTCAGAAATTTGAAGGATTCCTTAGCATCCCCACCAATGCTCCAGACCTCGAAACCAGTAGAAGAGCTGTCATCCATCGTCCCTCTAAGTCGGGTGATATCTTAGTTAAAAGTAAGTCAGTCGAACAACACATCGAAGATCTAAAAGAGACATTCGGAACACACAAAAGATGAATCCTGGGGGATTTAAAGCCAATCCTGAGAAAGTATAGGTAATCCTAGACATGCCGCCACACGTAGCACCATGGAAATTCATAAACTGACCCGCCGTGTTGCCCGGCTTAGTCGTTTTATTGAAGTCAAGCGATAGTGTGTGACGTTCTTTAAAACACCAAGGAAAATGTTTCAAATGGACAAATGAATGCGAAGAGGCGTACAAAATTTTGAAGGATTCCTTAGCATCCCCACCAATGCTCCAAAGCTCAAAACCAGTAGAAGAGTTATCACTGTACCTTGGAGTTGGGCGAGAGGTTGTAAGCCTAATTCTTGTCCGAAAAGAGGCTGGAAAACAATACCCGGTCTACTACATGAGTGGAGAGTTTCATTATACCCAAAATCAGGTATTCGATTATGGAAAACTAACCTTCGCTTTGATTATTTTCGCACGCAGATTGCGATCGTATTTTCAAATGCATCTGATCCGTGTCATCACAGACCATCCTTTGAATTATGTACTTACACTACCGGAGCACTTCGGTCGACTGCTAAAGTGGGCAGATGAGCTCAGCGAATTAACATGACCTATTTTCCTCATGCGGTAGTCAAAGCCTAAGCAATCACAGACTTTTTGGTTGATTACTCCACGACAGAGGAGTTAGATGAGAGGAATCGTCATTGAAGACAAGACGTGGATCCTAATAGTAGATGGAGGTTCCAAACAGGCAACAACAGGACTGGGTTCGACACTTTGCAACCCAGTTGGAGAGCATTTCTACCAGGCGATCTTGGTGGAGTTCAACGTCACAAATATTCAGGCAGAGTATGAAGCACTATTTGTTGATTTCCGTTTGGCCTATGAGATTGGCGCTGGGGACATCCTAGTAACTCCTTGCTAGTCGTGAATCAGGTTAACGAGGAATTTGAAGCCAAAGTCGAGCTAATCGCGAGATTGCTTGCGAAGGACTTCCGCATCAAGCATGTCAACAAGGAGGACAATCAAGTCGACAATATCTTCTCCAAATGCATCAGTTTGGGAGGAATACACAAAAAAACTTATGGGGCCAACTGTTGACGAACTGGAGACCATGGAGGTAGCAGTCGACGGGACCAAGAGTTGGATAAATCCATACATACACTACCTGGAGACTGAGCAAGTAGAAAAAAGTATCAATAATCCTAAGCGTTTTAAAATTAAAGCTGCCTTGTATCTATTAATTGACGGGAAGTTGTTCAGAAGGTTGGTTACTTCGGTATACCTAAGATGCTTGAGAGAGGGCGAAGTCCACCAAACGATCGCCTTCATCGATTGAGCTTTAATCGAACCGAATGAAAGCTCTAAGGAGACATTGTCAATCGATCGATAACTATAAGATCACAGCATAACAACCATAAAGAATAAGATGTGACAGAAATGGGGATATGAAAAGAATGAAAAGTGATTTTATTCATTCTAGTTAAATGATTCATGACATCTTCCGACTGCCAAACATATGAGGTACATATTTTACAACTTTTCAGATTGAAACTAACCCTCTGATAGGACGACTGGTCCATAGTATGAGTAATGATCGTACAACTAAGGAGAAATGATCTTGTCAATTGAAAGACAAGCACACCTCTCTTCCTTTTTCCTAGAATTAATGTGAAGACCTTAGAAAGGAAAAGGAGAGTCATACACTTAGTAGAGTTTGAACGTTTCGTTCCTAATAATGATGATGATTATCTCATGCAAACATACAAATTATAATGTTTTATCAAAATTACATATATATCATCTTTCTCAAGTTACAATTGTAATACTTCTGCATTTTTTAAAATTTTTTCTGTTTTAACTCTTCAGGAGCTTGATATGTGGAGGAACTTGTGATGCATGAGAGAAGACTGGCAGCAACTGATCATTGCAGGCTTTGTCTACAGTAAACACTCTTCATGTCTCAAGTTAGAAAGAAGACTTCCTTTTTTGAGGAAAATAGCTAATGAAGCATTATGTTGTCTGATTGGCTCTGAACTTTTGGATCACTTTTTCTGTTCAAAGCATCTGTTTGTTTCTTGCTGTAATTCGATGATACTTTTATAGTTTGTACGTTTACTTCTTAGCCATATTAATCTGAATATTAATATGTTATTAGCTTGTTAATTACTGTTCAATATATTGATGCTTTTGCAAACATTGTCTTAGCCTGGGAAGTTTTGCTGATGTTGATTGGGCATTTTCTGTTGGATGTTGAAGAGCTATGTTGGCATCGACCATTGAGCCTCTTGTAGAAGCTAAAAAAATTCGTTCTCTTCCATCTTGCGCACTTGATCCTCCATAGAGGGACTGGAGGAACTTTGGCTTGTGGGATAATGTTTTCAAGGGTGGAAAGAAGAAGAGGCTTGACGTCCTTGGCTCCAAGGCCGTCCTTCTGGAATGATGGGTGTTGGAGCGGGATGTTCCGTTTTTTGCGATTATTGTATTTGATGGCCATTCAACATGTTTTGCAAGTTCTTCGATGGTGGTATTGCTCTTCCTACATCTAATATCAAATTGAATGCGCGTCAAAAGATTCACAACAGTATTATGATCATTTAGCATCTCAGTGTTTCACAAATGTCTAGCACACACACAAGTAATTGAAGTGGTAGGTAAAAAACACAAGGAGGTTTACATGAAAAATCCGAAAAGGAAAAAAAATTACGGGGTCTAGCTCAATTATAAAGATCTATAAGTTGATGAGTATATATACAAACCATCGCATTGGCGTGAAAGGGTTATACAGTCCTCGAAGTATGACGTTTATTAGAATAAGGAGTCGCACAACAGTCAGAAGCACTTGTAGTTTGAAGTGGTTGTTGGGACTTTTGTGTACTATCTTCGAGGTACGCTATTGCATGACATTCGGGTTGATGCTCTGTTGCATATGGTAACTCATGACTCCACTATGTTGGTCTTGACTTCGCATGTGCATTGTTACTTAGCACTGTATGTTGTGACTCTGTGAGGAGCTTCATTGCAACGTGCAAGGGTCGACCGATGGTGGCGAGCGGTGCTCAACAGTAGTTGTTGACTGTGGGAGCTGGAGGTGTTCTTCTGGTTTTTTGTCCGAAATGGCATTGGAATTTAGTTCCTTCACTAACCAGCTCTAGGTCTTGTTCTTATCTCGATTCATGGCCTTAGGTCATCTTTCGTGAAGGGGGTGATGATCTATTTGTAGAATATGAGAGTGAAATCCATACAAATAATGAAGAAATCAAGACCATTCTATTGGACATCCCAGAGAGATTCTCACGATTGGGTGGTGTTTTGTGGACCTTTAAGTACGATGTATGAATTGAGTACTCTTGGGCTCTTTGAAGTTTGAACTCATCTTGTCGAGAAGCTCAATTTGATTGCAAGCTTGTCAAATTTAGAATCAAGTTGACATTCCAATTAGCCATTCAAAGCTTTCAAAAGTGATTTAATGACTCAAATTAGGTCACTTTTGGTGTCATTGGACTCATCTCATCGAGCTAGTCAGTTTGACTATAAGTTTGCTGGAATGGATACATTTGATTTTGAATTTAAATATTTCTTGTTGAAAAAATATTCTTAGATATGTGCTGACTACCTTGAGCAATTTGTTGATGTATCAATTTTTATATTATTTTAGTTTCATATATCATATTTTGAAAATTTGAATGTTATTACGACAAAGATTGTTCGTCTGTATAACAACTTCTGTTTATTGTTGTAGAAGAAATTGCAAATAGTAATTGATAAAATGATATAAAAAGATTATCCCTTTGTTTTACATTTGTTATAATACCTTGGATGTTTTGCTGTAGCTCAATTAAATTAAAATAAATTAGAGTAAAAGGGTTAGAGAGCTTTAAAAAAAAACTGATAGTTCAATAATAATAATAATAATAAAACCACTCTAATCTGATGAAAAATAATGATTAGGTCTCTAATTGCACAATCTTTTAGGCACAAATATTAATAAAAAAGTCCAAACAAATGGTGTGCATATATGATTTACAATCCTTGATCGACCAAGTGGTTAGAGACATAAGGCGTGGCTGTGAGTTCGAATCATAGCATATATATGATACGTAGAAGCGTTGTCAGCTGTTAATTATTGGTAGAGCAGTCTCTTTGAATGTTGTAAGTTCTCTCGTATCACAGATTTGAATTGACCTATGGCTAATTTGTTGGTTTGAGAACGGTCTTCGAATAGCTAGGCCTATGATGCTGGTTAGGGGCTTGTTTAATAGTCCGGGACCATTCTATATATATATATATATATATATATATATATATATATATATATATATATATATATATATATATATATATATATATTTGAGGCATTACTGCTGCTGATGAATGGGCAGGGGAATCCCACATGTACACTCCATGTGTTCTTAGGCCTTCACCTAATTTAGCTGAGCAAAGCATCACTGTTATTAACAGTGTAATTAATGCAAACAACTTTTATAAAACATTTAATAAATAGCTATTATTATAATACAAACAATTAGCCTAAGTTGCAAATTGAATGATTAAGCCCTAATTGCCCACCAAATAATAATATTTTTTTTTCTAAAGCTCATATTTATATTTATAAACTTATGTGTCATAAATTTATTCATAAGAATATATATTTTACTTTAAGAAAATATATAATAATATTATTTTGAATTTGATATTAAATAATTGAGTGTTATATATGTAAAGATGAAAGTTTACGGTTTAGATATAGAAATGTAAATGTAAAAGAATTGTGTGGTATGAATGTAAATGCAACAATTTTTTTCATGTTTATTTCTATAAAATTGTCCTTTTAATATTCTGCGTTTTTTTTCCTGCATAAGCACAAATTATGAAGGTCAAAAATTTATTTTAAAATGCCCCAAATTTTAGTAAAAGAATACGGTGCACATTTTTTAGTTGAGAAAATTATTTCTTTAAATGTACTAGCCACATACTATTGAAATATTATTTTGTCTTTTATTGTCTTAGCCCCTCCAATTTTGGAAAAAATTTTCCATCAGGACTCTGCACGTAGCTCTACGTGCGGAGTCCGATCCGCACCGCTCATCCGCGATCAGTGTATGGGAGCCGGTCCATTTTAATTTAAAATATATATATATATATATTTTTGTGCGCTGCCGCGATGTGCGGCAACTATCAAACTCCACACGTAGATTACGTGCGGTCCTGATGGAAATTTTTTTCTCCATTTTGGGTCTAGACAGTTTATCCGCCTCAAATAAGAGACCGCTTCTGCCCAAATTATATTTAAGGACACATTAAAAAAAAAAAATTCTTATTGAAAGAAATGTTTGAATGTTAAGACTAATATATATATATATATATATATATATATATATATATATATATATATATATATAGTATGTATGTATGTATATATATATGTATGTATGTATATATGTATATGTATGTATATATGTATGTTGGTATGTATGTATGTAGTAATAGATATGATTTATTCATCTGTACATCATTATAACTAGAGCATTAGTGAAGAGAGAAAGACAATAAATTCGAGAATAATCATTGTTATGATATTCAGAAAAATACTACGTGCGGAGTCCAGATGTATCCCTACTCCAATAGCATCATGATGCATAACAGATCAAAGTACAAACATAGTATAAGTTATGTACCCTACTTATACCCTATTTATACCTTGAGTTATACACTGGATATAAGCAGGGCATAAAACTTTGTACCCTCCTTGTACACTTAGGTTGTAAATTTTATACTTTGCTTGTACCCTGATTCGATTTAAATATGTCACACATCATAATATTATTGGACTCCTAATACATTCGGACTCCACACAAAATATTTTTTCCTAAAATTCTTAATAATACCCAAAAATTATAGATTTAGAGTCTTTTTTTTTTTTTTCTTCTGGTAGGGTTTGCATTAATTTTTATTATTAATATTTTTCAGCATTTGAATCTGATATTTTAAAATTTTTGATTTTATGTCTGATTAATGTGCTACATATTCAAATATATTTTGAGATATTCTTCTATATACTTCATAAATTAAAATCAGTTCAATAATAAAAATTACATAAAAGTACACATCAGTGTAGCTCATCTTACAGTTAGGGGTGTCAAAATGGCTAGTTGTTCGCGAACAGCTCGTCTTCTGCTCGTTAAGAAGCTCGTGTTTGACTCGTTCGCTAAGTTAAAAAGTTGAACATGAATAAAGATTTGTTTTTTCGTGTTCTGCTCATTTTGATTCGAAATAATATTCATCAAATATATATCTTCATGAGCAGTATTTTTTAAAAAAATAATTTACTATAAAGCTACAAAGATTTATAATCAATTAAAAGTATTAATTAAGAAAATAGGATAAACATTATTAAATTAGATTCAAATGATATTTTAATATAAACAATAATTATTAAATATTACCCACATCTTATGATTGCGTGATTAGGGTTATCATAACGACTCTTTGCTCTTGAACAGCTCGTGCTCGGCTCAATAAGCAAACGAACCGAACATAAACACATTTTTTGAGCTCAAAATATAAACTAGCCGAACCTCAGACGAGTCGGACACAAACATATTTTTTGAACTCGAAGTATAACAATAATTGATGTAAGCCTGCGGGATATACATATATAACAGACGACAAAAGAAGCATAAATCCGCGTCACCACCGCAACTACCTTCCCTTATGGGAGACGCAGCGGGAGTACGTCGCTCCAGTTCCATTAACGCCGGACCTCGGACAAGCAAGCTTCGGCGACAAGAAGTCCACACTGATCTCCAGCTGTATGTCACGGACATTTAGTCCCACATCGGCTAGGTGTAGGGCCGAAAAGCAGTACATAAAGATCCTGGGCTGCCCACCTCCTGAAGAGCTCTTTTGGGAGCGTGACGAGTGAGTATCGGAGCGGGATGCTGCCGCCGGTTGTGGGGACTCTCCACGGTGTAGGGCCCTCGGTGGAGCCGATCAGTGACGAGGGCGTCACGTGATTGGGTGGAGGAGAATGTCAGGGACAATTAGTCCCACATAGGCTAGGTGTAGGGCCGAAAAGCAGTACATAAAGATCCTGGGCTGCCCACCTCCTGAAGAGCTCTTTTGGGAGCGTGACAAGTGGTATCAGAGCGGGGTATTGCCTGCCGGTTGTGGGGACTCTCGCGGTGTAGGGCCCTCGGTGGAGCCGATCCGTGACGAGGGCGTCACGTGATTGGGTGGAGGAGAATGTCACGGACATTTAGTCCCACGTCGGCTAGGTGTAGGGCCGAAAAGCAGTACATAAAGATCCTGGGCTGCCCACCTCCTGAAGAGCTCTTTTGGGAGCGTGACATGTAGCTCTGATAAGCCCGTAAAGCCGCAGGTGCTCCCCGTCTTTAATGAACTTCCCATGTTCCCGCATTCCAATGTTAACAATCAATTCTTATATCTATAATTTATTAGTCCCAACTCGTCAGCAGAACTCATTTAATTTGACAATAAATGTAAGGCATTAAATGTAGGGCGGTTCTACCTAATAATTTCTAATTTTTATGTATGTATCTATTTAATATCTAATTTTTAAATTTTATGTTTATATGAAGACATTATTTAATATCACATTAAAAAAGTATCATCATTTTAATTTTGAAAAGTTAAATATATTTTTTTATGCATAAATATAATGATGCATGTAAAAATTAAAATTTGGATGTTAGATATATAAATTCATAAAAATGTATTGGTATGTATGTAAATATTTTCTATAATTTATAAATGTATTATATATGGTTATTTAGCAAAAGATATAAGGGATATGAGGGCCAACCTCTGATTAAAAATCAAATTTTGAAATTGACTTCACACTTAAAAATCAGTTTTTATTTTAAAAATTATTTTCATATTCAGTTATTATTATTTTTTTGAAGTAATAATAATGCAAAATCATAGAAGTGTGTGATTTCACTCTTGGCATTTTGTTTTTAAAATCTAGAAATGAATAAAATATTGGACAAAAAAACACGTGAATTAAGCTCATAGAAGAATCTTAAGTAATGTTGCGTGTCGGAAGATTCATGGTGATAGAGTGATAATTTAATGTCTTTATGGTGTATAAAGATGCATCACACACAGATAATAAGAAAGTAATAGGAGGGGACACAAATTTTTTTTTATTCGGAAAAAAAATTAAAAGTGGAAAAAACCATGGACCTTAGCCCAGACAAAGTAATACACTATGTAATTGTAAATAAAATATGGAATTATAAAGCTGATAATTTCATATGTACAATAATAGTTCGGTTACAATAGTCATAATTGAGCTACAACAAATGTAATCTTTAGCAATAATAACAATAGTGGGTCCAAAAAATATAGTTGGTTATTACAAATGCAATAGTTTGCCAAAAAAATTGTAGTTGGAAGTAATAAACCACATTGGTTATTTGTGGCTCACACTTATTTTAATAACTTATCAATAACTTATGTCATTAATGTTAAATTTTTATTTGTGGCTCACATTTATTTTAATAACTTATCAATAAATTAAGTCATTAATTTTATAACATAAGTTCTTTATTTTCTTAACTCATAACTTGTGTTTTAATAAATGTTAACTTATGATAACTTAAGTTATTTATTTTCTTAACTCATAACTTATTTCATAATAAATTATAACTTAAGCTATTTATTTTTATAACTCATGATAACTTAAGTCATTTATTTTCTTAACTCATAACTTATGTCATGATAAATAATAACTTAAGTTATTAATTTTTATAACTCATGAAAACTTATGTTATTTATGTCATAACTTATGATAATTTATGATATTTATATTTGTAACTCATGTAACCTATAAAATGAATAAAAGTTACTAACTTATGTCATTGATTTTGATAATAAAAATCAATTAATTTTTTAAATTATCATAATCCTATTGGTTAGTAACCCCCTTGATGAATGGTGGTTAAATAGAGCATGATTTAGAGAATGGATCATCTCTTTTCCTAACACACCCCTTACATTTCTCTCCATAAGAAAATACAGAAAGTTGAAAGGGATTAGAGAGAGAAACTCCATCTCTTAAAGATTAAATTTTATCATCATGAATACAGGTATGTGTTACTTTATTATAGATATGTAAAAAACATGGATTTAAAAGATCTTGGCTATTATGTATTTTTAGAATTTGTGTCATAAAGTTCTAACATAAATTTCTAACAGTATTCTTACTCCAATATCATCATGATGCATAACGGATCAAAATACAAACATGGTATAAGTTATGTACTCTGCTTATACCCTTTTTGTACCTTTAGATACAATCAGTGTATAAGCAATGTACAAATTTGGTTCAAGCTGGGTATAAGCAGGGCATAAAACTTGTACCCTCCTTTGTACCCTTAGGTTGTAAACTTTATTCTTTACTTGTACTTTGATTCGATTTAAATGTGTCACACACGATGATATTGGAGTCCAAATACATTCAGACTCCACACATAATATTTTGTCCTGAAATTCTTAATAAACCCCAAAAATTATAGATTTAGAGTCTTTTTTTTTCTGGTAGGGTTTGCATTAATTTTTATTTTTATTATTTTTCAGCATTTGAATCTGATATTTTAAAATTTTTCATTTTATGTCTAATTAATGTGCTTGATATTCAAATATATTTTGAGATATTCTTCTATATACTTCATAAATTAAAATCACTTCAATAATAAAAATTACATAAAAGTACACAACAGTTAGGGCTGTCAAAACGGCTCGTTGTTCGCAAACAGCTCGTCTTCCGCTCGTTAAGGAGCTCGTGTTCGGCTTGTTCGTTAAGTTAAAAGCATAACATGAACAAAGATTTGTTTGTTCATGTTCTGCTTGTTTTGGCTCGAAACACTATTCATCATATATAGATATATTTATTGAGTAGTATTTTTTTTTAAATAATTTACTATAAGGCTACAAAGATCTATAATCAATTAAAAGTATTAATTAAGAAAATAGAATAAACATTATTAAATTAGATTCAAATGATATTTTAATATAAATAATAATTATTAAATGTTACCCCAATCCTTGACATTTTATGATTTCATGATTATGATTATCATAACGACTCTTTGCTTGTAAACAGGCCGTGTTCAGCTCGTTAAACAAATGAGTCGAACACAAACATACTTTTTGAGCTCGAAATATAAACGAACCGATCCTCAACACCCTCTTGCTCGATTTATTTACACCCCTACTTACAATTGCACAAAATAATTGATCTAAACCTGCGAGATATACATATACAAACAAACGACAAAAGAACCATAAATCCGCATCATCACCGCAACTACCTTCCCTTATGGGAGACGCAGCGGGAGTACGTCGCACCAGTTCCATTAATGCCGGACCTCGGACAAGCAAGCTTCGCAAGTCCACACTGCTCTCCGGCTGTAGCTCTGATAAGCCCATAAAGCCGCAGGTGCTCCCCGTCTTTAATGAACTTCCCATGTTCCCGCATTCCAATGTTAACAATCAATTCTTATTTCTATAATTTATTAGTCCCAACTCGTCGGCAGGAGTCATTTAATTTAACAATAAATCCATGGCATTACGATGGCCTAGATTCAGTGGAATTTTCAGAATTTATGCCAAATAATTTCTATTTTTAATGTATTTATATATTTAATATCTAAATTTTAAATTTTATGTTTATATCAAGACATTATTTAATATCACATTGTAAAAGTATCATTATTTTAATTTTTAAAAGTAAAACAAATATATATTTTTTATTCATAAGTATATTGGCATGCATGCAAAAATTGAATATATAAATTCATAAAAATGTAGTGGTATGTATGTAAATCTTTCGTATAATTTATAATTTTGCTATATATGGTTATTTGGCAAAGACTCTTGACCTTTTGCTTTTAAAATCTATAAATGAATAAAATATTGAAAAAGAAACATGTGAAATAAATTCACAAAAATATCTTAAGTAATGTTGCGTGTCATAAAATTTAAGATGATAGAGTGATAATTTAATGTCTTAAATTTGTACGAAGAACTATCACACACAAGTAATAGATAGGAGGGGACACCAAAATTTTTTTATTCTGGAAAAATACTAAAAATGGAAAAAATCATGGTGCTTAGCCTAAACAAAGTAATGCAATATGTAATTGTCAGTACATATGTTCACTCTTCTGTTGAATCATAAAAGATGTAATTACATAGCTGATAATTACAGATTTACAATAATAGTTCAGTTATAATAGTCATAATTAGGCTACAACAAATATAATTTTTAGCGATAATAGCAATAGTTGGTTATTACTAATGTAGTAGTTTGTCATAAAGGTTATAGTTGGAAGCGATAAGCCAAATAGGTCATGGTTGGTCACATAAGTCATAGTTAACTACTACAATATCGTCAATTGACCGCATAAATCATATTTGGTGACTGCAATATTGTGACTTGGCCACATATGTCGTAATTAATGTTTGTAATAACATCATTTGACCACAAATGCTTTAGTTGGAGACTATAATATTGTACGTTAGTCATAAAGATCGTATTTAAAAGTTCTTGCATCATCAGTTGGTCACATAGGCCGTAGTTCCACATAGTTCGTAGTTGATAGCTGTAGTTGTGTGAACTAGTCACATCAGTCATAGTTGAAAATTGTAGTAGTAGTTAGTCACATAAGTCATTGTTAGTCACATATGCATGGTTGGTCACATAGTCCGGGGTTGATAGCTGCAGTAGCGTGCATTAACCACATTGGTCATAGTTGTAAACTGCAGTAGTAGTTAGTCACATAAGTCAGTGTTGGTCGCATTAGTCATTTTTTGTAGTTGTAGTAACGTCAATTATTCATAGGTGATGTAGTTGGAAGTTGTAGTAGCCATTAGCTACATAGATTTTAGTTGGTTATATAGACTATAGTGGGTACCTGCAATAGTATCAATTTGTCATGGAGGTCGTATATTGAAGCTACAATAGAAGTTAAATACATACGTTGTTGTTGGTCACATAGATCGTGATTAGTAGTTATAATAATGGTTAGCCACATATGTTGTAATTTGTTACAGAGGTCACAGTTGGTAGCTGCAACAACTGTAAGTCACATAGGTCATAGTTTGAAGTTGGAGTAGCAGTTAGCTACATATATCATAAATAGTCAAATTGGTCATGATTAATACATGCAGTATAAGTTAGTCACTAGGTTGTAGTTGGTCGCATAGGCCGTGGTTGGTAATTGCAGTAAAAGTTAACCACATAGGTCATAGTTGGTTACATAGGCTGTGGTTGGTGGCTGCAACCCTTCTCTCGGGTTGTTAATTTTCACAAAAGACAATACTTGTCAAGATATGACATATAAAAAACTTTAGAAGTGAGTAGAAAGTTTTTGTATTATAAATACAACTGTTACAAGAAGTTCTATCGAAATTTGTCACCAGATATTCGATACGAAATTATCCTTAAACCGTATTTGGGATACTTTAATACATCGTATTTGGGATACTTTGTAATTAAACAAAATTTGTCAATAACAACGATCAGGGAATGAACAATCAGCAACATAGGTCATAGTTAGTCACGTAGGTCGTAGTTGGAAGCTGCAGTAGCAGTTAGTTATATAGATCGTAGTTGGTTATATATGTCATGATTGGTAGATGCAGTAGTAGTTTACTACATAGGTCAAAGTTGATCACCTAAGTCGTGGTTGATAGTTATGGTAACAATTAGCCACATAAACCATAATTTGTCACATAGGACGTACTTAGTGGCTAAAATCATTTTCTCGGGCTTTTTATTTTATGCAAAAGATCTCACTTTTCAGTATACTACATATGTAAAACTTCAGGAGTCTGGAGAAAGTCATCGTATTCAGAATATGAATGTCATAAGTTTTTGTCCAAGGAGTTATAATCAGATCTTCAATATGATGTTATTCATTAAACTGTATTTCGGATACGATATTACATTGTAATTGAGATATTTCGTTACATCGTATTTGGGATACTTCATAAGCAATCAGAGTTCTCATACTGTGGTAAGTAGGGGCGGCCGGCGATGGTCGACAATATTCGGTGAGTGGTGGTCGACAACCATAGAGGCCAAAAGTCATCATTTGGTTTTCAGTCCAAAACAACACTGAAATTTACCTTATTCTCTTTTGCTCTAAAGTGAAGAGAGGGGCATATTCATAATCCCTTAGGGAGTAGTATTTTGGTCATTTAGTGAAAATTTTCCATAACCACCAGATCGAAGCGGCCCATATTATCCTCCTTATTCATATAAAATTCTTTTAATAATTTGAAGGCCTTAATAACCTCAAAATCAAGCGAGCATAGACTTGTTAGATTTCTTTCGTGAGATGCTCAATTTGATTATATGTATGTCAAATTTGGAGTTCATTTTTTATCATTCAATTAATGATCTAACATCTCCTAATATATTTTAATAACTTGATCTAAACTCGATTGGACTTGAATTAAACTAAGTTTGATATCATCAGGGTATTTTTGTCGAGATAGTCGGTTTGACTATAAATTTATTAAAATTAGAGTCATGATGACCATTAATTTAAATTAAAATATTTATTATTTAAAAATCATTTTAAGATTCATGCATAGTGATAAAATCTCTTTACAATTTATTAACTGAAATAAATAACAATGGAAAATCAGTCTAAAGTTTCTTTTGAGAAGGCTGAAAGTATATAAAAATAATTGTAAGATTAAAAGATATAATTGTTTATTAAAGATATTAAAAAACTATGTATCCTGCAAACATATTGGACAATAGTTTATGATAATATCAAATTTTATGATAAAATATCAACTAATATTTTTTATTTCTCAAATTTTCATTATTATGGTTGTGGCACCAAGAAATTTATAATTTATAAAATTGACTTAGAACATATTAAAATGAAAGATTTTATCTTTAAATTATTAAAAATATTAAAAAAATGATATTTTCTTGATATGTCACCAAAAAATTTATATGACCTCGCACATATCTCGATAAAATTTGGTTAAGATAATTTCCTAATTCAAATTAGGATCATCTAAGCACTGATTTCAACATATTTAAGCTTTAACATAATCATCTCGATAAAATAACCCTAATGTCATAAAAAGTGATTCAGGGTCTATTTGGGGCAGCTGCAGCTTATTGAATAATTTGTTGATAAGCTGATTAAAAATAATCTGCTGATAAGTTAGGTGTGATGACAAATACAATTTTTTATTTTTTGGAAAAGTAAGAACACAACCAGAAAGCTCCCACCGCAACTAGGTAGGTGAGGTGCGAAAACGATGTTTTCAGAGTTTTGAAAACGTATAAGCTGCCAAAACGCAGTTTACCCAAACAGACCAGGTGCGATTTCAAAACGCTATCGAACCAAATAAGCTGCCCCAAATGGATTATCAATATGAGTAAATTAGAAGGTTAAACAATCTCAAATCTAATATGCTTATAGTCAAAATAGAACTGTTCGATGAGAAAATTTCAACGAACTCATTGTTAAGAGTCTTAAGACACTTAAATGTTGAAAAACTTAGGATTAAGAAAATTAATATGGAATGTTATATAAAATATTTTGAGATTTTGGAACAATTTATTGAAATGTCGATCTCAAAAACTATAAATACACCTTTTATTATTCATTTGAAAGAATAATGAAAAAAGAAGAGCAAGCTGACGACAAAAACGTAACACTTGAAGAGAATAAGAACGATGATTACTAATAATCATTGATTATCGCCAACAACTGCTGTAGCCCACTTGTGACTATTATAACCCAACTACGATTGTTGTGGCCCAACTACGACTGTTGTGATCCAACTAAAACCATTGTAGTCCAAATTACACTTATGTAGATGCACTTGTCAATTTATCTCAAGTCTATTGTAATTTCAATATAATTTTGTGATTGCATCCCTAATTAAAGTGAATAACGGTTAGAGGTGTAAAAGAGTCGAGTCATGCTCAAGCCAACATTGACTTGAGCTTGAGCTTGATTAATTACTCGAGCTTGGGCTTGAGATTAATTATAAAAGTTCGAGCTAGCTTGTTTGATATAAAGAGAGAAATAAAGAGAGAAAACTAGTGTTATAATGAAATGACAAATAGATTGAGCATTTAGGAGATAATAAATAAATAAATATTTTAAACTAATTTTAATAATTTAAAGAAAAGTTTAAATTTCAATATATTTTTTAAACAAGCCGACTCATGAGCTAACGAGTAGATTCGAGGCTGGCCCGAGCTTGATTTGTTAGCTCATCGTGCTACTTCATGAGGCATTTATCTAGTCGATATCGAGCCGACTCATAAGTCAGCTTGGCTCACTTAAACTCTAACAGTTGACCTCTATATTATTAACTAATTCAACTCTTTTACACCCATACCAACAAGTTGCACTTGTCAGAAAACATCAACCTAATATTGTAGGATTTTTTGGAAGATTTGCATGCATGCCACTTAATTTCAATGTATTTACATATCAACACCTAAACTTCAATTTGACATATATATGCTATCTTCTATATGTCAGAAAATATATATTTAACTTCTTGAAAGTTAAATAGTGATATTTTTTATGTGATATTACGAAATGTTTGAGTGACATAACTGTAGAATTTAAAAACTAGGTGTTGCATATGTAAATACATAGGCATTGGGTGGACGTATGTAAATGCACTTTTTTATAGTTTTCTTGTCCGCCCTAATCACAACTCATCCCATATAAGTGCATAAAATATCAAATGAATTAAATCCAAGTGATAATATACATTTATATGAAAAATATATCAATGATCTCGAGACAGTTGAACAACTTTGATGGAAGATACGAATGATCGAACGAGGCTTTTGACGATTGTTTGGGTTGGATACTGGTGAAAAAGACATCTAGTTCTAGCGATCAGAAGAACATATAAGAGAATTTCTCGCAATGTGGAGATTAGCTACAATCATCAAGAAATATTTCTTTTTGGACTGACTGTCGGCTAGCCCAAGGTACAACGAATGACTGACGAGCTTCATGTCGACCGAATCAGTCCTTCAGTCTTATTACATGTGAATGTTCTGTACTTTTGAGGTTAGATATGTGGCCTCCACCACATTGACGTTAAGGAACTCTGACAAGATCAAAAGCTAAAGCTAACGAAGTTCTAAAGGAATAACAAAGTGGACTCTATATATCATCTTTTAGATCTCAAAATAAAGTCCAAGATAATTCAACAAAGATAGAAAGCTAGATCACTAGAACCCAATTTATGTTTTCTTGTTAAATCATATAAATTTTTATTTTAAATAAAAAGAAAAGAAACCTCTGTTTTGAACAATCAAAGTTTGAATCCAAGCAACTACTCATTGAATGAAAAGTGGGAATCTTGCATTGAAAGTGTAGTATAGCATTAAGCAATAATGCATTTTTGGATGTGTTTGGGGTGACAGTGTGGTACCGCACTACAATTTTTTTGTTTGACAAAAATTTATTTTGCCGGTTTTATCAAAAAGCTGTAGTTAAAAGGTATGTTTTTCCATAGGACCTGTCTAAGAGTCTTTTTGAGACAGTTTTTTGACTGATTAGCTCTTCAGACCGTCACCACAGTCCTGCTTGGAGAATTGTTTTCTTGGAAAAAAATATTACACCCTGAGTCCGAACACAAGCAGCGTCCGGATAACTGTTGCAATCCACCGAAGGTTGTTTTTTTTTTTTCTCCTCCACTCCTTTTGGTAGATCATAGCATTGTCCAGACACGACTTACGTCTAGACTCTGGACGTGGTATCTTTCGTTTTCTTGCCGCTTTTAAGAAATTTTGTGGTAAAAAGTTGTTTTTTCAACATGATTTCTTAGTGTGGTGACTGCTAGAAAGTCGGGCCAGACTTTTCAAAAAGAAAAAAAAATTTTCAATAACTACCGCAGCTTTTTGAAGTGCTATTTATCTATATCAACTTCACAACTGCATCTTCAAACAACTATATCTAACATAAACAAACTCTTAGTGCCTCCACTTAATTTGGCATACTATCATTTCCCATCTATTCTTAAATTTTTTTTTTTTTTTTTCATTTTGGCAATCATTATAATTAGCGATAAATAAAAAATAGTTTCATAATGAAAGGATTTTTTTTAGTATTAAAAAATAAGAATTTCCTAAAATAACCCCAACATTTTGGTAAAGCTTCAAACCACACCAAACTTGCGTAAAATTAACCACACCCCATCCACAGAGTCATAACTTTTGTTATCTACGCCTATGATTAGTTCAAAGAAAAATTCAGACATTCATATCCACAACTTTCAGCTAATAACCCAAAATTCTAATATAGGTATTCTCATCCCATTCTACTGAGAAAGCTATCCATCCATAATTAGGGCTATTAAAACGGTTCGTTGTTCGTAAACAGCTCTTGTTCGGCTTATTAAGAAGCTCTTGCTTGCTTGTTCACTAAGTTGACGAACCGAACACGAAAAAAGATTTGTTCATTTCTGTTGGCTTGTTTTGGCTTTAAATACTATTCATCAATTATATATATATATATATATATATATATATATATTGATGAGTGATATTTTAAAAAAATTTAATTGACTATAAGGCTACAAAGATTTATAATCAATTAAAAGTATTAATTAAAAAAATAGAATAAAAATTATTAAATTAGATTCAAATGATGTTTTAATATAAACAAAATTTTTTAAATCTTGCCCTAACCCTTAACATCTTATGGTTATCTAACTAGGCTTGTCAAAACGACTCTTTGTTCGTGAGCAGCTCGCTAAGCAAACTAGCTGAACACGAACACACCTTTTGAGCTTGAAATATAAACAAGCTGAGTCTGGGCTCGCTCTTATTCGGCTCGTTTACACCGCTATCCATAATAAGCTTTAGCAAAAAAAAAAAAAAAAAAAAAAAAGGGTTAAGAAATTCTTAACTAATAAATATCTTTTTTTTTTTTTTTTTCATAGCATTCCATATCATACATAATGAAGGCATTTATAACTCCAGATTTCAAGCTTAAAGGACTAATGAATCACTCTCACGAGCTACAATTATTATAGCACTAACCTATATTTGAAATTTTAACTTTAATTAATTTTTATTGTTAATTAACTTGCAATGGAATTGCATGCATACCACTCAAAGATTATTTATTTGCAAAACTAACACCTATATCAATTTTTTTAACTATCAAAGTCATATATTTGCACATGCCATGATTAAACCATTAAAAATTTGACATAAAAATAAGAGTAGAGGTTTATTGTACATTTTAATGATAAGATGGTAGTTTTGGTAACTAAAATTTGAATGATATGGCCATAATTGCTCCATAACTTTTAAGGTTTCATAGAATTATATTTGTGGAGGTGATTCTTAGTATTATATTAGGAAATGTAATTATTGAAGTAGTTTTTTATAAGTTAATTGTTTATACTTCTCATGGGCCATGAAGAGGAAGGTGGCCATAATACATTTTATACGCAAGCGTGTGAAAAAGAAAAAAGAGAAGACGTGCATGAAAGATAATATGTACATAAGCCCAACATAACCCCGAGGCATCAACTAGTAAGTGCATGCTTTCCTCTAATTAGATGAACTAAATTATTATAGTTGTTAGAGAGTTGGGGAACAACCGGTATGGACTTACAACCAACCAGTTGAGATTAGATTAACAATATGTTGCTATTTTTGGTTTCTTTTAAGGACTAAGTGCCGTCAGCTTGTCTATATATATGTCATCATCGTATGATTCCCTTTTACAAATAAATCTCCATCTTGAATCATATAAATGATCCGAAGAGCAGAGGAATTGGAAAAGAGGGGATTACGATGCAAATTGATAATTAAAATTAAAAAGAAAACATGGAGGGCTTATGTATGATAACCCTCGTGTGATACATTGAGAGTATAGGTCCGATCAAGATCATATCAAAATACCTCAAAAACACGATATCCATGAAAAAATTTCCTACATAAGCCACTCATAATTAGAGAACCAAAAAAAACTTTTTTGTTCTGGGGTCAAGAGCACCCCAAAGGAACATAGTCATTTGGTTAATTGCAACTTGGGGGATACCGAATAAAAGAAGTCTTACATTATCATGACCAGTAAATAGGTCATCAAATAAATGGTTATTTCGATTAGGAATATCCTGATGCTTTCAAAGCTCTTGCTAAGTTACATTACAGAGAGTGAATCTCTCACGTCCCAAATAAGTAGTGACTCATCGACATACAAGTCCCAAGAAATAACCAGGTCGACTCATAAGATCCACACTATGCTTCTGAGGGCTTAGCCGAGCCATAAGGGTAGAAGGTGAATCACCGTATCCCAAATGGGCGGCAATCTATCCACAATCGGGATCTACGAGACGCCACTAAAAAAGTCATAAAATGACGATAGCCTCAAAGTGACTTAACAAAAGGAGAGGTAGAGTAATTCTCATCGACTAGAGATAGCTGAATCAGGATACCATTGGTCCGTCATCACAGGCTATCAGGACCCTAAGTCTACCTGATCGTAAAGGTAGTCAACCCAACATAAACAAAGACCCCTTGTCAGCAATTCGTAAATTGCGTTGTCCAAGGAGATCTCAGTAAACATAAGGTCAAAATAAAGAAACTCTAAGTCCTATGACCTATACACGTAGAGCTCAAAGATGTAGGACTTATACTCGCAAAATAAATGGTGAAGATCCAACTTGAAAGAAGAGAAAAGAAAGGCTCAACTACAAAGCTGAAAAACACACACACAAAAGGACTTATTCTCCTTCTAGGTTGGGGAAGCCTCTAACACCCTAGATATGCTAAACGACCACCTAAGTATAAAACTTATGCTTGGACAGTAAGATTGAAGAAGCACGATGACTTCTCCTCGAGACATGTAATATGATGCAATTATCTAGTCCTGAGTGTGAAGGTCCTATTAGGGATGACTTGGGTGAAAGCCATGCTATGCAATCTATTTTAAAATTGGCTAAAGGCTATGCAGTAAAGTGTCGTTTTAAATAGGTGAAATCTTTTTAGTCTTATGTTATGATTAAACGTAATATTTTATTAGGATTTTATAGAAAATATTATATCTTATGGTCCTTAAAGAGCCTAAATTATATTCAATGATTCCCAGACAAACCACAATCCAAGAAAGAGTAAAATAAATCACGCTGTGCAAGGTAAAAAGAAATCTAAGTATGAAATAATAAACACATGTTGGGTTCCCCTAGGTCGGCAACATGCCCCATAAAGCAAAAAGACAACTAAAGTCTGCATATATATGCTTGGTCCTAATGTTATACATCAAAGAAATCTATAATGAACATACGAGATGTGAGCATCTGCTCTCAGTACTCGCTACGTGGTTCCACGCCTCTAGCACCTCAGAACCCTTGTCCGTACCTTATTTCTAGTACATACTTCTCTAAGGACTCTTAAAAGGTACATGATAAAGTTAAAAAAGACTCAACCTGCATGAAAATCATGTTAGCATAAAAGCTATCTACATGCAACATGATAAACCATGCTCAGTGGTAGAACAGTGAAGTAGCACCTGCAAGCTAAATCATATGGCTTCCTACACAAAGACAGCCCTAACATACTAGTGTACAAGTCACAAACTCCAGTAAACAAACACAAGGCAACACACAAAATGATGTCTAGCTAGAGCAACCAAACCTGCAGAGAACTATAGTCAGAACATTAAAAAAATTACCTAGCACACCATCTACCGTAGTCTTCTGTCACAACATTTAAGTGTGTGCATAGTGCAGAGGTAAAGTCTGAGTGTATGACTTTGAAGGGATCGCCACACCGACCCCGTCTTAAAGATCAAAGGAATCTAAAATACATCACAAGGGAGACGACATTTTAAATAAGTGGCCTCACATATGACCTAACTTATATAATTTTTAAAGTAGTGTGGATAATACATAACAAAAAATATCCATTTTTTATACTTTAAAATATAAGACCATTAAATGTGGGTCCGTAATATGCAAATGACGTACTTTAGAGCCATTAAAACCTTAATACAGTCATACACAAGTTGATCGCAATACGAAAACTCGCATTACTTGCTGAGTTATCCTCGTGAGCAATGCTCGTTTAAATATTACGATCAACAAACGGGTTGCTCATCCTAACGAGTAGGATTTGCTGTCAAGACAAATAGGCGATGTACATACAACATGCAAAAGATCCAATTCATTGTGACCATTCAACTGAAGCATGAATAATCACAACGAGCGCTAAAAGGTGAGTTACACATCATGCAAATATGAATGCAATAATGTCACATACATATGACACACACAAAGTGGGTATACCAGGTACATGCTACTTATAACAAAAAATTACGCCATCCTCGGGAATCCAAGTTGGATGCCATGCTACGAGCAAACAAATGCTACAAATAGGTTTGCATCGAGTATAAGACACCTATAAAGGAATTAATCCATACCTGAGAGGCACCCAAATGAGCACAAAAAAACATGCAATCAGTGCAATAAGACCCCAAGGCAAAAGGGTAAGCATACAACATGCAAGGTGTATAACATATTAGGTAGTGTGATTCGTGCCAAGTGAGAATCACTTACCTAGGTGAATATAATATGCGTCAATTTTACATGATTTTACTTGACATTTTTCCTACATTTTCATGTTATTCTTATATATTCGTCACATATTTGCAATTGAGTAGTATTTTTCTGTTAATGTTGTGTAGGATGCAGGGGTTGAATACGAACAAGCTCGAACAAGAAAATCAAGTGAAAAAGTGCCTAGAAGTTGCGTGAACATGTTTGAAAGTTGCGTGACTACGCCACCTATCAAAGACACCTTGTGTGACCACGCCACAAATGGCGTGACCATGCCACAAATGACATGAACACGCCATCCTAAGCAGTGGAGCTGTGTGAACATACCACCCCTCCAGTTATGTGGTGTGATCACTCTGAAAACGATCACTCTGAAAACTGGAGTGACCATGCAGACGAGCGAGAAAACACTTTAAAAAGAAAATTTGATGACCCAAGCCGCGATTCTTACTATAAAATTGATCTTTAGGGCTTCTTAGAAAGATTTTTGCACCTAAGAGGATTTGGAGGCAGCTAGAGGCTGATTTGGGAGTGAATTTGAGTGCTCTTTTCAAGGTTTTCTTCCTCCTTTGGAGAAAACTGAAAAAAAGAACTTTTTTCTTTTGCTTTGTGAGCTGTGAGAGCTTTATATGAGAGGGAGAGTTGTTGTCATCAAGGAGAAAAAAAGAGTCTTGCAAGTCTTTCATGTATTTATTGCTTGCAATGTATTCTGCATAATTTTTTTCCCTATGGTTTTCTTTGTGATGAATGGCTAAATTATCCTTCATGTATTTGTGTTGAAGAGAGGTAATGAAATTATTGTGGTTTTCCAAAATATTTTTCTGTTAAGTATTTTTATCGAGTTTTCATGGTCTTGTTGTTTGTTAATCTTCGAACTTAATTTACTCATAATATGGCCAACTAAGATATTAAAATATTTTGTGAAACTATGACTTCTAGCCGTTGTGTAGTGGAAATCAATCATTAATCACAAAATTCTGAGAGGATAAACATATTTTAGTAGAATTCTGTTATATTTTCAGAGAATCAGAAAGTCACGCAGAATGCCATGGGGATTGAGAAAGCCTCAACTTCATGGATTCTAGGCTTTTTTTGACCTAAATATAGGTATAAGGAGTTTTGTATCCCTGATTGACAACAATCACATAGGAAAATATGTAGGAAGATCACAATTGCAACGATCCTCGAATCACAAATGCATGAACCTCATAAAGCTTGAAGGAACTCACAAAAGTCTTTCCCTTATTTTTGCTGTCTGTTATCTTCTCTTTGCTCTGTTTTACTAGAACCTAAGGATTTAAAACTCTCTATATCACGTCAGGCTAGGTTAGCTAAATTAGTAAACTAGAGATTTTTCTGTGGAAATAATTATTACACTTTTCTGTGGGATTAATACGTGGTACACTTTAACTACATTACTACTTATCACGTGCGCTTGCGTTGTATTCTAAAAAAATCGCCCAAGTTAACCCAACATTCAATTTCAATTTCTAAAATGTAAAATCCAATCATATATTGAATGTAGTAAAAATTATACTCCCTAATTTCGATGTTCCACACTCCTCGTATGTTGGCTTTCGATAAGAACTGTTCTAAAATTAGGCCATTCTGTATTGATTTCCAAATAACAATATTGAAATATACTGCTATAATTCACATAAATCTCAGCTACTATTTTAACAAATTCTTCTTAGAAAATATTATTTCCCAATATGTAATTAATTGAAGAGGCTTGCTTTTTGGTGACACCATACTTCAATAATCATAATAAGGGTCTGTTAGGTGCAGCTGCAGATTATCCAGATTATCAGGATAAGCAGATTATCCTGATAATTTACTGATCAACAGTTGATCCGGATAATCTGTTTGTCAGTTTGGTTTGAGCGTTTGGAAAACAGCTGAATTGCAGTTGTTTTCGGCTAAATGACATATCTGCTCCTATTCTTAATAAGCTGTTAAGCTGTTTGGTTTGAGCGGATCATTTTGATTGCACATATTTTATACTAAAACGGTGAAAATTTTCAACTATTACATCAAATCAACTATAAAATTTACAGGATTTTATAGCAAAAGCTAATGCAAAGCTTCTCCTTTTTTGTAACAAAAAACTTAATAAAATTAAGAGGATTTGATCGCATCACAAGTCCATCCCTATATTGAGTTACACATTTACATATCTAACACTTATATTTCACAAAAACGAAAGAAGAATCTGCATTGCTTAGACAAAACAACACCAAAAATATCGAGACCTCACCTAGTAGTGAGTATCACGAAACTTAACTAAAAAGAAGAAATAAAATATTAAAATTACAAGGAAAAAATGATAATATTCATTTTATAATGCAAGAGTATGTCACGCTGATCGTTGTCTGGTTCTGACACCCTTATGTAGTTAGAAACGCGAAAATTTGGGATAAGCGTACTTATCCCAAATACTTTAGTTGAATTTAATAATCAATAGAGTTTTTAAGCCTTCTTAAAAAAATTTTTTGAAGGAGTGCATTTTAACAGCCTTCTATATCGACTGTAACAGAGTTGACTTTACAATAGACCTTAGGTCAAACTTCAAAAGATAATTTTGGTTTTGCTAATTTGTATTCCAGTTGCTCAATCAGAGCAATCATAATTGAAGTCAACATTTAGCAAGATGACACATGTTTGCTTGAGAGCATCTTGCAGGCACTGTTGTAATGTCCACATATTATAACGACTCATAAGAACGTATAAAATTGGTGGAAAATAGAACAAAAAAGTGATGTCCACAGATTATAACTACTCATATAATGACGATCCAAAGATCTAAATCAGAAAGTATACTAGAAAAAGAATAGCTAATAAGTTAAAAACTAAGCTGCTAACCCATAACAATGCAATCTAAAATCATATTGAGCTTAATTATTTTTCGATTCTATATTAGTTATTCTATCAAAAATCAAAAAATGTAAACAGAACCAACCATACCACCTGATATCCAACACATCTCAACTACCTCTCTCATATGAGCCGCACTCAGTTAAACTGAAAAAAATAAGCACTGAATATATCCAAACAAAATTAAATAACATAGTAATAGTTCAACTTTTTTGATATGTATACAAGTAACAGACAATATTAACCTTCTAAATTTTATGTTTGCAATATTTTATGTTTACAAGTAACTGGATCTGATTTGTTTCCAGATTAGGTAAAGATAAATCGAATGTGAAATGCGATCAACAAGGAGTGAAGGAGAAGAATAGAAAATAGGAGAGTGAGAGAGAGGTCGGGAGAAGTTGAGTTAATAGCATCTGGTGGTGAGGATGGAGATGCTTCCCAGCGCAGTTATGGAAAGAAGAGGAGATGCGGTTCTGCGTAGAAGAAGAAGAAGAACATAACGTTACCTGAGAAACCGACGATGGAAGGAGGAGAAGGGGTGCTGCAGGATCGCTGTGGGATCGAGGAGGGAGACGGGGAGTAGGGTTGTAAACGAGCCGAGCTTGAGCGAGCTCAGGCTTGGCTCGTGTTCGGCTCTTTCGAAATTAGCTTGGTTTGAGATCGACTCGTGTTCTAAATGACTCGTGAACAGCTTGTTCGTGTTCAGCTCGAAAAACTTATTTATGTTCGTGTTCGGCTCGAAATTGACTCGTTAGAATATAAAATTATTATAATAATTAATTTTTGAAATAAAATAAATTAACAAATTTTCTATAAAAAAACAGTTTAAATTTATAATTTAAATTCAGACCAATTTTAAGAATTTGTTAACTAAATAAATTTCTACAATAAGTTTCAAACCAAATTTTACACAGAAAATTATTTTTTTTTACAAACTTTAACACAATAATAACAACTTTATTACAAATTTTACAATTTACAAATTAAACAAGAATACAAAAAATACAAATAAAATTTCAAATAAAAATCAAGATTCGAAAAACAAATGTATTGAATATTTCAATAAAATTTACATTTAATTTTTACATAAACCTAAAAAAAATAAAAAATACATGAAATTTAAACGACGAGTTTGACGATCCAATGATGGTGTGGAGCAGGGGAGGTTTGGAAAGGTAAAGAACTGCCGTTGAGAATTCTGATGACCTGAAATAGAACCAATTTATTAATATTAGGACAAGAAAATATTTATTAATATGCAACTAAAGCACAAGCAACTATGGATAACTTACAAAAAATATGGATACCAGTCTCATAAAAATCTTCATCTTCGTCTTTCCAAATTCCAATCAACAATCTGAAACAAAAAAACAATCTTTATTATCATTTATGGATATACAAATTTATTAAACAAAATTAGATTTTTTTTTCTTTTCCAGCCAATGATCACTTAAATGCCTTCTCTAGTGAGCTCCAATAGCAGTTTCATCTTCGGCTTGTGCACTGCTCGTGAGCCATATGTAAAGTATGTATGAACATAACATTTGTCATCTGATCTAAACAAAAGTAGACAAAGCACAATCACAAAAATGTGATTATGTGAGCAAAATAAGTAGGTTTTCCAATGGTATTTTACTGTTGATAGACCAACCAACCATCCAGAAAGAAACAAGATCAAGTCAGCTTCAACATAAACAGTGTAACACTATAATCATATTTCTGTGTATGTGTGTAAAACAGATACTCATGTGGAACTATAAGTAGGTTTTCCAATATCAAAGTTTGAGTAGGTTTTCCAATATCAAAGTTTAAGTGTAACACTGTCAGTGTTAAAGATTTCTGTGTTATGTGTGTAAATATGAATATTTAGGTGATGGATATGTAAATACAGCAGAAATGTATACATGTATGTAAATGCCCTGAACAACAAGCATACCCTAGAGATGGACAAGAGCTTAATCGAGGTTCCAACTCCCAAGGAATAATCCAAGCATACATATTCATATACAACAATGAAAATGTACAAAGTGACACAATTGGAGTCCACACACAGTACCAAATCGATTGGGTACCATCTTAGATTGAGACCTTGGCAATGAAAAAAAATAAAAATAAATAGAATAGATATCAAATAAATTATATGTATATATATATGTACAACCAGATGAGATAAAATGGAGTTGTAAAGAATCACTTTCAAAGCTATAAACAAATGCATTATATTCTTTCATATATGCATCCATCATCATCAGTCCAAGCTTCACTCGCTTCTGTATTAGTTACAGACGAGCAAGGAATTTTTACAAAGACTTAAACAACGAGTGGAGCGAAGAAATATTCTGCTACAAGTGCGATCGAGCCCCATCCATTGGAGCGAAAACTGAACATTATGAAGAAACTATTGTGAAAATGAGAAGTAAAACATGCAGAGGGTAAATGATACATTTTCTTCTGCATTCATCATAATTCATAAATGGATACAAAAGGAAAATTTACATCATGCCTCACAATTCTTATGTACTTCTAACACTCAAACTTTGATATTTACATTTATAACTCTTTGGTAAAATGAATTCTGAAGTACGTAAATTTTGCAATCCCAAAACCTGCACTAGTAATAAAATAGGAAATGTATAGCCTAAAATTCAATTAAGCAGCAATTAGAGCAATAAGAATTCCTTAGTCCTTACATAATAAATAAAGATTAGCAGATAAATCTTCAAAACATGACAACTAAGCAAAAGTTGAACATCATTACCCTCAAATATAAGACTTTATTTCTAAAGTGTGCTAATTATAAAACTTTATTTCTAAAAAATAAAATCATTACTTGTATGAGCTCCTGATTTCATGCCACAGCACTGTCAACACAGCATAGTATCCTCATCCTAGTAGGTCAAATTGGATATTCAATATTCATGAGCTTCTGCAAGTCATACGAGCTACAACAGAAAACAGAGAAGGAAGCTAACAAGAAATATAAATAACTGAAACCACATTGGAGTCAAGATTCAGTATTACCAAGCATTATCTCAGAAAATATGTGACCATTGATCCAATATTCTAAGATGAGCTTCATTTAGTGTCTTATATTTCAAACCAAATTCATTCATTGGACCCTAATCTAATGCTCAAATCCACATCATGACCAAAAAGCTCCATATGCACTAGAAGAGCTTGGGCACATGGAAGAAAACCTTATTTTTCAAATCCATGAACAAACAAATAGAGCTAAACAAATAAAGGCAATTGTCTTCAAAGAAAAAGCTAACTAAAAAAAATATTAATAATTGACTGGTATTGCTAGTAGCAGATTTTAATTCTCTAAAATGATGTTAACGTATTAAATAAATGATAGTGATAAAGCTCAAACCACATTCGAAACACCAGCATTGTGACCCGACCCGCAATTACGCAGTAAATTAACTTCCAAAAGATGACCAAAAACTTGACCCGATTTATAAATAGTAGGTAGTGTGCAAAATCTTAAATGATATAAAAATTAGAAAGTATTTTACACACTAGGGGTACTACGCAAGTATACGTATCGCTTCAAGTAATATAAAGTTTTCTTTAAAAACCCCAGTATCGATCCCATGAGGAAGTGAAGTAAAAGGTCTTTAATCAAATTCTAGTCTACTACAATTACTCCTTAGGTTGGAATGTCGATTAAAATTGTGTTTTATCTAATAACTATTCCTAAATGCAAGTGTTATATGTAAAGATAGTAACTACATCTAAATGCAAATAACAATTCTAAATATAACCCTTTTTGGATGAATTGGTTTGAAGAATTTTGAGATATTAAAAACTACTATTCTTATGTAATGAAATAGATAATGTATAAGAATGAGATGCATTTAATATTGTATGTGCCAAATAGGAGCAATCCTATTCTTTACCCTTTGATCCAGGTATAAAGAACATTGACTAATCCTATGCTTGGTTACTGAATCTGCTGTTAGGCTGGGAGGATATCAGCTCTCACTTCAGAGCTCTCACGTTTCCCTCGCCTGAGAGCTAACAATCTACACTTCAGCACCCAAACGATAGGACCGAATTGAGGATTTAGCCTGTCACTCTAAAATCTTCAATTCTACGCCTGATTAATATTGTTTTCCTATTTATTTGCATTCAATTCCCATGAACTTCACCATCCATGAAATTTGAATGTGGTTCTACTTTGTTGAGAATTACACCGCCCTTTCGGGACTTAACACAATTACAACGAATTTTAACACTACAATGGGCCCTTATTGCAATGTAAATGAAGTGCAAGTAAAAACCATCACATTTATAATTAAATTTACTTCTATCATGCATCACAAAATCGTAAACATGATTTCTTCTCATTACAAAAGAAAAGTAAAATGAAAATAATGACATAAAATTCTCATGCCATTATTTCTAAAGAAAAAGAAAGAGTAAAAGAGATGTGTCACAAATCACAAAGAAAACACAACATAAACTTCATTTAACCAAAGCAAATCCACTAGGTAATTGTTTACAAAATTATAAGATAATGAAGAACAATACTTAGTTTTTTCCCCTTGAAAGAAAGAAGAAGATCTCTCCCATAAAGTCTCCCAGCGATCCATGCAATGCTAGCGAAATCCCTTACAAATTCTCTCAAAATCTCCTCTTCAATCTCTCTAAAAGGATAGAAATCTACATTTCTACTCTTAATCTAAGAATCCTAAACATTCCTCCAAGTTTTTTTCTACTTTTCTCCTCTAATATTCCTCACTTTTCTAACATATATTCGCCATTTTAAAGAGTATGGACGAAGTTTGAAGAGTTTCAGTAAGCACTCATTCGAAAAAGCGTCCAAATACGTCGAATTTAGGCTAAAAACGCCAAAAGTCGGTTCATAACCTTCCGGGCGCCGTCGGCGGGTTTGAGCTCGCTGTCAGCGAGATTTTTGGGCACGTTTCGGTGTTTTCTGGAAAATCTTGCCGTCGGCGAGATCGAGGTCTCCGTCGGCGTAATCGAGGTCGCCGTCGGCGAGATGACTGCTGCGCAGCTCCACCGTTTTGCTCCGTTTGGCTTCGTTTTAGCTCTGATTCGCCCCTTTTCAGTTGCGTTGCGTTCGTAACAGCTAGCCATACAAAATAAGCATAAAAATAACCTTTCTTTAAAGTGTAATCTCATCCAAAAATATGCAAGAAGTGTAAAAGAGATTAAGCATCAAAAGACTTATCGAAATGTGTCAGGGCAGAATTTCATTTCTTGCTCGTTTTTGCTCCAAATTACACCGTTTTTGTTTCCTTTTGCTCCAATCACCATTTCTTGTATCTAAAACCAAAAAACATACAAAATACCTTCCTTTTAAAGTGTAATATCATCAAAAATGAGTAAAATGATATATCAAAAAGTGTATATATTTTAGGCGTGTCACTTTGCTATGAAGAAATGACTTATTATGATAAAAATGATACATTCTTGGCTTTTCATCTCCAACAAATAATCTAATGGTTCAACTTTCAAGCTCTTCCTGTGCAGTAGAAGAAATTTAGATGCTTTGTCATCGTGCCCAGCCAACATTTGTGCAGCTGCACAACAAAATTAAACTGTATTATAAGCCATCAATGCTCACAATGCCACCTCATTATATCAAGTATTATAAGCCATCACAATGCCACCTCAATATACTTTCCACCTGCTCACAATGCCACCTCAATGCACATAATATTACCGAAGATAACTTTTAAAGGTAATGCCACCTCAATGCTCATAATATCAAGCATTACAAATTTAAAAATCATCACATATGTAGTAAATATCTATAACAGTATCCAAATTACCACCTAATTCTTTGTCATTTTCAAATGTAGACAGTAAACAAAACACTATATAAAGAGACAGTAAACATGATAGACAACTATATATTTTGTTATCTCAAAATGGTTGCAAACAGATGTTGCATTCCAATTTTAAGATTAACAATAATCACTTAGACAACTTTATATACTCTTATCTTAAAATGGTTGCAAACTTATGTTGTCTTCCAAAATTAAGATTAAGAATAATCATCTTAGGCAACTTTAAATATTATTAAGGTTCTAAACTTGTGTTGCATCTGCTTGATAAATTAAGAAAATGAATGCATTCAAATCAGAAAAGACATCTTCCAATGCATCTTCCTCATGCCATACATAAGATTCTTGATTTTGGAGCTTAAAAAAATAACAAAGCACCTCCATGAATAAAATTCAGCAATGAAGTCCAGCAAAAATAAAGTTCAGTTTGCATGAATGTAAAAACATATACAAGCCTTTAACAATTAGGCATAATGTTTATCAATAAAAGATCACATAGAAGAATCTCATTAACAAAGCAAGTCTTAAGGTGTTCCTCTTCTTTCAATTTACTTGGGTAAAGTCACCTGAAGGTGTTCCTATTCCATTAATTCTTGCTAGCACAAAAGATATGTAAATAATAAGTGAAAAGAACATTACATGAAAATGTGCACATAAGCTAACAACTAATTCTTGAGAGAAATTACCAATGAAGTTTTAAAATTAGTCGTGGAAGATCTAATCCAACTGAAGGAGCATATTAAGGCGTTCACAGTTTTTGTTAATAATGAACTTCTGTAATCATTAAGATCTCTTCCACAAATACTAAATGTTGACTCTGAAGCAACTGTTGTAATTGAAATTAGCAATATATCCCGAGTCATTTTAGACAAGCAATGATACTTCAGAGTGCTCAACTTCAACCACTAAAGAAAATCAAATGTTTCATTATTAGCCAAATAACCCTCCTTAAGATAGACTTGTAGATCTGATTTTGTTGGTTGAATTGAACCAGATGTAACAATAAAATCAGTAAATGTAAACATGCAATCAAAACTTTCTGAAGTACCATAATCACTTGGCAACTTTGATGAACCATTGTCACTTGTACCATTGGAACTAGCAACATCACTCGCATAACTATTGTAAATTTCCCATAGAACATCTTCAACTTGTTGAATTTTAGTGTCTGATTCAACAAATTTGTACATATTGGAGAAACTAAACTGAATGAATTTTATTTTCAAGTGAAGGTCTAAAACAGCTGCGACAGACATTAAAAGATTACACTCACCCAATGTTTATCAAATTTACCTCTTACGACAAGAGCCATGTTTCTGTTAAACTCATCAGAAGAGGTCGATTCATCTAGCAACAAATTCGTTATATGCATTACAACAGGTGGACAAATATTTGAAGTTGGGTAGAAAGAACCTGAAATCATTTTTGTCACATTATTAAAAACAGAAAGAAATTTTCTGATTTTATCATATTTCTGTCGATCTAAATCTGAAGGAAACCAACTAAAATTGTTATCTCGATTTGCAAAGTGAGGGAACACACTCCGAAGAATAAGAGCAGATTCAATCATAAAGAATGATGAGTTCCATCTTGTTGGAACATCAATGCACAAACCCTTTTTTGTTGATATCCCTAATTGCTTGGATATCTCAACAAACTTATGTAATCTTGCTGGTGACTTCTTTATATACTTGATAACATCTCTAATATTATAAATGATGTCCTGAATCTATTTTAAGCCAACTTGAACCATAATATTTAAAATATGAGCACAACAACGAACATGAAAGAAATGCCCCTTAAAATGTAGTTTCCCTCTTGCCATAAAATTTGACTGGAGCAACCTAGCAGCAACATCATTATTGCCAGTATTGTGTAAAGTGATTGTAGATACTTTGTCATGTATCTTCAAATTTAACAAGCATTGACAAATGACATCATAAATGAATGTACCGACATGAGGTGGATCTAGTTCAATGAAATTAATGATTCATTTTTGAATCTTCCAAGATTGATCAATGTAGTGAACAATTATGCACATATATCCGATAGTTTGATTGGAAGTCCAACAATCAGAGGTTAATGAAAACATGTGAATATCCGTAAATTATTTTTTCAACTTCTCTTTCTCAAACTCATAAACCTTAAGACAATAATTTTTTATTGTATTCCTTGAAACTTTTTCATAATTTGGGTTCAAGGATTTCAATAGAATGTTAAACCATGTATGTTCAACAATACTAAATAGATACTCATGCATTATAATCATTTCAAAAATTATATTTCTAACTTTATGATGATCGTAGCTTTTTGAATCGTGAAATACAGATTTCAACATCTGTAACAACATCTAGTGACATAAAATTTAGCATTTTTTGCTTTTTTTTCATAATCAATGACTTGCTTACTTTTCGCTTTGATTTGCCCGCATTCCCTAACATGACGTAGAAGTTGAGAAGTAGTTCCTGATTTAGATTTCTGAAATTTAGAATGACAACATGTGTATTGCCAAAAAGAAGTTGGGACCCACTTAATCGAAAATGTTGTCTCCATAAAATAATCCCACACTGCTGACTTCCTCTTCCGACCCTTCTTAGTTAAGGTTTCTTCACTGCTATTATCAATGACAACTTGAGGTACTTCTTCTGCATCTGTGCTTTGTAAAGTAAGATCGACATTTTCGTTGCTAGTACGAGCTTCTGCTAGTATCTTATTACTGGATGATTCAGATTGTAAAAGATCTATTTCAGAGATATTTGCACACTAAATGAAATCAAAACAACAGAATTAGTATCACTTTAAATTAATTATGTTGAATAAGGTTAACACCCATTAAAGAGGCAAATAAGTATTGCAACATATGTAGAAAGAGAGATTGATATGGTAAAAGCACATCATTATAAGCACAACCCATACATCTAAAATTTCACAAGTCAGGGGTACTAATTGAAGCCCTGCAAAATTTTGTTACAAAATTGGCCACAATTGAAAGGTCTAGAGACATCTAAAATTTAATTCTTATACAACAATGAAACAATACTCTTGACACAGTATAAATTGTAGTGACCAAACCAAACAAACACTATAGTTCCAAGGACAACTAAACCAGTCTCAACATCATACAATAAGTAACCAACTTACACAGGTTATCAAACAGATTAACCCATTCACAAAAAAAAAAAAACCAAAAACCAAAAAACAAATTCTGCTTAAGTGTACTGAAAATTAGTATATAGATCCATTGATGACAAATTATTATGCAACATTATCAAAATGCATCACTAAAACACATCACATTTGAATTCTGCAGGTTTGCTTCAGCACATAATATTTTGTATGAGCTAAAATTGCATTATCAAAACACATAACATTTGAAATATGGATGGTTGGTACATGCCATAATGCCCCAACTTGAAACTTGTTATCTATTGGTATGATGATATCCATTTATAGGATGTTAATCAAATTATGCACAGAGTAATGTCCAAGGTAACCACCCATTGAGAACTACATTTGAGACAAACACTTATATTGAGACAAACACTTAAATATTGAGCTGCTCAGAGTAGTGCACATTCTCTTTTAGTAATGTACTTTCTCTTTTAAAAATTGAGCCAAACACTTTATAGGATACTGTCAAACTAATATCACATAAGCACAACCTATACATCATCATCATTCATCAACAACAATGAGATATGAATCATATCTAACATGCCCATAAAAATAGAAAGTAAAGAAGAGATGAGCTGAGGACTCTTGTCACTTTTGCTCTACAATGATGTATGCCCATAAAAATAGAATAATACATCCAAGTGCATGCACTCCACAAAGATGCATGCCCATAAAAATATAATAATACATCCAAGTGCATGCACTCCACAAAGATGCATGCCCATAAAAAAAGAACCATATTATATATCTAGCATGCAAATAGAGAGATGCCAAGGTAACCATCCTTTGAGAAATACATTTGAGTAGGATAAAGCAAAGAAGAGATGAGTTAAAGACTTTTGTTATTTCTCCTCTCAAACAACACATATGACAAATTTAGAACATTTTTTTAACCGCAACAAAGAAATAAAGAATCTACGGCAAGACATTCAACTTTAATAAATGCTCTTCCAAAGTTATGCATAAATATAACAAGCTATTATCTATCTCTGCATAGATAGCCGAACCCAACAAGAAACGCTTAACCCTGTATCGATAGCCAAACCACATCACAAACGCTTAATCATCATGGAAAGATATGAAAAGAGTATGACTCTGTATGACTGTATATGTATGCATAAACACTTAACTATGCTTAAATTATGTATCTGTATGAATAATAGTAGGTAGCAACAAACGCTTAACTATGCTTAAAGCCTTAAACCATGTATCTGTATGAATCACCTCACAAAAAAAAAAAAAAACTAAAAAACACCTAAAGGAATTGTAAGAAAATTCAAGATTTCTCTGCCAAAACCCTACAAAACACCTAAAAAAATTTAAGAAAAATACCTAAAGAAATTTAAGAAAACTTAAGATAGGAGACGAACCGAAGATAAATATGAAATATTAGAAAAAATATACTCAGATATAACACCTAACAAGAAGATCAAACAACCAATGAACCGAGCAAAAAGATCGAGCAACCAAACAAGAACATCGAACAATCGAGCCACACTGTCCGAGTAGAATAGAAGTAGATGTTACCACAAGAACACGGACGACAGTCCATAAGCCGTCGCGACCAAAATGGCTTCGAGAGATCAGAGAAGACGAGAAGAGCAGAAGATGAAACAGGAGAGGTAAGTGTAGCCGAACCTTAGAAGTTTCGAGAGGTGAAAGAATGCAAATGAGGATTGGGACGCGGTTAGAGTTATTAGATTATTAGATATATTATAATTATATAACTTATAATTTAATTTTATATAAATATATAATATTTTATATTCAATAAGTAATATTAATATATTAGAGTAAGATTTAATTTTATAAAATATGCTTATTTATTTTTAAAAAATTTAATTACTTAAAATTCATTATATTAATTTTATGAATATTTATTATATTATTTATTTATTTTCGAGCCAATTCGAACCAAACACGAGCGAACAAACATTTCCTTTAGGTGAACGAGCCGAACACGTGCTACTTAATGAGCCGAACAAGAGCTGTTCGCGAACAACTAGCCAAATTGACAACCCTAACGGGGAGGGAGACGGGGTCCTGCGGGATCGCGCCGCTCAGAAATTAGGGATCCTGGATCGCGAGAGGGGCAATTTTCGTCCTTCGACGAAATGAATCTACGTGTAGGACCCCGCGATCCGCGTGTAATAATAAACATATAATCACGATTTGTAAAATGCCGTTAAAATGAGTTTTACAAACAGAATTGTGGCGTTTTCACCGCCACTGCAAATAATCTCCGCCAAACGGCACTATGTTTTAAAAAATAAATGTAAATATGAAAATTTAAAGATTTCAGGTGATCTCTATGTAATTATCCCTTGAAATTAATTAGTCATTCAGATTCTTATAGTTTCCTAACCCGTCTAAGAATCAAAGTTCAATCTTTCAAATTTAACTACAATTTATCATTTCATTTCAGCTTTTTCGTTGAGTGCTGGAATCATCAAATCGATCAAAAGCTCTGCCGATCGCTCTGCGCATTCATGGGGCGCTACCAGTTTTCCTTGCTACGCCTCTCGAATGTGAACTACGATCTACTTAGCGCCGGAACAATTCCTTGTCGTCTTTGTGAAACCCTAATTTTGCCATTTTCGTCATCCAATGCATTTTAAAATACCTTCCTAAATCAGTTCTCCCACTCGAAAATTAGCGCTCGAACCTAGAAGCCCATCCTGTATCTTCTCTTGATGGCAATCATCGGCGATGCTCTTCGTCAAGCGTTCATGGCGAAGCATGAGTACGAGAATCTTCGGGAGGAGGAAAAGGCATGGGGCCGCCTGCAGCGGCCATTAGTGTCGGCACTAGCGGCTGGCATAGTAGTCGCCGTCGTTGTTGCTGCTGCCGTTAGCTTGAGTATCGTTTTCCCCGGTGACCCTGCCCGACGGCCGTTTTGCCGCGACCGTAGAATCCAGGCTCTCCGGATGAGCGAGGAGGAAGTCTCCGATCTTTATCCTTCCCACGGTGCCTTCTTTCTGACTGATAAAGAGGCAGCCGAGTTCTATTGGATGGTTGTCTTCATCCCCTCAGGAATCGTCTTCTTGGTGTCCTTCATCTACTTGTTGGCCGGTGAGTTCTCGTTTCTATTTTTGTTTTATCTATGCAGATTTTGCATGAATGAATTTACTAAGATCCTCGTGGTTATGTAATATGCTCACCATTTCTTTTTCTTAATTTAATTTCGACTGGTGTGATGTAAACAACGACAATGATTGTATACAAATCTACTATGATAAACGGTATTAGCAAGATTATTACTCCGATATTTGTAAATTCTCACTTTTAAATTCATAAACCAGATGTAAGAATAACACTTCAAATAAAGATTTAGATGTTGATGTAAGAATAACACTTCAAATAGAGATTTAGATGTTGCTTTTCTGGAAATTGGTCCATATTACTTTTCCTGTTTTGGATCTTTCAGCTGAAAATTTTATTTTGTTGGAAGATTGTTCGAAAAACTCCTTGTATTCAAGGGAGCAGCCAGGCATTTTCTTTTTGGAGTCTAGGCCATCACTTTTTATTCCTTTCTTTTTGGGGAAAGGTGAGACCAAATGGTAATATCTCCTACTTGAATCCATGACTTCATGGTGGAAAACTACACTTTCAACTGCTATGTCGTGGCCAAGTGCTCTAGGCTATCTCTTCTAACTCCGCGATTGATTGTGTTCCAATTGATGTACCTTATAAGTCTCATGGTCCCTTCTCGAATTGAAAATCTTGCTTCTAGCAAGGCTTTTAATTCTAGATTCTCTAGTGAGTGTTCCTACACCCTTTAGCATTGAAACTCTTTGATGTAGTAGAACTATCTACATTGACAAATCTTTGTTTTCTGCTTCTGTTTTCATGGCACCTTGGAAATTTGACTCTAGGAAAGTTGCTATTCTTAGGAACAAAATATTACTGTATAAAAAAAAAAAATTGCAATTTCATTAAAGCTTTGTTTATACTTTCTCTCCTCAGAGTTCCTTTTCCCTCTCACCTGTTAATTCATGGAATACTAATCATAAAAAAAATATTATGCCAGAAGGAAAATAATCATCCACTGTATGTATACGCTTTCTATTTGTTATTTAGATTTTGGTTAAGAACTTCTTTCTCCTCTTTTGCACTGGATTCTCCAAACTTTAGCTCGTTCTTTTAATTGAAAGCTTAAAGTTGTTGCCTATTGCTAGATTTTTATTTAAGATGTGCTTTTATCTTAAATGTTAATACTTGGATGGTTTGTGGTTTAGGTTCTAATATCAATAGGATATGCTTAAAGAAGGGTATCTAGAAAAACTATTAATATTATTTGTTTACAATAACCCTTATTAATCTAAGAGTTATGGATGGCTACAATATCAATTATTTAGCTCCTCATAAAGCTAATGTCAGGTCTAGTAGTATTCTATGTGGATGGAATTCTTGTTCTTTTAATGCTCTTTACTTGATTGAGATTCAATTACTCTGTGTCTTCTTAAGAAATTGAAATTTTAAATTTGTTCTCAATGTTGAGTATTCCACCATCTAAAGAGTATATGATTATATCCATTTTTGACATGAACTCTATAACCTCATTTCTTGATGGCCACCTAAATCGATGATGTGTGATGATTTCAATGATAATTTATTATTGAATGAAGATATTTTAATAGCTCTAAGCAATTATCATATTTTTTCATTTATTTATAAACATTTTGATCTTATTGATCCACCTATTTTAGAGAGATCCTACACGTGGGCTAGCAATAGTAAAGGGATTATTTTTTTTACTAAATTTGATTCTTCCTTCTCTCTCTTATGTGACGCTTTATTTCCTGAAGGTAGACAAAAGTTTATCAACAAACCCCACTCTCATAATTTCCTCATTATTTTTAACTCTAATCTCACTCTTATTCCCTAATATATTTTTTTAGATAAGCTCAATGAAATTGAAATCATATCCAAAAAATATGTTTATTTTCCTCTTATGACCTTGAAGATTATGAAAATAGAAGAAAATGATTATAATTAACTCTAGAAATAAAATATTAGTTCAAAAGATCTCAAGCCAAATGATTTCCTTAAAGTGGTTAAAATGTTTCTTTTTAACATAAAATTTTTAATGGCCCTAGGAAAATGAATTTGATCTAACAAAAAATTGGGTTGATGGTCAATCCCTTATCAATTAAAAATGTTATTTGTTGCCTCTAACCACTAAAAGATAATTATACAAAAGAATCTCCTATCTAGCACTTCATCTACGTTTGTATGCTTTATTCTTTTGACGATCTTTCCCTTGTTTTTTATAAAATGGATTCATATTTTTGTATAAGACTATATATATTGGTTTCTAACAAATATCTGTTGACCTCACTTTTGTTGAGGTTTATTTTTTCTCCTAGGATTTAGGGTTCTAACTTTAGGAGCTTCCCCGACGATCTTAGATCTTAGCAGTGGACTCACCTCGTTTTAGAACACTCGAAACCACTTCGTCACTCTTTTGGAATCCCGGACGAAATTCCTGACCTCTAGCTCACAGCAGGTAGGTTGGAATTGGCGTTAGGACTCGAATCGAGTTCCTATGGGACCACCGGACCTTAGGATAGCCTCCTCGCACATTTTCTCGCACCACCGAGCACAGATCCTCGAGCCGCGGCCTCGACGTCTTCGAATTCTCCGCAACGGATCAAGATTAAAGTCAGAATGCCAGAACGAGCGCCATCGAGGTCGAACTTCGACGAGGCCGATTTGACGCACTTTCGACTCGGCCGGTGACGAGATTCTCCAAACGACCTCGGATCGCGAAACGGATCGTCGCCATTGCGTTCGGGACGTCGAATTCGTTGAGAAAGGACATATAACTCGCTATGTTTTCGAGCGCGGGTTCGCGACGCGAAATTTGCCGTTATTTTATTAAAATATATTTTATTTTCTTTTAAAATCCTATTAAAACCCTAAATCCTATTTTCCTCACTCGTGTCTCACACATGAGGCCTCGCCTCTCTTTCTCGAGCCCTCGCCTGGCTCCTCTCGTGCGGTTTCGACCCTGGTCCCTGCTGTCCTCGCCACTTCCCCTGGCCCTCTGCTCGTGGCAGGCGCTTTCAGCCTTCTCTGCCGCCACTCTCGCTCCCTCGTCGCCCTTTTCGGCCGACTTTTGTCGCCACCTTCTCCCACCTCTCTTCTATTCTTGCCGAGGCTCCCAGGTAGGTGTCTCCTTCTTCTTCTTTGAGCCGGCTATATAAGCCTCATTTTGAGGAGTGGTCTAGGGTTGGTTTTTTTGGTTGGCTGGTTTTGGTGTGTTGCCATTGCTTTTCTCTCCTCCTCCTCCCTCTTCTTCTTCTCCGCTACTCACGGTTCTCCCTGAGCTTAGTTTGAGTGAGGTAGGGGTGCTATTGGCTTTGCTCCCTGAGGTTCTCGAGACTTGACTGCTCGGTTTTGGAGCCTGGGTCGTGCCGTTTGTTCACTGTTGTTGAGTTGGGGTGTTGATTTGCTTAAGCTTTCACTGAGGTATGAGCTCCTCTAGCCCTAGCTTTTACCTTGAAGGCTATCTACACACTGCTTTTCTTAGTTAGACATGGTTTCATGGTTAATGTGGCATGCTATGGCTCCTCTCTTTCATTTACTCATGTTAGCTTGATGTGGAGCATGAAGTGGTTTATTTAGTTTTATATGCATGTGAAGCTTGCTTCTTGCTCCTTCTACTTCTTCTTTATTACAAAGGCATGTTATGGAAGAGTTTAAATTGATTTAGGGAGCGGCCTTATGCTTATTTTCATTTGAAATACACCAAGGCTCTATACTTAGATATGTTGGATGTATGGAAATGCTTATGCAAGCTTTATGTTTAGCTAAATTTTAAGCCACATCTTGGCTCGTTATAGTCCTACTTGAAACACATTTCGTTTCATTTTAAAAGGGCTTGGGGGCTGTTTTGGTTGACTTTGTTTCTTGATTTTGGCTCCTGTTGCCTCTCGGTTTTGCTCCTATGACTGGGCTGATTTCCCTGTTTTGCGGTTTTCTCGATTTTGGATTGTTTGAGCCTCTTTTGGCTCGGTTTTGTTCAGCTCTCGTTGTCTCTCGGTTTTGCCCTTATGTTGAAGCTGTTTTGATTCAAATTTTAGGACTGGTTTGAGCCTCGTTTTCTCTTGGTTTGGGGTGATTCGAGCCTCGTCGTCGCTCGTTTTTTCTTGGTCTCTAGGGTTCTCTTGAGCTAGTCTAGTTTGATGTGAAATTTGTTTTGGCTTGTGGTCGGATCGATTCTTACGACCGGAGTAGTGGCTCGGGTTTGGCTTGCATATGGCTGGATTTGGTTCTTATGGTAGGTATTCATCCAGGGCCTTGGAGTTGAGTTGTGTTTTTGGCTATATTGACTCGGGTTTGAGACTTGCTTTGGGTTCGTCGAGGCTTCTTGAAGTTTTGTGCTTGGACTCGATTACGGATATGTTTGGGCTTGATTCGGGAGCCCGGGATGGCTCATTTGCACCCTTGTTTGGAGTTTGTAGGGGGTTTCGGGTTTGTGTTTCTCGCGGGCCATAGAGTGGTCGAATGGCTTGGTTACCTGGCGAATTTGATCCTGTGTGTTTGTGGTGAGTTGGAATTGATGTGAATGGCTTCTTAAGGCTTGTCCGTGAGCTTCTTTATGATAATTTGAAATTGGGCGGAGGCTCTACTTCTTGTTGCCTCCTTTGCTGTGACCTTGGCCGTGGGCCTCTCCTTGCTCTTGTCTTGGCCGTGGGCCTCTCCTTGCTCTTGTCTTGGCCGAGAGCCTTGGTGTGTGAGGTGATGGATATGGTGATGTTATTTTTGCCTCTTGCTACATTTACTTATGAAATTGGTTTGGAAGAATTTAAGAACATCTCTTATTTGCTTCGATTAATGCTTGAAAGTGAAATGTTGAGGCTCGATTAAAAAAAATGTGAGCATGAGGTTAGCGATCACTTGATAAATTGATATTGATATATGTGGGCCTTTGTTTCAAAGACTTCGCTTAAGGCCCGATTTCGTGGCATGAAATGGAAGTTGGATTTTGAATTTAAAAATGACAAAATCTTGGAATTTTGTGATAAGCACTCTCGGTTTAGTTGGCGCAGAGTCTAGGACCCGAGCGATGGCTTTCTCTTTATGTTTTTCGATTTTACGATCTTTGTTCGGGAAAAGGGGTGTGTTCCGAGTGTCTAGTCCTCATCCTCTCCGAGAGCGTCGTGGTGCGCTTTAGGTCCTTTTTCAGGACATGTGAGGACGGTCGGGAGTTCGTGGTGATTTACTTGTTTTCAATTGTTGGAAATCGGTTCACTTTCTTTTACGAATTTGTGTTAGGTGAACCGCCTTCCCTCTTTCTTTCCTCGACCTCTCGTCCCTAGTTTTCACCTTGTTTCTTGGCTCAGAGCACACACCTACAGGGTACGTGTAGGTGTGCACATATATGTGGGGCCATCAAACAAGGCTGTAAGTGCGGTGGGGACATTGATAAGACTGCAAAAAGAAAAATTACGAGAATCACAGAATGAGGCCGCCTGACTCAGAGACTCTTTAGAGAGTTGAGCAGGAACCACGGAACCGTTCGCCCGTCCTCGGGGTTTCTACTGCAGACGGTTTAAGGATGTTCGTAGTCACAGTCACTATTAGGGTAGTCGACGCATGTGACTAAAAAATATTTTAAAAACAATAAAAATACGTATGTTTGAAAAATACAAAATCACCTCCACTACTACACGATCTACCTACTGCGGTTTTACTTTGCATGCAAACATAAAAAATGAAATGTGTGAAAAATTTATAAAGGTCCACGATTAGGTTATTCGAGTCGGATTAAGTTCTACGCTTCTACAGAAAGTTGATGCTTGTAGTCGAGACTCAAGTCCGGATATTAAGCATGTCTGCGAGTCAGTAACTACCACCGCGCTTACGGTCTTTCTTTCCGGATGCTCCATGACTTTCTTACTGGTTTCACGTGAGTTTAGTGATGCCATCCGCGAGTTTCTTCCGGTGTTCTTTGCGGTTTTCTACGACTTTGTTTTGTTTTCGTTCGTGACTTTCTTGGAGTTTTTACTGGACGTTCTTTTCTTTCTTTCTCGATTTTACGGTTTTTCTCTCTCGATTTTTTTTTTTCGTTTTCTGCCGTCTTTCTTTCGTTTTACTTGGTAGGTTTTCGCACTTTCGCTCCCTTGTACGTATCGTAAGTACTTCCTGCTGAGCTGGGTTCCTCGCCCACTACTTTTACTCTGCTTTTCCTTAGCGCTAACGACTCTTGCCGGGAAATAAGAAAAATATGAAAATAATAATAAACGAGTAATGATACACATGGATGAATGAAAGCATACTGGTATCTCCGTGACAAGTCATTTACTTTATTCTATCGTTATACTCGCTTTACTTTTCAAGACATACTCTCTGTTTAATCTAGCTGCATTTACTTTCAGTTTATACTTGTTCGGCGTATTTCTTTTCAACGATATATCCTCATGTAGGCTAGTTACTACTTTCGATCATAGTATTTCATTAGCATGTTTTCTTTGTCAGTAGCATGTTATTCTTGTTTAGTTTAGCATGTTTCATAGCTTGAACATACTTCTGTTTGTGATAAGTCTTTATGTTATTCACTATAAGCATGCTTCTTGTTCTGCTTTTCTTTACTTCTGCACATCACTATTGCACACACTCACTCGTAATAAAATGAAATAAATGGTTTGCGTAGTCCACTTTAATTTAAAACTTTAATTTAAATCATGACCTTCTACTGACGTGGAGCTTGGAGCACGGTCGGCAAGACGACCATCTTCTTCAGCAAAACCTGTGTCGACATCAACAAAACCCCCTTCTTTAGCTTAAATAACAAGCTTTAGGATTTCAAGTTAGGGCTTTTCTTTTAGGCCTTTGCACAGCCCTCCTGTGCGATATAAGCCCTAACTCGCTTAGGTTTCCGAGGTTGTCGTCCGATACGACGTAAGCCCTCCTGTCTTTCAGGAAGTTTGCATAAGCAGGACATTATGCGAACGTAATTCCTATAATTAATTTGCGTGATTGAAATTAAAATAAATCACTTTCCAAAATTTAAAGCCCAACTATGGATAGTTCGGGACGTCCTCGAGGTTCTCCTCGAGATACGTAGCATCCCCTGCACCTCTTCTTTGACTCCAGAAATAACTCATTCTTCTTCGTACCTTTCACTCTATCGGATTTCCTACTACCTCATTTCGTTGAAAACCCTACCTTTTGATTCATGAAGATAAAACCGCGATCTAAATCGAGAGTTCTCTCAGTGACTTCGGTCTTTTGAGGGTAATTAACTATGAGGGGCTTGCATCATAGGGAGTTTTAAAGACCGAGATAATATAAACCCTATTTAATTCTTTTGTATTAAATAGGAGAATTTGTCGGTCCACATAAAGGTTCACAGACCGGAACGGATGTCATGAATTTTGTGGTTTATTTGATCGAGCGATATTGTCGAGTAGGGTGTCTATTTTTCGGAATAGATGCGTTACTCTCGATATTACGCTCGTTCATCCTAACTACTTAATGAATGAGATCCGTCCTTTCTCATTCTCATATTTTAAAACTTAAAATTTTATTTTCAAAAATCAATACATATATATAAATTAAATTAAATCCTCAAGCCCCTCTTTTAAGCGGCCGACAATATCTTAGCTCAGATGGTTTTTAGATTAAAGTTTTTCAGGATATTTGAGTTATTTTTCCTTTAAATTTGATGAAATTATTTGAGAAAATTTTGTTGAGTAATGACTCTAGCTTATTTGAGTTATTATTATTGTTTGTGTTATGTTGAAAATAGGTATTGTGATAATTTTTTTAACTTATTAGCCTTCTTAGTGGGATTTTCAAAATCTTCACTTAAGTATTGCCATATTGTTTTAAACTTTATCAATTTTGTTTGGTTGTTTAATCTTAAGATCTTTGATTCTTTTGTCAAGAAAAAGAAGCATTCAATCATATTTAAGGTCAATTTTGATGTCCTTTTTAATACTTTCAAGGGAAGAACCTTCTTGGACCCCAACACCACCCGTTGGGTTACTAAATCCTCAGTGTATGCTAAGTTTGAAGCATTTGTAATGGTAAACCAAATGAACAATTTTTTTGAGATTTAATGCAAGAGGATCCTCTCTCCTCTTCTTTTCATCATCATCAGAGGTTTCTTTTATAGAATGCTTAGTCTTAGTGTCGTTGATAATTGGTTTGAGAGTAACAATTGTGGCAATTACATCGTTGTTATAATATCATTCTATTTGGGGATGATACCTAGCATTTCGCAGTAAATTCTGCTGTTGTGATTGTCTTTCAAAAAACTCTTTAAAAAAGTTTTCTATCATAAAATTAACTTCTCTCATTTTTCTTTGATTTGTTTTGGTGATTGTTATGATATAAACCTTTTTATAACTAAGGCTTTGCGTTGTTCTCTTTAAGATTTCCTTTTTCCAAATATTCACCTCTTGGTTTTAAGTATAGTGCAAAAAATAACTTTGATGTTCTTTTATTGACAAAATTTTATGAAAAGGCTTTATTTTTGTGTGTGTATAGGTGTGAAGATAGTTTTGGTAAATTCAGATATATTTGGCATTAGTCTTTTTTATTTCCCTAATTTTGGGTGTTTAATTGGGTCACCAATGGAATCCTCCGCACTAAAGAAGATGTTTGTGGAAAAGATAGAGGAGAAGATAGATGCTTCTTGATCAATTAGAAAAATATTTGCAAACCAAAAAAAAAAAAGGCTTGGCATGAAAGATCTCTGAACTATGGATATTTCTTTTATTTAATCAGATTTGAGAAATTATTCTTCCCTTCATTACATTTGTTAACCACAAATAGTCAAGTTACAGTACTTCGCTTTACGTTTGTGATTAATTGGAACATTCATAATAATGGTGAAAAGTTAATTTTTTGAAATAAGTTTGAATTCATAATATATTTTTAGCTTATCTCTATCTTCATCTCTACTGAATAATGTTATTCTAATAGCTGTCATTTTCATTTGAAAGTCTGATTGAATAACTCTTTTTTTCTTTTATTGATGTTTCTTTTCTTACTTGGAATGAGACCAAAGAAACTGAAGATAAAGTTTTGAATCTTTGAATTTCCTCTAAAATTGAATGCTTGACTGCAAGAATTTTTGTAGGATAAGATGATCAGATGCATTGTTTTTAACATGTTGATGAGAGTCTCCATCAAGAGAATCGATAAAGTTTTCTTGCTGCAAGAAACTCCTCTATCATTTTGCCTTCTATCTGTATGCTTCATTAACCAAAAATTCCTATAGTACCCTCAATTTGCCTCTATGCTCGTAGCAGGAAGCGAAGAGGAAATATTTTTGGATTGCTTGAATTACCATTGCAAGAGGAAACACTGCCGTTGCCGGTCCTAAGCCCGGATGTGAAAAGTGAAGAACTTGTCGAAAAAAAAATCATGACATGAATCCTTTTGATCATTGTGTAAGTGCTAGGGCGTCCCCAGAGCGACGCGTCGTATGGCTCGAATACAGATGGAAAGTGTGCGAGCGGCTGCTACACCGACGCCGGGTGTAGTGTCGAGTAAGCGAGGTTCCCACATTACGGATGGATGCGGGTAAAGAAGTTAGTCCATGATACTGTAGGATTAGGATAGGATCACTGGAATATAGAGTACTTCTCGATGGTAAACTAATGGAATTGGTTGATATTATGATCCATAGAAAGATAAATATCCCATGTATTCAAGAAACTAAATGGGTTGGAGAAAAGCTAAGGAGATTGATAACTTAGGTTTTAAACTATGATATTCTCAGTAAGAGTCGTATCTTAGAAATGGTGTAGGTGTAATTATAGATAAGAGTTTGAAAGATAATGTTGTCAAAATTAATAGAGTTGGAGATAGAATTATAGCGACTTAAGATTATTATTGATACTTAAGATTTTTAATATTATAAGTCTTATGCTTACTCAAGTTGGTTTAGATATAGAATCTAAAGATAAATTCGGAATGATACTGAAGACATACTACACTCGATACCTTTGAAGAAAAAATTTTTATTGGAGGAGATTTAAATGGACGTATGTCGATAGAGTGGTAGAAGATTTCAGAAATATTCATGGTGGTTACTGAGTTATGGAGCGATTAATGAAGAAGGTAGAGCCATTTTAGATTTTCCTTTAGCAGTATGATATGATTATTACTAATACTTTATTCAAGAAAGAGATGAGCGATCTTATTACTTATAAGAATGGATCTAATACTAACACAAATTGATTATTTTCTTATGAGAAGAAGAGATCGTCGAGATTGTAAGGATTGTAAGGTTATTCCAGTGAGCGAATTAAGTACCGACATCGATTATTAGTTCAAGATTTTAAGATGAGGAGTTGTAAAATAAAGAATACTAGGATTCAACATCGTAGAATAAGATAGGGGCACCTAAAAGACACGAAATAAATTATTTTTATGAGTAAAATTCAAGATTTAAATATTTGGGATATTCATGAAGACGCGAATGTTATGTGGGAAAAATTGACTAATACTTATTAAATAAGTGGTAAAGATGTACTTGGAGAATCAAGAAAAAGTTTATATAAATAAAAATAGTTGGTGGTGGAATAATAATGTACAGAAAAGATAAAATATAAGAAGTTGTCTTATAAAAATTGGTTTAAATGTAAAAGCGTAGAGAAGCTGGAAAAATATAAAACGGTCCGCAGGGAGTGTAAAAGAATAATCTGTGACGCTAAAAATTCAGCTTTTAGTGATCTTTATAACGTGTTAGATACTTAAAGAAGGTGAAAAATATATGTATAAACTAGCTAAACAAAGAGAAAAGAAATGTAAAGATTTAACTCAAGTAAAATGTATTAAAGATGAAAATCAAAAAGTGTTTTTCTTAGAAAAAGATATTCAACATAGGTGGGTGAGTTATTTTGATAAACTTTTTAATGATGATCATGAAAGTATGATTGAACTTAGTGATCTTAATATCGTTAATAATAATAAAACTTTTCATTTTTACCGTCGCATTAGCAAAAAAGAAGTTGATAAGGCTTTAAAGAAAACCAATGGGGGAAAGTCTGTAGGACCTGATGATATCTCAATTGAAGTGTGGAAATGTTTAGGTGATTTGGGGGTTTCCTGGCTTACTAAACTTTTTAATATTATTTTAAAAACTAAAAGGATGCCTGAGGAGCGGAGAAAGAGCATTTTGGTCCTCATTTTTAAGAATAAAGGAGATGCACAAGAGTGTGCAAATTATAGAGGAATTAAATTGATGTGTCATACTTTAAAATTATGGGAGAGGGTAATTGAACATAGGTTAAGACGTATTACGAAGATTTCTCATAATCAATTTGGATTTATGCGAGCAGTCTACCATGGAAGCTATATATTTATTGAGAGGTTTGATGGAGAAGTACGAGAGATAATAAGGAGGATCTACATTTGATTTTTATTGATTTAGAAAAAGCTTACGATAAAGTTCCTAGAGATGTTCTTTGGAGAGTCCTCGAGAAGAAAGGTGTTGATATGACTTATATTCGAGTCATTAAAGATATGTATGCTAGAAGTCGTTACATGTGTTCGAGCTGAAGGAGGATTGACCAAGTATTTTACTATTTCGTTGGTTTACATCGAGGATCGGCTTTAAGCCCATATCTTTTTACTTTATTTATGGATGGTCTTACTGGGCATTTACAAGAGGATGTACCTTGGTGTATGCTTTTTGCTGATGATATCCTCCTTGTGGATAAGACAAAAGAAAAAGTCCAGGAAAAACTTGAATTATGGAGGTCTACGTTGGAGTCTAAAGGTCTTCGTTTGAGTAGAACTAAAACTGAATACATGGAATGTAATTTTAGTGATAGTAGGTCTAGTGACAACAGTGTAACTTTGGGTGATCAAATTATTAAAAGGTGTGAACGATTTAGATATCTCGGGTCCATTGTTCAAAGCGATGGTGATATAGATGGGGATGTTAATAGTAGAATTCAGGTTGGTTGGTTGAAGTGGAGAAATGCGTCCGGCCTATTGTGTGATAGAAAAGTATCGCTTAGACTGAAAGGAAAATTTTATAAGATGGTGGTGAGACCTTCAATGCTCTATGGTGCTGAATGTTGGCCTTTAAAAGAGAAGCATAATGTTAAGTTAAGTGTTGCCGAGATGAGAATGATTAGGTGGATGAGTGGCTTTACACTCAGAGACAAAATGCGAAATGAATATATCCGTAAAAGGGTTGGAGTTGCACCAGATGACGGATAAAATTAGAGAGAGTCGCCTTAGATGGTTTGGTCACATTAGACGTCGACCACCTGATGATCCGATTAGGAGAGTAGATGTTTTAAATACAACTTATGTTAAGAAAGGCAGAGGCAGACCTAGGAAAATTTGGGCTTATTGCATAAAAAATGATCTTAATTTATTAGAATTAAACAAAAATTTGACACTAAATAGGACGCAATGGAGAAAAGGATTCATGTAGCCGACCCCACTTAGTGGGATTAAGGCTTTGTTGTTGTTGTTGTTGTTGTTGCTTGAATTACCATTGCAAAAAATAGCCTATCTATAGGCAAAAAATAACTTGATTTCGTTTGAGTTTAATCTTCTTTTTTTTAAAACTAATTCCATCAAGAAAAGAAGAACTTTATTTCTAACTCTACAACTTTGGAATAATCTTTGTTTTAGTATACTAACTTTGCATAGGAAGAAAGTTCAAAATTGAATTAAAATAAAACTAACTTACTCAAAACAAAGTTGAAAATCATCCAGCTATCCTTATTGCCATCCAACGGATCAATTTTGTTTCCTAATTTTGGTCATCAGGAATTAAATCAATGCTCTATCTTTGCTTGTAGACTTCTGATGACTTTATCTTTCTGTCGAACACCATGATTTTAATAATTCAAATAATTCTTTCAATTAGATCTTGACTACAGCCTCCCATTTTAGCTTATTTACTCCTTCATATGAGAGTTATTTATCTTTTTTTGTCTCTTGGCCTTTTTTTTATTTCTTATCTTGTGGCCTTGAGATTTTGATTTTACTGCAGTGGTTCATCCTCGTGGACAAACTGTCGGTCAACAAGTGGGATGACCCTTTCTGTGCTCTTTATCAAGATGAGAGCTCTTCACCCTTTCTCTAAACCTTCTGGTTTGTTTGTTGGTCTTCCTTTTCTCTTATGAAGGTGGAATGATAGGCCTAATGACTCCATATTTTTTCCCATCTTTTACAAGCATAAATTTTGTTGTTTTCTATAGAAGATAACATCTCTATCACCCAAATATGGACTACCTAGGTTTACAAGTTATACATCTGATGGAACAAATTCACATACTATCCCTGTGTAAAATTTTTAGAGAAACATTTGAGGGTACATTGTTGAGTGACTGACAAACATTACTCTTTTGAACCTAACTCAGAGAGTCAGTGTTTGAAGTTTGAGTAGCGATTGACATCAATGCCCATGATAAAGCTAAAGAGAAAGTTCATCTCACTACTTAGATTCAAAATGACAATGAAGATGATAGATTTTATCTTAAGGTGGAACAATTTTTCCTTAGGCCCATCACAGGCATGCACATGTAACATTAAAGATAATGTTTGACTTGCATTTGACACTCCATCTATCTCAATTAGTTTTGATGTAGTCTGGGTAATTTTCTTCTTATCCTCTCATCGTGGCCTCTCTTTAGTTATGAATTATAACTGTACGTAAACTGATTGGGTTTTTTGAAGCAATGAAACGTTGGGCTGAAGTCATGCCCATTTATAATTGAACTTTCAGTCCTATCCTTCTTTAAAATTGTAAGCTAGGATTTTTGAAAAATGGAAATATCCTTTTTTTTTACTATATTGACTGTTTTAGCTTTTGTGCTAGTTTCAAAGATGTCAATATTTGAAAAGAGCTTCCATTTTGGGAGAAGGCTTTTATAAAGCCTTTACTACCTATAGAGAATATTCAATTAATGATATTTCTATAGCAATTGATTACTTTCTATTATGCTTTATTTTTTTGCATTCTTTTTATTATTCTGCTTCAAATTTTGTCCTTAAAGTACTTTTCTTCTCGGTGTCCAATTAGATAGAATTAAGCTTCTAACAACCTTTTAAGCTCTAATCTTGTTAACGTAAATTGATCATAGTTTTAAGATTTTTCACTTTCACCTCACTAAATCATGTGAGGACAATTTTAAACGAGCAAATGCAATTTTCTTTGTATCTATATAATCTTCAACCATGAAATTATTTCAGTAACTTCAAACAAATTAATATTTATCTTAATGTTAATTATTCCATTATATTGCGATCATAGAAAGGTAACTCTAGTTTTGCTTCTACCTTGAAGGGAACATCTTCTTCTCTTTTTTACTTATTATTCTCAACATTTCTCTTTATTGATGGATTCTATTAAGTTATTGTATTCGGTGTTTATGACTCCTTCCATTTGGATAGTTGGTGATGCAACTTTGGCAATCAGAGCTTTAAAGGTAACCGTTCTTATTGCCATATATTCCACCATTGTGACCATCTAATCAGCTATTTACTTCACTGACTCCTCTTTTAGATTTAGGAGAGCGTCAGTGCTATGTGATCTCTCCTCATATTAGTAGTGCTCGGTCGTCATAGAAGTGCCAAGAGCATCCTACCCCATTCATAATTCAACTACTTTTTTTTTTTCCAATGGATTGGAGCCAAGGCTCTGAAACTGAAATATGATATGGACGTAGGTGTGTGTGAGACTTTGGGAATCAATAGGAATTTGTTTAGTATAAGGTTGATTTGACCCAATCCTTTCAACTTGATTGCAAGGGTTCCCGGTTAGGGAATACATTGATTTTTCTTGTAAGGTCATTCCAAGTGAGGATTTAAGTATCCAACATCGATTATTAGTTCTAGCTTTTAAGATGAAGAGTTGTAAAATAAAAAAATTAGGATTCATCTTCGTAGAATTAGATGGGATACTTAAAAGACAAATAAAATTATTTTTATGAGTAAAATTCAAGGTTTCAAAATTTGGGATGTTCATGAAGAAGCAAATGCTTTGTGGGAAAAACTAACAAATACTATTAAACAAGTGATAAAAAATGTACTTGGAGAATCAAATAAAAAAATTTTTATAAATAAAAATAGTTGGTGGTGGAATAATAATGTGCAAGGAAAGATAAAATATAAGAAGTTATGCTATAATAATTTGTTTAATTATAAAAGCTTAGAGAACTGAGAAAAATAACAAACGACACGCAGGGAGTCTAAAAGAACAATTTGTGATGCTAAAATTTTGCTTTTAGTAATGTTATGATAGATTAGATACTAAGGAGGGTGAAAAATACATGTATAAACTATTGTAAACAAAGAGAAAAGAAAAGTAAAGATCTAACTCAAGTAAAGTGTATTGAAGATGAAAATCAAAATTTGTTTTTTTAGAAAAAGATATTCAAAATGGGTGTTTTTTTTAAAAAACTTCATTAAAAAGAGTTATGGATGGTCTTACTGGACATTCACAGGAGGATGTACCTTGGTGTATGCTTTTTGCTGATGATATCCTTTTGATGGATAAAAGGAGAGAAAAATGCCCAGGAAAAACTTAAATTATGGAGGTCTACATTAGAGTCTAAAGGCCTTCATTTGAGTAGAACTAAAACTGAATACATGTAATGTAATTTTAGTAATAGTAGCTCTAGTGACAGAAGTGTAACTTTGGGTGATCAAATTATTAAAAGGTATGAACGATTTAGATATCTCAGGTCTATTGTTCAAAGCTGTCAAAATATTTGATAGAACATGCTCAATAATTTCTTTATTGATGTACATCTATTTAAAGAGCTTTTCCCAAGGGAACAAACATGACAGCTAATCTCCCCAATTAAGGAGAAATATACTATGTAACTAATTACCCTAAATAAGAAAAAATAAATGGAGATTCCTAAGATTATTAATATAATTAATAAACTTCTAAATCTAGAGAATAACAAATATGATACATAATTATTTGTGAGATCTTTCAACAAAAGCGATGGTGATATTGATGGGGATGTTAATAATATAATTCAAGCTGGTTGGTTGAAGTGGAGGAATGCTTCAAGCCTATTCTGTGATAGAAAAGTACCGCTTAGACTGAAAGGAAAATTTCATAAGATGGTGGTGAGACCTGCAATGCTCTATGGTATTGAATGTTGGCCTTATAAAGATAAGCATAATACTAAGTTAAGTGTTGTCGAGATGAGAATGATTACGTGGATGAGTGGCTGTACACTTAGAGACAAAATGCAAAATGAATATATCCATGATAGGGTTGGTGTAGCTCCAGTGACGGACAAAATTAGAGGGAGTTGCCTTAGATGGTGTAGTCACATTATGATAATCCGATAAGGAGAGTATATGTTTTAGATTCTACTTATTTTAAAAAAGGTAGAGGTAGACCTAGGAAGACTTGGGCTTATCGTATAAAAATGATCTTTATTTTTTAGAATTTAACAAAAATATGACACTAAATAAGACACAATGGAGAAATGATTCATGTAGCCGACCCCACTTAGTGGGATTAAGGTTTTGTTGTTGTAGTGTTTTAGATTCGATTTATTTTAAGAAAGGTAGAGGTAGACCTAGGAAGACTTGGGCTTATTGTATAAAATATGATCTTAATTTTTTGGAATTTAATGAAAACATGACACTAAATAGGACACAATGGAGAAAAAGGATTCATCTAGCCGACCCCACTTAGTGGGATTAAGGTTTTGTTGTTGTTGTAGTGTTTGCATTTACTAAGTAACCACATGGTAGCCACAGTCTATGTGGGGAGGAATGGAGAGGAACTCTTTTGGGAGATTTATAATTATTTTCTAGTGTGTGAAATAGTTTTTTTATAAGAAAGAATACAAGGAATTAATTTAAATTTGACATTATTTTTTCTTAAAAGAAATCTTTCAAATAGTGAACAATCTTTACCCCTAACTCCATTATTTTCGGGCAACATTATATTTCTTTAACTGATCAAACAAAAAATTATTTTTTTTTCAAAAAAATAAAATAAAATAAAATAAAATTCTAGAATTGCCATTTTTATGACGTATATATCATCATTAATGGTCTAAATTTTCTTTTAATCTTGATCATCGGGCGTTCAATCAATTGATCTCTTTTTATGTGTGGGATGCTGATGTCTTTATCTTCTCACCAACATTGTGGTCTAAAAATTCTTTTAATAAGATTCTCTTATATCTGAATTGGATACTGTCTTCCAGTGTTCTTTACTCTATCAGTCTTTCTTTTATTTTTTATGTATAGAGGCATTCTTATAACTTCTTATAAATGGATATAAAAGCCTTTGTTCACTTCAAATGAGCTTTCTTTGGATGAACTATTTTTCTAGAAAAGATTCCAATTAAAACGTCTCTTTCATAGTTGGTCTTAAAGTTTATAATTTTTGTGTCCTTTGTAACTCTCTTTTGTGGATGATAAACATTTGTTTTTCAAGCATTGCTTCCATATCATTTGCATGTGACTTCCCCTGCTCCCTTCGGGTTTTTAAATGCTATTTTAACTTTTGATTCTTCATTTTCCTCCTACTAGGATCAATGACAGTGCTAAAGATATCTAGGATTTTTTTTTCTACTTTTTGCTCTTTGGATTATTTGGAGAGAAAGGAACAGCATTTACTTTTGAACTACTACCAAGGATAATAAATTAGTCTTCTTCAACATGTTATTTCAAGCTTATTTTTTGATGGATTCCAATCATTGAAACAGGATGCAAGGATTTTCGAAGAAGGGAAGGATTTTAAATATCTACTCAAACCATTAGAACTTCCTAGAGCTCAGTTTGATATTCTATTTTCTATGCTGTTTGTTCCTTTGTTTTATCTACTTATTTTGATTCCGTAATACTGTTATTGTCTTATTCTCCAGCTTTTGGATTATAAAATTTTTTTATTACTTAAAATATCTATTCTTGTCATAAAATAGATTTTGTTTGCTGGTCCCAGAAATTGCTGGTGAGTACAGTGATTTAGGCACTATATTCCCTAGTTTTCATTACCTCATAGTTATCAAATCACAATTTAAGAGGATTTAGGAGATTAGACAAATCTCTGCTGTAGGACCTAGGTTGTTCTTATCCAAATTCGTGAACTCATATTTCATAAGCAATCAATCACCATTCGGTACTAGTGAGACTAGGTACAACTGTAATTGTTTTTTTTAGTTACATACTAATTATTAATTTATTGCTAAATAAGGTGTCTCGGGTATTGTTTTTAAACGCAACAAAATGTTTACTGTTTCCTATTGTGGCTGGCGCTGGAATTTCTTTTAGAAGATTTACATGCATATCACTCAATTTTTATGTATATACATATCTAACACCTAAAATTAAATTTTTACACATATGCCACTTTTCCTATGTATGAAAAGTTGCATTTCACTTTTGAAAAGTTAAAATAGTGGTATTTTTGGTGTGATGTAAAAGATTTGTGTGGTGTAAATGTAAAATTCAAATTGTAGGTGTTAGACTTGTAAATACATAAAAATTGAGTGGTATGTATGTAAATGCCCCTATTTTCATTTCATTTTTTAAAATATTTGCATCTTGATAACCTAGCTAGCTCTCCCACTTTTCAACGCTTCGTTTTTTTTAAAGCATGTTCAGGCACGTGTGCACAATATGGATTCGATTGAAACATCATATGCTTTAAAAGGATTTCTCCCAGCCTCTGCTACCTTATGGGGTATTATATTTTTAAAATGTTGAAAGGTGAGAAGTAATGGAAGAAGCTTTCACAAAAGATTCAAAAAGGGTTATAGACGGCGGCAACCATTCTGGCAATGTCCACTTTACAAACAGGACTTGTTTTCTGGTTAAGTTTCTGATTTATGTGGCCATAGACTGCTTTTTCCTTGTTAATGCAGCTAATTTCTCAATTATAATTACTTAAATGCAGTGCAAAAACTTCTTTTGATAAGACTTTACGCTTGTTTTGTAATAGTTCTCCTATTAGTTTTTTAATTTATATGATGTTTCAGGAATGGCTGTTGCTTATTCTGCTCCTACCAGACACATTTTCCTCAAGGTTGTGGAAAATAATTATTGTGCCTCAAAAAGAGGTATGTGACTTCAGTTTTTTGGGAAATTTACATATCTAGCACACAATTTTTATGTATTTACATATCTTTCACCTAAACTTATATATTCACATACATAGAACTTTAGTGCTTTAAACTTTATGCATGAAAAGTTGTATTTCACTTTTAAAAAGTGTTAATAGTGTTTTTTTTATGTGATATTAAATACTTGTGTGCTATGTGCGTAAATGTGAAAGTTTGTGTTAGGTAGGTAAATGCATTATAATTGTGTGCTATGTAAGTGAATGCCCCTAGTTTTTTAATCTTTAGTTGTGATGGAGATGGGTAGATGAAAATTTTGCATACACAAGTTAGATCATGAGATTGCTCAATTGGTCGTACAAATAATTTATTCATTTGATATTAATGTTTAATGGTCATGATACAATCTCTGGATCCCTATTTATAGAAGTAAGAGCCAAGGTCGGAAACTTAAAATCAAATATAATCACAGGGTTATTTGGACACTTCTTTTATATGATTCGATATCAAATTGACCTACATCCATGCGTAAGCATACCTTTGTTCAGAATTTCACTAACTTGCCTCCTTTGCTCATCAAGCTAGATGCTAAGTTGTTGTACCATTTTTTGTTTGTCATTAGAACTACAACCCAAGTTTTGCGCCTTAAGCTTCTTCAAGTCTTTCAAGGCTTGCTCAGGTTACATGATAAATCTTACTAAGTCTTCCAATTTGTTTCTGGTGAACAAATGCAGCAGTAAAAATAAAGGATAACATAATCTTTACTATTGTATAAAATATAATATAAAACAATATAAAAGAATTCTTGAGATTGAAGATGACCTCTGAATGGAGAGATCCAAAGAAAACTTGTTGGATGAACTTTGAGTTTTCTTGATTTATATTATCTTTGAAATATCTTTGATTTACAATTCCACGATATGTTTCTGCTCATTTTAAATGGCATTTATAAGTTTATGAACGGTGGAGAAATCAACCATGAAAAACATTTAAAACTCTTCCAAAAATCTCCCTAAGAAGCCACCGAATGGCAATGTTAATATCTTTGATGATGAATTTCTGTTGCGACAATGCCCCAACGTGCTAGGCTCCGTGTGCCTCTGCTAGTGGGCGTGAATTAAATGAAAATTGTCATTATACTAAAAATTAATTAATTTATAATATAAATATAAGATGTTACATATTGGATTTCATATGAATAACTTATTAACTTCAAGCCTAAATTCATTATAATTAACGTAATTACTTAATTAACTCTTAATTAACCTAATTAAAACATACATATCTACTTTATCGAAATTGTTAGGAAATGTTGGATAAGTTGATAAAATACCAAGTTATCAAGATCATAAATTTGAATAATTTATATATACAATTACAAAGATGTAATTGTAATTAATTTTTACATGGTTAATAAATTAAAAGAAATCAAATAATTAGATAATCAATACAAACAAATTTTAAAAAGTGCAAATAAATTTATGATATCTCAAATGTAATTAGAATAAGTATAACATAAAATAAATTCATTTTAAATTTTTTTTTACCTCTGAATTTGTATTAAATTTTATTGTCAATCTAGGTTTAAGAACCTAAATCTTTGATCAATATATTGCATCTTTGGGCTTGTTTTTGGCAAATGGGCTTTTCTCTAAGTTGTGCACCAAAACTTGTCCAATGAAACAAAGCAAACATCATGGTGATTTAATTTATCAAATTATGGCTACCATCATTATGTAGGGCGTCTCGTGCCCCAAACACAACAAAAGTCACGGATGCGACAAAATTTGTAAATGACACTAAAGTCGCGGCAAAACTGGTTTGGTCCAGGCCTGGAGGGACCGACCAGGCCTGGAGGGACCAACCAGTCCTTTCAAGTATGACGTTCTCTCCTAATTCGAGCAAGGCCTACTCCTCTTTACCCTAGTTTTATATATATGTTATCTGTTGAGTTTCAGAGAGTTTTTTCGTGTTTCTGTTCAGGACAGCCATCAGCGTCCTCTTTCTCCTTTCTAAGGCTGTATCTAAAGAGGGGTGGTGCTCCGGTTGTTGCTCGTTCGAGGTGGTGTACTCTTCCAAGATATCGATTGGTGCTCCTGTTGTTACTCATTCTTGCGGGTGTATTTATCTCCGACTTTTTCATTCTCTGCATTCTTCCCCTCATTGCCACCGCACTTTTGCCGCTGCCGCAACCAACAGACAGCACTCCGGATGTTTTCCTGCAACTCCTACCATTAAACACCACCTCCTCTGCCTGCTTCCGTCCCGTTCAGTCACCGATCCTCGCTGCCGCCATCTGGAAAACAAAAAATCTGTTGTTCAACCATAATTTCGACTTTCTGTTGTTTGGACTGCCAATATATCCTGCTGTCTTTGCAGTATCTGCTTGCTGCCGCCACACCGGACAGCACTCGCCTTGCTATCCTGTAGTCCACAGCCCTTCCCCTTCTCTGCCCCTTGCCGTCCCCGCCCTGTGCTTCGCTGTCAATGCAATTCCAGCAATGCAATTCCAGCCCCTCCTTTCTCTGTCCCAACAACCCACAACCCATTTCAGCCATGTACTTCCTTTGCCCGACACCTAGCCGACTTTCACAACCCATGGATTGAGCCTTGGGGTCTGTTTGGGAGCAGTTGCCGAACTATCCAGAACTATCGAGTTGGCAGTGCTGTCCGAATAAAGCTGTACGAGTGTTTGGTTTCTGCGTTTGGAAAACAAGTGATTCAGAATAAATGATCATTCTGCCTCTGTTTTGGATAAATTATTTAGGTGTTTGGTTTATGCGTTTGGAAAACAGCTAATTGCAGCTTTTTATAGAGAAAAGACAATCCAGACAGGTGTAGTGTTGCAATCTACAGTAAAACTTTAACGGCTACACATCTGACAGATGAGAACAAAAAAAATATCATTTCATGACTTACAAATTTGTAAAAGAATGAATAACTTACAAATTGTAAAACAGATATCATTACTCATAAGAAACATTTCATTGATAATTCGAAAGCATCTAATTGAAATAGGAATGACTTTTACGCAAAGGCTCCTAATTTACATGTCACACCCCAGAACCCCGAGCAAATAGATCCCAGGATAAATAGATGAATGTCAATGCAATAAGCCCCGTTAATGAAGCAATTTACAACAAAATTGACAGTCCATACATCTCTCATCAGTAGGCCCATATTGAACTAGACTTTGCCAAGGAAAAAAATTAAACATTCATCTGCTCATACCACCATCCTCTTCAATTAAACATATACTGAAATCAAGCAAGTTATAAGTCTCTTCAAGGATTTGTAATCAGCTTATTAAAGCCAAAACCCTGTAAAAACTGAGTCAAAACTTAAAAAGTAACCATAGTTCTAACCAATAACACTAAAAATATTGGGGTGTTTACCTGCATATCACACAATTCTTATGTATTTACATGCATAGCACTGAAATCTTGAATGATTCTTCAAAAATGTTATTATGAAATAAAGTTTAGGTGTTAGATATGTAAATACATAAGAATTGGGTGGCCGTATGTGAATGCCCAATTCTATAAAATATATTATGGTTTAGTGCAATGTAAACAAAGAGAAATATAGCCCAAGAACATCATAGTGATTATGTAGATAAAATAAAGGGAGATTTATTACATACATACGTCCCACCCAATTCTAATGGCTGAGGTTCGTTTCAAGGGGCAAACATACGTCCCACCCAATTCTTATGTGTTTACATATCTAACACATAATAATTACGTTTTTGAAAACCATCAAATATATATTGGTAATTTTTAAATGAATAACTTGCATTATATTAAACTGGTTTGATTATTTAAATGTTGTGATGTCAAGTAGTAATTGGAATGAAAAACCTTAATTCATTTTGCTTCATTCGGTCATCAAATGCTTGAAATTCAAAGTAAACTATGGATACAAACAGTGGTTATCCACAAACATTGAACCATTTTTACAACTGATATTATCTTATGTTTTTCTTAGATATCATCAGAAACTAAAACAGGGTCTATTTAGCCTTCAAATAATAGAAGAACTGTATGTTCAGGATCAATAGCATTGCAAATTCAACAGCATCTGGATTTGATAAATAAATCTGTATTTACAAGATCTAATAATAAATCCTACCTAATTAAATCCCGGTTGCAGCCAAACAGACCATCAGTTAAGCAATAACAATCAGTTAAGCACCTGGATTTTCCATCACAATCTTAAGCATTAACCAGTTAAGCAATAACCAGTTAAGCATAACCATCACAATCTTAAGCAACTCTACGACAAACAGAAACACATATGAAAATGAAGGAAAAATGTTGAATAGTTTGCTAAAAGTGATCCCAAGATGCCAAATTGCCAAGGAAAAATGTTGAATAGGCTTCTACCTTGGGCTTCTCTTTTACTAGGTGAACAGGCTCTCGTCCGAATGGGGGAGTGCTGAGGGAGGAGCGATTTCTTCCTTCGGCTTTCCTTCCTACAGCACCGATCGGGTAGCTGCTCGGCTTTGCTTTCCTCCCCAGGGCATCGATTGGGTAGCTGCTCGGCTTCGCTTTCCTCGCCAGGGCATCGATCGGGGGCTTCGCTTTCCTCCCCAGGGCATCGATCAGTAGCGCCGATAGTGAGGTGGCACCGGCTGGAGCGAAGAAGCATGGGGTCGCTTATTCAGCTTCAGCTGCTTCGACGGCAAGAGGGAAAGACGAAAGCGAGGGCAGAGGCGTAAAATAAGCACAAACACGGACAGCAAAAGCTGACTGTGGGTATAACCTTGCGGTCGGCTTCTTATTAAAAAAATAAAACGCAGTTTTCAAATAAGCACCTGAAACGTGCGAAACAAACAGTGAGGCGGCATTTTCAAAAATGCCGCCGCACTTATAAGCTGCCCCAAACGGGCCCTTAGTATGAGTTTGTGTCATGTTTGTTGTAATTTTTCTTTCAGTGTGTTGGTTGTAACCACCTATTTGCTTTCACTAATAACTATTTGCTTTTTCTATTGTGATTTGGTTGATTTCGGTTAATGCCGGTATCAATCGTCATATGAGACATATAAGCCCATGCGGTCAACACAGGATGGCCAACACAAAAGATAGTTTGAGTCAACTCAATACATGTGTGAATGCATACATACATAAACATATACATATACATATATAGGTAAATAGATGGATAGAAGAGCGTAAGCTGGTGGGTAGGCAGAACACACTTATAAAATGATGGTTGTAATTAGTCATCATACTTTTGAAGTTCAATAATCATCCTAGTAGATACTAATTGTAATTCTGAACACCATAAACCAACCAAAAATAAGATTTTGTTTTTCGAACACAAGGAGAACATAATCACAGTGAACTCGCACAGAGCTTTAATATGATCAGGCAAGCCATTGATGACTGTGGTTAGGCTCAATGAGGTCTACCCAGGCTTTTGATGTAACGTTGCTGAGCTCTGGCAATGTTTACAAAGGTTTGTGTGGCCTCCAGCAAATTTTCTCTCTCCAGAATTTTAGTCCTAGTTTAACTGCGATGACTCCGATCTTTGGCAACCCCACACAATTTTGGTGTCCCCTCAACTGCAGCTTCAATTATAAGAAAATCGCCAATTGTAAAACGATAATGTAGGATTACATCTATTGAAAAAAAAGAAAAAAAAAAGGTGGTTTGAAATATATCATCCGAATCTTGCCAAATCAAACAAATAGATTGAATTTCAATTTCATCATTATAGGCCATTCCGGTTAATATGGATTTCAAAGTTCACCTAAACAAATAAGCCTTTAGTCTAAAATATTGTATTTTTTTGATGTAGTAGTTTTACATTTAGAGTTTGTTGGTGTTGAAACTAATATCAGCGTGAAATCAAATTTAGTTTTATTGATTACATTTTTGTCATCTATTTTATACATAAGTTTCTCGCATAGCACATATTACTAGTATTTACGTTTCAATTTGGATATTGTTTTGTGGTATGATAGCTCTGCATATAAAATTAAATATTCCTCCATTTCTTATAGTTTGCGCTCACTATTTTTATTTTATTTTATTTTATTTTTGTGTACGCTGTTCTATGAAATACTGTATTGTTTTCCTCATCCAGCATGACTATCCATCCCTTGTCCCAAAACAACCATAATCTTTTCATAACCAATAGATATTATCTGTTCATTTTTAAACGTAAAAATATTTCATGTTGAGTTTACCACATTCGCTTTCTAAAGAATTTAATATTATCCCCTGAAATCATTAGTTTGATTTCACTGAATCATATATTGTTGTGGAATAAAGTATAAATTTTCTATTCACATTTTATCTCATATTCCTCTCATAACCTAAATTAAAATTGTTGTATTTAGCATGCAATTACACTTTATTTTTTCTTAAATGATCTAGGAGTCTCAAGAAAATTTGGCAGTTTAACTTTTAAAGGATAGAATTGCAAACCAAGAAAAAGGGTAACGAAATTGTAATTTATTGTCAAAAATAAGAATGGGTGGCTAAATTTCGATAAAGAGAGAAATTTATGTTAAGTGAATAAAAGAAACTATCATAAATTAATTTAGAAAATTCTCCTCATTTTAAATAGCCAATCATCCTCCAATTGAAAGATCTAAGAGAATCTTTCTTTAATTAAAGCTATGGTTTACTTCATTTCTTGTTTTAAATATTAAGATAAGGGTGCCTTATCCATTAACTTAAATTAGTTTTAAAAAGCTATTCATAATTCGAATGTTTAAAACAATTAATTAAATTGCTTGCCCACACTCTCTCTACTCTCAGTTGATTAGGAGAATCAACCCAATCTAACTCTTCATAGAAACCCTACTGACTTAGGTCTGTTTGGCGCGACTGCAACATTCTCGATTTTTAAGCTATACTACGGCTCGGCTCGAAGAATTCATTGCGGGAATCTTTATTGTCTGTTTGGTGTAGACGTATGAAAACAGTATTGCGAGCGATATGTTACGAGAGAATAACCATTTTACCCTTGTTTGGTAAAACTATTTAAAAGTAGAGTTTAAGCACCACATTCTCGTAACTTTAAGAGCATAAATTCATTTCTAGACAGAACAGAACGTTCTAAAAATTATTTGTTTGGAATAATTAGACAAATTCAATACATTCTTATGTATTTACATGTCTAACACATAAACTATATTTTTTTTTAGAAAATTTGCTTAATAATTATAACAGCTTACATAAGAATTGGGTCGCACATCTTCAAATCCTACAGGTTTTTAAAATCACTCACCGAAGCAGGAGAGTTGCATCGTGAGGGTTCGGTCTCCCAGATGATGGTTTTGGGTGAAATTGAGAGAGGAGATAGGGACGTAGACAAGCATTTATGGAGGGAGGAGAAGGGTAGTGAAGCAGATTACCTTCTCGCGACGGTGGAAGAAGATGAGGCTGGATGCTTCACGCGACGGTGGAAAAAGGAAGCCGCACTTCGCGAGATGATCGGGAGCAGTGGACGATCGGGGAAGCGAGACGAGACGCGTCTCCTTCGGCTTCGCGAGACACTAGGGCGTGGGCCGGCTTTGCGATAGGCGGATCTGTAACGCGGGCCTAAATTCGCAGCTCCCGACGGTGGCAGAGTGGAGCTTCTCCGCGACCGGTCGGTGGTGGAGGACAAGCCGACAATGGGGTCCTTGGGCGACGCCTGGGAAGTCTTCTGGCAGGAACGAAGAAGTTGTGGCGGAGACTCGATCACTGGGGCAGCAAAGCTCGATTGCTAGAGATCGGGAGTGCGGGGCAAAGGAGGAAAAGTTGTTCCACAACGCCAGGCCGCAAGGTTGATCCTGCCGCCTGCTTTCTGCCTATTTTAGCGGCAGGCGGCCTCGCGGCCCGCTTTCTGCCTATTTTAGTGGCAGGAGGCCGCGATTGTGGTATCCAAACAGTAAATTCTAGCGCTACTTCGCGGTTTCGGGCCGCGCTGCGCGCAAAAAGCGGCTCCCAAACGGATCCTTAGATAATCCCTATCAGCTGCATAAGCCATTCATACCTGATTCTAGATTATATTTTAGTATTAGAGCACTAGATCCAACCTGCACAATTTCATAATGACTTATGTTAGATTAACGTAAAGTCTACTGACGAACCCATGCATTGGATGGGAGCCATGAATCAATGCAGGTTAGTAACATTATTTCCAGGTTATTTAAAAAGGCTATGTTTGACATCTTTTAATCAACTGACAACAGAGATGTCATGCAAAAATAATTCTTATCCAAACCAAAGAGGATCAAGGAGTAATGAACTTGACCCTAGGTATCATATGATGTTGACTATTTACAAGTCTGTACATGATATTTGGATGAGTTTAATGGATTTAAAGGAGGCATGTAATTTTTGTGAAGTTACTTAAAAGGTGGAAGAAAAGCTAAACTCTTTCTATGTTATATCTTTAATATATGTGCAATCCATTGCTTCGGTTGTTTGCTTCAATCAGTTTTGACCAAGTTATGATAAATCAAAATATGCCAACCTTGCTAGAAGATTGAGCATTATGTAAATACGTTTTGCCAAAGAATTATGTGGATGGATTCTATTAGCAAGAATGATCATTTTGTGGGTAGACGAGCAATGCCAGCTATATGGTTTGGGTAAGAAATGTTTTTGTTAATTGAGATCAACATTGTAAAATATATCTTATTTCTTGGTTATCTTTGTTCTAAGATTGATTGTATTTATGACAGCAATGAGAAAGGGAGCTGTAATCCAAAAGGTTCTCAAGAAAAAATGCAAGTTTAAATTTGGAAGGAAATTTTGCAATTAAAAATGGGGCTAAATTGCATAGTTGAATTTTAAGTTTCAAAAACTGGATGGATGACCAAATTAAGATAGGGAGAGGTTTATCTTGGTGGAATTAAGTAAACAATTCTAAATTCGCTCTACAACATCTTCCCTTATTATACGTAGTCAACCAGCTTTTAAGAAGAGATCTAAAGGAATATTCCCTTCTTTTAAACTATGATTATCATTATTTTCATGTTTAAGCATTGAGATGAGTGTGCTTCTTATCCATTAGCTTAAATGTATTAAGGTTATTTGTATTTTTAATGGCTCTTGGAAGTTTAAGATAAGGATTCGTAAAATAATATTTTTAGTTGAAATTAAGGGTAGACATAAATTGATCTCTTTTTTATTATAAGTAGGAGGCTTTTGGATGGAACAATAAATCTTAAAGTAATTGAATTATTTTTCTCAACAACTCCATCTTACAAAGTCTAGATTAAGGCTTACTAGAGCTTCTCTCTCTCCTTGACACTTTTCTAGGTTTAAATATCAGGGTATCCCTCTTCTCTCTTATAATAGATTAGGAGAAAAAAATTTATCCCCTCAATTTCTTTGTAGAAACCCCATGTCTTTGTTGCAGATGACTTCTACCATTTACATAAAACTTTTGCGGCTGATTTGTGAATCATTCAGAAAGTATTGTGAAAATCCATTCGTTCCTTAATTTTTTTTTCCAGCTTTAAATTTAACTCTAGGAGCATATCATCTAAATGAATAAATGATTAATATCTATTATTTTGATTTACTCTTACAGCTTTTGAGCTCATACGTGTTGAGTTTCTTAAAGGCCAATCACAAAGTTAAATCAATTTAAAAAGGAATTAAATATTTCATGACTTTATAGTACTTATTACATTGTGCTAAATTTTGCTTTATTTTTTCCTATATTAAATATAGAAAATATAAAAATAAGCTCATTTTTATTTTGGAGTTTGTTTTCCTTTATATATAGTGAGGCTTGCGTCGACTTCTAGATAATTTGTGATGAATTATTAATGATGTCAATTATGGTTGTTCTTCTTTTGATCCAAGTTGTGTACTAGAATTATTCCATGTTATATACGTGATGGTGCTATTTAACACAATGTGTAGGATTCATCTATATTTTTGATTGATGGTTATTGATTATAACTATCATTATAACACTTTTCATGAGAAATATAATGCTTGTGACGAGTACTTAAAGATGAATTTGATTGTAGGTATCATGTTCTAAATATAAAGATTGTGCTTTCTCATGCCTCTTATCATAGCAATGTTTTTCATTCAGATCATGATGGAAATCACAACACTTATTTGAATTATAGGATTATTGACTTTTATTATGGGTATAAATAATAATTTACATCCAAAATTATTATGTTTCTATAAACTCATAATTTTATGAAGGAGAAATGTGGAATTTGACTGAGGGTGGAGAAGGGTTAATATGGATTGAGCGTTGTAGAAGGAATTTTGAAACCAGTGACTTATGGAGAAACTGTAGCTTTATGTCGTTAGATTCAAGCGATCAGCATAGACGTGATAGGGGATCAATTGAAGGGTACATAGAATTGGAAATCATGTATTTTTGACAAAAAGAATGAGAATGATAAACTGAAAGTACTAAAAAGGGTAAGTGCTCTGGAATTACTGAACTTGATTAGGTATGGATTGTAATACTCAAATTTTGGCAATTATAGGTAAAATTTGATAACTTCAACACATACCCTAAACTAAGCATTTCCTGAAACTCCACCGAAGCATTTTTATAAATTCTATACGTCGAATCTATCAATTTGCCATATATCACTATACATGAATTTTAAACTTATTAGAAGATATAAAATTATGAAGTTATAAGTTTAGTTAAACTTTGTTAATGCTAATCTTCTACACCTAATCCCGTCACTGTTCCCAGCCGACCTATTTCACGATTCTCAGACATTGGATGTTTTACAAAGGATTGGGATTAATCGTGAGGGTGAATGAATTCATAGGAAGCTTCGTGATTCTAATTTTCTCCTCCAGATTCCTTCTGGCGCGAGAAGCTTCGCTCGGTTCTAGTAGCAGGGTGCTAACTGGGTGAGCCCGGCTTATTTCCCTTTATGTTTATGACCAAGGTATTATAAGTGTAAATATCAAACTTTGGGGGTTAGATATGTAAATATATAAGAATTGTGCGGTATGTATTTAAATTTCCCTTGTGTTTTCACATCAAGTAATATGACTATTTCATATGGTCTTTATGTTGCAGGTGGTGTCCGCTGCTTATTTATTCTCAATGTTGTATTTGCTGTAATATTTGGTCTTCTATCCCTATTTCTTGGCTCCAGTCTGCTCACTTTGGGAAGTAGCTGCTCCATTCCTCTCTTCTGGTGCTATGAGATTTCTGCCTGGGGCCTAGTAATATTATACGGTGGCACCGCCTTCTTTCTTAACAGAAAAGCCGCCGCCGTCCTTGACGAGGGTAACTATGGTGGTCGAAACCTTGGCTTGGAAATGCTCGAATCATCGATAGAAGTTACCCCTGATGTCCAGAGGCGTGTTAACGAAGGTTTTAAGACATGGATGGGTTCGTCCCTGCTCTCGTCCGACGAAGAAGATGATGAGACTGATTACACTACTCTGGAGGCAGCTCATCCCATTGTCATCAGTTCTAGCAGACAATGAGGGTGATAAGGTGCCTTCACTTGAAATTTGTACAGACCAACTCTTCTGCTTACTATTCTTTTAGTGCTCCTCTTTGGTGCAAAGCTCTAACTCAGCCGGGAGGAAGAAGAAAAAAAGGGAGATCGTCGGCTGGATCTTCTTCCACGACAGGCTCAGTGTAAAATTGATAAAAATATATATAAGCTGTTTTATATTTTGACAAAATTGCTGATCCTGTAACGAGTTTATGTTGCCAGGTTCTGGTGTTTAATTCTACTACGCTTGAGTTGGGGTTTCTTTTTCATGGACTTCTATGAAATATTTTGATAAAAAAATAATCTTGAAATGCCCCCCTTCCAAAATTTATAATTACACAATTATTCGATTTTATTGATCCCGGCACTTGAGCTTAGGCTTGATTAATAAATCATGTTCGAGATAGCTTATGAGCCAACTCATTTATTATAAAAGAAAAATTATTTTTATTCTAGGTGGTGGTTGGAATATAATGATAAAACAGAGAAGAAAAATTAAGAAATCATTTTTTACATATGTATTTATATAGTTTGGTGCTTCAAGCTTTGAATTTTATTGTTTTATAAGTATATTTTATTTTAATATTCTTCAAGCAACTCGCCTTAAAAGATGGTAATATTTAGGGCTGTCAAAACAGCTCGTTGTTTGTGAACAATTCTTGTTTGCTCGTTAAGAAGCTCGTGTTCTGCTCGTTCATGAAGTTAATAAGCCTTAACGAGCCGAACACGAAGAAAGATTTGTTCGTTTGTGTTCGGTTCGTTTTGGACTGAAATACTATTCCTCGATATATATATATATATATATATATATATATATATATATATATATATATATATATTAATGAGTAGTATTTTTAAAAATTTAAGAGATTTAAAATCAATTAAAATTATTAATTAAGTAAATATAATAAAAAGTATTAAATTAGATCAAATTGATATTTTAATATAAACTATAATTCTTAAATCTCGCACTCTTTGTTCTTGAAGAGCTTGTGTTCACCTCGTTAACCAAACGAGCCGAAAACGAACACACTTTTTGAGCTCGCTCGTATTCTGCTCGTTTACACTCCTAATAATATTTTTTTTATATGATATCAAACATTTAAGTGCGATTAAAGTTAAAAAAGTAAAGTTAAGATGTTAGATATATAAATACATGAGGATTGGACGGTATTTATGTAAATGGGCGTAAAGTTAATTATATCCATTTATTAGCTATGTAAATGCTCGCATCACCTCAGTGACAAACCGTACTTCTTTCTGCCTGAGGAGCATAATATAATCTGCCGTCACAGCTATATTATTAATGGATTACTGCCTCAATAATCCGAAAATAATATTATTCTGTAGATTACAAACAACCAAATTAGGCTGAAATCATCCATTTCATGTCCTTTTCATAATCAATCAATCTCTTTATGAAACAAAATGAAGAGATAAAATAATTAATCAATAATTCTAGACTTAAATTCAAACAACAATGTTCGAGTATAAGTTAAGGAACAGTTTGGGATCACTTTTTGATTTTGATTTAATTTTATTTATATTTTGATTTAAAATAAAAAAATATTTGAAAATAAATTAATTTGGTTTTGAAAATAAAGTATAAAAACATGTAAAAAATATATAAACAAACATGTTTTTAAGATGAGAATAATAAATAAAAATGATATTAATTATATGTCAATAGGCTTTGTTGTTGTTGAAGTGGTCTATTGGGTCATAGGAATATGTTGAGCATAACCACATTTAATTATGAGTGACAATAGAATTATAGAGAACAAGAGAGTCAACACAATGGCAACTTATTGATCCACCCTTTTATAATATTTAATAAAAATATTTAAAGCTTACATACCCACTTAATTCATTAAATGAAAGAAAAATATATCGTCACCCTTATCGGGAAGTTGAGTCGAAGAGGCTAGCAATTAGGGAAGAAGCACGACCGAGTTGGTCAAGTTGTAATTAGGGAAGAAGCATGACAGAGTTTAGGTGCACCAGCCAACAGTTCTAAGTGTCGTGCAAGAGAGTGGAGTGGAGGATTGTGTCACGATGCATCGTGCAGGAGCAAGTCACACACATCGCAGTGGGTTGCTATGCTACTTACGATGTGTTTAGGACTCTCTTGTAATTAGGGAAGAAGCATGACAGAGTTTAGATGCACCGACCAACAGTTCTAAGTGTCGTGCAAGAGAATGGAGTGGAGGATTATGTCACGATGTATCGTGCATGAGCAAGTCACACACATCACAGTGGGTCGCTATGTTACTTACGATGTGTTTATGACAGTTGTGACTGAAATCTCAGTTCAAAAGTTATTGTGAAAAATTTATCGATTAAAAATTGTTGTTTCATAATTAATTGTTCTATCAAAAAATTTTAATTTGTGGTGGGTGATGTGTTTAGAAGTGTGTAGACTTGGAATGAAACAAATCAAACCGTAGAACACGATCGTTGGACAGCTTCTGCAAATTTACAAATGGCGAACACCTAAAATCAAACATATTTTAAATGCAGTTTTTGAACCCAAAACATGGTCCGGAAAGACAAAAACAAACAGCCCCTTACTTCCATACAATATAATTAATAGAAAGTTTTAAATGTTAGATATATAAATATGATAGAAGATAACTAGGTGAAGCTCCTTGTATATATTTAACAATCAAAACAATCTTCAAGATTAAAATTTTAAAAAAGAAGATAAATTTTACATATTAGCAGAATAAATTACATATAAATCCAGAATCCACAAATACTACTACTTACAACTAAGAAACAGACCCCAACTTCCATCATGCTAATAACAACATCAGGTTCAACACCCTCCCCCCAAGTCAGATTCAGTGGGTTCTCTTTTACACTTTTATTGAACTGTCTTAATTTCTCTCAAAATTTGCTCATCAAATAACCCCCCCCCCCCCCCCCCCCAAAAAAAAAGCTCTTCTCCTCCATAACAATATAATCTCTCTGAAACAAAGGCTACACTGTTAACAATATAACCTTCCGTTCAACTCATTTTGTTCTTTAAGAAGGTGGGAAGAAGCGATTAAGATTGAAAGGAAGTGTGTAGAATTCTTCATTTCTACTATCTCCCTTGAAAGTTCTAAATCTGACCCACCATGGCATTCCTCTATCTTTAGCCGTGTCCTTGAAGTCCAGCGTGTTGTCAAGGAACACAGAAATAATCAGAGCAACTGTTGCTGGAGAAGAGAATATGGTGTTGATGTAGTCATTGAACTGCAATTCATTTTTCCAACTGTTGATTAGTATAATGAGTTGATCTTACACATTTTAAGCAGTGAGCCTAGGATTAAATTTCTGTAATAGAGTTATAACTGAGGGGCACATTGTATAAAATAAGGTATTTATGTTCATGATATTCAATATTGTTTAGACTGGTAAAACTGTGTGTGTTCCAGATATATATACCCATTCTGCCTTGGTGTGAGCGGGACCGTGATTCGCGCTCTCTGTATAGCTGAAGAAGTACTCGGGTATTGACAGGCCTAGAAATATGGACATGCCAACGATGAAGAGATTGCGCATCGAGTTCATGTTCGTGAACTGCAAGAAGGAGAGACCCACAGCCGCTGAGAGGAGAAGAAAGCAACTATTAGGAGACAGGGTAAGAGTGATCAATGAATAAGACGGGGGAGGAAAGAAAACACACCAACGAGGCCGAAAAGAACACAGTAAAGAGCTGCAAATATGGTGAAAGGAATGGAGGCAAATAGTGCTCCAAACTTCCCTGGTAAGAGAACAGTAGAAAGTGTGAGATTAAGAAGAAAATATAGTTTATATAAGGCCAACATTATTATTTTTTTTGGAAATTTACGTCTACCAAGTGGTCGTATTGCTATTTTGATGTGATAATAAAGATTTGAGTGCTGTGTGTAAATATGAAAAGTTTAGGTGTGAGATGTAAGTATATAAGAAATATTTGCTATACATGTAAATGCCCCTAATCTTTTTTGTAGCATGAAGACATACCCAAGATGGAGAAGAATATCATGAAACCAGCTGATATCTGTATCACCCTCCGGCTGCCGACCCTCGTGCTTCCTAGAAGTCCCACATTCTCCCTGCGACCTCCTCAAAATATGTTAGTTCTTCCATTTTTAAATCAAGTATGACTTCTTAAGATTACATACACACTCAATTTCTATCTATGTATTTACATATCTATGTAATTTACATATGCCACCTTACCTTTCTCACTTTTTAAAAATAAAAATGGTGAAGTTTCGGTGTAAGATATGTAAATATATAGGAATCGGATGGTATGGATGCAAACGACCCTTAATAAAAATGCCTTTAGCTCACCATAGAAATTCTCAGAAGTTAGCATGACAAAAATAGATTTATAAAACAAGTGGAGACCATAAATTTCTTATAATATGTATTCCACATTGATCTATCAACCTTTTTTGAGAAATTCTTTGTGAATGTAGCACAAAAGAATATTAATCAATACTTACACAGAGACAGTAGAGCCAGAAACTGTACCAAAGAGCCCATCTAGTAGAATTCCAATACCCTGGGGATTTCATTTTAGTGATGTAAAAATAAATATTTAGTTTTAAGAATCCAAATTTTTTCCAACTGATATTTCATTCAAAGAAGGAGAAATCATCACCTGCCATCCGATGCCACGACTAAGAACATGAGCTGGTGGCGGTGTAGCGCTTGCGAGCCTTGCTGCCGCCTTATATGCTCCAGTTGACTGAGATAACATGAATCAAAAGCCTTTTGTGGTTATTTGGTTTGGAGTAAACTTATGATGATTTACAAACATACCACTCAATTTGTATGCATATTTACATATCGACACCTAAACTTTAACTTTTACATAAGTGCCCACCTTACCTATGCATTAAAAGGTCTATTTTCATTTTTTAAACCTTACAATGGTGGTAATTTTCTATGTTATATGAAAGATGTGGGTGGTATAAATGTAAAAAGTATAATTTAGGTGTTAGGTAAGTAAATACATAGGAATTGGTTGGTATGTATGTAATGCCCCAAAAACTTGAGCTTTGCTTGGACTGAAGGCAAGTGAAGGAAATAAAAAACAAAAGAATTAATGTAACTTTCTTTATAGTTTATTTTCTTTAAAAAGAGACTATAAACCCTTATGTTCTGTTTGGCTTCACGAAAATTAATACTCATATTTTATTTTAGTGGCATTTAAATACATAACACACAATCCTTAAATATACATACTCACACCTAAACTTTCATATTTACACACATAACACTCAAATCCTTAATATCACATTAGAAATAGCACTTGCCACATTTTAAAAGTGAAAGTTCAGGGTGAGATGCAAATACATAAGCATTTTGTGACCGGAATGTAAATTTCCCTTTATTTGAGTCACATGTCGACTATAAAGTATAGAGGAGCTTACCTTACACTTCTATTTGCAATGAGCCTTTATATTCATTAAAAATTGTGGACAATACAAAATGGTAGAAAAAATATGAATAAGTTGGATATTTACCTCAACAAGTGACACAAAAACAGCAGCCATCATGCCAAAAGCATGGCCAGCATCAAAAGTTGGTGCGCCCCATTGAAGTGGGTATGGAATTTTTATCCTTTATATTAAACCAGAGTTAAGCAGGAGGAAGAAGGAGGAGGAAGAGTTTAAGCAGGAGGAAGAAGACAAACCATGGTGCAGAAGATATAAGGTTTGCTCGATCGGTGCGGCAATTAAACTGAGTTTTCACTGGCCTGTACTTGTAGGCTCCGCTCACGGTCAAAATATGAGCATAGAGCCAAAGGATGGCAATTGATATTAGCAAAGCGAAGCGCTCCAGCACAGGTAATCGCCTCACATTAAGATGCTTCAGATACTGAAGGGGGGGAGAGAAGAAAATTTGGAGGGCTGTCTTTTGGAATTATGAATACTAAATCGTAATTTATATACATATATGGAGAATTTACATACATAGCACTTGCATATCTCACACATAGAACTTAATCTTTAATAACACATCAAAAATATCACTATAGCACTTTATAAAAGTGAAATGTCCCTTTGCATGCATGTTTAAAGCACCAAAAGTGATATGTATGTAAATATTAAAGTTTTGGTGTGAGATATGCAAATACATAAGACTGGTTTGCTATGTATGTAAATTTCCCTAAATACTTTTAGATTGGAGAGAGTCAAGAGTACCTGTGATAATGCGACAAAAAGGATGAGCATGGGAACGCCAATCTCCACACATCTTCCAACCTGACATGTAAGAAATATTATGTGACATCAGTTCTAAACCACTTAAAAGGAATAGTGCTTTAGCAATCAGTTCTGAAATAGGCCCTCATGGAAGAATTTAGCATTTACACTGCAGTAAAGATCAAGTAGTATTATTATAATAATGGCGCTTTATTTTGCAAGTAAACCTTAAGTATTATGCTAAACTAGTGTTTTGCATGTAATTTAGCCGTATAACTAAAGTAAGGACAACCTCTGATTAGTTATGACACAAACTTTGGTTTTGATGAACTCTAGCAGTTAATAAGTAATGAGTAATGAGTAAGAAACAATTCTTTTTGTAATCAATGCGAAGAAACAATTTTTTTTCCGTGGCCTATAATCAACATCATTATGGTAATGAGTAATTGTATAAAATGGAAAAGAAATTCTAAATTATTGAATGAAAAAGTCGTGGCATAAGAATTCTTTTTTAACTTTGGGTTGGGTAGTGAAATATTTTTTCATCACTATAGAAAGGGTAATACTACAATCCCTAGCTCATTGCTCAAAAGAAATCTTTCAATATATTCTTTTAGATTATGAGTTTATTAGCAAGGCATTTTACTTATCTATGAGTGTAAATAATGAGTCAATACAAGCGCGAGCCCCCCCCCCCCAACTTGAGATTTTGATTGAGTAATTACTTTAATCTGAGTTTAATTCTATTGAGTTGAGTTGGCTCATTAATTAATAGGGATGACTTCAACTCGGGCAACTACTGCAAGAGAATGGTGAAAATAAAGATGCATTGATGAAAACTCACCTAATATAAAGTAGATATAAAAAATTTTTAGATATTTTTAATAACCTTGAGCTTAAACTCTTGAATTTTAATATATTTTAAGATTTATTTAATATTAATCTTTTTTAACCTAGCTAACTCATGAGCTAATAAGTTGAGCCATTAGCACAAAGGTTCTAATATTCAAATGTACTTTATATTAATATTCTTTAAACGAGATGCATAAGCTAGCAAGCTTAGTCGAACTTGGGTTAAGTTTGTTAACTCATCAAATATTAAGCCGATATCAAACAAGAGTCGGATTGATTCAGTTACACACGTAGGTGCATATAAGGCATTAAATTATTCCTCAAGTCCCTCTTTTCATTCATAATCCTTGGAGATTAATAAATTTCAAAAAATAACTGAAAATTCAGAACAACTATAATTTCTGTAATTTTAATTTGAAATAAAAGTAGCACCAGTAACTTTACCACTGGAAAACCTCTATAGAAAAGGCCAAAGCCCACCAACGAGACCACAGGAACCATTCCCACAGGGCTGAAGAACCTGGTATCATAACCCCAAAAGAGAGCAAACGTCATTATCGCATTATAAATCAAATTTTAATGGGTATCTGAATGATTCAAATATCACCTTGTACATATACCCCATAACTGGCTGTAGCCCAATATAATTTGAATGCTTGAAGAAACTATGAGTGCTCCTTGAATAGCCCTCATAGTTTGTAAAAACCTCTGAAATTACACATAAATATAGCTTAAAAACCCTCCACACAAAGAGTAATATGGTTTTATAATTAATCTTTTAGTTCATCAAACCTCATGGTCATTAGCAATTTGGCTGAAGGATGAATCATGAATTATGGAAACTATAGGGATTAAGAATGCATATGATCCTCCAATTATGGTTGGGAGACGAGTTCCGAAAAGGGTTTGAATCAATGTATTGATTCCTCCAACAAATAGCAATGTCTGAACTACCCTCACCTTATCATCCTGCAACTCATGAACAAATAGAGAAGTACAAGCATCGCATCAATGTGCAAGAAATTAAGAAATGATAGATGCTATCTTGAAGCTCATAAGAGGTAACCAAAATAAAAAATTATATAATCATTTGAATATAAGACATACAAGACATGATACAGAATTTTTATGGAAATAAACAGAAATAAAAAAAATAAAATAAAATATACTATTAAACCAAAGGCTTAGGCTCCATTTTGGAGAAAATTCAGATGGTATAAAAAGAAAAAACTCTCTTCACATATATCAAAAAGCAGAAATGCACGAAGAGTAAGAATGATATAGCAAAAAGTTATGATTTTGAAGCACAAAAACTTGAAGAAAAGAATAAGCATACTCACGTCACTGCCACCCATTAATGGAACTAGAAAAGTAGGAATCATGACCGCGGTCCCCAACGCCAGTATGTAATGCTGAAACCCTAGAGCTATTGCTTCACCTTTAAAGACAATACATAAATTAAATCAAAAACTGTTTTTTAACAGAAAGAAAGATTAGGAAAGATCTGGAACTGGGTTTTAATCCAGCGTACCCCAGGATGGGTTGGAGTCTATGCAGTACTCGAAGCCCTGAAGCTGATCCATGGGTGGATGACTTATCTCCTCCGGCTTGAATTCAGACATATCTCACAGCGGAAAACCAGAAATCCAAACAAAAATCAAAAGAGGGGAACTCAGGTAAAAACCGAAACTTTGTTCTTTCCTTGTCGTCAAACTCTGATTCCTTCTCCCGGTATTAGTTATTTTAACATCAGCAGAGCGAGAAGGTGTTGAAGCTAAAAATAGGAAATTTCTTCTTTACCCAGCCCTCATCTCTATCGCAGAAGATGGGCTTCGTATATCTACAAGCTGAGAGAAACAAGATGATGACGCAGTACAAAATCGATTCTTTTCTTCCTTCGCTATCTTCCTCACTGTATTTCTTCACTAGGTTTAGTGTACCTCAAGATGACGAGGAATCAGAAAGGGAGCAAGTGCCCAAAGGTTTATGGGATGTAAGTGCGCCAAAAGGGAGAGAGAGAGAGAGAGGTCCTGCAGCTTGAAAACAGAGGGGAGAGAGAAAAAGCAGTTGCCACCCACAGAGAGCTTCTTCTTTATATGTTCCTCTTTTTCTCAGGATCTTTCTCTCGCTTTCTCTCTCTTCCCCCATTCCCACTCTCTAGTCTTGTCCTCAGCGGCAGTGATAAATTATCCGTTGAGATATCATGTGACGAAAATACCCTTTGGGTCCGCAAAGTAAAAAATGCGTGCAAAGTTACCGTTGGGTGGCCAGACTGGTGCTTGCTTTTATGAACTGCTGTTCTTATGTGCGCATTTATACTGTATTATTAATAATTCAGTACTGTGTTGGTTTCTTCTTCTTACCTTGTTTTAATTAATTTTTTACTTTTTTTGGCAAAGTAAATATCCAAAAAATACAGACAAAGTACTTTGAGCATTGTAGTATTTAGTTGGGTATTTAAAAGTATTTAAAATTTTGAAATATTTTTAAAATAATATTAAAATAATATTATGGATTTATAATATTTTGTTAGTAATTATAAAGAAAGAAGAACTAGGAAAATTCATATAAAACATGCATGAAAAATGTGCTATAAGAAACCTCACTGCAGATAAGGATGGTATTTTGTGTCTTTTGCAAACTTTTGGTTGGAAGGTCTCCTTGATTTAACTCAACAAGGATGCCTCAATTCTCGTCTTGTACTTACATAATGGAATAATGACTTTTTGACAACAAAGCTTATGGGTTTTAATAAAAGAATTATGTAGGAGAACAAAGGTTGATTGGCCATCCACTTGGTGTACATATTACATGCCAAAAAATTAGCCACATTCATTTAATTGCCGATATAATGATCATCATCCTAGGGGGTCTTTTTTTTAAAAAAAAGTGAAACATGTACTCTATGGCTTAGATTGTTTGGTAGAATGAACCAGATAATACTATTATATGTAATTATTTATAAGATTTGATACAAGTAAAATTTTATGATAGAGCGGGAGAAGCAATGCACGATTGGTTTGGAAAAGAATTCTCACGATCATACCTCTATTGAAACATTCACTTATACTCAATTAATAAGATATCATAGCCTGAAGCACACTAAAATGATGAGAGTAAACCAACAAATAAGGTCTCTCCAACTTTGGAATCAAGGTGGACAATAAATCATCTAGCAAAATCACTACTTTAATAGCAGTCACAACCTACCTAACCAGCTCTATAAGACACTATCCAAAGTATTTTATTCTATTCGACCATTAATTCCACGAGTTGGCATCATATGCAACTCAATTGGCCTAAGATGATCAATCATCATTAAAATTTGGTGCCCTAGCACCAAGTATGTGTCTTCCAATGCTGATCATGGTTACATAACATAAATCAACTGGACTACTCTTAGAATGAGTCGATAATGATTTTGTTGATTAATTCTTATGCATGCATGATAGTCAAATCATGTCATTTATAAGAAAATCTTAGGAATTTAGATTTATATTTTATAATCTCCATGTCTTTTGAAAATTTATTTATTTGTAATTTATACATGGCATCTATAAAAAATAAAAGCACTATTTATCAATGTCTACCTCAATCTCTCATGACATTTATTGCTTGGTCTACTTCTTTCAAATATTTTTACCATCAAGATTATTTATTTAAGAGTTGTCATTCTTGTCAAATAAAAATCTCGTCTCACATATGCTTACAACTAATGTTAATATTAGGTATGTCTCATATACCAGAAATTTAGAGTCTCTTGGAATAAAGAGGTGTTTCTCCTGGTGAAAATGAGTCACTTGGAATTTGGTGGGTTGGGGGGAGCATGGGTGTTTTAGTAATTTATCTGTGGGTTTTTATCTATAAATAGATGTGTAACCTTATGAGTATGTGACCAAACTTGTAACTCCCTTGAAATAGTTGAATTCGTTGTTTTGCTCCCGCGGACGTAGGCATCTTTGACGAACCTCGATAAATCTCTGTGATCTTCTTTTGGTTTTGTGTTCATTCATGTTTTATTTTGCCCTAAATTGCACAACAGTTAGGTTATGGTTGCATCTTATCAAGGTTGAGTTAAATGACATGAGTTTGGTTAATAATATTATTCTTAGTATAAAACATGAAATAAGCTATATACTATGGCTGTGAAGATATAAAAAGAGTTGGTAGAATCAATCCTACCCCAAATACAATTTTCAATGATCATTATTATTAATGCTTTAGATTTCTCATATGAACAAATCTTTTAGTAGCCTTCATAATTCTTAGCTTTAGAAATTCTCAGTCCTAAATTTAAAAGAATCATTTAAGCACATACATAATGTTACTTATGCTATTGGCCTAAGGTCACTTAGAGATATTTATGTTCCACTTCATTTTTTTTCATAATAAAATATATTGTTTTTACTAATGCATTGATTTTTCTATTAAATTTATATGTTGAACTTTTTTTTAAATGATGTTGTGTAATATATATACTCACTGATATATTGGGAGAAAATATTAGATCAGGACTTTGCACGTAGAGCTACGTGTGAAGTCCAATGAAATCAAGTCACGTGACGCGTGGCAAAAAAAAAAAAAAGCACGGTAACGCAGGGAATATTTCACGCGTGTTATTCCATGTTATTCAGGTGTTATAGTGTTTTATTCATGTGTTATTGATATGTTATTGTGTTATTATAGCACCTGAAATATTCTCAGAACAAAATAACACCTGAATAACACACAATAACACCTGAATAACACACAATAACACCTGAATAATGCGGAATAACAAGGGTGGAATATTACCTGCATTACCAGGCAAATATATATATTTTTTGCCACACGCCACGTGGCGTGATTTCATTGGACTCCGCACGTAGCTCTACGTGAGCTACATGCAGAGTCCTGATGTAATATTTTCTCATATATTGGAGGGCAAAGGCGAGTAGTTTTCTAATAACGTGAAATTGTTTCTTTTTTTGTTTCAAAAATTAATTTTTTTTATGTTAATTTTTTTAAAGGCTATGATGGGTACCTTGAACTAAAAATCAAGAAGCATTGTTTTGCTATAAATAGTTTGATTTTAATTATATTTCTATATAAAAAATCATTTAACTTATATGTATCTTGGAGGTTAGAAATTAATTCTTATATAAAAATCTCATTTTCCGCTCATCTAAATCTCTTTATGTATTCAATCCGTCTTATTTTATACATTTTTCACGAAACAAGTAGACTCTTTATTTTATAATTTTTTTCACATGATAAATACCAACCAATATATAATTAATAAAAAAAAAGGAATTCAAACATTGAAATGAATTTATTTTCCTATTAATTATGCACTAATTTAGCATTCAAAATTTGGGGGAGCAAACAATAGTCTCAAATTTGGTTTGGATCAAACATATAATAATATGACCCAATTTATACTTAGAGAAATAAAATGGATAAGCAAACAAAAGAGAAATATTATACTTAAAATCAGCAATAAATCCAAACTAAGGAGCAATTATGTAAATTGGGGGAGATTCCTCCACTTTCCGCTCAAATTTTATAAAAAACTCAGATTTGGAGATTGTAAACCCAACATTTTTATATACAATCATGTAATCTCAAAATTATATGAGAAAAAAATAATAATTTAATACACGAGAGAGGTTGTCTGTACACGTGACAGAGTCTGATTGAAGTCCTAATGCAAAACTTTATCAGGACTCCTGATGCAATATTTTTTCCTATTGCTGGGCTATTCTAATGTTTTAAAAGTTATTTGGTTTAATATTAGTTAATATATACTTTTTTTTTAAATTTTGATGGGATGAGTAAAAATAGTCATCATATTTTCTTAATTCGAGCTTAAATAATTCTCAAAAATGATTATTTTAGCACCCATTAAAAAATTTTGATGATGAAATTGATATTTTAATATATTGTGACTAAGATAACGACCTACAAGTAGATGACCAATTTGATATTTTTCTCGATATTTTATTCAAAAAGAGGAAAATAATTAATATATTATATCTCAATTTTTTGATTTAAAATCATATTTAAAATAATAAAAAATAAAAAATTTATTGATTTGGAATAATATATATTGAATTGCTGAATGATTATTATATTAGTTAACTCATATTAAATAAAATTTGGTATTTATTACACAATTCATTGATTTAACTCAGTTTGGATCACTTTCACTTCTTGTTGTTCAATTTTTATTTTTAATTTATAGTATTTATGTTTTGATTTAGAATAAAATATATTTAATTAGGCTAATTGTCTTTTAAAATACTTAAAATATCAATAAATATTTTTAGAATTTTTAAAATTATATATATATATATATATATATATCAAAATTTCAATAATAAAAGTAAAAATAAAAATAAAAATAAGAAACAAAATGATATAAACGACCCTACTTTGTTTTTCTTTTGTCAGATTGAGGGTCTGATTGGGGCAGCTGCAGCACCCCAGAAAACTGCTACAGAGAAGTTGACCGAATGTTTGTTTTCTGCAGTTTGAAAACAACTATGTGGCAGTTGTTTTTGGACAAATGATCATTCTGCCCATGTTTAGTAAGACTGCTTGTAACAGAACTGTTTGGGGCAGCAAACTATCAGCTACTCAAACACCAATTCAAATTAAAAAAACGGTATCAAACGACTTAAGAATCGAGTGCTATGTATATAAACTTCCATAAAAGAACATATTTTAGGTAGAAGATACGTAACTGCAATAGTATGAGTTGTATGCGTGTAATCTTCCCTGAATACGACATCATAGTAGCCTACTCAAGAATTGAGTGGTATATATGTAAATTTCCATAAAGAGGTGCAAAAGGTAAGTGCAACACAATCAAAGTTGTATGTATGCAATCTTCCATATAAAAGGTAGCATTCAATGCTTACCATAAGGGAACAAAAACTAGAGGAAGTAGGAGATTGATCACAGATGTTGGGAAGAAGACGAGGAAGCAAGAAGGAGAAGTTGGAAGTAAGAGATCGCAGAAGACGAACACGGGTTAGGGCACATGGTCGTTCGTGAAAAAGGTGGGCAACGCCGCAAAAATGTAACTAAGAACCACAGGCCGCAGGATCGAACTCGCGGCCTCACATATTAGAATTAATGCTGCTCGATGCATCAAATAAGCCGCCCCAAATACCATCAATTCAAGTCGGGTGGCCCCACTGCGGCAACGCCATCGCTCCAAACAGGCCCTGAATTTCCAGGCCTCGAGGGAATACGTGACATGTCAATCTAGATATGTTTTTTTTTTTTTTTTTTTTTTTTTTAATTTGAGTGTAAATATTAGACTTGACGAACAGATAATTAAATATTAGAAATTTAATAGCAACATTTGATATTTACAAATAGTTAAAATATAATTTACACCTAATTGCAATAAGAGATATGTTAGGATTGTGAAGCATTTATAAAGCTTGTTAGCATAGATCTTCCCATTTCGACATAATTTGATATTTCTCATGCAACCCGCTACTTTTATTTTATTATTATTTTTAAAAAAAACAATTAACCCGCAGATTTAATATAAACCACATATGATTTGTTAGATATGTAGATAAATACATTGTATTTACCCACTAAAATTTGAATGTTTTCAGTAAAGGTGTAAAAAATGTGTCAGCCGCGTCAACTCAACTCAGCAAATCTGAGTTTGAGTTGACCCGCATAATTTTCGTGTTGGATTCAGGTTGTCTTGCCAATCGAAAATTGACTCAGAATTGATCTGTTAATCCTAAATCGACACAAATTTGACCCAATATTGACCTGAACACGATCCAAAATTGGCCTGAATAGATATTATACGTGTCATTTCAAGTCAGCTAGTCAAATGTGCGTTAGGTTCGGGTTTGACTAAGCTTAGGGTCGAGTCAGTTTTGGGTGAGACCTGACTGACACGCAAACTTGATTTGACACCTCTAGTGTTTATAAATAAAAAAAAAATTGGTAATATAAGTTAACTTCATATTCGCATATATTTATAAATGAAAAATGAGAGAAAAATAATAAAATGTTTCTTATGTTTTATAGCTTTGTAGCTGTTAAAAGCAGTTATTTAACTTGTAGAGTTAATATTTTTTATATATTTAATTTGATTCGTACTATATGTTATAGAATTAATGTTTTATAATTTTAATAACATTAATTTCAACGTCCTAATATTTGATTCGTGTCGGAAGATCCGTGGTGGTAGAATAATGAATTATTGTCTTAGGGTTGTATGAAAACCTAACACGCACTCAAGTAATTAAAGAGAAAAAAATAGGAGGAGAAACTTTTAACTTTTGACGAGAAAATTCTGAAAAGGGGAAAAGCCACGGGGTTAGCCCAGTTTAAATAGTCAATTATGAATGGTGAGAATTCATTTTCACTCTTTCTTTAAATTAAGAAAAGTAGAGTAACAAAGATAATCATTATAAATATAGAACAGTGGTTATCGATAATAATTGTAGTATGATTATAATAAATATAGTTCTCGATGATAGCATGCTGCAAGGACTGAAGTAAATTGCTAGGGAGGCAATGGTCTGTCGAGAATGTTGTAGACGGTACGTAGCGTCAGCTTGTCACATATGTCGTTGGTAGCAGCTAGTTGCTTCAAATAAGCCTGTTAGTTACAATGGCCATAGTAGGAAGCTGCAAAAGTTGAGTCATATAGGCCGTAGTGGTGAGCAGCGATGACGTCTATATGCCTTAAGGGCCGCAGTCAAACTACATAAGTTGTACATAACATAAGGTTGTACTTGGTCTCATTGGCCGTAGTGGTGAGTTGGGACGACGTCTGTAGCTCGTAGCGGTCGGAGCGGGAGTTGCACGAGTTATGAACCACATAAATCGTAGTAGTTAGCAATGATGATGTCCGTAGGTTGTAGTGGTCGGAGTCAAGTGTTGCATGTGTTATGAGACACAGATCATACTTGACCATGTAGACCTTAGTGGTGAGTTGTGATGACATTTGTAGACTATAGGGGCCAGAGTCGAGAGCTACACAAGCTATGGATCTCTTAGGTCATAGTTGGTCACGTTGGCCATAGTGGTGAGCTGTGATGACGTTTGTGGGTCATAGGAGCCGGATTTGGGAGTTGCACGAGTTGTTGACCATGTACGCCTTAGTCTGTTATGTAGGACGTAGTGGTGAGTTGTGATGATGTCCATGGATCGTAGGGGCTAAAGTCAGAAGCTCTACGAGTTGTGGACCACATTGTCCGTAGTGGTGAGTTGTAATGACATTCATAGGCAGTGCAAAATGGAGTCATTAGCTGTTTAAGCTGTGGGTTAAATAGGATGTAGTTGGTCATGTAGGTCATAATCGGTCACATAGACCGTAGTAGTTAGCTACAATGACATTTGTAGGTAGTAGGGGCCAGAATCGGAAGCTGCAAGGAGAAGTGGATCACATAAGCTATAGTTGTGAGCTATGATGAAGTTTATAGGTTGTAGATGTTGGAGTTAGGATCTGCATGAGCTGCTGACCAAGTAGGTTGCAGTTGATCACATAGGTCGTAGTCAGTCACAAAAGTCGTAGTAGGGAGCTTTATGGGTCATGAGAAAATCATCATATTTAGGGCGCATTGTTAAACCACCATCAAGGTATGTTATTGCACCGTCTTTGGGGTGTGTTGTTGCAACATCTTTGGGAGACATTGTTGCATCGCTACACAGTGTACTGGACTACATATTTCTTTGTTGGTTGCTTCACTGTTCCACAACATACGTTGGGATTATGCGATGCATGTTGTGACTCCATGAGGGACTTTGTTGCATAGAGCAAGTGGAGGCTGATGATGGGGGATGGTGGATGGTAGGTGGTGGTTAGAGTTGGCTGGAGGAGGCAGTCAAAGCTAGCCGAAGGCGGTGACGGTAGGAGTTGACCAGAGGCAATGATAGTGGGGGTTGACCGGAGGCTGCGATTGGCAGAAGAGGCAACTGTTGGAGTCAGTAATTACCAGAGTTGGTCGGCGGCGGCGGAGGCCAAAGTTGGTCGAAGGCAGCGACAACCGGAGTTAGCCAACGACGATGGTGAAATGAGTTGTTTGGCGATGGCATTGACCGCAGTTGACAGTGGTGGCTATCAGATTGAGAGGCATTCGCTGGATTTACGATGTAGAAGCGATGTTGGACTTCAACTTCTCTTCCAAGCTTCAGTCTTTTTTGCATCATCTTTGCATCGCAAATCCGACTGATGCCACTTAATCATACATGACTAACTACAACCTAAATGATCCACAACTCATACGACTCCTGACACTGGTCCCTGTGGCCTACGGACATTTCCATAGCTAACCACCATGACCCACGTGACCAACTACGGCCCACGGGACCCACAACTCGTTCAACTTCTGATTTCGACCACTACATTCTACAAATGTCATCATAGTTCATCACTACAACCTATATGACAAACTATGACCTACATTGCTCATAGCTTGTGCAGCTTCCGAGTTCAACCCTTACAGCCTACGAATGTCACATAACTTACTACTATGACTTATGCAACTCACAACTCATGTAAATCTTGACTTTAGGTCTCACAACCTACACGTCATCTCAACTCACAAATACAGCCAATATGACCAACAAGGGCCTATGTAGTCTACAATTCGTGGAGCTCTTGACTCCGACCCTTGCGGCTTATGGACGTCATCGCAACTCACAACTACGGCTGCAGCTTCATACTACAACCTTTTCTGGCTAACTGATGTTCTTGAAACAACCATCTGCTACCATGACTTTCAACAACGATAGATTCGACAAGCTAGTGCTACAATCGTCTACAACATTCCCGACAGACTACTGCCTCCCTCGCAATTGACTTCTGGCCCTTATAACATGCTATCATTGAGAACCATATTCATTAAAACCATCCTACAAACTATTATCGATGAAATAGTGTTCTACACTTACAATTATTATCTTTGTGACTTCATATTTCCAATATCAGGGGAAGAGTTGAAACGTGCACTCACCATTTATAGTAGACTATTCCAACTGGACTAGACACCATAGTTTTTTTCTCTTTCTAGGGGTTTTGATATAAAAGTCGAGGTGTCTCGTTCTATTTTTTTTAATTACTTGAGTGTGTGTTGGATTTTCACACATCGTTAAGATAATAATTCATTACTCTATCACCGCGGAACTTCCAACACACAACAATGTGATAACATTGTAACAATATATAGTGGACCTCCATGAATCTGTAACACTTTTCTTACAAAAAATAAAATGATAAATGAAAATTTCTTGTATATAATTCATATATGTCATGCATTATTCTTATATGATATTTTTATTATTATATTTTTTTTCCTTTTTTATTTTTGATGTAGCTATTTGATCATTACAATTTATGAAAATAGCAAGATCATGTATGTTAATATAAGACGAACAAATTATAAGACTTGAGAAATAGCAAGATCAAGTGTGATAATTTCGAATCTCATAGTACATCTAAAAATTAATGTTTTTTTGGTAGATTTATATGATATTATATCAACATAAAATGTAAAGACATAACTACTAATGGCCTTTGTATTATTAGTGTCGACAATCCAACTAACATCACTTCTAATACTATAATAAAATCATCATAATATATGTAATAGTTTATTGTGCATTTTAAATCTTTAGATATCATTTATATTGTTTTTTTGATGAGTTATACTTGGTTTACTAATCTATTGACTCAATTTTCTATAACATAACCAATATCAACTCGAAACTAATTTGTTGTATATAGGGCTGTCAAAAAAACTCGTTGTTCGCGAACAATTCGTGTTCGATTCTTCAAGGAGTTCTTTTTCGATTTGTTCGATAAGTAAACGAGATAAACACGGACAAATTTTTTTCGTTCGGTTAGTTAAAAGAACCAAACACGAACAATGATGTGTTCGTTCGTGTTTGAATCGTTATTGTTCGAAATATAAAATAATTTAAAATAATTATATATAAAAAATTTGTGATATTTTGAAAAATTAAATTTTATAAATTATAATATATAATAAATTAATGATAATAATATAATAATATACTATATTAGTAATATACTAATATAGATATTATATATTTATATAATATAAGTTATATAATTAATATAATATATTATTTATATATATTAATATTAGAGCTGTCGTCATTCACGAATCGCTTGTGTTTGACTCATGTTTGACTCGTTCGTTAAGAAACGAACACGAACAGTTACTTCACGAATAATTTCAAACACGAGCTAATTTCAAACAAATTAAATTTTAAACGAACCAAACACGAACACAAGCTCTGTTCGTTCGTGTTCGGTTCGTTTACACCCCTAGTTGTATACATGAGACAATCCATTGGTTGAGAATATGTATTGTGATTCACTATCACACAAATTATTAATAAGATATAAATTAAAATTATATAGAGTGCTTGCTAGATTTATATCTTTGTAACTAAATTATTTAAACAGCTTATGAATATAATGTGCGAATGAAATAAAAATTTTGTTTACATTTCTACAAGTTTTTGCATATAGTATTATACTTAATATACTTAAATCTTTCATATCAAATTGAGTTCATAAGAAATCTTTAATATAATTTATAATTTTTATATTCATACAAAAATTGAAATATCACCTTATTTTTTTCTTATTTTTATTACTCAAAACAGTATTATCATTATTTATCATAAATTTCTCTATTGAACATTTTTTTATCAATAAAATTAATAATCTTAACTTTAATGGGAAATATATCTTTAAAAAATATAAAATATTCATCTTTCATAATTTTGTTATTAGAAATATCACAAATATTTGATTTAATAATAAGAAAATCTATAAGTATGACTTTTAAAAGAATATCTATTGAATACATCATATATATATTTTTATCCTAATTTTCTATTTTTTTACTTTCATGGAATGCATTTTAGTTAAGCAAACCACAAACTTTTAAATGCTTTAAATTGAGTTTTCTATTTTTCCAAAATTCATATGGTGTTTTATTAGAATTATTAGAATTTTTAAAAAGTATTCAATTTAAGATAAAAATATTAACAAAGCTTCTCCTTATTGATTATTTGGTAAATTTAGAATAACTTCATATATAATACTATTTCACAAAAATTATTAAATAAAACTGAAAAATATGCTTCACTTCATTTTGATATATATATATATATATATATATATATATATATATATATATATATATATATATATATTTAATTGATTTTTTACTTCTAATTTATACTTCTCATACATGTCAAAAATCGTTGTCTTTAGCTTTAATTAAAAAAAGTATAGTAAAATTTTGTAAATATTTTAATAAAATAATCAAACATCACACATAGTCATATTAACTTTCAAATAAAAAAAAATCACTATTAAATAAATAATTTTACTAAATAAATTAAATTTAAATAACTTCATATTTTAAATTATTACTTATATAAACTTTTGAATATTAAATCTATATACATCACTATTTTTCAATTATTTCATAGCTTACATGTCATAATCTTTAATGTTAAATATGAGAAGAAGTAAATATGCAATGTTCATTAAAATCATGAATGATATATTGAATATCATTTACTTGATCTAATATGGTGCAATAATAATACATCTAATGTTTATTGAATAATTCGGCCAAACATATTTCTAAGAACATACCTTCATTTTCATATTTTGATCCAAAGGATTTTTAAAGCTCATAAGATATTGATGTGTATTATAAAGACGATAAAAAGAACGTTAAGAATGCACCCAAGACAAGAAAAATCAATCTCTTGCGGAGTTTGTTCTTTACATAGTCTTTCATCACAAGAGAAATTATTTCCACATTCGACATTTGATACAAATGAAAGAATATTAGATATCAAAGAAAATAAACATAAATATGTTAACAAATATATAATTTACTTTAGTCATCTTTCATAATGTGTTCCCATAAAATGTAAGGCTTAACATCATCATAATAAAATGATAGTTGTTTAGAAATTGTTTTGTTCAAACAAACAAAAATAATGAGATTTAAATAACCTAGGAGGTAAGTGTGTTGAGGACGTCGTCCTTAGAGTAGATCAAGCCTTCGATAAAACAATTTACGTATCTCCCTTGTCTTGAATGAGCGTGCACCACGACTAAATGACAAAATTTCAAACTAATCACGTGTCTCTAGTTGCCTAAAAAAAGAAGTTCAAATAATATAACACGAGACGGGTAGTTGATAAAGAAAGTAAAAGAATATTCATATATATATTTTTTTTTGTCTCTTCTATGCTCATCTTTTTATGTATTTATAAGTAAAAGAAGAGGGCAAAATAATGTAATACTACTTATGATTTATGGTTGTTAAAGGACTTTATTTTAAGTTATAGACTTATTAATTTATTTATATTTAATTTAATTTATGTTAAATGTTATAACATTTACGCTTTATAATTTTAATAATATTATTTTCAATGTTATAATACTATAATGCTATATTATTATTATTTTTTTATTAAATATAACAATAGTACCTTTGAATTGAATTTAGTAATTCATATTTGACCCCATCTAAATAAAAAAAAAAGTGAATAAAGACATCTACGAGCCGACCCAGAACACCTAACCCTGTCTTCATTAGCTAAATTTTAGGCCAGGCCCGACCAATTGAAGTGGTCCGGGCAACAGAAACCCAATCCAAGCAAAGCTTAGCTCGTTTCCACTCAATGCAATCAAAGCATTTAAGTATTAAAGCTTCGTCTGTTTCGTCTGTGAAGGCGGTGAAATTTCGTTTGATTGTAGTGATTGTCGATGCTTAGAAATTTTTTTGTTTGGTGAAGGAGTGTCTTATGAATATTTTTGAAAGTTGTATCGCAAAAACGATAAATTTTCATCATTTCAAAGCGTAGCTGGTCTCATTCATTTGACGGACCTGACTTTTAAAAGAGATTTGCTGAATGAGGACGCTCCTTCAGATGAAGCCCAAAGCGGCTCATCTTTCAAAGACAATGAATATTTTTGTCCTGCGTTAACTCGTCTAAATCCATTTTTTAATCATCTTCCTTTTCCTCCCTTTCAAGTGGTTCCTAATACACTTATTCGTTATATAACACCTACTTAATGTCATAACCAAAATTTGAGGGGCTAAAAATTAAGAGATGAAGAGTATTTAAATTAACAAACTTTCCCACAAATTTTAAAGTAAAATAAAAATAATTATTAAATATTTAAAGTTTAGAAGGAATAAAATTTTTAATATACTATATGATATTTTAGTGGGTGTTATATAACATTATTTGGTACGAATCTTGAGGGATTCAACACGTCTTGAGGCATTTTTTGGAGCTAAAAATATTCTATTTCAAATTAAAAACCATCAAGGGCTCTCTTATTAGCAAGCTTATAATCAAACTGACCTGCTTAATGAGATGAACCCAATGACACTAAAATTGATCTATTCTGAGCTATTAAATCACTTTTTGAAGCTCTGGGTTCTCAATTAGAGGTTCAAATTGATTCCAATCTGACAAACTTATAGTTGAATCAAGCTTCTCAATGAGATGAATCCATGAGCTCAATATCACTCAATTCTGACATCATTAAGACCATATATTCATAAAATGTCGTCAGATCAAAACAATTGCTTTAGGCGGCCTGATGGGGTGGTTAAGATTCTTGCCTAGTTATAAGAGATGTCACTCTCATAATCTATAAATATAGTCATACCCTTCTCATGAAGAGGGGGACTTGACCTGAAGGAGAATAAGAAACCAATTTACAAAGTTGTTATGGACTGAAGACCTGGTGATCACTACTTCTTACCTTCGTAGCTGTCGACCGCCATCGACCACCACCTGTAGGCCGCCGTCGGCCACAGTCGGTTGCCTCTGCTCGTTGCCATTGGTGGACCTTGCGTAGTAATGACGTATGTTGCAACGTAGCATCTTGTGAAGTAATGAAGCACGGCGTGGAGCAACGATTAACATCATAGAGTAAAATCATAGAGTAACAAAGCACCCTACGAAGTAACGCATTGTCTTAAAAAATGTGCAACAACGTACCCTAGATGTGGAATGCTAAAGTTAGAATGATAACTCCTTACAACAATTTCTTGCAACTGCTAAACTGATAATATGGTATCCTTCTCTGAACTCCTGAAATTCACTCTTTACATTGTATATTTATAAGTGATGTATCAATTTCAAACACCTACCAATAAACACCAACTACAACCTCTGGTGGCCAACCGATGCTCTTACAACTCACCATTATGACATATGCGAACAACTACGGCCTATGTGGCTCACAGCTCATGCAATTCCTAACTTCGATCTCTGTGCCTACGGATGCTATTGCAACTCACCACTACAATTTATATGATCAACTACAACCTTCATGACTCACAACTCATGCAACTCTCAACTATGGCTTCTGTGGCCTACAAACGTTATCACAACTCACCATTACGACCTAAGTGACCAATTAAAACCTACGTGACTCACAACTCATGCAGCTTCCAACTCTGGCCTTTATGGTTTATGGAAGTCATTGTAGCCCATCACCATGACGTATGTGATCAAATACGACATATTTAGCTCATAACTCACGTCGCTCCTAAACCCAACTCTATAACATACGAACATTATTGAAGCTCCCAACTCTAGCCTTATAACCTACAAATATTATTGTAACTCACCCTACAGTCAATGTGACCAATAAGGCTATGTGGCTCACAACTCGCAACTCCCAATTTTGGCCCTTGCAGCCTACAAATATTTATGTAGCTCATCATTACGGCCTATGAGGCTTACAGTTCATGCAACTCTCAACTCTGGCTTTTGTGGCCTACGGACGTTATTGCAGCTCACCATTACAACCAATGTAATCAACTATGGATTACATGGCTTACAGCTCACGTACTTCCTAACTCGGACCTCTGTAGCCTACAAACGTTACTTCAGTTCTCTGTTATGGCTTATGTGACCAACTACTATCACTAAAGCCTTATGCTATGGCCTCTGTGGCCAACCAACGCTATTGTAGCTCACCATTAAGACCAATACGACCAACTATGGTCTAAATGGCTCACAAGTCATGCATCTCCCAACTTCGGTCTTTATGGCATACAGAAGTTAGTGCAACTCCCTATTATGGCCTATGTAGCTGCTTGCTGTCATTATGGCCCTTCATTACGACATATTTAGCCAATCGATACTATCACAGCTCACCATTATGGCATGTGTGACCAACTACGACCTGCGTTTCTCACAACCATGCATCTTCTAACTATGATCTACATTACTCATTGTTACTGCAACTTCCAACTACGACCTTGATGAGCAGTTGTGCTATTACAGCTCTCTATTACGGCCTTTGCGTCTAACTGATGCTCTTGAAGCTACCAACAACGATCTATATGGATAACTATTACTACAACTTTCAACTATAACATTTATGACAAGTTGAGGCTATTACAACCACCAAGAATTACGTTAATGTAACCCATATATGGTTATTAAAGCCAGATTGCTATTATACTTATGCAATTCTATATTTCCTAATTCAGAAGAAGAGTGGACTTATGCACTCACAGTTACATGGTGAATTACTTTGACTGAGCTAGACCCCATAATTTTTCCTCTCCAGGATTTTCAATGTAAATTGTGGTCTCACATTCTGTTACTTCTTTTATATTTGTGTATGTGCTAGATTTTTGTATAACGTTGAGACACTAATTGATTACTTTACGCAGCATGACCCGCGATCCAGCCTAGAAGCAACGTCATGTAAGACCCACCTTCTGCAGTACTGACCTGGCCCAGCCAAAATTCAGTCTATCCATGTCATCGACCAACTCATGCTCTCTGGCCTGAATCCAGCCCAACTGCTCCACGTCCCACGTCCCACGTCCCACGTCCCACGTCCGACCGCTCCACTACATGTCCAACCCAAATCCGTCGGCCCGCCTGTAACCAGTCGTGTGCTTCATCAGCCGTCGTGCTGCCATTCACAGACCTAGCCATCGTCCTCCATTGCTAATTGTCGGAATAATGCGAGTTCATTTTAATTTTTAGATTTTGCATGATTCTTGTTATTTTGAAGATTTTAGAACGAATAAGAGAAACCACTTGAAAATTGGAGGGCAACTGATACATCATCAACAAATTTTCATTATTTGACATGAATCTAGAGGTATTCAATGCATATCTTGAGGCATTTTTGAAGCTAAAAATATTTAACATTAAATTAAAAATCATCCATAGCTTCAATTTCAACAAAATTAAGTCAAATTGACCAGCTCAATGAGACGAATTGAATGACACTATTGATTCAATTCAAGTCAAAACAAGCCCAAATTAAGCAATTACGCCACTTTTGGAAGCTTTGGGTGGTCAATTAGAGGGTCAAATAGATTTCAAATTTGACAAGTTTCTAATCGAATCGAATGTCTCGATGAAATGAATCCATCGAGCTCAAAATCACTCAATTCTGACATCACTAAGAATGTCCATAAAATATCGTCCGATCAAAGGAATTCTTTAAGCTGACTGATAGAGTGGTTCAAATTTCTTACTTATTTACAAGGGATGCAACTCCTAAAATATATAAATAGAACTCTAATCCCTCATGAAGGGAGGGACCTAGACCCGAAGGAGAAGAGACCAATTTCTAAAGTTGTTATTGACTGAAGACCCAGTGAGCACTTCTTGCTTCCATGGTTGTTGACCATTGTCGACCACTGCTCACAAGCCACCATTTACCATGTTAGTCAACCTCTGCTCGTTTTCATTGGTAACTTGTAGAGTAAGAACATACTTTGCAACGTAGCACCTTATAGTAGTGATGGCAAGCACTGAGGAATTGTAGGGCTCTGATACCAGTGGGTGATACGAAAGGATCGCCGGCTTAGAAACAATTAATGTTATTTTACCGGAACAGCAACAGATGAACAAGACAACTTTAAACTTTAATAAACTCGCTAAATATTACGGAGGAGAGGAGTAGCACACTCGAGTAATGCTCGGTGTCTACAACTCATGCATACATGGCTTTTATGATGAAAGAGATAATTAAAACTGAAACATAGTTTTGAAAAATCACGGTCTGGAAAAGAAAAGAAACCGTGAACTACCAATTGCTTTCGAAATCCATGGTGGAAAGGAAAAGCAAAAACAGAAAACTGTACGTTTACAGGATACTATAGTGGAAAAGTAAAATCGGCTCATCGGCGACACGTGTCCCATTTTATTCTTCTCGTGGGTCCACCACTTCCGCATTGCGTAGCTCGGTAGCCAATCCTTTTCCATGCGTGAGGTCTGTATAGTGATAGGTCGATGGAGTCTGGACTCATTTCGTAGACGTTGGTCCCACGTCGCACCGTGACGTTATCCTTGGCTCGCGGTGTCCTCGCGGCATCAGGATTTTAGCTGTAGATTTTTGGAGACCGCGAGCTCTCGCTCGTACTGCTCGACTGGTCTCTTTCTCGTCCGGATGCGCAGCGCGTGCCGTAGTCCGCCTACGACTTCAATGTCGACGGGCGAGTCCAGGCTCGCCCAAAGCAGATCTCGGTGCGTCGGCCGCTTGCGTCCTTTGGTCCGTTTCCACGATGATGCGGGCGCGCATCCTCGAACTCGCTCCTCTCTTCATGTCGGAGTCTCGTCGTTTTGACACGTCACTCTCCTTTCTTGATCTGGCCTTCTGATAAACATCTTTTCCTTTTCGAGGATTGGCTGTCGTCGCTTCCGGGTCCATTCTTTAACTCCGAAAAATAAAATTTACGTAACTTTCTTCAAGCGCCGTGATAAAATCGTAGAAAGACAACAATCCGACTCGTGAAGACTTATTTTGGGATGATTTATGGAAGAAGGAAATGACGGCTCTAGCGATCGGTGCGCAGAGTAATTTCGGTGCATTGTCGACATAACGAATTTTAGTGAAGATAGTGGTTCCGACGCGAGCGTAGATTTCGCATCAATCGTGAATTGAGGACCGCGAATTTGTCGTCGCATACGCACAAACCCTTTCTGGCTGATCTTGGTCATTATTATTTTCCTTCCATTCGCAAACTCCCCCCATCTCACCACGCATCCATCGCTTGTGATTATGTATGCGCCTTTCATGAAGTTCTGTGTCCTGGAGTTTCGTACTAGCCTCGATTCCTCCCCGACAATTTTCCAATCACGATCCTTCATTCTTTTATCACCGTGGGAGAGGTCTTTCCGATATAAGTGACCAAGTAATTTTCCAAGATTAGAAATATAACTCCGTGCATAATTCAATATCCCTAACCACGATCTCATACCTTGTTTGTTCTTAATTTTTCGTCGTAAAGTTCGCAATTTTTCCGATGATATGTGGTCAGTAGTCGCAACTTTCTTCGACAGACATATAGACCCAAAAATTCGATTTCTCTAACGCCAACCTTCATCTTTGTGTGTGAAAGAACTAACCCTTCTTTCTCAACAATTTCCGAGAATTTTTCGGGTTGCGTACGACGCTCTTCTTCACTATCGTCGAATATTATTATGTCATCTATATGCATCGCAAGAATCGAAGCATCCTTCAAACAAGTTGACCATCTTTCGCCGAAAAACTCGCCGGGCATTTTTCAACTCGAACGACACGACCAACCATTCATACAACCGTTTGCGACCACGAAGGCGGTCCGCTTTATTGATTCCGGTGCATCGTTACTCGACGAAATCCGCTTTCGAGATCGAATTTCGAATGATGTCGTTATTTCCAATCCTTTTATTAGAGTGTCGATTCCCGTAGCGTGCACTGGTCCTCGCGAGTGTCGTCATTCAAAGAGCGGTAGTCGAATATCATTCTTTCTTTCGCCTCCGACTTCGCCTCCCGTTTTAGTGATCAATCGATACCCTGGATCGCACGACGACTGCCATCGTTGTGCACTCGCTCGTCGCTGCGCCGCATAACTCGGAGATCAAGTAGCGTTTCGACATGTCTATCAAATTGTTCACCACATGAGCGTGAGTTACGTGTTTAAGAGGCTTATATTAGATAAGAATGTCCGGATTGATCATGTCAATTCGACATAAAACCCGTTGTACTCTAATCGTCAGAATCGGTTTCTCCGATAAACCCATTCCTCTCGAGTCTTTCAAACGTAGAGGAAAACCTCATTATGAAGGAGTTTTCGACAGCGACTTGCCGAGTTCCTGTGGCTGCAGACCTAGGTAGAATCCATAGCCTAGCCGAGTTCCAGTGATTTCACATGGACTTGCTTCCACTTCCACATCAATCGTATTGCTTGCACGTCGGTGATGCTTTAGGCGTAACTATACTACCTTCTACCCTCATTCCTCTCGTGAGACTTCTAACGAAGTTACACCCAATTAGGAATTGGATCTCGTCTAATATTTCAATCTCCATACAAAGATATTAACTGAATTTTCAACTTACGCTCCCAACGTACATTTTTCCTTCCTTCATCCCTGAACCAGCTTTCGTTATCGAATTAATTCCGCCGAAATTTACTGCATCGTGGAGAGGCTCTAACGCTCCTTTCGGAATGCTCCCATCTGTTTGCGTAATAAAATGTTACACCAAGCATCAATGATAGCGTTATAGCATAAATCTTTCACATCCTATAACGTCGAATGTTACTCGACATTATATAACATATCGACCATTCTTTTGTGAATTTTTCACTTACCTCTTTAAATGCTCGATGAAAGATTTTCGAGCATCGAGTTCCTTCCTGGAGGTATTGCGAGACGTCATCATCATCACGTTCCTCTTCTTCAATTCAAGAAGACCCTTTTCGCTTGGAGGACATATCGAAAACTCATCAGCTGAGTTTTCGCTCCGGATCCGTCAATTTTCTCCTTTAAGCGTTTATTTTCTTCCGTTGACGATCCACATATTTAATTAACTCCTCGATTGCATGAATCCTTCGACGGAACCGCAGGAGCGTCAATTCTTTCTTTACCTCTATACTTAAGCGAATTTCGTACATACGGTAGACGTTACACAGATAAGATGTAGTCGATGTATCATCATATTTACGGATGTGTTAAGGAGCAATATGAACACCTGGAGTTGTGGTTGATAACGGGTTTATTCATTTCCCATCGATGACCGCACTCCTCGCGTTCTTCGCGAGCTTTACTTCAGTAGTGCCGCCAAGATCTTCTGCAGTCTGCTATTGCATAAATACGTATTCATCGATCGAGCAATTTTCTAACGCATCCCGAACGCGCGTTAACGTATTAACACAATTCTCTCCTTCGTATATGGAGCATATCATGCGTCCGATCGCTCCTCATCGTTGCCGACCGAAAGAATATCATATTCATCAGCAGGTAGAGGTTATTTAAAACCGCAATACGGCACATGTCATTATTTTTACTTTTGCATTCCCGCGCGAAATGCTCTTCTTCTCCACAAATGTAAGAACCACATTTTGTTGATTTTGATTTATTTTTGTTCTTTACGACACGCACATGAGTGTCATGCGGTTTTCCTCAGTAATTCTTCGATTTACGGCTCTCATACCTCATGATTGTTATAATACCCTCAGCATGGTATTTTCTGCAAATCGAGAGATCCTCGATCCTCGTCGTACGGCAGACCTTCATTGGAGGTCGTGAGATATACTACGCGATCCTTTCGTATCTACCTACATAAATGGTTGGTACATCTCGCACTACAAACCTTCCTGATGTTCAAAGTTATACTGACAGCAATGTTGTTTCAAATCTGGACGACCAGATTCGAGACTATCGCCTCAGATCCAGACTTTCTTACGAAGTACAGCGACGACTACCACACCGCCATTCATACCAAAGGACACTCGAAAGTCAGTTGAATCCAGAACAACAGCTTCAAATATCCCAGAGGAAGAAAGCAAGCCTGGTTCCTGCTGAAACTCTATGACACTAATCGTTCTAAGGGACACACGGTGGCGTTCAAAAGTATCAATAATTGGGACAATGGAAGTTGATCTGTCCCAAGGAACTCAGCTCGTCTATATTACACCTAAAATAATGATGTCAATACATGATTTTTATAATCATGTCAATCGGTAATCTTACCCATGGCTATCGCATCGGCGCACGGAGAATCTAATTTACTTGTAATCCGTGCAGACCTGGTCTCTCGCCTCAACCAACACCTCTCATGTCGGCTCTAGATATCATGTCGATGGTATCGCGTACCATCCGGCATCTCATGGTGTCATCGCCCTACTCCGGCACAAAACAATCGTTTCGTATCTACGAGGGACGAACTCGGAACCTCGAGCCCTCGAAAATGCCGAAGTTCGAATACCACGATCCCTATCCACGAGGCGAAAGTATAGATGCGTTCGATACGGTTATCATTCTTAAATTACTCCTCCGCCGTAACACCACCAATCCCATCCTACTCTCCCGATCGATCTTCAAGTACGTGAGACGCGCTTCATAGGATGGTATGATGGCCCTCTTTTCGATGAAAGTGAAGAAGAAGACAAAGAGGAGAATACTGATTCATTCTCCATATTCCTTTATTTCAATAAACTCAATAATGAACTATTTAATAATGTCGCAACGACATTCCCGGAAGATGGTGGGGAAAAACAAGCCGAAGAGCAAGGGCAACTAGCACAACCAATCAGCTCCCAAAAAACGTTATGCCAAAGATACCAAGAAGGAGATCCTACCGTCGCACCACTCGAGAACCAAGTGGTAAATAAGATTACCTCGTAGAATCACTCCATGTCAAACTACGATAACACACCAATCATCCCAACCGACCAGGATGAATGACGATAACTCGAATACCCTACACCTCCAAGCCCAAAGCTAATTACCCAAGCTCCATATTCCAATCATCGTGCAATCCGGGGTATCAATTGATCCTAAAACAGGAGGAGAAGTCAGAGGCAAAGAAAGAATGGTATTCAACTACCGCTCTTTGAATGACAACACTATACGAGCGACTCGCACACGCTACTGTGAATCAACACTAATAAAAAGCGATTGGAATAAAGCAACATCTATTCGAAATTCGATCTCCAAAGCGGATTTCATCAGGTAGCGATGCACCCGGAATCAATAAAGTGGACCGCCTTCGTGGTCCCAAACGATTTGTATGAATGGCTGGTCATGTCATTCGGGTTGAAAAATGCCCCGAACGCTTTTTCGAACGAAAGATTGACAATCTGTTTGAAAGGATGCTTCCGAGTTCTCATGATCTACATATGATGACATAATAATATTCAAGCAATAAGTGAAGAAAGATCGTAAGCAAACGAAAATTCCTGAAATCGCTGAGAAAGAAGGGTTAGTTCTTTCACCCACCAAGATCAAGGTTAAGCGTTAGAGAAATCGAATTTCCGAGTGCGATAATCTATCAAAGAAAGCTGCGACCACAACCACATATCATCGGAAAAATTGCGTAACTTTTCGACGAAAAATTAAAAAAACAAACGAGGTATGAGATCGTGGTTAGTGATATTGAATTATGCGCATGAGATATATTTCTAATCTCGGAAAATTACTTGGTCCCTTATATCAAAAGACCTCTCCCCACGTGATAAAAGAACGAAGGATCAGTGATCGAAAAATTGTCGGGAAATCAAGGAGCGCAGTACGAACTCCTGTACTCGAACTTCTCCGAAAGATGATACATAATCCTGTAAACCGATGCGGATGCATGGAGAGATGTGGGAGTTTGCAAATCGAAGGAAAATAAGAATGACCCAAGATCAACCGAAAGGGTTGTGCGTATACAGCCGACAAATTGCGATCATCGAATCCACAATCGATGCAGAATCTACGCTGCATGGAGACACTATCTTCCCTAAAAATTCATTATCTCGACAAACCCGAAATTATTTACTGACTTGACTGTCATAGCCCATCATTTCCTTCTTCCATAAATCATCTCAAAATAGTCCTTCCCGGAGTCGATAGTTGTCTTTTACCGATTTTATCAACCAGCCTCGGTATTAATCGTTATTTTTAACACATGGATCGCGCAAGAACAACGTTCTTGCAGATACTCGTCTCGACTAACATCATTACTAATTACGGAAGAAAGTTCGCAGAATTTTATTTTTCGGTTAGAAGAACGAACCCGGAGAAGAGCTAGAGATGAATCCTCGAAAAGGAAAAGATATTTAACAAAAGGCCAGATTTCACAGAAAGGAGAGCAGCACGCCAAACAAAGAAGACTGCAACATGAAGAGAGGAGGCAAGCAGTTCGAAGGATGCCGCCACATCATCATGGAAACGGACTAAAGGACGCAAGCAACTTCGAGCACCTGGATTTACTTTGAGCAGGCTTCGGAATCGCCTATCGACATCGAAGTCATAGGCGGTACGACGCACATTGCGCATCGGACGAGAAAGAGACCAAGTCGAACGGTAGACGAGCCGAGCTCGCAATTCTCCGAAAAATCTACACTACAAAATCCTATTACCGAAAGGACACGGCAACCGGGGATAACGTCACGGTGCGACGTGCGACCAAACGTTTACGTAAATGAGTCCGAACTCACTAACCTATCGACGCTGATCCTGGACCTCACTATGGAAAAGGGATTGCTACCCGAGTCTGAAGAACGCGAAGTGGTGGACCCACCGTGAAGAATAAAATGGGACACGTGTCGCCCATAGGCCGATTTTACTTTTCCACCCATGGTTTCCCAAAACCATGGGCTGGTTTCTGGTTTTTGCTTTTACCTTTCCACCCATGGTTTTCGAAACCATGGGCTGGTTTCTGGTTTGCTTTTTGCTTTTCCGACCATGGTTTTTCAAAACTATGGGCTGGTTTTCTATTATCCACTGCCTATAAAACGCCATGTATGCATGAATTGCAGACACCGAGCATTATTCAAGTGTCTACTCCTCTCTCTCTCGTAATATTTACGGCAGTTTATTAAAGTTTAAAGTTGTCTTGTTCGTATTCATTCGTTCCGGTAAAATAACATTAGTTGTTTCTAAGCCGGCGATCCTTTCGTATCACCCCCTGGTATCAGATACGTAGATCCGCTACAGATTCGATGACGTGGCCCAGGAGACGGCTTTCATAGGAGAACGGTTATCATTCTCAAATTACTAATCTGTCGTAGCACCACCAATCCCATCCTACTCTCCTGATGATCTTGAAGTACATGAGACGGCTTTCATAGGATGGTCTGATGGCCCTCTTTTCGATGAAAGTGAAGAAGAAGACGAAGAGGAGGATACTCGATTCATTCTCACCTATTCCTTTATTTCAATAAGCCGAATAATGAAGCTATTTAATAATGTCGCAACGACATTCCGGAAGATGGTGAGGAAAAACAAGCCGAAGAGCAAGGGCGACTAGCACGACCGATCGGCTCCCGGAAAACGTTATGGCAAAGATACCAGAAGGAGATCCTACTGTCGCACCACTCGGAGAACCGAGCGGTAAATATGATTACCTCGTAGAATACTCCATGCCGAACTATGATAACACACCAATCATCCCGGCCCGGATGGGATGATGATGATAACTGCGAGATACCCTACACCTCCACCGACCCCAAAGCCAATTACCCAAGCTCCACATTCCGATTCTCCCTACTCCAACCCGGAAAACCCACCAAACGTATCCACGCAGCCGAAATAGTCTACTCAACGATTCAAGATCAACTAGATGACCTCGAATACCCCGAGCTCGAAAAATTGCCGCAAGAGGCGGATCAAAGCCTTCGCATCGCTCGTCTCAACCTCTAATAGCTACCCTCCCCCAATGAGTCTATCATGGGTCTCGTTATGTATCCACTTCGCAACCAATATATCAAAGCAGAGACGATCCATCCTCATCCTTCAATCCAGTATAGAGCAAAATCATCCTACTTTAAAAAGTCTTACCAACAAAACATGTGGAACACGCTCGCTTCGACTACAGACAACGGAGTCCTTCCAGGTCCTCCGGATGATTTCAAACTATATGATGACGTAATATATCGATAGGAATCCATCACCCTCGACTCGATCAACGAAAAACAATTTGTCGACGATAAATCGAAGGTAATGTACATCGAAAACTCTGTTGGGAGAAACGAGAAAGAAAATGCGGATCCAGGTGGAGGATGGCTTATGAGCGAGGAGTATGAAGCGCTCATTAACATGGCAGACGACCCCCAGAACGTCCTGTCTCAAATCCGAAGAGTAATATTATTAGAAGATCCCTATCAGGGTTCGACGGAAGAACAAAACAAGACATATCAAGACCTTGAAAGGTTAGTATGCTTGGAAATAAAGAATCTCTTCGAATATATGAACGATTATAAAATTCTGGCAGCTAAATCCGGACGAATGAATGTAAAAAAAGAGCTCTCTGAAAAATTCTTCAAGAAAATGCCTCCAGTCATTGGGGAGGAGATTGAAAAGGCATTTGCTGAGAAAAATCCAGGAAATACAATCGGAGTAATGTCGCGAATACGTTTCACGTACCTATATATCTCCGACCTCTGCAAGAAGCGTCGACATACAACGAGGGATCGAGGATCTCTCGATTTGCAGAAAATACACGTACCGGGGTATTATAACAATCACGAGAGTATGAGCTTCGTAAATCGAAAATTACTGAGGGAAAACCGCACTAAGCACTCGATGTACGTGTCGTAAAGAACAAAAATAAATCAAAATCAACAAAATGTCGTTGCTTACATTTGTGGAGAAGAAGGGCATTTCGCGCGGGAATGCAAAAGTAAAATATAATGACATAAGCACGCGCTGCGGTTTTAAATATACCTCGACCTGCCCGATGAATATGATATTCTTTCGGTCGACAACAATGAGGAGCAATCGGCACGCAATATGCTCCAGTATACGAAGGAGAGAATTGTGTTAATACGTTAACACACGTTCGGGATGCGTTAGAAAATTGCCGATCGATGAATACGTATTTATGCTTAAAACGAGCACTCGAAGATGCTGGTCGGCGCTACGAAGTAAAGCTCCGGAAGAACAAGAGAGTGCGGTCATCGATGGGAAATGAACAAACTCATTATCGACCACGACTCAAGGTATTCATATTGCTCGCTTTAACAAATACGTAAATATGAGGATATGTCGCATATTATCTGTATCGACGATCTGCCCGCTATGTGCAAAATTCTGCTTAAGTATAGAGGTAAAGAAAGAATTGACGCTCCTGCCGTTCCAGTCAAAGGATTCACTAATCGAGGAGTTGATTAAATATGTGGATCAGTCTAACGAGAAGAAAATAAACGCTTAAAGGAGAAAATTCGAGCGGATATCGGGCAAAAACTCGCTGATAAGTTTTTCGATACATCCTCCAAAAGCAAAGAAAGGGTTCTCTTCAAGTTGAAGAAGAGAGACGTGATGATGATGACATCTCGCAATATCTCCAGGAAGGAACTCAATGCTCGAAAATCTTTCATCGAGCATTTAAAGAGGTAAGTGAAAAATTACGTAAAAGAATGGTCGATACGGTATATAATGTCGAAATAACATTCGACATTATAGGATGTGTTAAGATTTATGCTAAACGCTATCATTGATACTGGCGCGACAACTTGTTGCGCAAACAATGAGCGTTTCGAAAGGAGGCATTAGAACCTCTCACAGCTAGCATAAATTTCAGCGGAATTAATTCGATAACAAAGCTGATTCCAGGATGAAGGAAGGAAAAATGTACATTGGGGAGCATAAGTTCAAAATTCCGTTAATATGTTGTATGGAGATTGAAATATTAGACGAGATCTAATTCTTAATTGGGTGTAACTTCATTAGAAGTCTCCACAGAGGAATGAGGGTAGAAGGTAGTATAGTTACCTTCTACAAAAGCATCACCAACGTGCAAACAACCATTGATGTGGAAGTGGAAGCCAAAGCTATGTGAAATCGCGGAACTCGGCTAGACGATGGATTCTACTGCAGGTCTGCAACCTACCGAACTCTGCAAGTCGCTTTCCGAAAACTCCTTCACCAATGAGGTTTTCCTACATTTGAAAGACTCGAGAGGAATGGGTTTATCGGAGAAAACCCATTACTGACGTTGTGAGGTAAAACGGGTTTTATGCCAAATTGACATAATTAATCCGGACATTACTTATCCAAGATAAGCCTCTTAAACACGTAACTCCCTCCATGGTGGAACGATTTGATAGGCATGTCAAAACCTTACTTGATCTCCAAGTTATCCGTGACAGAGCGACGAGCACTGAACGATGGCAATCATCGTGCGAATCAGGGTATCAATTGATCCTAAAACGGGGAGGGAAGTCGAGAGGTAAAGAAAGAATGGTATTATTCTGCAGCTCTTTGAATGACAACACACTCACGAGGACTCAGTACACGCTACCGGGAATCAACACTCTCTAATAAAAAGGATTGGAAATAGCAACATGTATTCGAAATTCGATCTCAAAGCGGATTTCAATCGAGTAGCGATGCACCGGAATCAATAAAGTGGACCACCTTCGTGGTCCTGAACGGTTCGTATGAATGGCGCGGTCATGCTATTCGGGTTGAAAAATGCCTCAGACGAGTTTTCGGCGAAAGATGGACAAGCTCTTTCGAAAGGATCGTTTCCAGAGTTCTTGGCGATTATATAGATGACATAATAATATTCGACGAATAGTGAAGAAGAGCATCGTAAAGCACGCTTGAAAAATTCACTGGAAATTGTTGAGAAAGAAGGGTTAGTTCTTTCACCCACAAGATGAAGGTTAGCGTTAGAGAAATCAAATTTCCAGGTGCTATAATCCGTCAAAGAAAAGTTGCGACTACCACATATCATCGAAAAATTGCGACTTTCACGACGAAAAATTAAGAAACAAACAAGGTATGAGATCGTGGTTAGGGATATTGAATTATGCACGGAGTTATATTCCTAATCTTGGAAAATTACTTGGTCCCTTATATCAGAAGACCTCTCCCCACGATGATAAAAGAATGAAGGATCATGATTGGAAAATTGTCGGGGAAATCGAGGAGCTAGCACGAAACTCCAGGACACTAGAACTTCCCCGAAAGGCACATACATAATCCTAGAAACTGATGGATGCATGGAGGGATGGGGGGAGTTTGCAAATGGAAGGAAAATAAGAATGACACAAGATCAACCGAAAGCGTTTGTGCGTATGCCAGCGACAAATTTGTTGTCCTCAAATCCACAATTGATGCAGAAATCTACGCCTGCATGGAGACACTATCTTTCCTAAAAATTCATTATCTCGACAATACCGAAATTCTTTACGCACTGACTGCAGAGCCGTTATTTCCATCTTGCATAAATCATCCCAAAATAAACGCTTCTCGAGTCGGATGGTTGTGCTTTTACCGATGTTATCACCGGCCTTGTATTAATGTTATTTTTGAACACATGCAGATGGCGAGAACAACGTTCTTCGCGGATACTCCGTCTCGACTAACGTCATTCACTAATTACGAAGAAAGTTCTCGTAAATTTTATTTTTCGAGTTAAAGAACGGACCCCGGAGCGGACAGAAGAAGAATCCTCGAAAAGTGAAAAGATATTTATCAAAAGGCCAGACATCAGATGAGAAGCGGCATGTCGAAACAAGCAAGACTCCGACATGAAGAGAAGAGGCGACCGGCTCGAGGGATGCGCGCGCACATCATCAGCGAAACGCGACGAAGGACGCAAGCTGGCGAACAATCGAGGTCTACCTTTGGGCGAGCACGGACTCGCCCATCGACATCGAAGTCGCTGGGCGATCTACGAAGCACGCCGCGCATCGGACGTAAAGAGACCAAGTCGAGCAAGTAAGAGCCAGAGCTCGCGATTCTCGAAAAATCTACACTACAAAATCCTATTACCGTGCGAGGCACGACAACCGGGGATAACGTCTGCGGTGCGACGTGGGACCAAACGTCTGGCGTAAAACGAGTCCGAACTCACCAACCTATCGATCGATCCCGGACCTCACCATGGAAAAGCGGATCGGCTACCCGAGTCCGAGAACGCGGAAGTGGTGGACCCACGCGAAGAATAAAATGGGACACGTCGCCCGTGGAGGCCGATTTTACTTTTCCACCTAGTGGTATCCCAAAACCATAGGCTGGTTTCGGTTTTTGCTTTTACCCTTCCACCATGGTTTTCGAAACCACGGTGGGTACGTTCTACGTTTCTTTCGCTTTTCCGACCTGACGATTTTTTAAAACTACGTTCTGGTTTAATTATCCATCGCTTATAAAAGGCGCATGTATGCACGAGTCGCGAACACCGAGCATTACTCTCAGTGTCTACTCCTCTCCTCTCGCAATATTTCGCAAGCTTTATTAAGGTTTAAAGTTGTCTTCGTTCATCCGTCGTTGTTCGGTAAGAAATAACATTAGTTGCTTCACGCCCTGCGATCCTTTCGTATCACCCCCGAGATCCTGAGTAGAATACCCGTAACGACCTGTTGTACGGTACTTATAGTTTCGAGTTTATGAATTACGGCGTTATACCTGTTTCTTCTACTTCGATAGAATGTTTTATTAATCCTTTATCTGAAGTAGTAAGGATGATGTGACCATACAATTCAACTAGTATGCCTGAATGCCTCGATAAGAACTTGCGAGATTTAGCAATTGACCGAGTAATTTAGTAATTTGAACAGGGATCGTATGATTCATTCGCGAACCTTATTATTCCGAAGATTTGGTTTAGTGAATCATCCCATTTCAGTATGGGAAAATAACAGATGCTCGCTATAAGAAATCATAAATCCATTGGGTTGGTTAAAACAGAATTATTAAGTATTGATTGAGGACAGACAGTTGCCATTAACTAGAAGCATTCTATATGCTCTGAAGTGTGAATTTAAGATAACGACTTTTTCATTATAACTTGTTTTCTAATCCGCATGTCCGATGATACATTATGCTCGACGATCTAGAAATCCGATTATAAGCTGCACTTCGGCTCACTCACTCCATGAACCCACATCTTTAGGATTTGTCGACCCAACCGAAGCACGTATTAATTCTGGTTCAGTCTTTCATGTACAAGTAAGCAGAATAATACTCTCATCCAATTAAACCTAAAAATACTCCAGAATGATCTATTGGTACAGTACTGAGATCTGGAGTCGGTGTCACTGCCGACCTCGGAATATTCCTGTGGTCCCCTCTCGCTCTGTTCATCTTCTTCCTCGTAGTAGTACATGCGTTGAGTCACTCTGCCGGAATTTTTACTGGCGCAAACCCTTAGATATAAAGTATCCCGGATCTTGCTAGCAGGAAGTAGTAACAATAGCTTTAATTAAGGTTTAGTTTAGTTGTTTGTCATTTACAGGTTCTTCGTTCGAAACTCCGACAGCCATGGAATACGGATGGGATCCGTACGCCGACGAGTTCGACGGCTACGAAGATGGCTGTGGCGAGCAGTACTACTACGAGGAAGAAGATGAACAGAGCGAGAGGGGACCACAGGAATATTCCGAGGTCGGCAGTGACACCGACTACGGAGGGGAAGAGTTCGACGGATCTCAGCCTCCTGCGGCCCTGGCCCACTGCTCATGCCAGCCGGGCCCAGTACCAGATTGTCGGTGTGCCCATCCTCCTAGGTACACCCCGAGTCACACATCCGAGTCCGAATGGGAGACGGACTCAGGATCGGCGTCACCGGATGAGTCATCCGAATCTGAATCCGACTCGTGTGACTGCCCTTATGACGAAGGCATGTGCAGATGTGGAGATCAGACTGCCACGTCAGAAGAATCCGGCAGCTCGTGGGAGACGGCGTCCAGCTCCTCTTGGGAGACGGCGTCGGCGTGTTCCTGCGAAGACTGCAGTGCAGCCGTTAGTGCGCGGAGCCTGCCTCGCACTACTGCACACTGGTGGTGGGACCACCTTCCAGCCAGCTCAGCCCAGCAGCGCCCTGTCGAGCTCGTACCGGCGGCTCAACCCAGGAGCGCCCCGACCAAGAGTAAATTGATGCGGTCCCATCATCAATTTTCGCGGAGCGTGGTGGGGAATGGAGGTGGACCTAGCGCCGCCAGATCCGTGTCCCGCAAGCTTCTACCTCAGCGGTCCGATGCAGCGGAGATGGTTTGAGGTCGAAAACCGCACACCGACTGATCCGAACGCCACCGGATCAAGACAGCGACGACGGCTCGCCATGCACGACTGGATCCACACGACACTGGATCCAGGGAGGCGATGGTTCGACGACAACCACCGAAGGAACCGGCCGAAAAAAGAACGGCGTCACGGCCCGTACGAACAAGCCCAAACGACTTCAGTGGACCCAACTCCGACGGAAGGTGAAGTCAGCATGCGCCGTGAACAGCGACGGAAACACCGCCTCCGTCGTGAGGGCGAGCGATGACGGTCGTCAGTGGGGCCACTCGTACCGAAGGCCGCCGCGTAAGTATGAGTCGACGAGGAAGTGGGAGGGACCCACTTCCACGTCATCGAGTCTGTAGCGGATCTACGTATCCGCTACGTATTGTACTTTTCTTTTTCTGTACCCGGCGACATGTGCTGAGGACAGCAGGGTCCCACTTGAGTCCTTGGTGGTTTTTGAAAACCATGTGCCCGTGGTTTTGGGTCGGTGGTTTTATTTTGCCATGTGAGTGGTGGGACACACCACTAGCATCTGCTGCTATAGTGGAGCACTGAGTGGGAATCTCACATGTGACGATGGGGCCCAATGAGCACCCAGCATGTGAACCTGTCTCCATCCTCCTCCGCTATAAATGCAACCTGTATTCGGGGATTGCAAGGCAGGCGAGAGACCCTCGAAGCCTTACTTCCCCTAGTTTTCTTAATAAAATATCTCGTTCTCCTCCCTCCTCTTCTTCACCTTCCTCCCTCTTCTGCCTCGTCCGCCCTAGGTATCGGCTCCATCCTAGCGGCGTTGACTGCATGGCAGACGATCCTTCTCCGTCGTTCTTACTGGTATCAGAGCCGGGAATGAATCATACAGTCCCTGTTCAGCCCTAAAATTCCTCAGTGGATGCTAGCCGCAAGTTCTTATCGAGACACTCAGGCATACTAGCTGAACTATATGGTCACGACATCCTTACTACTGCGGATAAAGGATTAATAAAACATTCTATCAAAGTAGAAGAAACGAGTATAACGCGCCGAGTTCATAAACTCGTAACTATAAGTACGCTACGAATAGGTCGTTCACGAGTATTCTACCTCCGGATCTCGGGATGTCGTAGATCGTTTGAACAAAAATATTGTAAAAGCTTACTACAAGATCCTTTAAGATAAAAAAGAGTTTTAGCGCGACATGGTTAAGAAACCGATCGAGCTCGATACTGAGGGTGATACGAAAGGATCGTCGGCTTGGAAACAACTAATGTTATTTTACCGGAACAACAACAGATGAACAAGACAACTTTAAACTTTAATAAACTTGCAGAAATATTACAGAGGGAGAGAAGTAGACACTTGAGTAATGCTCGGTGTCTGCAACTCATGCATACATGGCCTTTTATAGGCAGTGGATAATAGAAAACCAGCCCATAGTTTTGAAAAACCATGGTCGGAAAAGCAAAAAGCAAACCAGAAACCAGCCCATGGTTTCGAAAACCATGGGTGGAAAGGTAAAAGCAAAAACCAGAAACCAGCCCATGGTTTTGGGAAACCATGGGTGGAAAAGTAAAATCGGCCTATGGGCGACACATGTCCCATTTTATTCTTCTGGTGGGTCCACCACTTCCGTGTTGCTAGACTCAGGTAGCCAATCCCTTTTCCATGGTGAGGTCCAGGACGGCTGATAGATTGGTGAGTTCGGACTCATTTCTGTAGACGTTTGGTCCCACGTCGCACCAGACGTTATCCCTGGTTGCCAGGTCCTTGCAGTAATAGGATTTTGTAGTGTAGATTTTTCGGAGAATTGCGAGCTCGGCTCGTACTCGTTCGACTTGGTCTCTTTCTGTCTGATGCCCAGCGTGCCGTAGTCTGCCCATGACTTCAATGTCGATGGGCGAGTCCAGGCTTGCCCAAAGTAGATCCCAGTGTCGGCTGCTTGCGTCCTTTGGTCCGTTTCCATGATGATGTGGGCGGCATCCCTTGAACTGCTGCCTCCTCTCTTCATGTTGGAGTCTTGTTGTTTTGGCATGTCACTCTCCTTTTCATTGATCGCCTTTTGATAAATATCTTTTCCTTTTCGAGGATTCATTGCTTCTGTCTCAGGAGTCCATTCTTTAACTCGAAAAATAAAATTTACAGAACTTTCTTCTGTAATTAGTAATGATGTTAGTCGAGACAGAGTATCTGCAAGAACGTTGTTCTTGCCATCTATGTGTTCAAAAATAACATTAATACTAAGGCCGGTGATAAAATCGGTAAAAGACAACAATCTGACTCGGGAATGCTTATTTTGGGATGATTTATGGAAGAAGGAAATGATGGCTTGGCGATCGGTGCGTAGAAGTAATTTCGGGTTTGTCGAGATAATGAATTTTTAGGGAAGATAGTGTCTCCATGCAGGCGTAGATTTCTGCATCAATTGTGGATTTGAGGACTGCAAATTTGTCGCTGGCATACGCACAAACCCTTTCGGTTGATCTTGGGTCATTCTTATTTTCCTTCCATTTGCAAACTCCCCCCATCCCTCCATGCATCCATCGGTTCTAGGATTATGTATGCGCCTTTCGGGGAAGTTCAGGTACAGGAGTTTAGTACTGCAGCTCATCGATTTGCCGACAATTTTTCAATCATGATTCTTCATTCTTTTATCACTGTGGAGAGAGGTCTTCTGATACAAGTGACCAAGTAATTTTCTAAGATTAGGAATATAACTCCGTGCATAATTCAATATCCCTAACCACGATCTCATATCTTGTTTGTTTTTTAATTTTTCGTCAGGAAAGTCTGCAATTTTTCTGATGATATGTGGTTGTAGTCGCAACTTTCTTTGACGAGTCATAGCACTCAGAAATTCGATTTCTCTAACGCTTGACCTTCATCTTGGTGGGTGAAAGAACTAACCCTTCTTTCTCAACAATTTCGAGGAATTTTTCGAGGTGCTTACGATGCTCTTCTTCAGCTATTGCGTGAATATTATTATGTCATCTATATAGCGCTGAGAACTCGAAGCATCCTTTGAAACAGGTTGTCCATCTTTCGTCGAAAAGCTGGAGGCATTTTTCAACCCGAATGACATGACCAGCCATTCATACAAACCGTTTGGGACCACGAAGGCGGTCCATTTTATTGATTCCGGGTGCATCACTACTTGATGAAATCCGCTTTTGAGATCGAATCTCGAATAGATGTTGCTATTTCCAATCCTTTTTATTAGAGTGTTGATTCCTGGTAGCGTGTACTGGTCCTTGTGAGTGTTGTCGTTCAAAGAGCGGTAGTTGAATACGCATTCTTTCTTTGCCTCGACTTCCCTCTCGTTTTAGGATCAATTGATACCCCGGATTGCACGATGATTGCCATTGTTCTGTGCTGCCTTGTGCTTGGCCGGATAACTTGGAGATCAAGTAAGGTTTTGACATACCTATCAAATTGTTCCACCATTGCGGGAGTTACGTGTTTAAGAGGCTTATCTTGGATAGTAATGTCCGGATTGATTATGTCAATTTGGCATAAAACCCATGTTGTAATGGGTTTTCTCCGATAAACCCATTCCTCTTGAGTCTTTCAAATGTAGAGGAAAACCTCCTTATGAAGGAGTTTTCAGTAAAGGACTTACAGAGTTCTGGTGGCTGCAGCTCCAGGTAGAATCCATAGTCTAGGCTGAGTTCCGGGATTTCACATAGTTTGGCTTCCACTTCCACATCAATGGTTGTTTGCACGTTGGTGATGCTTTTGTAGAAGGTAAGCTGTATTACCTTCTACCCTCGTTCCTCCGTGGAGACTTCTAATGAAGTTACACCCAATTAAGAATTGGATCCCGTCTAATATTTCAATCTCCATACAGGTATATTAACGGAATTTTGAACTTATGCTCCCCAATGTACATTTTTCCTTCCTTCATCCTGGAATCAGCCTTGGTTATTGAATTAATTCCGCTGAAATTTATGTTGCTGTGGAGAGGTTCTAATGCCTCCTTTGGAATGCTCCCATTGTTTGCGCAACAAGTTGTTGCGCCAGTATCAATGATAGCGTTTAGCATAAATCTTTCACATCCTATAATGTCGAATGTTACTTCGACATTATATAACAGATTGACCATTCTTTTAGGTAATTTTTCACTTACCTCTTTAAATGCTTGATGAAAGATTTTCGAGCATTGAGTTCCTTCCTGGAGGTATTGTGAGATGTCATCATCATCATGTTCCTCTTCTTCAATTTGAAGAGGACCCTTTTCTTTGCTTTTGGAGGACAGATTGAAAAACTCATCAGTGAGTTTTTGCTCCGGATCTGCTTGAATTTTTTCCTTTAAGCGTTTATTTTCTTCTGTTAGATGATCCACATTTAACTGCTCATCGATTAGTGAATCCTTTGATTAGAGCTAGCGGGAGCGTCGATTCCTTCTTTACCTCTATACTTAAGTAGAATTTTGCACATAGCGGGCGGGCGTCGGTTTGCATAGTATGCGGTGTATCACTCATATTTACGGATGTGTTAAGGGAGCAATATGAACACCTTGAGTTGTGGTTGATAATGGGTTTATTCATTTCCCATTGATGACCGCACTCCTCGTGTTCTTCTGGGAGCTTTACTTTGTAGTGCCAGCCAAGATCTTCTGGTGCCTGTTTTTGCATAAATACGTATTCATCGATCGAGCAATTTTCTAATGCATCCCGAACGTGTGTTAATGTATTAACACAATTCTCTCCTTCAGATATGGAGCATATTGCGTACGATTGCTCCTCATTGTTGTCGGCCAGAAAGAATATCATATTCATCAGGTAGGTCGAGGTTATTTAAAACCGCAGCGCGTGCCATGTTGCCATTTTTACTTTTGCATTCCCGCGCGAAATGCCCTTCTTCTCCACAAATGTAGCAACGGCATTTTGTTGATTTTGATTTATTTTTGTTCTTTACGACACGTACATGAGTGTCATGCGGTTTTCCCTTGTAATTCTTTGATTTACGAAGCCCATACCTCTTGTGATTGTTATAATACCCTGGTACAGGTATTTTCTTGCAAATTGAGAGATCCTTGATCCCTCGTTGTACGGCAGCCTTCTTGCAGAGGTCGGAGATATATAGGTACGTGAAACGTATTCGCGGCATTACTCCGATTGTATTTCTGGATTTTTCTCGGCGAATGCCTTTTCAATCTCCTCCCCGATGAGTGGAGGCATTTTCTTGAAGAATTTTTCGAAGAGCTCCTTGTTTACATACATTCGTCGGATTTAGTTGCCGAGAATTTTATAATCGTTCATATATTCGAAGAGATTCTTTATTTCCAAGCATGCTAACCTTTCGAGGTCTTGATATGCCTGTTTTGTTCTTCAGTCGAACCACGATGAGGGATCTTCTAATAATATTACTCTTCGGATTTGAGACAGGACGTTCTGGGGGTCGTCTGCCATGTTAATGAGCGCTTCATACTCCTGCTCATAAGCCATCCTCCATTGGATCCAGATTTTCTTTTCTGTTTCTCCCAACAAGTTTTCGATGTACATCACCTTTGATTTATTGTCAGCAAATTGTTTTTCGTTGATCAGGTTGAGGGTGATGGATTCCCATCGATATATTACGTCATCATATAGTGAGAAATCATCCGGGAGGACCAGAAGGACTCCCTTGTTGCTGTGGGCCGAAGGCAGGTTCCACATGTTTTGTTGGTAAGACTTTTTAAAGTAGGATGATTTTGCTCTATACCCGTTGAAGGATGAGGATGGATCGTCTTGCCTTGATATATTGGTTGCAGGTGGATACATAACAGGACCCATGACAAGCTCATTGGAGGAGGGTAGCTATTAGAGGTTGAGACGAGCGATGCAAGGGCTTTATCAGCCCTTGCGGCCATTTTTCTGAGTTTGGGGTATTCAAGGTCATCTAGTTGATCTTGAATCGTTGGGCAGGCTATTTCAGGCCGTGGACTGTTTGGTGGGTTTTCTGGGTTGGAGTAGGGAGAATTGGAATGTGGAGCTTGGGTAATTGGCTTTGGGCTTGGTGGAGGTGTAGGGTATTCAAGGTTATCATCATCATCCCATCCGGTTGGGATGATTGGTGTGTTATCATAGTTCGGCATGAAGTATTCTACGAGGTAATCATATTTACCACTTGGTTCTCCGAGTGGTGCGACGGTAGGATCTCCTTCTTGGTATCTTTGTCATAACGTTTTACGGAGGTGATTGGTTGTCTTAGTTGTCTTGCTCTTCGAGCTTGTTTTCCACACTATCTTCCGGGAAAGTCGTTGCGACATTATTAAATAGTTCATTATTGAGTTTATTGAAATAAAGGAATAGTGAGAATGAATCAGTATTCTCCTCTTTGTCTTCTTCTTCACTTTCATCGAAAAGATGGCCATCGAACCGACCTATGAAAGCCGTCTCCTGTACTTCAAGATCATCAGGAGAGTAGGATGGGATTGGTGGTGCTGCGGCGGAGGAGTAATTTGAAAATGATAACCGTATTGAACCATCTATACTTTGCCTCATGGATAGGGATCGTGGTATTCGAACTTCGGCATTTTCGAAAGGCTTGAGGTTCCAGTTCATCCCTCGTAGATCTGAAACAGACTGTTTTGTGCCAGGTAGGGCAATGACACCATGAGATGTCAGATAGTCTGTGATACCATCAACATGATATCTAAAGCCAACATGAGAGGTGTTGGTTAGGCGAGAGACCAGATGCGCGGGTTACAAGTAAATTGGATTCTCCGGCTCACCCGATGCGATAGCCGTAGGTAGAATTACCAATTCAACATGATTATAAAAATCATGTATTGACATCATTATGTTAGGGGTAATATAGACGAGCTGAGTTCCTTGGGACAAATCAACTTCCATTGTCCCAATTATTGATACTTCTGAACGCCACCGTGTGTCCCTTAGAACGATTAGTGCCATGGTTCCTGCTGAAACTCTGTATGAGGACGGTTGGTCCTCATCTCATCACCAAGTTTATCAACACTACTCGGAGGAAAGAGTCTTGGTCACTGATGAAACTCAATTAAATTTACCATTTATACGAGCTGACTAATAGAGTGGTTCAACGCCATAAACTCAACTTCTTAATTTGTTAGGCATGTCAAAACCTTTATCTTGGATAGTAATGCCCCGGCATAAACAACTAATTATTCTGGATAGTAATGCGGA